>OY728126.1:1990469407-1991719407 GCA_963277665.1 Viscum album | reverse complement strand
ACCGGCTAGGACACGGGATTTTAGGCCCCCCCCGTGATTCGACGCAAGGACTCTGGGCCTACCGAACGACCAAGTGAGGCCACGCTGATTGCAGGGTAGAGACCTTAGGAAAGGTACATCCATCATAATGACTTGTGTTCTCGTGTTTCTGGGGTGTCTTGGGAATTAAGAATAAATAAAAAGGTTTAAAAAGTTTTAAGAACAGTATTCTGTACTACTTGGGCTTAGGCATTCCTCGTTTACCTTGCAGCTATGGCACCTGGAAGGCGACCACGTGTGGTACAGGTGATCGAGGCCCCGGAGACTACTTTATCCGATTGGCAGAGGGCTGATCGAGAGGAGGAGGATGACCAGTGGGAGAAGACACTTCAGGCCTTCCAGCGACAGACCCTCGAGAAGTATGAGGGCAACACCTCTGATATGAAGACGGAGGGCTGGCTAGAGGAGCTAGTGATAGCCTTCGGCTTGATCCGGGCTCCGACCGAGTACTGGGTTCCTCTGGCCGTCAGCCATATGCGGGGAGTATGTCAGTAAGGGAGATGGGAATCAAGTTCAAGGACCTCCTACATTTTGCTCCGGACCTCTTTCCCGACGAGGAGTCTTGGGCAAGACGTTTGGAGGAGGCACTCCGACCCTCCCTCCAGTATTCTGTTACCCCCTTTACCCTGCCGACGTACTTGGAGGTCCAGAAGAAGGCCGAAGTGGTAGAGAGGATGCACGATTTGGGAGGTGTGTCACGAGAGGGGATCCAGCTGGGACCATCGAAGGGGAAGGCCGTCATCACCAGGCCTCCAGCGTCAGGACCCTCCAGGTTCCGACCAATGGGGAGCAGGCCGCAACAGTTTCAGTTTCGATCCCCTCGTCCTTGCCCTTTTCCTTCGGGCCCAGGACCACGATGCTTCGTCTGTGGGAGCCATGGACATCTCCGGAGTCAGTGCCCGGACCGGGTACCGTACGACTATGGCGGACAGCCCCAGCACCCGCCCCAGCAGCAGCTTTCAGCTAGGCCTTTCCACCAACAGCAGCAGGGACAGCGAGCTCCCGCTCCTCCGAGGGCAGACGTTGCAGGAGGAGGCCGACCTCAGGGTGCTCCTCAGGGACCTCAACCAGGGCGTGGTCGGGGAGGTGGCCGACAGTCGAGGGGCAGGGGAGCTGGGCGTGGGCAGTTACACGCCGCAGAGGTAGCAGTTCCAGCAGGACCGGAGGTTGTTCGAGGTACGATCAGTTTGTTTAGTACTCTTGCTTATGCCTTGTTCGATACCGGAGCTTCGCACTCCTTTGTTGCACCTAGTCTAGTCCGTGCCTTGGGTATAGATGCTGAGAGAATTCCAGTGACCCTGGTGCTGGGAACACCAGTCGGAGGTCAGACATACTTGTTGTTTGTTTGTCGAGGATGCAGACTGATGATAGGGCCACATCAGTCGGTCAAGGATCTTCTTCTGCTACAGATACAGCCATACGATGTCATCCTAGGCATCGACTGGCTGTTCTCCATATGTGTCATCATCAACTGTTTCTGAGGAAGGGTTGTGTTCTCAGACTTGGGCGACCGATGTGTTACTTTCACCGACAAGCGGGGTGGCCAGAAGGGCAGCGGACGAGAGGAACCCCTCCTCTCCTTGCTAGCCGAGCTGTCAGTAGAGTCAGTAGATGCTGAAATGGTGGAGGTGCCAGAGATCATCCGTGAGTTTATATACGTCTTTCCTGAGGAGGTGATGACTCTACCCCCTCGACGGGATATCGAGTTCGGGATAGACCTGCAGCCCGATGCTCGTCCGATTTCGATGGCTCCTTACCGGATGGCCCCTTCAGAGCTACGGGAGTTGTGGATTCAGATTGACAATTTGATGAAGAGGGGTTATGTTCGACCGAGTGCGTCACCGTGGGGTGCTCCAGTATTTTTCACAAAGAAGGCATATGGTGGTCTCAGGTTGTGCATAGACTACAGGAGGCTGAATCAGGTGACGATCAAGAATCGCTACCCTCTTTCGAGGATAGACGATCTTTTCGACTAGCTGAAAGGGGCAGGATGGTTCTCAAAGATCGACCTGCGGTCTGGGTACCATCAGCTGAGAGTGAAGGAGAGTGACATCCCGAAGATGGTGTTCAGGTGTAGATATGGACACTTCGAGTTTGTGGTCATGCCCTTCGGTGTTACGAACGCCCCAGCTGTGTTCATGGGGCTTATGAACTCCTTCTTCCAGGGGTACCTGGATCGGTTTGTAGTTGTGTTCATCGACGACATCCTGATCTATTCAAGATCATAGGAGGACCATGCGAGGCACCTGAGGACGGTTTTGGAAGTCCTCCGACAACATCAGCTCTATGGGAAGTTGTCAAAATGCAAGTTCTGGACACGAGAAGTGCACTTCCTCGGACACGTGGTGTCCGAGCGGGGAGTAGCGGTGGACCCATAAAAAGTTAAAGCAGTTGTTTCTTGGGCAGCACCCATGAATGTGGTAGAGGTTCGTAGTTTCCTCGGGCTGGCAGGTTACTATCGAAGGTTCATACCCAACTTCTCCCGAGTTGCAGCCCCTTTGACAGCCTTGACCAAGAAGGATCAGGTTTTTGTATGGAGTGGGCAGTGCGAGGCAGCCTTCAACTATCTGAAGGAGAAGTTGGTTAATGCCCCAGTCCTGAGGCTTCCAAAAGAAGGGGCGGCGTATGAGGTGTTCTGTGATGCTTCAGGACAAGGACTGGGATGTGCGTTGATGCATCGACAAGGGGTGATCTCTTATGGGTCTAGGCAGTTGCGTCCTCACGAAAGTAACTATGCCACCCACGACCTGGAGCTTGCAGTGGTCGTTTTTGCGCTAAAGTTATGGCAGCATTACCTCTTCAGATAACGCTTCGTGGTCTTCACAGATCAAAAAAGTTTGAGGTATATCTTCTCCCAGCAGGACCTAAACTTGCGGCAGCGGAGATGGGTTGAGTTCCTCTAAGATTACGACTTCGAGATCTCTTATACCGAGGGAAAGGGAAATGTAGTGGCCGATGCCTTGAGAAGGAGGACGCATAAGGATGCGGTCCGAGAGTCGGAAGACGCCTGGAAGGCGATGGAGGAGTTGGCTACCTTACACCTGGAAGCGAGGATGGATAACAGTAGAGGTTGCCTGTATCAGATGATAGTGAAGTCTTCTCTGTTGCAGCAAGTGGAGGAGTCTCAGTGGGGAGACCCAGAGTGCGAAGTGATGCGTGACCGAGTTGACCAGAGGAATGATCCTGAAGGGTGGATGGAGGATGTTCAGAACCGGATGCTTTTCCAGGGAAGGTTGTTTGTTCCAGAAGTGATACACGACAAGGTTCTCAGTGAGTTCTATAACTCACCCCTGGCGGTACACCCAGGAGTTTCCAAGATGTACCAGGGACTGAAGAGATAGTTTTGGTGGCCCGGAGTGAAGAGAGTAGTGGCGGAGTTTGTGGCCAAGTGCTTAGTGTTTCAGCAAGTGAAGGTTGAACACCGAGTTCCAGGCGGCCTACTGCAGTCTCTAGATGTCCCCGAGTGGAAGTGGGACGACATCTCGATGGATTTCGTCACGGGACTACCCAAGGTCCAAGGGGGATACGACGCTATCTGGGTGGTAGTGGACCAGTTGACGAAATCGGCTCACTTTCTGGTGATCAGAGAGTCGAGTGCAGTGGATGCTTTGGCACGAAGGTACGTGGATGAGGTGGTGCGATTGCATGGAGTTCTGAGGTCTATAGTCTCGGATAGGGATGCACGGTTTACCTCGCGAGTATGGAGAGGATTACAGCATGCTTTTGGAACCTAGTTGCGCCTTAGCACTGCTTTCCATCCCCAGACAGATGGACAGATAGAGCGCACCATCCAGACCATGGAGGATATGCTGCGGGCATGTGTTCTGGACTTAGGAGGATCATGGGTACGACACTTGCCTCTAGTAGAGTTTGCCTACAATAATATCCATCACTCTACCATTGGCATGGCCCTGTTTGAAGCCTTGTACGGGAGGCCATGCCGCTCACCTGTGTGTTGGACCGAAGTCGGAGAGGTGGACATCCTTGGCCCGGAGGTGGTGCAGAGCACGACAGAGAAAGTTCATCTTATGCGGGAAAGGATGAAGGCGACCCAGGACCAACAGAAGTCGTATGCTGATACTAGGAGGAGGCCCTTGGAGTTTGAGGTTGGAGACCACGTGTTCTTGAAGGTCTCCCCTCGGCGTGGACAACGGAGGTTCGGTAAGGGGAGTAAACTTTCTACCAGGTTCATCGGGCCCTTCAAAGTGTTGCGGTGGGTCGGCGAAGTGGCTTATCAGCTAGAGTTACCACCACCGCTACTGAGGATACATGATGTCTTCCATGTGTCCCAGCTCCGTTGGTATCTGCACAACGATTCACACGTCCTTGATTGGGGTGAGCTGGACATCGAGGACGACGTGACTTTTGTGGAGAGACCAGTGATGATCGAGGATCGCAAAGAGAAGGTGCTTTGTGGGCGAACCATTCCCTTGGTCCGTGTGTTATGGAGACATGGTGGGATTGAGGAGAGTACGTGAGAGAGGGAAGCACAGATGTGTGCCCAGTACCCAGAGTTTTATTGAGTTTTGTGATGTTATGTTTGCTATACCTGTTGTGGTAGAACGTTTTTTCTTGTTGGCTATGAAATATATTGGTTTTCTTTCCTCTGAATGTGTGTGAAAAGCCCTGGATATGGTGAGGGGAGGACCTGACCCCTAATCAAGACGCATTAAGATGGATGCGATTAAATGCATGCGGGCGAGTCAGTGCTGCCCAAAGCGGATAATATATTGACATGGGGGAAGAGACTCCCCAACCCACATGATTGGGAACTCAGACATGGTATGTTGCTTGGTTCTTGACAGAAAGGTGTTCTTAGTTAACAATGAGGTTCACTCCTAAGAGGTATCTTTCGAGGTGGTTGTTCGGACTCTCTCTTTCCTTTTGGGTTGTTTTGATTCTCGAGGATGAGAATCGTTTAAGAGGTATCTGATGTAATGGACCGGGTTTTTGGGGTCCATTACTTTGTAAAAATCTCAAGTTGGGTTTTCTGGTCTCTGAATCTCGGTGAAGTTGTAGGCCTATCGGTAGCCTTAGCCTACGGGTAGCAGGCCTACCGGTAGCTCAATCTACCGGTAGCTCGGTCTACCGGTAGCTGTCAGCCACCGGTAGCTCTTGGCTACTGGTAGCTATCAGCCACCAGTAGCTCTTAGCTACCGGTGACTCTCTCCTACCCCCACGGGGTTTTTCCAGTAGCGCTCCTTTTGCACGAATTGGGTTTTAAACCCTATTTTGACCCCTTACGCTTGTTTTAAAGCCCAGTAACGCCCATAAATGACGGTTAATTAAATATTTAATGAATTAAAGTGGTGTGTGTGTTGGTTTAAAGAGACTTTAATGACGTGACCGCATGGTCAACCCACGACCCCGTGCCTTATGCGGTTTCACGTTCTTATCTCAACCGCCCCCAGCCCTTATAAACTAAAGGGTTCGCCGTGGGTTATTCTTTTCTCGATCACCCTATACCCGTTCAGACGAACCACTTTTCATTCAGGCGAGCCACATCTCTATCCGTGAAGTTCCGTGCCCGGCCTAAGCATCGATCATTGATCAACAAGTAGGGAATTTCTACTTTGTATCTCCCTTTCTATGTATCATGTGGGGTGGGCGTGCTTTTGATTCTGTAGAATTGGATAAACCAGACCTAAATAAAGATAATGAACGGATTCTATAAAGAAAGAAGGGGGGGGGGGGCTGTGATCATTGTTGCTGTTTTGTATTATGATCTTCTTTCTGAATTGTGCGGGCTTACGCCTACTGAAAATCATGGCCGTTGGTGGTCTTTCTCTGTGCACTAATGAACCCCTAGTGATGTTTTAAATGGATTGTTTGTGGTTGTGAACTCTTGCTGTGAAAAGTAAATTGGTTAGTCACGTATACCCGGATAAATAAATTGAAAGCACCAGGATCAATCCTTCCGTGATAACTCCGGCTAAAGCACACAGAAATTGAAATCATGGAGTGTGTTAAATATTATAAATCTGAAAATACCAGCATGACCCTACTTTGTGTTGGTGGTAGTGGTTTGGTTGTTTTCTTTCACAGGCCGATTGCTGGGTGATGTGGGTGGGGATGGGATCCCCTGTTGTTATGGATTCAGTGGTTGTGAATTTTAAGACTGGGTGGTTACCTTGTTTATATCACGAATTGGAGTGGGATCCTCTGTTGATGAGAAACCATTTTGGGGGACACAGGGTAGTGTCTCGGGGGTTTCTTTAGTTCTATTACTTCGAGGGATCTCACTTATCCCTTTGTTGTTGTGACTTTACAAGAGAACCGTGTGTGAATGTTTAAATTGACGATTGGCTGGATGTCTTTCCTTGGTTTGTGCTTATGATGTTAGTTGCCCAAGTAGGTGCAGAACTTAATTAAACATCATTACTGAACATGAAAACGAATGGGACAAATGGGTTTATTGGCGAGAGTTGTGACTCGTACCTGAGTGCTGTTTGTGTTCTTTAGGCTGGATGAAGAAAAACCTAAACTTGGGAGAGTGCTTGTTACCTACATATATACTTGTAGTTTTGTGTTTATTATTTTCATCCCACCCAAGTTGAGAACTTAGTTCCGAACACCCCCATTTCATGGGGGGAGGGTGTTTTTACCAACACTATTATTAGTGGATGCTTATTAGCTCCTTTTCTGCTCCATTTCCCAGATAGCCCAAGTATCTTCGGGCAGGCTGTGATGGCCTGAAGTCCATTATTATCCCAAGAACCTTCGGGCGGGGTAGTTTGGTGGTTGGCCTAGGTGTGTGCGGGCAGGTGGTTTCCCAAGTGTCTTCGGGATGAGGCCCAGGTGTCTTCGGGCATGGTAGTGGATCTTCTAGCCCAGGTGTCTTCGGGTGTGGCGGTGGTTGTTCTGGCCTAGGTGTTTGCAGGCGTGGTTACGTGTGACAGTTGTGGCCCAGGTGTTTGCGGGCGGGATTCGACAGTGGGACTGCGTGCAGTTGTGGCCTAGGTGTGTGTGGGCGGGTGTGGCAGTGGGACTGCGGTGAGAATGGAGGGATTGGTCCGATGCATATAATGTCTTCAATAACCAGTGGGAAAGTGGTGCGGGTACCCAAACATTGATGTGCTCTTATTATATATATTACTTGACTTGTGTTATTTGGTGAGTGTGGCCGGTGAGTGGGATGGATAAACTTTTTGATAGTGTTGGTTGTCTGCTTCTCACGGGACTTTAGCACATTCCCCCACTTGTGCACGAGAGTCTTTGGTTTCCCTACCGAGTATACTTGTATGCTCACCCTATGTATATAAAACTGCTTTCAGGTTTCCAGGAGGACTTCGGGGATCACGCGGGACCATACTAGCTTGGACCTTTGGGGCAGTTGCAGTTGCTGTTTTTCTTTCTTTGGTACTTTACCCTTGTAGTCACTTTGTACTTTGTGGATTTTACTTTTGGAACATGCATATGGGAATGGTTGTTTTGGTTTTTCTTGTACTTCTAGTTTTGGTGTTGTGAGATTTACCATCTTATCTCCGATCATATAAGAACAAAAAGGGTAATGCCTTCCATTCGTGTGTGATTTCCATAACCTTGGTGCTAGTCGCCACTCCAGGACCTATTGAAGGCGGGTTTCGGGGGTCATTATCCCTTCTTCAACTTAAAGAAGGAAGGGCGTAGAAATCTACTGACCCTTCCCTCCTTTTGGTAAAGGTGGGTCGTGACATAGAGTAATTAAAGGTGTTTTTGTTGGATATGTAGAAAATAGCAAAGCATATAGAATTATGGATTTAGGAGCTAATATAATTGTTGAATCGAGGGATGTAGAGTTTTTTGAAAATAAGTTTTATAAATATGATGTGGAGGAAGTGATTCCTCATATCCCTATCTCATGAACTCCATCTAGTTCAAATATAATAGTCGAGAATTATGACGATTCTCGAGTTGAACCTAAATGGAGTATAAGATTTAGGAAGGAGAAACATCTACATCCAGATTTTATTTATCTTGATTCCATAATTTTTGTTGTTGAAGGAGATCAAAATAATCATCTTCTGAATAAGTATCCTATGGTTTTGACTATAGAAGATGACCTAAAGACTTATAAAGAGGCCATGTATTCTAGAGATGTTTCTTTTTGGAAGGAAGCAATTAGTGATGAAATGGATTCTATTATAGGGAATAATACTTGGGTTATTATGGATTTACCAAGAGGTTCAAAACCTATTGGTAGTAAATGGGTATTCAGAAATAAATATGATTCCAATGGTAACATTCAAGCTTTTAAAGCTATATTGGTTGCCAAAGGTTTTTAGACAAAAATAAGGGATTTATTATTTTGATACATATGCCCCTGTAGCACGAATTACTTCAATAAGGATATTATTTACTTTAGCTTCAATTAATCATTTGTATGTTCATCAAATGGATGTCAAAACTATTTTTTTAAAATTGATAATTAAATGAAGATATTTACATGGAACGACCGGAAGGGTTTTTTTACAAGGTAATAAAAACAAGGTGTGTAAACTAGTTAAATCTCTTTATGGTCTTAAACAAGCTCTGAAGTAATGGCATGAGAAATTCGATTCTATTATTTTATCTAATGGGTTTTCGCATAATAATGCGGATAAATGTGTTTATTCAAAGTTTACAAAAGAATATGGAGTTATTGTGTGTTTATATGCGGATGATATGTTAATTTTTGGAACCAATATGATTGGTATAGTCGAGACAAATAATTACTTATCTTCTATGTTTAAAATGAAGGATCTTGGAATAGTTTGATACTATTCTAGGCATTAAAGTTAGAAAACATAGTGGGGGTTATTCTTTAAGTCAGTCTCATTACATAGAAAATATGTTAAATAAATTTGATCATCTTGGTTTCAAGGATGTCAATACCCATTTGATTCTAGTGTTAAACTTTTTATAAATACGGGTAGAGCTATAGCACAACTTGAATATGCTAGCGTAATTGGTTCTTTAATGTATGTGATGCATTGAACTAGACCTGATATTGCTTTTGCGGTGTGTAAAATGAGTAGATATACTAGTAATCCTAGTGTGGATCATTGGAGATGTATAACGAGAATTTTTGGATACTTAAAAAAACCCAAAGATTTATGTTTATACTATAATGATTATCTGATTGTATTATAAGGATACACCCAGTATTGGTGATAAAAAATCCACTTATGGATGGTTGTTTACTCTTGGAGGTTGTGCTGTTTCTTGGGCGAGCAAGAAACAAACATGTATTTCACATTCGACCATGGAGTCGAAGTTTATCTCCTTAGCAGCATGTGGAAAGGAAGCTGAATGGATTATGAATCTATTATTGGATATTAGATTGTGGCCTAGTCTGATGCCTCCTATCTCTATCAGTTGTGATAGTGAAGCAACATTATCAAGGGCATATAGTTGCATGTACAATGGAAAGTCTAGAAAAATAAGTTTGAGACATGATTACAAGATGGTACAATAACAATTATTTATGTGAGATCGTGTAAAAACCTTGCAGATCCGTTTACAAAATATCTGTCGAGAGAGGTTATTCGTGCAACTAATAATGAGATGGGGTTAAAGCTCACAGAATAAATCATTTCAATAATGGAAACCAAACACTTTCTCTAGGTAGATCCTAATCAAAGTGTTTAATGGGTAAAAACAAGTTACGAAGATGATTGTTGATATTGAAAATTATAACCCCAAATTTTTGGTGTCAATATCGTCCGTTATGGCAAGAGGTTGAGTTTTAAACTCTTAACAAAATATTAAGACTCAATGAGTTATGTGTTCTAATAACATAAGCACATTGTAATATTTTGTCTATGTGAACTTAGAAGTGGTGCCACTTATTACAGGAGTTAATGGGTTTACTCCTTAGAGTGTTCATGAAAAGGATATAAGCACATGGCCTTAAAAGTGCTACAAAATGAGATGTTGGATGAAAGTTAATTATATGTATGATTTATCCGGTTTATCATAAAGTTTAATAAGTTTAATGTTACAACAACTTATAAATCTGATAAACTTTGAGATAATGATACTAAGTAAAGGTTTAAATCGAAAGATACCTTTATTATGTATAATGAATCTTCTGTGATCTGGAAAATTAATATTTATGAATAAAAGTGGGGGATTGTTATATATTTTATATATTTTATTCAAAATATTTTATTTTTATAATTTTATTCAAATTATTTATTAAAATAAATAGAGTGTTTTTCAAATTTGAACCAATGTGACTCTTACCAAGAATTGTGTCTTTTCGGTTGAACTAATGCGTTCTTTGATCAAAATGGTGAGATCGAAGCGGTGTGTCCTTCACTAAGAGTTGTCTTGTTTCGGTCGAACAAATGTGTTCTTTGACTGACTGGTGAAATTCGAACCGTTTCTAATCTATAAATAAGCGATGATGAGATCTCTTATGTTTTTAATTAATTTCAATTCAAGAAATTCTCTAGAGTTCTCCCAACATCGGTGCAACGAGGTAATCAGAAATTGGTGTTCGATTTTTCCCAAACCTTGGTGAAATACTCGAGGTATATTTCCATCGAGAACCCTACACCATCAACGTGGGGGTGGATCAAACCCTTTTGGACAGTGAATTCAATTCACGCATCAAGGTTCTATTTATCTTCTCTTTTTGCCAGCCTATTTTTCTAACACTTTATGATAACATGTTTTCATTGTTTCAAATATTAATAAAATCTTTATCTCATCATGAACTACTAGTAATAAGGGCATCGTGCGCCCCTTGAAATGGGTGACCGTCATTAGTAGTTGCTGACCCTAAAAAAAACCCTACCTATCCCCCCCGCGCGCACACCCCTCCCCATCGCGGCCAAACTAGCCTCACACAAACTCTCCCCCTCACTGCCGTCACTGCACCCGTACCTGCCACCACCGGTTCTCCCTCCACCCCCGAGCACATCCTTCCCTCTCACGCACACCCATCCACCTCTCGAACCAGAGTTGTTTCCGCCTTTCTTCCCACCAAACCCTCTTCGCCAGACTTGTAGGTGTCGTCGCCGCACCCGGAGCCATCGCTGCCCGTCCGCCCACACCATCCCCACTCCCCTAAGCCTCACCACACCCCCCTTCGGGCCGCCTCCATCGCCCATCCTCCCTCTCTGTCCTCTCCCTTACTCTCGACACAGCCTTGCTGGAGCCGCTTCCACCGCCGCCTTTGATCCTGGTCACTACCACTGCCCCCTCTCTGCCGCTGCAAGTGTGAAAATTAATTGAAATTAATTTAGGATTTTTAAAATCTGTTCTTATCACATAAATAAATAAATTCAAAAGAAGATAATATATAACTTGATCCATTAAATATTTTGGATCCGAGTCTCCTTGATTTTCTCCCACTTAAAATGATTTATATCCCTTGTTTACTCTCTCTTCTGCAACAAAATTGATGAAACGTACCAAAATTAAATTGAGACATAATTGGCAAGGACATGACCCTTTAAATAGGGATAAAACGGTTTTCATGGGTGGTTATTTAATTCACTTTCAATGTTCATCAATTTGAAAATTTTATCCCATTATAATAATATTAAACAAACATGACGTGTGTTATTCCAACATTTTCCCACTTTATAATGTTTAATATTCAATCATTCATTATTCACATTTATATCTATTCTATCATGTATGCAACATTCATCATAATAAAGGATAATTTCCACATGATTCATGGCGGTCGTATATTCTCTATTAATATAATCTCCTCCATGTACTACAAAATGGACATTTTTTCTATCATAATTAAAATGAGATATATATAATTGGCCCAACGATAATGTATTTATTTAAGAATATGTTTGCTATCATTATTCAATTAAATCATGTATACTTATTAAAAAAATGGCAACATGATCAAAACATTTATAAGTCAAAGTTTCAACTGTAATAATCATAACAGCCAATAAATACAATGAAACTTACTCAGTAAGAATGCCCATACCTTCAACATGTCCAATAAATTTATTGGGCGAAAATCCTTTCGTCAAAGGGTCAACAATCATATTATTTGTGCTAATATATTCAATTGACACATTACATTTTTTGAACTCCCTATTTAACTGCAAAGCACTTTAATTCCATATGTTTAACACCATTGGAATATTGGTCATTCTTTGAAAAGAATTCTGTTGCGGTATTGTCACAATAAATTTTCAAGGGATTGGTGATACTGTTGACAATTCCAAATCCTGAAATAAAGTTCTGCAACCACATACCTTGAATTATAGCTTCAAATCATGCTACAAATTCAGCTTCCATGATCAAAACAACTATAACTGATTGCTTTGCACTTTTCCATGATATTGCTCATTCGGCTAGAAGATACACATAACCAAAAGTGGAATTTTTTTGTATCAACACAACCCAAAAAGTCTGAATCAGAGTGTAATGTCCCATATTTTTTCCATGTATTATTTTAATATTATATGGGAATTCTTTCGAGACCAGGCGATGTGACGGCGTGCAGTTCCGAGGCCCGGTGATCCCGGAACAAATGTTTGAATTTAATTAAATAATTAAATTATGCGCGCGTGTGGTTTTCCTGAAAAAGTGGAATAACTCTTGAACAGGTGCTTGGATCGGAAATCCAAGGGCACCGTTGCGTTCAGAGCAGCGGGTTTACCCTAGGAGAGACCTAACATCAGACGACGCAGGTCGGTGGTGAAATATAGTTTTTGGGCGTAACCGTAATAAAATATTTAATAAAAATATTTTTTTAAATCTAGTGCAGTAGATATCTCTTATCCTTTTAAATAGAGATTCGCACAGGGGTCCAGGGTTACAGACCTCATAACCCCGAATTTCCCCTGGAGGCTCTGGAAAGCTCTGGAGGAAACCCCCCCCCAACGCGGCGACAACATTCTTAACGAATTTCGCCAGTGACGACGACGCGACAACCAGATCTTCGCCAACGAACACCGCGAATCCAGGTAGGATATTTGATTTTGATTTTCCTTTCCCCATTCTTGATTCCTACGATGAATGCAGACTAATCCACGAACAGATTAGCCCGCGAATCAATCATATTTGTGGGATGGGTTTTGTGGGGATTTTGGGAATTGTATTCTTGGAATTAATTTGGTTTTGTCCAACCTTCTAATAGTGACGAACCAAGATCGTCATGAACATCGATTGAGGTTTGTCCCTCTTGAGTTTTTGTGCCTTTCTCCCCCGATTTCTCGCGTTCTTCACGTGCGTTCTACGCGTTCTTCGCGGAGGTATGAATGACAGATCGTTGCGCATCTGTTGCACAACGCAACGTTCCCAAATTGAAGATCTAGCATCGGAAAAACCCCATGAAGGTGCGACGACGGTTTCGACGGATGGATCGAAGCGGATCAAAAGTTATCGTTCTTCGAACTATTCCTACACGGGAGACCAGAATCGGGTTTCAGAGCCGATCGAAGGCCCGAAACCCACAGATTCGGCATCATGACGTCGAGGCGACCCATGATCTTGAGTTTTGCTGCAAACGGACGGCAGAATCGAGATCCGGAAGATCAGATGAGGCACGAGGAGGAAGACGACGGTTCTGAAAATTTCTCGACTACATGGCGTGTAGTATGAGCTACACGACATGTGTTCGTCGGTGGACTACCTGGCGTGTACTCCGGGAGTACATAGACACAGGATGGGTACACGGTCAAGGAAATGGTGTGTATACCCTTCCCCGGCCAGACCCGACCAGATACACGAGATACCCCGTGTATTGGTACACAAATAGGCAACACGGACGGACACCGTGTATGGGCATACGACCAGGGTACACGAGTGTTTCCCAGTTGACAGGACACGGTGTGTGATTCGACATACACGTCGTGTATATGCCTTCCGATATGACTTCGATTTCAGACACGGGCCGTTTACACGGGCAGTACCCAGAGTCAGGGAACACGGCGTGTGATCCTTCTACACTCCATGTAGTTGAGTTTTACACAGCTTGGACAAGTGACACGGGCCGTTTACACGGGCAGTACCCGAGGTCAAGGAACTCGACGTGTAACCATACTACATGCCGTGTAACCTGTTTTACATGGCTTGATCCTTTTGTTTTCCGTGACTTGGACTAGCTTTCTTAGGGTTCGTACCCTTGGTCTTTCCCCTGAAGGTTTCTGGTATCATTTCCTATGTACAGGAGTATGATCCCTTCAACAGAACTTCCTGAATAGAGTTGTTGGAATCCTCTCTGTGATACTTAGATCCGGATCCTCTATTCATTCCTGGAACCCTAGGTAGAGTTCTTGCTATCAACGTGACCAACCTTACCCAGGCGCCGATCCTCTACTTAGTGGATTAGTTCAGACTGAGTTTTTTGAATCACCCCATAACTATTGGTTGTGATCCTCATCTGAACATCGTATTCTCAAGTACTTGTGGAGTGTGTTCTCCCAGAATGAGTACTTCGTATCTCTCTCTTCAGACCTAGGAGTGTGTTCTCCTTGTTACGCGCTTAGTGGAACCTTCGAGCTGGATCTTAGTGGTGGTTTCATGATGGTCGATCGTGTATGAGTATATCTAGATATTATTGTTATATGTTCTGTAAACATATACTGTGTAGAGCTGAATGTATCTTTCCTTTGTGGTTTTTCCATTGTTGTATTCCTTTGTGGTTTCAGGGTGTCCTACTGGGTATTGTTATACTCACCCCTACACGGGCTTTGCCCGCACGTGTCGTGTATTGTGCAGACGAGTGAGCCTTTAAAAGGATTCTAGGCGGACCAGGACCGGACGATGCTCAGTGAGATCAAACAGGATGAGGTGTGTTCCTACGGCTACGGATTACAGTCCTAGTACCTTTCTTTATAGGTTGGACTTTGTTGCAGACTTTCTTTTGGTGGACTTGTACTTTTGGCCCAGGGTTTTACATTACTGTACTTTACTTTCCTGTCGTACTATGTTGGTTGGGATTTTAGTGTATGTATGCATTTCCATTTTTAGTAGTTTTTTACTTTTCAACTTTGTGGGATTGGATATGTGTGTGTGTGTGTACAGGTTTATAGGAAATGCCTCCCATGTTAGTAGCATGCCTACTCGGTATTAGTCACCACCCCATGGCCTATTGGAGGCGGGCTTGGGGAGTTGCGGCTCGGGCCCCACTGGGACGGGTCGTGACAGAGTGGTATTAGAGGTGGTCGGTTCTACCTTAGGACTGAGAGTCTGTGAGTTGGTTTGGGGAAAAAATGTTAAGTGTTTCGAGTCCGGATTTCAGGCCAGGGACCCCAGTGTTGGTGCGGGCGGCTGACATATCCATACACAAGGACTCTGATAACTTTCTTTTTGACTCGGAACATGAGAACACTAGTTGAAAGGGAAAATAATGGTACATGCATCATATAGAAATGGGTTTTAGTTTCCATGTCCCTCTTGAATCAGATCTCCAGATATACTCACTGACTGAAATACATCTTGTTTCGTTACAGTATGCCTCCGTGATGTGAACCTGCTAGGATCCAACAGCTCGATCACGAGGATGACCCCCTCGGTGATGAAGATTCGATACAGGGACTAGATCCCCCAGTTTTACCTCCGGGTGGTGTTCAAGTTGTTCCACCACCTGTGGAGCAGTGTTTAGTGCCTGCTGTACCAGTGGAGGAGGAGTGCAGGCTGAGTGCGCTCCACGAGTTTCAGAGATAGAGACCCCTCATGTTTCGAGGTGAGCCTGACCCTCAGGCAGTAGAGGACTGGCTTGAGACAGTGACCAGAGTCTTCCATTTGGTCAGGACACCAGCAGACCATATGGTGATCCTGGCAGCGAGCCTTCTGTAGGGCTCGGCAGGGCGATGGTGGAGTTTGGTTATCCAAACTCACGATGAGGCGACTCTTGCGTGGTCAGAGTTTGAGCATCTCTTCAAAGAGGAGTTTTCACCGGTTACCCTGAGAGCGGTACGTATATAGGAGCTTCTTCAGCTCCAGTAGGGAACCGTGACGGTGGCTGACTATTCATCGAGGTTTACCGACCTATCACGGTACTCGATGGATATGGTCAGGGATCAGTACTTCAGAGCTCGGACTTTTGAGCGGGGCCTGCGCAGAGACATCCAAGCTAGCATCATCCCTATGAGCATTCCTACTTATGCTGGGGTGCTCGAGTGGGCTTTGGTGGTCAAGAGCTTCTTGGAAGAACAGAGACAACTGATAGTTGTCATTAGTGAGCGAGATGGAGTAGAGACCTCGACAGTAGGGAGCCAACGTCAGGGACCCAGGCATGGGAGACCTTTTCAGAGGAGATCCCAGGATAGGGGATCTGTCGTACAGGGTTTGCAGGGCGCATCTAGCCAGCCTCGAGAGAGGCGATGTTACTCATGCGATGGCATGGGATATCTCGCTCGAGATTGTCCGACCCGCCGTACTACTGACATGGGAACGGTGGATGGACCACCGAGGAAGAGGCAACGTGTGGAGCAGACAGATCCGTGGGGTGGTGAACGTGGTAGAGGAGCTGGGAGAGCAGCTGGTGGTGGTTGGCATTTTGAAATTTTACCACCACCACCCCCAGGAGGTCCACCCCAGGTTTAGGGAGCTGGTGGACAGAGGCAGGAACAGCTGTAGGCAGTAGAGGCTTATGAACAAGGTACTCCTAGAATGATTAGAGGTACAATCTGTGTCTTTTCTACTCTGGCTGCCGTACTGATAGACACATGTTCTAGTCATTCTTTTCTGGTTGCTTATCTTGTTCGAGACCTTGAGATTCCGGTTGATCTATTGACTCGACCCTTACACTTAGAAATACCGACTGGAGAAGATTCAGAGATCACACACCTTTGTAGACAGTGTGACCAGACCCTTGGAGGTGAGAGTTCCGATTGGAACCTCTTGGTGGTAACGTTGAGGCCTTATGATGTCATTCTTGGTATGGATTAGCTATCCACAGTTCATGCCCAGATTGACTGTTTTAGGCGAAGGGTGCGGTGTGTCCGTAGTGATGGAATGAGGTTCTCCTTCATCGGTGAAAAGGAGACCCAGACAGCGCAGGATGGACTCGTACATAGGAAGGCACAACCGATTTCACATCATTTGGATAGCCTAGCCCTTGGAGCAACAAATGTTATGAGTTTCCAGTTTCCAGCAATAGTAGCTGAGTACGAGGACATCTTTCTGGAGGATGTCCCTGGACTACCTCCCCATCGGGAGATAGATTTATGCATTGAGTTGCAACCTGGGACAGCACCGATATCAGCATCAGTATATCGGATGGCTCCTGCAGGGCTTCGTGAGCTGAGAGTGCAGCTAGAAGACTTGCAGAGGAAGGGCTTCGTGAGACCCAGTGTTTCACCCTGGGCGGCCCCAATGTTGTTTACCAAGAAGGAATATGGGAGTTTGAGGCTATGTGTGGATTACCAGTGCTTGAATCAGGTGACCATGAAGAACTGGTATCCACTACCGAGGATCAATGACCTCTTCGACCAGTTAAGAGGGGCATGATGGTTCTCAAAGGTTGATCTATGACCAGGCTATCACCAGTTGCAAGTACGGGATGAGGATATACCGAAGACGGCTTTTAGATGTCGCTACGGTCACTATGAGTACTTGGTGATACCCTTCGGCATGACGAATGCCCCGATAGTGTTTATGGGACTTATGAACCGGATCATTCAGCCATACCTAGACCGGTTCGTAGTGGTCTTCATCGATGATATCCTTGTGTACTCTGCGTCTGAGGAGGAGCACGCGAGGCACCTAAGGATGGTTCTGGACACACTCTGAGAGCAATAGTTGTATGAGAAACTCTCGAAGTGTCAATTATGGATACAGAAGGTCCACTTTATGGGACACATTATCTCAGTAGATGGTGTAGCAGTAGACCCAACCAAGGTAGAGACAGTGTTAGCATATGAGCCATCTCAGAGCGTGATGGAGGTGCGGAGTTTCCCTGGTTTGGCAGGCTACTATCGGAGATTCATCCTTGATTTCTCCAGGATTTCAGCATCCATGACAGCTTTGACCCGAAAGGGGCAGCATTTTGTATGGACCAAGAGATGCCAATAGGCTTTTTAGCAGTTGAGAAAGAGTCCGACGAGCGCCTCGATCTCGAGACTACTAGAAGAGGGTGTCGAGTACGTAGTGTTTTGTGACGCATCAGGAACCAGGCTTGGTTGTGTCCTGATGCAGAGGCAAGTGGTGATTGCCTATGGCTCACGTTAGTTGAGACCACACGAGCAGAACTACGCGACCCATGATCTTGAGTTGGAAGCGGTAGTCTTCGCGTTGAAGATGTGGCAGCACTACCTGATGGGCGAGCGGTTTACCATCTACTATGATCACAATAGTCTCAAAATATCTTTTCTTAGAAGGATCTGAATTTGAGACAGAGGTGATGTCTTGAGTTCCTACAGGATTACGACTTTGAGATCATTTATACTCCTGGGAAGGGGAACATTGTGGCATATGCTCTCATTAGGAAATCCAGTTCGCAGTTGCTGGATGAGGTGACGAGGCAGTTGGCCTCTTTATAGTTATCCTTCATGGATGGAGATGAGGGAGCATATTTTAGTAGAGAGTTTGGGACACCTCTACATGTAGGAGATAGTTCGACTTCATGGAGTTCCATACACGATCGTCTTAGATCGTGATACTATTTTCACATTTCGGTTGTGGAAGGAATTGAAAGAAGATTTTGGGACTCAGTTATGCTTGAGCACAACATTTCATCCTCAGACTGATGGTCAGATAGAGCAGACCATCTAGGTTCTGGAGGATATGCTACGAGCTTGCATACTTGACTTCGTTCGTAGCTGGGAGGACCACCTACCACTGGTGGAATTTTCTTATAACAACAATTATCATTCTACTATTGGTATGGCACCATTCGAGGCTTTGTATGGGCGACCCTGCAGGTCACCACTTTGTTGGACTGACCTAAGAGATTCAGCACACATGGGCCCAGAGATGGTGCGAGCTACTACAGAGAAGGTGTAGGTCATCCAGGAGCAGATGAAGACTGCACATAGTCAGCAGAAGTCTTATGCCGACAGGAGACGGAGGCCCATGGAGTTCGAGGAAGGAGACCATGTTTTTCTTCGGGTATCACCTCGACGGGGATTGTAGAGATTTGGCCGAGGCGACAAGCTATCTCCAAGGTTCATCGACCCTTTTTAGATTCTGAGTAGAGTTGGAGAGGTGGCGTACCACTTGGCTCTACCTCCTCAGATGGACCGGGTACACAACGTCTTCCATGTGTCGTAGCTGCGGAGGTACGTGCATGATCCATCGCACGTTATCGACTGGGGTGAGCTGGACATCGATGATGGAGTGACCTTTTCTGAGTACCCAGTGGAGATCGTGGATCGGCATGAGAAGATCCTTCGTGGGCGAGCTATTCCCTTGGTGCATGTCCACTGGTAACACGAGAATCTTCAGGAGAGCACGTGGGAGCGGGAAGCTCAGATTTGTGTGCAGTACCCACATCTTTTTGAGTAGCCTTTGTTTTGGCTTTTCAGGGACGTAAAGCCCTAAGGTGGGTGTGATGTAATGTCCCAGATTTTTTCCATGTATTATTTTAATATTATATGGGAATTCTTTCGAGACTAGGCGATGTGACAGCGTGCAGTTCTGAGGCCCGGTGAGCCCAGAACAAATGTTTGAATTTAATTAAATAATTAAATTATAAGCGCGTTTGGTTTTCCTAAAAAAATGGAATAAATCCTGAACGGGTGCTCGGATCGGAAATCCGAGGGCACCATTGCGTCCATAGCAGTGGGTTTACCCTAGGAGAGACCTAATATCGGACGACACGGGTCAGTGGTGAAATCTAGTTTTTGGGCGTAACCGTAATAAAATATTTAATAAAAATATTTTATTAAATCCAGTGCAACAAATATCTCTTATCCTTTTAAATAGATATTCGCACAGGGGTCCAGACAGACCACATAACCCTGAATTTCCCCTGGAGGCTCTGGAAAGCTACAGAGGAAACCCCCACAACGCGGCGACGACGTTCTTGACAAATTTTGCCGGCGATGACGACGCGGTGACCGAATATTTGCCAACGAACTCCACGAATCCAGGTAGGATGTTTTATTTTGATTTTCCTTTCCCCGTTCTTAATTCCTACGACAAATGCGGACTAATCCATGAACAGATTAGCGCGCGGATCGATCATATTTGTGGGGTGGGTCTTTGCGGGGATTTTGGGGATTGGATTCTTGGAATTAATTTGGTTTCGTCCAACATTATAACGGTGACGAACCAAGATCGACACGAACATCGATCGAGGTTTGTCCCTCTCGATTTGTTGTGCCTTTCTCCCCTGATTTCTTACGTTCTTCATGTGCGTTCTACGCGTTCTTCGCAGAGGTATGAACGACAGATCGTTGCGCATTCGTTGCATGACACAACGATCCCAAATTGAAGATCTAGAATCGGAACAACCCCACGGAGGTGCGACGACGGTTTCAGCAGACGGATCGAAGCAGATCGGAAGTTATCGTTCTTCGAACGATTCCCACACGGGTGACTGAAATCGGATTTCGGAGCCGATCGAAGGCCCAAAACCCACAGATTCGACATCACGACATCGAGGAAACCCATGAACTTGAGTTTCACGGCAAAAGGACAGTATAATCGAGATCTAGAAGATCGGACGAGGCGCAAGGAGGAAGACAATGGTTTTGGAAATTTCCCTACTACATGATGTGTAGTATGGGCTACACGGCGTGTGTTCATCAGTGGACTACCTGGCATGTACTCCGGGAGTACACAGACACAGGATGGGTACACGACCAAGGACACGATGTGTATAACCTTCCCCAGCCAGACCCGGCCAGATACACGGGATACCCCATGTACTGGTACACAGGCAGGCAACACGAACAGACACCGTGTACGGGCATACGGCCAGGGTTCACGGGTGTTTTCAAGTTGACAGGACATAGCGTGTGCTTCGACTTACAGGCCGTGTATATGCCTTCCTACATGACTTCGATTTCAGACATGGGCCGTTTACACGGGCAGTACTTGGAGTCAGGGAACACGGCGTGTGATCCTTCTACACGTCATGTAGTTGAGTTTTACAGAGCTTGGACAAGTGACATAGGCCATTTACACGAGCAGTACCTAGGGTCAAGGAACACGGCGTGTAACCATACTACACGCTGTGTAACCTGTTTTACATGGCTTGATCCTTTTGTCTTCCATGACTTGGACTAGCTTTCTTAGGGTTCGTACCCTTGGTCTTTCCCCTGAAGGTTTCTGGTATCATTTCCTATGTACAAGAGTATGACCCCTTCAGCAGGACTTCCTGAATTGAGTTGTTGGAATCCCCTCTGTGAGACTTAGAGTTGGATCCTCTATTCATTCCTGGAACCCTAGGTAGAGTTCTTGGTATTGACATGACCAACCTTACCTGGGCACCGATCCTCTACTTAGCGGATTAGTTCAGACTGAGTTGTTGGAATCACCCCATAGCTATTGGTTGTGATCCTCATCTAAACATCGTATTCTCAAGTACTTGTGGAGTGTGTTCTCCTAGAATGAGTAATTTGTATCTCTCTCTTTAGACCTAGGAGTGTGTTCTCCTTGTTACATGCTTAGTGGAACCTTCGAGCTGGATCTTAGTGGTGGTTTCGCGTTGGTCGATCATGTATGAGTATATCTGGATATTCTTATTATATGTTCTGTAAACATATACTATGTAGAGCTGACTGTATATTTCATTTTTGGTTTTTACCTTGTTGTATTCCTTTGTGGTTTCAGGGTGTCCTACTAGGTATTTTTATACTCACCCCTATACGGTCTTTTCCCGCACGTGTCATGTCTTGTGCAGACAAGCGAGCCTTTAACAGGATTCTAGACAGACCAGGACCGGACGGTGCTCAGTGAGATCAGACAGGCCAAGGTGTATTCCTACGGCTATGAATTGTAGTCCCAGTACCTTTCTTTACAGGTTGGACTTTGTTGCAGACTTTCTTTTGGTGGGCTTGTACTTTTGGCCTAGGGTTTTACATTACTGTACTTTAATTTCCTATCGTACTCTGTTGGTTGGGATTTTAGTGTATGCATGCATTTCTATTTTTAGTAGTTTTTACTTTTCATCTTTGCGGGCTTGGATATGTGTGTACATGTGTACAGGTTTATAGGCAATGCCTCCCATGTTAGTAGCATGCCCATTCAGTGCTAGTCACCAGCCCCTGGCCTATTGGAGGCGGGCTTGGGGAGTTGCGGCTCGGGCCCCACTGGGACGGGTCGTGACATAGATTATCCAATCACCTCAAGATCATTGGATATTTTATAAGCATGCGATCCTTGGTTTCTTGCAAATATTGAAAAACTTTCTTTGCATCCCTACAATGATCCAGTCAAATATTACTTTGGTATCTTCCTAACATACCAACTGCAAAACAAATATCTGGCTTTGTACATGTTTGAGCATACATCAATCTTCCAACAAGAAATTCATAAGGAATTTCTTCCATCTATTTTTGTTCCAAATCATTTTTGGGACATTGATTGAGATTAAATTTATCTCCTTTCTGAATTGGAACCGGTGATGGTGAACATTTTTCCATCCTAAACCTCTCTAAATTTTTTTCAATGTATGAATTTTGAGATAATCCCAACAAACCTCGAGTTTTGTTAAGGAATATTTCTATTCCAATCACATACTTGGCTTCTTCCATGCTTATCATTAAAAAATTATTAGAGAGGAATTTCTTGGTATCACATAATAGACTAAGATCATTTTCAGCAAGCAATATTTCATCAACATATAGAATCAAGAATACAAATTTACTCCAACTGATCTTCTGATATATACACTAATCAATGATGTTTTCCTTAAATCCAAAAGATGAAATGGTATCATTAAACCTAATAAACCATTTCCAGGAAGCTTGTTTAAGTCCATATATTTATTTCTTTAATATACATACCGCATGTTCTTTCCTTCAATGGAAAAACCCATTGGTTGATCCATGTACACATCTTCCTCTAAGTTTCCATTTAGAAAGGCTGTTTTAACATCCATTTGATCTAACTCTAAATCTTACCTGAGCTACCAATGCCATAATAATTCTGAAATAATATTTCTTAGGAACTGGTGAAAAGGTTTCCTTATAGTATATACCATCCTTTTGAGTGAATCCTTTAGAAACAAGTCTGGCCTTGTAATTTTCAAGGTTACCAAGAGAGTGATGTTTGGTTTTAAAGACCCATTTACATCCAACTCTCTTACATCCTTCAGGAAATTCCACAAGGTCCCATACTTTATTTTGTTCCATGGAATTCAAGTCACATTTCATGACATCTAACCATTTATTAGAATTATCACACTTGATGGATTGAGAATATGAAATTGGATCACTATCAATGCCAATATCATTTTCTATTTCATGCAGATATTCCACATAGTCATCAGAAAAAACAAACTTTCTTTCCCTTTAGGATCTTCTTAACACTATTTCTTGTGGTTCTTAAACCATTTCTTCATTGTGAATTTGGGAAACATTATGTTGTTGTTCTAAATTATTATTTTGTGATGCAATAATTTGAGGAACAATAACATGTGAAGTTGGAATACAAGAAAATGTAACTTTAATTCCAACTTCTTTAATTTCAACATTTTGTGGAAATTCACTCCCATTGGATTTACCATTCTCGATAAATTTAGTATTTCCAGTTTCAAAAATTCTCATACTATGGTTAGGACAATAAAATCTACACCCCTTTTATTTCTCTGGATAACCAATGAAATTTACACTAATTGTTCTTGCATCCAGTGTTCTTTATTGTGTATTATATGCTCTTATTTCTTCTTAACAACCCCATACATGCAGCTGTCTTAAACTAGGTTTCCTACCAGTCCAAAGTTCAAAAGGATTATTTGGAACTACTTTACTAGGAACCCTATTCAATAAATACACAACGGTTTTTAAAGTATATATCCACAATGATAAAGTTAAAGAATAATTACTTAAAATACTCCCAACCATATCCATTAATGTTCTATTACACCTTTCCGCTACACCATTTTGTTGTGGTGTACCCGACATAGTGTATTGTGCACATATGCCATGACTTTATAGAAACTTTGCAAATGGACCAGGGTTTTGTCCTCTTTCATCAAATCTTCCATAATATTCACCACCCCTATCAGACCTTATGACCTTCACCTTTCTGTCTAATTACCTCTCTACTTCATTTACATAAATTTCCAAAGCATTTATTGCTTGAGATTTCTCATGCAATAAATAGACATATCCATAATGTGAAAAATCATTAATAAAGGTGATTAAGTATTTTTATTTACCAAAATAATTGACATCAAAAGGTCCATATATATCGATATATATGATTTCAAGGAATTGATTACTTCTTGTGGCACCATTCTTTATGTGTTTTTTTTGTTTTCCTTATAAATGTTTAGGTTGGTAAAATCCAAATTTAGAAGGATTTAAATCTTAATCAATCTATCCAATATTTCTTTGGAAATATGACCGAAATGTTTATTCCATAAATAAAAAGACTTTTCATTTACTAAACCACATTTAGTACCATAATTATGATGTAAGTTCATAAGTGTTTCATCATACATATTATCAAGATTTAGTTTATATAAACCAGATCCAATCATGTATGTATGCTTAAACAAACTAAAATATCCATTCACAAAATTAAAAGAGTATCCAACAACATCAACTATTGATAAAGAAACCAAATTCCTAGATATACTAGGAATATAAAAGGTTTTACATAAATCCAAACTATAACCACTATCAAGGATTAAATGGTAAGTCTCAAAAACTTCAACTGGAACATTCACTCTATTCCCCATGAAGATGAACTTTTTAGTTGGGATTGTGATTTGGGTTGAAAGGAATCCCTACATCATATTAGAAAGATGAGCTGTACAACCAGAATCAATGTATTATATGGAAATTTATCTAAGTTTGATTCATAACATGTATAAGCATTTTGCTTACCTTTCTTTTCAAACCAATCCTTACGTTTCAGAAAATTATTTTGGAAATGTCCAACTTTCCCATAGAAATGGAATTTATCTTTATTTGCATTATTCTAGTTCTTTCTAGAGGACTCATTAACCTTCAATGGTCCCTTTCCTTTTCCATGATTCTTTCCTCCTTGACGATGCACATAATGGACAAAGTGGATTCCTTGACTCTTTAAACGTGTTTCCTCTTGAACTAGCATACTATGTAATTCCTGCACATTCCATTTATCTTTCATGGTGTTGTAGTTCATTTAGAATGGTCTATACTCAGAGGAAAATGAGTTTATAATAAACTGTACAAGTAAAATTTCATCTACTTCCATTCCTAAATACTTAATTCTTGCTGCAATATTTTTTTATTTCAATAACATGCTCATGCATAATATGAGAACCATCAAACTTCATGGTGGTCAATGTACTCATTAATGTCCTAACGAGAGATTTTCCAGCATTTTGAGATCGGTCTCCCATATATTTCATAAATTCTTTAGTGATTTCTATTTTAGAGAGACCAAACTTGATGTTACTTGCTATGCTCATTCAGATGAACATCAAACTTAATCTGTTTGATATTTCCCATGTTATATAATATATTCTATCATCATCATTACTTTAATCTGTTATAGTATTAGGTTTCTCTACTCGGAGTGCTAAATCAAGATCCAATACACCAAGGTGAAATTGGATTCACTCACTCCAATCATAGAAATTTAATCCATTAAATATCAGAACAGATGATGTCTATGAGTGCAATGATGATGAAAAGATAACTACAATAAATACATGCTTAAAATTAATGCTTTGAAATAATAATAATACATTGATTCAGACAAATTATTTAACATAAATGTGCATTAGTGTTATCCTATGGGTTATACACTAACACACAAACATAATTGATATTAATTAAATTAATTTTATTTAGAAATAATATACACATCAATTAGATTTATTTATTATCTTTAGATATATAAATAAATCTCATAATGCATATATATATTGCCAATAATTATATTCATAAATTACAATAATATGAAAATTGCCTTTGGGAAATTAATAAATATCATGTAATAATGAATTTTAATTACTCATAATATATCATAATAGTATCAAATTTATGAGAAATCAATATATATTATTTTAATATAATTTTGAAACAATTTTAACTTTATGATTTGAGTGCTTTGGTGATTGAAAAATCTCATGCAATAATGTTCCAAATATAAAACATCATAATCATAACATAGTTATAAATAAAAATAAATTTTAATAAACATAAATCCAAATTTTGTTTACTCTTTCTTTAATTTGTTTGGCATAAAACTTAAAACTCTAATACTTATTTCAAATAATGACAAATCAATATTATATATATATTTTATAATTAAAACATTTAACACTTTCCAATGTCTAAAATAGAAACAATATATATATATATATAACAATAATAATTATTTTCTCATTCAAATAATTACAATCATTTTGTTTAAACTACAACTTTATTCCATTTAATATGCAATAATAATAAAAAATAAATAATACAAAATTCTAAAATCATGAGAAGGATTTTAATTTTTTTGGGCAACATATTAGGATTTCAAAACAAATATCCATAATGCAAGTTAATATTATTTATTTATTAATTAAACTTCATAACCATAATAACATCATAATAACAATTATTATAATTTTTTTGAAAAAAAATGATCCAACAAAAAAAAATGCACAGCGATTTCAAAAAAAATTGCACACCCATGATCTCAAAAAACCCACATAAAATATTATATTCCTATGGATTTTGAAACTAATTCAAAATTATAATAATAAATAAATAAGATATTTGAAAATATAAAGCATGAATAGAGGCATTGTTTTGGGATTCCCAAAAAAAAATTGCACAACTTTAAAATTTGAAAACACATGAGAAGAGAGATAGTGTTTTGGGATTTCTAAAAAAATTACACAACAACTTTCAAATTTTAAAAACACATAAGGAGAGAGGAATTTTTTTTGGGATTCCTAAAAAAATTTCACACCAAATTTCATATTTCTAAACAAAATTACACACCCAATTATCAAATAATAATAATAATAATGGAAATGCACAACAGATTCAGATTTCAGAAAATTCCATTTGCTTGAAGAATATAATCCAGATTTTTTATTCTTAATTTAACACAACACATAATGAATTTAAATATGAAAAAACACAAATTTCATAACCCCACTCTTGACACCACATGCAAATTTATTTCAATTAATTTAGGATATTTAAAATCTATGGTTATCATCTGGAAATGCACAACGGATTCAGATTTCAGAAAATTCCATTGCTTGAAGAACGTAATCCATATTTTCGATTCTTAATTTAACGAAACACATAATAAATTTCAATATGAAAAAACACAGATTTTATAACCCCACATTTGATACCACATGTAAATTAATTTCAATTAATTTAGGATCTTTAAAATATGTTCTTATAATATATATAAATAAAATTCAAAAGAAGATAATACATACCTTGATCCATTGAATCTTATGGATTTGAGTCTCCTTGATTTTATCCCACTTAAAAAGGATTTTTATCCTTTTCCTACTCTCTTCTGAAGCAGAATTGATTAAACGTACCAAAATTTAATTGAGACATAATTGGAAAGGACATGACCCTTTAAATAGGGATAAAATGGTTTTTATGGGTGGTTATTTAATTAACTGTCAATTTTTATCAATTTGACAATTTTATCCCCCATTATCCCTGGTTCACGCCCAAATTTACCCAAGAGAAGAAGGGTAGAACGGTCCTTGTAGTGTAGCTTGGGTTGTCGATTCCACAGAGACCTAAGAAGATACCTAAGATACACAACCTAAGGGATGGATTTTTGGCTATGAAGTGTCCAACTTGGATTGATTTTGGATGGGTTTTAAAGATATCTAATATATTTAAGTGGATTCAATTTAAAAGAATGAGTTGATCCTAGGTTATCGCTCGGGGTGGATTGGACATATTTTCTTTTTAATGATTTCAATTTCTTAAATTTGAGATGGGTTCATTTAAGGAGATAAAACAACATCATCACTTACTGGTTTAATGCCTACACCCTCTAATACTAATCACCTATACACTTGAAGGATCAAAGTTTTGAGCACTTCAAGGTAAAGGATCGTATTAGTACTTGATGTGTGTGGCCTTAAATTCAACAAAGACGATGAAGTTTAAAAATCATCAAATAAAAATCCCAATTAAAGAAGTGATTATACATTAATTAGGTAATAAATAACATCTAATCCAGACCCTTGCTACTCCCTTGGATCAACCCATAAGTGGGTTATCCCTCCATTGATCCCATGGTTTCAATGAAAGCAGAAAGTAGACTCATGAGGGAGGAAATAGAGAAGTAAAGAAAACAACAAAAATAAAATGATCACTCCACCGTTGTGTGAATAATTTCACAAGGGTTGGTGTGAATAAATTCACACCTTGATCCAACGGTATCAAAGTAATATTAAGAACAACATAATAAGAGTAGAAGAAGAACTTTTATTAAGAAACTAAAGTGAATTGAACAACTTACATGTGGAAGACAAAATTGAGGCAACAAAAATGCATCATAACATTACAATTGAACAAAGCATCCAAGATCTTCAACTCCTTCACCACCACTGCCTTAAATAGGCATTTTTGGAGCCTTGGGTCGAGCCTTCAACAGTACAAGTCATCCCACTTGAGTATGGTAGGCCTAGGGTGGTGGAAAGTTTGTGGAATTTGGAATTTTCCACATTTGACCCGAGGTGGCAGCCAGATTTCATCCACCGAACAGACGCGTTTGGATGACCTTCTAGATGGCCGAATCAGGGTGGTCCATAGAAGAAGAAAATGGATCTCCGGATGTCTTATAACCGCCTGTAAAATTTGGGCCCATTTGGAGTTTCGGATTCCTAGATATGATCAAATTGGTGGAATGTGTTTCTGGGCCGCAGAATCTGGCCCAGAATTTTATCTCTAACTTGGGCCGCCTAAATGACCAACATGGAGGCCGAATTAGCATTAACTCATGAAGAGGTATTTGTTACTGTACATGTCTTCTATCATCCCACGAAATTTGGGATTAATTGGGCCTGTACGTTGGGCCCCACAGTTTAATCAGTGGGCTGATGTCCAATCTTCCTTCTCCAGAATTGCTTCCTTTCATTTCCAAATATCTCCATCATCCTCCATGAATTCTCCACTGATCCCTAAATCAAACATGTTCATATTTAAGTTTAGATCAATTTAAAAAAATATCAAATTAAAATATGTATAATTAAATTCCTTAAAATCAGATGAATCATTGGGTACTTTAAATGATGTTCAAAAATGTACCACATAATAGTGCATTTTAAGAAGGTATTACAATCATAATGTGAAATGATGTTCAAAGTGTAAAATGCACTAAAATGGTGTTTATGAATAAAAAAGAACATGAAAATTATGTATATTAACAATGAATATTAGCCTCATTTAGTGGCTAATCACACCCCCCAACTTGAGTTTTGCTAGTCCCGAGCAAAATATATCTCATCAAAAATGAAATTCAAATTCCCTTTTCTAAAAACATTTTAATACACAATGATCACCAAAAAACCTTATACCAAAAAATCATGAAATCCATCAAAATATTTTAATACGAGATAGTTTCATAAGCAGATCCCAATCCCAAGCCCATTCCTTTGATCAAATCCATCATCATACTTCATCCAACTCAATTAGGTGTAATGATGTGTTGTGAATCACAATAGATATGGGGGTTCATTTTCATTCAAGGGGGAAATCATGGAAGCGCTAGGTGGAATCACATTTAATCCTAATATGAGTATTCTTCATCCCTCTTTTTTTTTGATTTTTTTTGCAATATTGCTATAGTAATTGAGATTGCAATTAATCAAATTAACCCATGTAGCAAGACTTTGCCGATGACTCCCAGACTCAAAGGCCTTAGGGCACCAAGTGAAGCCCACATACTCGGGCATCGTCTCGAGTTAACTTAATCAAAAACAAAGTCATATTACCATAAATAGAGATAGATTGAAAAACTCAGGGCTAGACAACTCTGGAGTCACGATCCCCAAGTGCCGAAAGCCTCGCATTTTATCAATCCATTGCTCTACACGCAAATTTTTATTTTTATTTTTTTATTTTTTATTTTTTAATAATTTTATTTTTAATTTTTTTTTGAATACTCATATTATTCATAAAAATAAACCATCCTATGCTATTTATTATGGGACCCAAAAATTCAAATTAGTACCCCACAATCTTGAGGACGTGCATTGTGGCATTTTTTGTATTTGGATGAAAATATAAACGATGAAATATCACATTGGACAACCACACTTTCCAAAATCTATGCTCATGTAATTATACAAGGATTAAAATCAGAATCAGGGCATGCTAAATTATTTGATATTCAGTTTCAAAGTGTGCAATGTGTATTACCATGTTCAAAGTTAAAGGAATTTTTCCTTCCATTTACTTTTTTTTTCAAATCATTCAATTTTTGTTTTTGACACAAAAGCATTTTTTTTATTTTATCTCCCACCCAACTTAAAACAACACTGTCCCCAGTGTTTGAAGAAATGAAAAATTAGAAGGAGTAGAGGCAGGGAATAAAAATTTAAAAAGGAAATTGAAAATGAGGATTATGGAATGAAGTCACCTGGTGGTTGAAGTTTGAAGTTCTTGCCGCTCGAATTTATTCCTTTGATGTCCATGTCGCTTGCAAAGTTCCCTAGTGGAAAAAGGAAAAAACAAAAAAAACAAAAAAAACAAAACAAAATATATATATATATATATATATTTATATAATAAAGGAAGTAAAATATAAGAATATATATAAAAATTATAGAATAAGGTAGCACAAGAAGCCGCAGGTCAGTGGTAAGCGCGCGCCCCTGTCTCCCTTCGGTCCCGGGTTCGAGTCCCTGCGGCTTCGCCAGTTGTGACGGGGTTTGCCCCACGGCCTATGGCGTGGAATTTTTTTTGTATTATTATATATTTTTTTTTCTTAACCTATTGAATAAAAAAAAAAAATAAACTGATGATACATTGTCTTCTTTTTAAATTTCTGGGTAAGGTATTACTCAAGGATCACACCACGTGACACGGATGAATATGGTGCTCCTCTTTCGTACCCATCCATACTCATAATATAAGAACAGGTCAAAAGTCTATTTTTTTATTTTTAAATATAAAAATGATTAAGTAATCTTATTTGAAAAAATAAAGATGATTCAGAAAGATTAGAAACATAAAAACCACGGGTTGCCTCCCGTGCAACGCTTTGTTTAACGTCGTTAGCTCGACATGAACCCCCCAACTTACCCAATACCAACTTTAAAATTTTTAAGGACCACATGTTCCACAAATTCAACTAGGTTTAGATTGATTAAATTTTTATAATTTGTTTCATTAACAAACCTATGTTCTAAAATGAGTTGGTAAATCCAAGGAATATCAAGAATGGTGGATCTAGTTGCTTCTCTAGTCTTGCCTAATATATCAAGGGTCATTCCAATTTTATTTATATCAAGAGAAGAAACAATGAAAACATGATGGTTTTGGATATCCTCAATGAATGAAAACTTTATGAATGATGGAAAGGACACATGTTCGAGTTCAGGCAGACTAACATTTTTAGACATAGGTTGGGAATTTGGATCGATCTCAATTTTATTTTCAAAATTTATCAATATAATTGGTTCCTTTGGAATAGAAGATTCAACCACAAAATTGGAAATATCAGTGTTAGAAATGGGTATGGACTCAAATATTGTGATTTCTCTTAATGGTTCAATGATTGGTGTTTTTGAAAAATCATCAACAGAGTTATATTCATGAGACTCAATCCATGATGTCAAATTCTCCTCTTTTGAATCCAAAAAGTTAATTTCCTCCTGATTTAAAGTCCCTTCAAAATTTCCTTGATCCTCTTCATCTATCCCAAATCCAAAGGTTGGTTCTTCAATAAATTCATGTGGGGTTTGTGTGAAACTAGACACTTCACATAAGGTTATGGAAGGGACAGTTTGTGTAGGGATGAGTTCCTCACAAGTTTTAATGCTTTGTAGTTCTAACCTCAATGATGAAACCTCAAAATTCATTATCTCCATTTGTTGAAAAAGTTTTTCAAGTAATGGTTGTGGATCATGATGGTCAAGGGGTTGATACAGATGGTCTATTCTAGGAGGATAACTATGTTGTTGGAATTCCATAGGAGGATGTTCAGATTGGCCTTGTTGGGATTGGAACTCATAATATGTTGGAATGTATTGTGGATCATATGAATAAAAACATTGTGGTTCAGTAGGTTGTTGATGATCCCACAAGTAGGAATTAGAATGGTCATTGTACATCGTACATGGGGTTGAGTGATCAAAGTAGGGAGAGGTTCCCCATGTTTGGATTTGTTCAAAAGGGTTTTCCATAGGAATGAAATTGGGGATGAGATGAGAGAAGTGGGATGAAAAAAAAGGATGATAGTGTCTAAGATAACTTACTTAGGTCCCCGGCAACAGCTCCAAAATTTGGTTCACGCCCAAATTTACCCAAGAGAAGAAGGGTAGAACGGTCCTTGTAGTGTAGCTTGGGTTGTCGATTCCACAGAGACCTAAGAAGATACCTAAGATACACAACCTAAGGGATGGATTTTTGGCTATGAAGTGTCCAACTTGGATTGATTTTGGATGGGTTTTAAAGATATCTAATATATTTAAGTGGATTCAATTTAAAAGAATGAGTTGATCCTAGGTTATCGCTCGGGGTGGATTGGACATATTTTCTTTTTAATGATTTCAATTTCTTAAATTTGAGATGGGTTCATTTAAGGAGATAAAACAACATCATCACTTACTGGTTTAATGCCTACACCCTCTAATACTAATCACCTATACACTTGAAGGATCAAAGTTTTGAGCACTTCAAGGTAAAGGATCGTATTAGTACTTGATGTGTGTGGCCTTAAATTCAACAAGGACGATGAAGTTTAAAAATCATCAAATAAAAATCCCAATTAAAGAAGTGATTATACATTAATTAGGTAATAAATAACATCCAATCCAGCCCCTTTCTACTCCCTTGGATCAACCCATAAGTGGGTTAGCCCTCCATTGATCCCATGGTTTCAATGGAAGCGGAAAGTAGACTCATGAGGGAGGAAATGAAGAAGTAAAGAAAACAACAAAAATAAAATGATCACTCCACCGTTGTGTGAATAATTTCACAAGGGTTGGTGTGAATAAATTCACACCTTGATCCAACGGTATCAAAGTGATATTAAGAACAACATAATAAGAGTATAAGAAGAACTTTTATTAAGAAACTAAAGTGAATTGAACAACTTACATGTGGAAGACAAAATTGAGGCAACAAAAATGCAGCATAACATTACAATTGAACAAAGCATCCAAGATCTTCAACTCCTTCACCACCACTGCCTTAAATAGGAATTTTGGGAGCCTTGGGTCGAGCCTTAAACAGTACAAGTCATCCCACTTGAGTATGGTAGGCCTAGGGTGGTGGAAAGTTTGTGGAATTTGGAATTTTCCACATTTGACCCGAGGTGGCAGCCAGATTTCATCCACCGAACAGACGCGTTTGGATGACCTTCTAGATGGCCGAATCAGGGTGCTCCATAGAAGAAGAAAATGGAGCTACAGATGTCTTATAACCGCCTGTAAAATTTGGGCCCATTTGGAGTTTCTGATTACGAGATATGATCAAATTGGTGGAATGTTTTTTTGGGCCGCAGAATCTGGCCCAGAATTTTATCTCTAACTTGGGCCGCCTAAATGACCAACATGGAGGCCGAATTATCATTAACTCCTGATGAGTGATTTGTTTCTGTACATGTCTTCTATCATCCCACGAAATTTGGGATTAATTGGGCCTGTAAGTTGGGCCCCACAGTTTAATCAGTGGGCTGATGTCCAATCTGCCTTCTCCAGAATTGCTTCCTTTCATTTCCAAATATCTCCATCATCCTCCATGAATTCTCCACTGATCCCTGAATCAAACATGTTCATATTTAAGTCTAGATCAATTTAAAAAAATATAAAATTAAAATATGTATAATTCAATTCCTTAAAATCAGATGAATCATTGGGTACTTTAAATGATGTTCAAAAATGTACCACATAATAGTGCATTTTAAGAAGGTATTACAATCTAATGTGAAATGATGTTCAAAGTGTAAAATGCACTAAAATGGTGTTTATGAATAACAAATAACATGAAAATTATGTATATTAACAATGAATATTAGCCTCATTTAGTGGCTAATCAATCCCATTATAATAATATTAAACAAACATGACATGAGTTATTCAACATAGTGATCTCGCTATCATCCTAGATTTGTCATGCTATTTGAGGTAAACCCAATGATTCTTGTATGGATTGTCTTGGTTCAACATGTGATACATAATTTCCTACTCATTGCATTTGATTATTCATCATTAATTTGATCAACATTTTATTTCTATTAAAAATATGTGTTTTATCCAGACATGTTTCATAAGAAACATCAAATTCCACTCCATAGTATAATAAAACTCATTCTAATAATTTATATGGGTTAGGAAAGGTGTAAATACAATGAAAATACACACACATGTACCCATGGAGAGTCGAACCTATAGCTTCCTAGACGACCCGGTCAAGGAAACAACCTTCTAATAATGATGATGATGATAATTAATAATATTATTTATCAAAATTTACAATAGATATATTCCAAATACATTTTGATAATTATGATAATGACGACAAACATTAATATTTTTTGAAAATGATGATGACTATTTTTAAAAGTCATTTTAAATTTAATGATGATTATGATGACAACAATAAATATCATTATTTATCATATATTATGATAACTATACTTAAAACCCATTTTAAAACTCATTTTAATGATAATGATAATTATGAAGATGATAAATATTATAATTTTAAGATTCTATTTTTACATTTTCAATAAATTTATATTCATAATTATAATATTTATTAAGATATGATTCATTATCCTAATATTTATTATTATATTCTAATGTTATAACTATAATTATTTCGACAATATTTCTAATCATAATTTTTTTTCATATTTAAAACATTTAAATAAATTAACTTTCCACAAAAACTAACCCCCAAATTTTATTCTGCATTATTTGTGACATATAACCTTCCACATTTTGTATCATATACTTCATTATTTTTTTCTCAACAAAAAGAGAATTCTATCTAACAACCTCTACAAAGGTAATTTAAAATATAAAATGTGTATTAAAAAATAGAATTTATTATAAATCAGAAATATATAATTAATTATAATAAATTTTATTTATTGATACACTAACATATCAACGATAGTCGAATAAAATAATTTTATGTAGTCTAGTATTTTGATAACTAAATTTATAAAATAACCATTGGTCATATATTAATATATATGTTTTATTGTTTTTTTCACTTTTTAAATTTTCTTGTTATCCATTACTTTATAAGTGCCTCTCTATAAAATATTTAGTAATGTACAAAATAAGACTTTAAAAAATAAATGATATAAATGATTAAATATAACTTAAAATACAATGATCATGTCATTTGTGAATTATTTTCTTGTTTTGTACGAGTATGAATTAAATTCCACATGCAAAGTCTTTATTTTAAATATATTTTGTGATATGAAATTATAAAAATTCATGCAATATGAAGTCTTGTGTAAATGTTACCACTTTTTGCGCAGATAAAAATATGAATAATAGTTGGATTGATCTTCCAAATATAACATCTAGAGAATATTTTGAGGGCATTATGCAGTTTTCTGATTTCACTAGATGAATTCAAAGTGACTATATTAGTTGTCCAGGTTGAAAATGTGCAAACAAATGTCAATTCATATGAGATACCATGAGGGAGAAGCTATTCTTGAATGGGTTTCTGAAAAAACTATAAGAGTTGGACTCATCATGGGGAAGAATATATTCATTCTCATTATACATGAATAGTTCAGATGGATGTTGATGTAAGAAATAATGATATGATGAATGAAATTCTTATTGAAATGGTACATGGGTTGGCTCTTGAAGACATTAACATCCAAAATTCTAAAACCGGTGAGATCAGTCTACACTCTAGTGAAAATCATGATTCGTTGAGGTTTTATGAAATACTTGATGATGCAGAAAATGAATTATATTATGGGTGTACTACATGTAGTAAATTTTCATTTATCATAGAGTTGTTACACTTGAATAATTTGAATCAGTGGTAAGATATATCATTTGACTTGTTTTTGGTGTATTTGAAAAAATTACTTCCTTCCCATTCTAAGATTCCTGATTCGTATTTCCATGATCATAAGTTGATAGAGAACTTATGTTTCATATATGAGATCATAGATGCATGTGAAAAAAATGTATTTTGTTTAGAAATAAAACTATCCATTTGGATAATTGTATGATTTGTAACTCTTCTAGATGGAAAGATAATGGGGGAAAATCAGAATCATCAAAGTTAGACTGTAAAATAGGGGAAACCAATTGGCATAATGAAAGTGCATTACTTTTCACTGAAGATGGGGTTGAAAATATTATTTATATCATCTAAAGATTCTTATAATGAATCATATTTTTCATATATTATTTTTTCATATTGTATGAATTATTTTCGATACTAGGTGCTAAGACAATGTGCAATTCTGAGGCCCGGTGTTCTCTGAGAAAATGTTTGAAATAAATTAAATATATTAAATAACAAGAGTGCATGATTTTTATAAAAAAGTGTAATAACTTATAAATAGAGAGTCAGATTAGAAATCTGAGAGCACCATTGAGTTCAGAAAAAGAGATTTATCTTAGGTGTGAATAACATTTGTCGGCACGAGACGTTTGTGGAAAACTGATCACAGACGTAAAATGAATAAAATAATTAAATAAATTATTTTATTTCATCTGTTGATGCAGAGACCTAAATTCGTCTATAAGTATACAATTATTCCAAATCCTCAAGGTTATCCTCATAACCCTAGAGACATTGGAGAACTGTTGGAGAGAGAGCGTTGGATGATCTCTCTCAGATGAATGTCAACCAAATTGTAGATCGACGATCAGTGTGCAACGAGATTTAGAGATCTCTCCAATGACAAAAATTCAAACTCGTTCTTCATCATTGATCGATCCATCTTGAGGTACTACATTTTTTTTATTTGTATTTATTCCCCATTTTTGGTTTCTACGATGAACATAAATCAATCAACCAATAGATTGATTCGTAGATCGGTCGTTTTGTGGGATGAGTTTATTTTTGGGTTTTTTTGGGAGATTCATTTTATTATTATTGATTCTTCATTTTTTCTTCTAATGGTGATGAATCAGGGCCAATAAAAATAATGGCCGAGGTTTGGTCCTCATGTTTGTGGTTGATAATTTCTCCTTTATTTCTTCATTCATCACGGAAAATTTCCATTGGCCCACAGTTCAACATATACTGAAAAACCGAACATTGTGCACCCATTTCCTGATGCAATGGTTTGAAATTGTAGATTCAGGCTCAGCCTGACGTGGTGATCATGCGGCGATGAAGCGACAATGGATCAGACATTGTGGATACCTATTTTTTTTGTTCTTCAATGTGTGATGATGAATGATGTTTGAAGGAATTTTATGAATGAATTTGATGACTGGGTTTTGATGATTTGACAATGGAAAGGCCCGGATGATGACAATCCTTGATTCCGGTACAGGGCGCGGTCGAATTGATCTTTAGAGAAGTGGAGGAGACACATGATTCCAGATATAGAATTTTGGAAATTTTTGATCTACACGGTGTGTACTGCGGATCTATACTCCATGTGGGATCCTATTAGTGGCGGATAGGGTTTCTAGATGAAGTTAATGATCAAACGGTGTGTGACCCTCCCGGTATGGCTCAGCGTGTACCTATGAGGGTACAAAAACACAAGTAAGAGTACACGACCAAGGGAACACTGTGTACTCCCACACGGATACAACTAACCTGGATGTACATGGGACTAGTCGTGTACTTGGATATGGGAAAAAGTACACGGTAAAGGGCATTGCGTGTACTTATACATGGACATAGGCATGATCCATTTTACATGGGTAGGACCCGGGGCCAAGGGGACATGCCATGTACTCCTAGTACACGATGTGTACTCCTTAAGACTTAACTTGGAGCCATTTTTCTCTATATCTTGAACAAGTTTCATTAGAGTGTGTTCCCTATATACACTTCTTGAGGGTTATTATGAAATCACCTCCTATAGACAGGACAATGATCCATTTAGCAGGACTTCTTGGATAAAGTTGTTGGAATCCTTTCATGAGGCCCAAAGTGAGATTCTCTATCATCTTCTTGATTTAGGAAGAGTTCTTGGTATCATTGTGACCAAAATTATGTGGGAACTGATCCTCTACTTAGTAGGTTAATATAGATTGAGATGTTGGTATACCCCATGGACTTGGGAGTGATCCTCATCTATATATCATATCTCTTCAGACTTTCAACATATACTTCTAATGGAGAGACCCGATGAGCACTACGTCTCAGAAAAATGTCATCAGTTCTATCTGACTCATGGAGTGTATTATTCTAGATGATTTCTATGTGGAACCTTTAACTAGGAATACTAGGCCAACATTATAGTTGTGATTTTACCGTGATATTGTGTGTATTTTTTGAGTATATATGGATATTCTTGTTATATGTGTTGTAGAAATATACCTGTGTAGATCTGATTGTTATTCTTTTCTTTACACGCTTTGTGTTTTTGGGGTGTCTTATTGGGTGTTGTTATACTCACCCATAAACAGGCTTTTCCCACACATGTCGTGTCTTGTATAGATGATCGACCTTTCGACAGAGTCCTAGAGGGACTAGGACCAGATGGTGCTTAGTGAGACCAAACATACCTAAGTGTGTTCCTGTGATATATTGATAGAAGTCCCCATATTTAGTTTCAGGTTGGACTTGTTTTCAGACTCTTTGTGGTGGGATTGTATTTGACCCTTTTTACTTTCCATTACTTCTTATCGTACTTTGGTTGTGAGATTTATATGTATGCATGCATGTTTGTTCATTTGTTTTTACATTTCATCATTGTATAGTCTTGGAGATGTGTGCGTGTGTGTGCATATACTTAAGATAAGGCCTCCCATGTTAGTGATATGCCTACTCAGTGCTAGTTTCTATCCTCTGGCCTATTAGAGGTGAGCTTAGGGAGTTGCAGCACGAGCCCCATTGGGATGGGTTGTGATAGAGTGGTATCAGAGCAGTCAGTTCTACCTTAAGATTAGAGTCTGTGATATTGGTTTGGGGTAACAATGTTAAGTGTTTTGAGTTCGAATTTCAGGCCAAGGACCCCAGTGTTGGTATAATGACCAACGTATCCATACACTAGGATTCTGATCACCTCCATTCACTACTACAAAACTAGCCTTTAATAGCACTAGAAATGACCTTTATCAATGGTAAAAAATCACTAATAATGTGAGCGACGTTAAAAGCCCAGGAATTTTATCAGTACTGAAAAAGCATTAATAAAGGGATCATTTATCAATGCTAAAAAAGCACTGATAAATAAGACCTTTATCAATAATTTTATAAGCGCTGATAAAATACCCATTTATCATCACTTTAATCTAGCACCTCTAAAGGAACCCTTCATCAACGCTTTCAGAAGCACTGATAAAAGTGTTTGTATTTGGGATTTTAAAAGTGCCGATAAAGTCCTCTACTATAGCATGTTGTGACAACACACTGCAACACCACTAAAATGTGCTTTAACTACACACTACAACACCCGAAACACTCTAGAAACACATCAGATATCAACAAAAAAAGTCTCAATACATAATTTAAAATGAAATGAAATTTACAATACAAATACAAAAAACATTATATTATAGAAATTTCAAACAATGGTTTATAAAATTACATAAATATAAATTAATACATACATTAAAAAACAATTCCAACTATCAATGTTACCACAATTTTCATTGACTTTCTTTTTTGAACTAACAACATTGCATGAGTAGTTTCGAACAAACCACCTCAACTCCAACAAAATAATCTACCTGTATAAGAAAAAAGTTATGATGAGTAATACTAAAAAGAAATAAATTAAACATAAATATGAAATAATAAATTAATTCCCTGGACAATGATTTTACTATGAAAATATCAATATTACATCTGTGATTGAGTAGTGTAGGGAACTTGAAATAATGTGATAAATTTCAACACTACAAGAGTGAATGGTTTTCTGAGAGAAGAAGTTTGTAGAAGTTTTAGTGCAGAAAGGGATGAAAGATGGATAGAGCACCCAAACTTAAAAAAAATAATGCACCTGTATTAGAAAACAATTATTATGTGAGTAATACTAAAAATTAATAAATTAAACAAACATATGAAACGATACATTAATTCTATGGAAAAATATTTTACTGTGCAAGCATCAAGATTACCTCTATAATTGAGTAGAGGCGACATTATTTCTTTTCCTACAAATGTAATGGATGTAACTTGTAAGAAAGTGATAAATGAACTATTGTATGGATGAAAGGGTTTTAAGGGATAAGAAACATGAAAGTTAGAAAAAGAACCCCCAACTCGAACAAAATAATCCACATTTATAAGAAAACAATTATTATGTGAGTAATAATAAAAAGAAATAAATTAAACATACGTAAGAAACAATACATTAATTTCATGGATAATGATTTTACTATGAAAACATCAATATTACCTCTGTAATTGAGTAAAGGTAGCGTCACTGCTCTTCCTGAAAAGGTAGTGGAGGCAACTTAAAAGAAAGTAATAAAAGAACCACTGTAGGGGTGAGAAGGTTTTAAGGGATAAGGAGCATGAAATCTAGAAAGAGCACCCCCAACTCAAAAAAAATAATCCACATGTATAAGAAAAAATTATTATATGAGTAATACTAAAAAAAATAAATTAAACATAAATATGAAACAATACATTAATTCTACGGAAAATGATTTTACTGTGAAAAAATAAAGATTACCTCTATGATTTAGCATAGACAACATCATTTCTCTTCTTGAAAATACATGACAAATGGACATAAATATTCCAAAATAAAAAAACTCTACAAGAAATAATGAAAATTAAACCAACGTTCCATTATATATTTTTTCTGTAAAATAGAGAAAGTATATTGTAACATTACCATTGAATCTACCCAAAGGGTTTCCTTCATTATAGTTTGTTCTTCTGAGGGATTGGTAACATCATCATTTGCAGAAGACATTGTTTGCATGATTAGTTAAACATTTAATTTAGATTATGTTAATGCATTAGAGAACATATAATATTATGAGGAAAAACATAATATATTAAAAAAACTTTTACCTTCTCATTGAACTCTTTTTTTAAAGTTTTCAAGGATTTGGTTCCTCTTTCAAGAATCCAAATCCCCTCTTTGTGGTCACCTCTAACATACAAGACATTGTCTATAGTGGGAGCGACATGAACTGATTATAATGTACCGATGAAATGGCCAACCTCAATTAAATTTTTATCTGACTCAACATTTGTTTTAGTTTCTAGAAGGAAAATAAAACAATTCTTGTTTGTTGGATCAGAGACATAAAATACTTGTACTACTTGTGATTCCATTATAAAAGACTCATCTTTTTCCCCTTCTACACTAAAATTCACCTTCACAAAGCCCATTTCATTAAATTTCACTCCATTGATATTGTCAAATCATTTAAAATAGAAAAGAGTCACTTGAAATGTTGTATAATCCAACTCGTATATCTGTTCGATAATGAAAAAATATGATATATTTTCATAAATTGGATTTATATCCTTGGAACCAGATATGTGCATCGCTTCAGCCACAAGTGTAACACCACTATTTTTCATCGTACTAAAGTCATAATGTTCTTTTGTATAGAATGTAAAATCATTGATTACAAACCCAATGTAAGATATAATATTTTCATTCGTTCCTTTGGATATCCATTGAAGTCATTCGACAATTGAATTTGGACTTTCAGATAACTCATTATAAATTTGATCTCTAAACAATCTTATAAACTATTGATTATGTGTATTTGATATCCATATTTCATCCCTTGATGGATTCAAATATCTAAGAATTTATTTTTGGGATTCAATGTATGGATCAAAATCTTCACTATTATATAATATGTAAATATGTTTTTTCTTCTGTTTTGTCAAGGTAATTGTAACAACATCTCTTCCAGAAATCTCTTTCCCATAAGGAATTTGCTGTGACAAGACTTTGGGAGACTGATGCTTTCAATATATGATAGGAAATCGATACCAAATTCAATAGATTCTTCAACAATATATTATTATACAATACATCATTCTGGATAACTTTGATTTTTACATACCCTTTCAAAATATCTATATATCGTTCAATGGGGTACATCCATCTATAATGGACAGGACCACATAGTTTAACCTCTCTAACCAAGTGAACCATCAAGAGAACCATTATATCAAAGAATGATGATGGGAATAAAATTTCTAATTCACATAATATGATTGAAATCTCCTTATTCATGATGGGAAACTTCATCAGGTCTACAACTTTAATACACATGGATTTGAAAAAGAAGCAGAGTCTGGTTAATGTATGCCATACATTTTGAGGTAGAATGAAATGGAAAGCAACATGAATTAAATATTTCATCAAAACATGGCAGTCATGTGATTTTAGTCCTTGTAACTTCAAATTAGTCATTGACACAACATTCTTGATATTTGATGAATACCCCTGTGAAACTTTTACACTCGTAAGGAAAAAACAAAATTTCAAATTTTCCTGTTTGGATAGAGTGTAAGCTAATAGAGGAAGAAAAGTCTTCCTTTTACCCTTCACTGATTCCTACTCTTCCCTTATCCCCATTTCAATCAAATCTAACCTAGCCTTGATGCCATCTTTCATTTTTCCAGGAACATTTAGTAACGTGCCAATAACATTATCAAATACATTTTTTTCTACATGAATGACATAAAGAAAATGCATGACATACAAAAAATTGCAATATGGTAATTCAAAGAAAATTGATCTCTTATTCAAAGATTATTTTATAAGGTTTTTTGAAAATGGATTACCAAAAAAAGTGTCAATATTTTTTAATTTTTTGTACAGTTGATCACATGTTGCTGGAGATATTCTTGTACCTTGTTCGATATTCCCATAAAATGATGTTGTCCAAGATCAGTATTTATGTCATCGAGGTAAAAAATTTTGATGTCCTAAAAACACCATCTTTGAGGAATATTTCAACCAAACTAAGTATGTGCATTTTTCATAAATGGGACACCCCAACATTCCTTTAATGCTATAGCCTGATAAATTTCCATAAGTGGGGAAGTCATTTATAATTCCGTACAACATGGAACTCAATGTGAATTCTTCACTTCTATAAGAATCATAAATTATAACACTTTTATCCCACATTAATTTCAGAACTTCGATCAATGGATCCAAATAAACATCAATATCATTATCCGCTTGCTTTAATCCAGATATAAGCAGAGATGACATAATGTATTTGTGCTTTATGCATAAACATGGTGGAAATTTATAATTTACCAACATTACTAGCCATGTACTGTGAGTACTACTCTATAAACCAAAAGGATTTATTCCATCTATAGATAATGCAAGATAAAAGTTTCTCAGGTCATCTCCAAATTTAGGAAAATCATAATCAATTTTCTTTCACTAAGGAGAATCTGTTGGATGATGTAGGTTCCCATCTTTAATTCATGTATTTGCATTCCATGTTAACTGTCTTGCAATTTACTGACATCCATATAGTCTTTTAAAGATTTTAATGATAGGAAAGTACCATACATATTTTGAAGGACTTGATTCATTTTTCTTGTATCGATATGAGCCACACTTAGGGAATTTAATGAGTGATTCATGGTCCTTGAGAAATAATATTCAATCATTTGGACAAGAATGTATTTTTTAGAGATAATTCCCATTGAATGTATAATTCATTTAGCGTCATATTTTCGGTATGATAGTTAATTTTATTTTGGTATCATATCTTTCAGAAGACTAAGTAGTTCTTTAAAGCTGATGTCACTCCATCTATTGCTAGATTTCAAATTATATAAATTCAATACAACTGACAATGTTTTGTATTTAGTACAAACAGTATACAATGGTTTCTTGTAACAACTATTTAACTCCTCAAACAAATTTGGAAAATCACAAAGGTCATATTCAATTTCCATTTTCATTTATTCCATGCGATCTCCATCATCTTTTACAAAGGTATTCATATCAAATAATTCATAAACTGTAGTATCATCCCAATCGATGTCCAAATTCAGTTTTCCCCATGTTTAGTCCAAAATTTATAGCTTTGATCTATTTCGTGTCAAATCAAATGTTCTTGCAAATCTTCTGGACTATTTTTTCTCGAATAAAAATAATGTAAACATGGACAGAGGATTTTAGAAGGGTCATCTACATGCTCTCTTGCAGACTTGATGGACTATTTAACACAATATTCATATTTGTTTATCAAATGATTCACATGCATCCATTTTTGGTTCATATACATCCTATTGGGTTCATAAAATATTAATTTTATACAATATATAAATAAATACACATAATATATTCATTATAAAAAGTGAAAGTTATAGATAATTATAATAAGGGAAATATGGATAATTTATACTAGAATATCTAAGCACCTAGATAATCCAAATCAAATAATAAGGGTTGTTGGAATATGAAAAAATATATGGATACAAAGGAATATAATAAATGATATTATCACTAAACTTTATAGGTGTAAACTGGAAGATGGATAGCATAATGACCCTAGCCTGAATTACCCAAACAACACCAGGTCAGATAATCTTATAAAATCTAACACACATCAAAGTCACTAAAGGATGGTTTAAAATTTGGGTGTAAAAAACCATAAATGGGAGGTGGTACCCCCCCCAAATATAAAAAATTAATACTAGATGTTGAAAAAAATTCTAGCATGAACCTTTGGGTCAATGGACATACAGACCCAAAATCATCATTTCCTGATATAGGCATACCTGTTAGGAAAACAACTATGGAAATAAATGATGCAATAGCTATATAGAAACACATACACGTCACAGTAGTATAAAAAATTACTCAATTATACTCTATAAGAAAGATCAAATAGATAAAAACTTGATATTCAAACATAACGTGAACTAAATGAACCATAATGATTCAAAAAGTGAAAGCTTGATGTGATAAAACCTCATGTGATTAACTAGGGATAACCCCTTTGAATCTCCTCCATAAGAAAACTGAGGACCATAGTTAATTCTAATAGGAACTAGATCCCATGATACATATAACCAATAGAGAAACATATATCACTCCACTAACTTGGTTCCTGAAAAATAGCAGCTGAAGCTGCATGTCCACTGAGGAGTCCATGAAAGGTGTCAGTATATATATGATCATTAGGGAACCACCAATGTGCCTCAAATTAGTATTCAATAAAAAATAATATACATGAAAATTTCTACACATTTATATACATATATGAAAAAATTATTTAGTAAGAAGATATAAAACATAGTAGTAAAACAATAAATCCATGGTTCAGTGTCAGATATAAACAACATATCATACATCGGTAGTCAATACAAACAACGGACCACAAATCGTTCTCTAAAAAATGGATCACAAATTTTTTTTAAACAACATACCATAAACAATGGATCATAAAAAAATTGTAGAAGAATAAATAAAAAACGAAACCAAAAATACACAAAAAAAATTAGAAGGCCTACCTCGCTAGGTTAAAGAAAACTTGAGACCCTCTTAGGATGTCATATGAGATGTTCGAAGGTAGTTGAGTGGTGTGAATCAACCTTTGATTCACCGAGGAGGAGCAATTTGACCTTCGATTCACTGAGGAGGAGCGCCGGTAGGGGTGAATTCCGCAAAAATCTTTTATATCGTGATAGGTTTGCAAATGGTTATGGTTTTTAAAATAGATCGGAACACTTTATCAGTGCTTACCAAAAAGCACTGATAAATATCTCTTTTATCAGTGCTTACATAGCACTGATAAAACCGATCTTTATCAGTGCTAAAATTATAGCACTGATAAATCCCCGCCTTTATCAGCATTAAAAAGTGCTGATAAAGATTCTTTTATCAGCGCTTATTACTAAAGCGTTGTTAAAGGATTTATAATTATAATTATAAATAAAAAATTGTAAATATTTATAAATAATTAAAAAATATATATAAATATAAATATAGTAAATATATTCAGTTTTAAATATATTTATTATAATTTTATAATTATTTATTTATAAATATAAAAATATTTTAAAAAATATTATTTATATCATTATAAATATTTACTATATATATATAATAAATATATATAAATAAAAATATAGTAAATATATTCATTATTTAAATAAATTTATTATAAATTTAATAATTATTTAAATATATATAATTATTTATTTATAATTATATAAATACTTTTAAAAAAAATATTTATTTATTTATAATTATAAATATATAAATGTATAAATACAATGAATGTACATTTATAAATATATTTATTTATAAATATATTTACTTATATTTTTTTTACAAATATTTTTTTAACATTATTAATGAATATCTAATTTTGAGTGCATGAATATATATATGAGTGAAATTGAATAAATTAAGAATATTGGTACACTTTAACAATATTGAAAAAATGGATAAGTACTTGTGTGTGAATATTGTATATAAAAATGCCTTAATTATATGTATATGTGAAATCAATATAACACACATTTGATCTATATTAAATTGAAAAATAAAATAACATTCAATTATATGTCGAGTACTATTCAATTAGTTAATATTTTTAATTCATATCATTTTTTAATTATATACTATTATTCAATAAATATATGAAAATTTAATGTAAAGTACATAAATATTTTGTAATATATAATCATATTTATATAAATTAATATATATCTATATATTTAATATATACAATTTAATAACATTAATTATCATAATTATCTAATTAATAAAATGTTTAATATTTAATAATGTATAATCAATTAATTAATTTTTATCAATAATTATATAATTAATAAAATTTGTAATATTTTTTTTAATAACCACATTATTTATTTTTATTTATTTATTTATTTCATTTTATCATTTCTAAAAATGCATTGATGAAAGAAATATTTGTTAGCACTACACATAAAGAACTGATAAATCTTACCTTTTATCAACACTAAAAATAAAGCGCTGATAAAGGATACCCTTTATCATCTCTTTCTTTAGCGCTGATAACTATCACATTTATCGACATTTTCTTCTAATACTGATAAATAACAACACTACTAAAGCCAAGTTTTGTATTAGCGCTTTCGAATCGGTACATGAGGGCATTGGTTGTAGGGAAAACAATGGTATATGCATCATATATGAATGGGTTGTAGTTTCCATGTCCTTCTTGAGTTAGCTCTCCAAATATACTTATTGAACATGGTGCATCTTATTTATTTAAATATGCCTCTATGACGTATGCCAGTTAGGATTCATCATCAGGATCATGAGGATGATCCCCTCAGTGATGAGGCATGAATATAGGGGCCAGTTCCAGGGATGTTACCTCTAGGTGGTGCACCAACTATATCACCACCTATAAAGCAGTAGATGGTACCCGTAGTACCTTCTGTCGAGGTGTGCATGCTGAGCACACTTTATGAGTTTTAGTGATAGTGACCCCCAGGTTCTGAGGTGATCCCAACCCGTAGGCGGCTCAGGACCGAATTGAGGCAGTGACATAATTTTTTCATCTATTCACGACACCATCATGTCAGATGGTGGTCCTAGCGGTGAGATTTCTCCATGGCTTAATATGATGATGGTGGGGGTTAGTGAACCAATCTTATGACGAAGTGAATTTATCATTATCATAGTTTGAGTGCTTTTTTATAGAGGAGTTATCTCTAGTTATGCTATGGGATGTATGTATCCATGAGATTCTGTAGCTCCAATAGGGAAGCACGACAGTAAATAAGTATTCATCGAGGTTCACCAACCTCTCTAGGTACTCGATGGATATGGTTTGGGATCAGTTCTTCTAGGCTTATAACTTTGAGTAAGGACTTCATATACACATCCAAGACAACTTTATAACTTTATGCATTTCTACCTATGATGGGGTGACAGAGAAAGCTTTTTTGGTTGAGAGTTTCCTTACTGATCAGATATAGATGGTAGTTGCTGATAATGGGAAAGTAAGAGTAGAGAATTTAGTAGTAGGGAGATGATGTCATTCTTAGGACCAAGACGTGGAATACGTTTCAAGAGGAGGTCCCAAGATAGAGGGTCTGTAGTTTAGGGCTTGCAGGATGGGTCTAGTCAACCTAGGGAGAGGTAGAGCTACTCATGTGACGACATGGGACATCTCGTGAGGGATTGTACAACCCACTGTATGGATGAAAGGGAGATAGTAGATGGAACATTGAGGTAAATACAATGACAGGAGAAGATAGTTCCATAGGAATAAATATGTAGAAGAGGAGTTGGGAGAGCAGCTGGAGGTGGTAGACGCTTTGACTTGTTACTGCCACCACCCCTAGGTGGTCCATGCCAGACTATGGGAGTTGGAGGACAAGGGTGGGGGAAGTTTCAGGTGGTCAAGTATTGTGAATCAGAGGCTTTGGGAATGATACAAGGTATGATTTTTGTCTTTTATACCTTAGATGCAGTCCTGATAGACACAAGTTCTACTCATTACTTTATTTCTATCTATATTTTTTTTGAGAATTATAGATTCCAGTTCGACCCTTGGCTTGAACCTTTCACTTGGAGACTCCTACTAGATATGACTTAGTGATCACACAATTATGCCGATAGTGTGACATGACTCTTGGAGGTGATAACTTCTATTGGGATCTCCTTATAGTAGTGATAAGTCCTTATGATGTCATCTCAGGTATGGATTGGTTATCTATAGTTCATTCCTAGATTGACTGTTTCAGGAAGAGGATGCAGTGTGTCCACAATGATGGGACTAGGTTTTCCTTTGTGGGTGAAAATAAAACTCATGCAATTTAGGATAGACTCATACATAGGAGGGTGTAGCTGATTACTCATCAATTTTCTAGAATGACCCCTGGTGTAGTGGATGTTATGAGTTTTTGATTCCCTATAGTGGTGGTAGAGTATGAGGACGTCTTTCCTGAGGATGTTCCAGACTTACCTCCCCACCGATAGATAGACTTATACATTTATCTACACCCTGGAATGACCCTGATATCTATGAAAACAAACCAGATGGATCTCGTAGAGATTCACAAGATGAGGGTGTTGTTGGAGGACTTATAGAGGAAGATATTTATTATACCCAGTGTTTCACCCTGGGCATACCTAGTTTTTTTTACCAAGGAGGTGGATGAGAGATTGTGGTTATGTGTGGACTACTGATTCTTGAACCAAGTTACTGTGAAGAATAAGTATCCACTATCGAGGATCGATGACCACTTTGATCAGTTGAGAGGGGCACAATGGTTCTTAAAGGTTGACCTCAGTTCAAGCTATCTATGGTTTTAAGTACGGGATGAAGATATAATAAAGATGACATTCATATGTCTCTACAATCACTATGAGTACTTAGTGACACCCTTTGGCATGATGAACACCCCAACAGTGTTCATGGGACTCAAGAATTGTATCTTTCATCCCATCTTAGACCGGTTCATGATAGTCTTCATCGATGATATCCTTGTGTACTTAGTGTCTGAGGAGGAGAGCGAGAGACACTTGAGAATGGTTCTGGACACACTCCAAGAGCAACAAATTTATGGGAATCTCATGATGTTCTTGTTCTGGATATAAGAGTTCCATTTTCTAGGTCATTTTGTCTCAAAAGATGGTGTGGTAGTGGACTCGGAAAAGTTTGAGGTTGTGTTAGCTTGGTATCCACCCAAGAGCATGGAAAAGGTGCAGAGCTTCTTTGGGTTGACAGGATATTACCAGAGATTCATACCTGAATTATCTAGGATATCAACCCTTATGATAGCTTTAACCTAAAAGGGGAAGCCTTTTGTGTGGAAAGAGAGGATCTGATAGGAAGTTTAGGACTTGAGGTAGATATTGAAAAATGCTTCCATCTTGATATCACCAGAGGAGGGTGTTGAGTATGTAGTGTTCTGTGATGCTTCAAAAATCAGGCTTGGTTGTGTTCTGATGTAGTGGAAGGTGGCTATTTCCTATGGTTCACATCAGTTTAGACCACATGATCAAAACTACATGGCCCACAATCTTGAGTTAGCAGCAGTGGTCTTTGCACTAAATATGTGGATACACCATCTGATGGGAGAGCAGTTTATCATCTATTTTGACTACAAGAATCTCAAGTATATATTCTCTAAAAAGGATCTTAACTTGATATATTGGCGATGGATATATTTACTCCAAAATTATGATTTCAAAATTGTTTATACTCCTTGGAAGGGGAACATGATAGCAGATTCTCTCAATAAAAGATCTTGTTTGTAGTTTCTAAATGAGGCATCAAAGTAGTTGTACTCATTGCAATTATCCTTTTTGGATGGATATGGAGAATCTTACCTCTAGTTGATGGATGTTTCCCCTCTATTTTTATAATTAGTCATGGAATATTATCTTGGGTATACTGACTGTGAGACCCTACATACTCAGATATCCACTGGACATGGTCCTGATAGATTTTCTAAAGTAGGGATCATGTTATTATTTTCAGAGGATGCACGATGGTAACAGTGACGTTGCGATAGGAGTTTATGAGAGATATTAATATATCTTCTTTGTAAGTACATCATGGTGTGTAATGAAGTTCACAGTCAGAATCCAAGTATCACTAAGAGGGGGAGGGGGTGAATCAGTGATATCTTTTTATTTTTATGTTTCCTTCTTTTTGAAACAACCTTCACCTCCTGTTAAAGAGTTTCTTCCCTGCTGAACACACACAACCACAGGAACACAAGATTTACACGGTTCACTACTCAACAAGAGTAGCTACGTCCTTGGTATGGTATGGAAACAATCCAGTACCACACAATCCACTAGAAAACAATCCCTTGATGTGGACTACAACGAGTAGGACATTCCCTTACACTCATGTATCACTTTGAAAACAATCCAATAGTGGGTGTGATCCCTCTTAGAACCAATAGGGTAAAAAAATGTTTCTCTAATTCTTGATGAAATTTCACAAATCAAATCTTTCAAAACAATTCTTCACTTTCCTACCCAGAAGTTGGTAAGAACCTTCTAATGCAAATAGACTGCGCGCCACACCCAGCTTGTGCACCTCCCTGCTTGCGCGCCACCTGCTTTCATGCCACTAATCTTGTGTGCCTACCTACCTGCACACCACTAACTACTTTCATTCCACTATTGTGCATATCTCACAACTTGCGCGCCACCTTTGGATTATAAACAACAAACTTATTTAACACAACTCCCTTCTTGCACGCCTCTTAGAACTTGCGTGCCACTTCTACTTGCGAGCCACTCTGCTTGCATGCCACACTGATTGCGCGCCTCCCTACTTGCGTGCCTTATAAATAACTCTTAACTTGCGCAACACTTTAGCTTTCACGTCACTTTCTACAACTTGCATGCTCAGAGCTCAAATTTTCTCTTAAGTGTTGAGCTAAGAAAAATGTGGAGGGTAGCCGTTTATTTATAGGCATTTTAGTGACTTGCATGCCACATACACTTTCTCACCATTCCTACTTGCGCGCCGCTCCATCACTTGCATTCCGCTCCATCACTTTCATGCCGCTCTATCACTAGAACTCCACTTTCTTTCCTTTGTCATATTTTGATAAGCTGATGTTGAAATATGACTTGCATGCCACATATACTTGCACGCCACACTTGTGTACCAATCTTTAACTTGCACACCACTTTCTTTCCTTTGTCATATTTTGATGTGTTGATCTTGAAATATGACTTGGGTGCAACATAAACTTGTGCGCCACATATACTTGCGCGCCACTTTTGACTTGCGCGCCACACTTGCGTGCCGGTTTTTGACTTATGCGCAACCTTTTTTCCTTTGCCAAAACACTTCTTTACTCCCCCTATCCTTCATAAGGATTGCATCACAAGTTCTCCAAAATTATGATATTTGTGAAATAAAAATCAATAAATTATCGTCATAGTTTACAAGGCTTTTACAAAGTAAATTGATTTATACTCTTTTGAAAACAAAAGACAACACTCTGCAAAAAGAATACTCTTCAAACTTCCTTCTCCATCCAACTTAGTCCCAACAATCTCCCCCTTTGGATTTTGTTGGTCAACCAAGATTTATAAATCACCGAACTTTGTAACCTCAAGAAATGGATTACTTATCAACAATTCTAACCCTATGCGAGCTAACTCATTGTAGGAAACACGAATTATTGACAGTAAAACCATGCTGTCCAAAAGTAGTGACTATGAATCATCTACAACATTCTTATCCAGCCTTCTCCAAAACATACATCAACTCTTAGTAGACAAAAACAATTTATTTCCTACAACCACTCCAACAAACTGTTAGAATAGTTCACACACTTACATGATGAATTCACAAATTACCCACAAACCCCCCTTTATTCATGCTTCTATAAGGATAGATTTATGAAACAATTATCCCCCTTTACAACACTATCCCAAGGTAAGATGAGAGAGGGGACAGACACACGTACCATAACCTTGATGAGAAGGAGGTTGGACACCCATGTTCAAACTCAATTTAGCAAATGGTTCCTTTGGTAATGGTTTTGTAAATATATCAGCAACTTGTTCTGATATAGGAACGTACTCCAGCTTCAATTCATTCTTCTCCACCTGCTATTTGATGAAGTGGTACTTTATGTCAATGTGTTTTGAATGAGAATGTTGTATCGGGTTTCTTTTAATATTGACTGCACTATAATCATCACATCCCAAGAGTAATGGTAGCTTCAATTCAACAAGTAGATCTTCCAACTGATTCTTCATCCACATAAGTTGGGTAGCATCTTGAGTGGAAGAAACATACTCAGCTTCATCCATGCTAAGAGTTACTAAATTCTGTTTCTTTGTATTCCAAATAACATAACTTTTCCCCAGAAAGAAAACTCCACCAGATGTGAATCTTCTATCATCAACATTTCCTACCCAATCATCATGTGAATACCCAAACAAATCAATATTTTCTACGCCATCATACCTGATTCCAATTTTTTTTTGCCTTTGATATATCTAAGAATCCTCTTTCTAGAAATTAAATGTGATTCTTTAGGAGCAATATGAAACATTGAGCATAAGGTAACTGCATAGAAAATTTCAGGTCTTGAGGCAGTCAAATATAATAAACTTCCAATCATCTTTTGAAACTCTTTATGATCAACTTCCTGGACTTCTCCATCTTTAGAAAACTTGGTTCCCACTGGAATTGGGGTGGAAACTGGTTTTGAATTTTCCATTCCAAACTTCTTCAGAAGTTCCTTAGTATACTTATCTTGAGAAAGAAAAATGTGGTTCCTCTTCTATAAGATTTATAACCTAAGAAAGTATTTCATTTCTCCCAGGATGGACATCTCAAACAACTTCTTCATCTTTTTAGCAAATCTTTAAAAAGATCTTTCATCATTTCCAGCAAATATAATGTCATCAATATAAACAATTATAATGAGAGAAGACTCCTGACATTCCTTGATGTAAAGATTGTTGTAAACTCTTTCTTTCTTGAAACTCATCTTCCTCAAGCAAGTATCCAGTTTGGAAAACATGCCCTTGGAGCTTGTTTTATCCCATACAAGGCTTTATTCATATTACACACATAACTTTTATCTTTCCCAAAAAAAGCCACAAGGTTGTTCAATGTAAACTTGTTCATCAATATTTCCATTTAGAAATTCCGACTTCACATCCATTTGAAAATTTTTTCAACCTCGTTGTGCAGCAATAGCAAGAAATATTCTGACTGTTTCTAATCTAGCCACTGGAGAAAAAGTCTCATCAAAATCAACACCTTCAATTTGTGAGTAACCTTTTCACACTAATCTTTCTTTTTTCCTTATAATTTATCCTTCTTCATTTAGTTTATTCCGGAAAACCCATTTTGTACCAATAACATTTTTGTCATCCGTTTTGGGTATGAGTTCCCAAGTATCATTCTTTTCTATTTGATCAAAATCTTCATTCATAACCTGAATCCATTCTAGATTCTCAAAGCTTCATTTACATCATTTGGCTCTACTTTTTAATACAAAGAAGTATGGGTAACAATATTTTTTGTTCTTCTTGTTTGAACCCTTTGGTGTTGATCACCAATAATGTTCTGAGCCTCCACTTTCTTCCTTATCCTAGGACGAGCTGTTCAAATTTCTTCCTCATAACTTGAAATTTCTAAGTTCGATGCTTCTTATGGAGTAGGATTACCACTATTGGTAGAATTATCAAAATCGTTAACAAGACTTTTCTTATCCTTCTCAACTTCTATATCAGCAAAATTATGATTTTCTTTCTCAATATTTTCAACAACTTTCACATCAGTAGAATTGACAATTATCCCTGTTCCTTTGTCGAAACATTTGTATCCTCTTCCTTCTGGAGTATAGCCAAGAAAAATTCCATTATCTCATCTTTGTTCAAACTTTCCAAGGTTTACACCCTTTTTCTTTATGATGCATGGACTCCGAACAAATCTTAAGTGTTTCAAACATGGAGTTTTTTCATAAAACATTTCATATGGAGTCATATATGAATGTTGCCTATAGAAACATCAGTTTTGAATATAAACTGTAGTACTCATGGATTGAATCTAATAATAATGAGAGAGACCATGTTCCAGTAACATAGTTCGCCCCATTTCAACCAGACTTCTATTCTTCCTTTCAGCAACCCCATTTTGTTGAGGTGTGTATGGTGAACTGAACTCATGCCAAATTCCATGCTTCTCACGGTAAATTTTAAACTCTTCATTCTTATACTCTCCACCATTATCATTTCTCAACTTCTTCACTGAATACTCACATTCCTTCTCTGATTTCCTCCTGAAAGTCTTAAAAATTTTCAGAGCATATGACTTATGTCTCATGTACATAACACACTTAATGTGAGTAAAGTCATCAATGAAATTAATGAAGTACTTATCTCCATTTGTTGATTTCTTTCTCATTGGTCAATAGATATCAGAATGTATAAGTTCCAAGGGTTGTTTTGAATGAATGTCAAATCTCTTATGTATAGAATTTGTAATCTTTCCTTTTTCACAAATAGTGCAACACTAATCTCTTCTTCTTGATAAATCAGGCATATCTCAAACACTGTCTCATTTTGATAACTTACACATGTTTATTTAACACATATGTCCCAGACTTTTATTCCATAACTGATTTTCATCCACCATTCCCATGTAACAAAGGTTTTGCACTTCACCAACTTGGAATAAGTTCCCTTTTGTACGTTGGCCTCTTGTAACTACCTTTCCATCATTTTCACTTTTCACAACAAACCCATCTTTTCTAAAGATAACTTTGTTGCCCTTATCACAGAGTTGTGAAACACTCAGTAGATTATTTTTCAACCCATCAACATATAATGTTTCCTAGGTTTCATTTTTTCTTTCTCGATGATGGCTGATCCAAAACTTTTGATACTTAGAGATTCATTATTTCCAAATGTAATTGTTCCTTCTTTGAAGTATTTAACATTATTAAGAAACTTTAATTATCCTATCATATGAGAAGAAAACCCACTATCAAGAATCCATGGATGTTCTCCTTTTGTATCTTTCAAGGAGGTTTCAACAAAAAGATATTTTTGTTCTTCCTTTTCATTATTCACCTCTAGCTTCTGAGATTTGTTAAGAACCTTTTGTTGTGCTGGAAACAAAAAAAGACACCCATTAATAAGATGTCCAGGATGTTCACATATTTCACAAATAGTTTTCAATGGTTGGAACTTATTTTCAACTTTCACACCAGCCTTCTCAGATTTCTTCTAAACTTCATTCTCATACTTACCTTTTTGATAGGATTGACTCCCCCTCAAACCTTGTCTTCCATAACATGTGGAATAGTAGTAATGTTTTTGATTGAACAAAAAAATGTTTGTAGTGTGTCTGAATTCAACACAATACCAGCAGTAACCATAGAATGAATATTTCCCTCTGAAACTTCTATACTGACCAGAGTTGTGAACATGCTTCTCAAAAACCTTCTTAATAGAACTCTGTTGACCATCAACCTTCCTATTTTCAATCATAAATTTCTTCTTCAGCTCAAATTTCTATTCAAAATTATCAGCACCAGAAGTATTAGAAATCTTTATGGACTCAGGATTTTTATGTACTTCTGATTTTTCAGAATTGCTGACTTTGGCCACATACATAGTCTTTCCATATTTGTTCTTATTAGAACCAGTTCTGTCTTTTCTCTCAACCTTTGAATGTAAATTTTTTGGATCCTTCTTTGGTTCATTTTTACTAGAACTTTCACCAACTTCCGAGATAGATTATTTGAAACTGATATTTATTTCTTTATCTTTAGAAAGTTTCTGTTGGAGAAGTTCCAACTATTCTTCTTTTGTATTCATATTTACTTCAATATGATCATTACGATTCTTTGAATTATCAAGATAATTCTTCATATCACCAATCTCCCTTTCCATCTTGATTTTCTCATCAGGAAAACCTTATTGATTGTTTAATGTGAAATTTTCATTTATAAACTTCTTATTTTAATTCTCAAGCCTTATGATCTTCTTCAAAAATTCTTTCAACTCTTCTTTCATATGATATTCAAGTTGAGTTTCTTCTTCTTCAGAATTGTGGCTCCCATAATCTTCATTATTCACTACTACAAAAAGGTATTCTCTCTAGTTTTTTTAGCAAATGATTTCTCGGATTCATCTTCGCTATATTCTTCATCTTCATCTTTATATAAAAAGATTCTTCTTTTTGTTTTGAATAAATTTTTATCCTTACCCTTAGATTTATATTTATCTTTGTCAACTTGTTTCTTCCACGACCTTCTTGTCCTTCTTTCATCATCACCAATGTATTCTTCTTTATTATTTTGAGGACAGTTAGCCACAAAGTGACCAACGACTCCACACTCAAAGAATTTCAAGGGAAGTTTACCCTTTTATTTACGTGTACCTCTTTTCACATTCTAGAACATAAGGATAAAATTTCATAAAAATTTTTACATACCTCATCTTCAGAATTAGATTCACCAGTATCATCTTCAATAAGAGTCTTCTTTGTCTTATCTCTCTTTACAGTATTGAATGACATTTCTCTATCATCTTTTGTTTTTCTCTTCATAGTCTTCTCCCTTATCATTTCATAAGTAATGATAGTGCTATGGAAATCATCCAGAGATAATGTTTCAGTGTCTCTATCTTCTAATGAAGACACTTTAACATCAAACTTGTCGGGCATAATTATCAATATCTTTTCAAAAACTGTAGAATCCTTCAACGTTTCACCAAGAAATCTGATTGTAATTACAATGTAATTTATCTTGGTAAAGAAGTCCCCAACATATTTAGATTATCCCATTTTCAAGTCTTCATACTTCGGCCTCTAGATTTGTAGTTTCTCCTTCTTCACTTTTTTATTTCCTTCATAGATGTTCTTCAACTTACCCTAGATGCCTTCAGCTATAGCGACACCTTTCACTCTTAAATACTCACTCTCAGAAAGAGATAAGATTAATGAATTTTTAGATCTTCTTTCATTCTCAAGATTCTTCTTATCAGAAGGTGCAAGAGGATCTTGTCATCAATAGGAGGAAATATATTAATTGTAGTTTCAAGAACTTTATACCCAAGAAACATAAGATAAGACATCATTCTATCTTTCCAGATATGATAATTCTTTCCATAAAATATCGGATTCCCCTTAATGTTCACACAATTCATATTTTCCATCACAAATTCTCTTCAAAACTTTCGCAAAGGACAAATGAAGGGAACCTCCATCTGATACCAATTGAAGTTCCCAGTCAGGATCCAAGTATCATAGAGAGGGGGAGGGTGCGAATAAGTGATATCTTTTTCTTTTTTATGTTTCCTTCTTTTTGAAACAACCTTCACCTCCTGTTAAAGAGTTTCTTCCCTGTTGAACAGACACAACCACAGGAACACAAGATTTACAAGGTTCACTACTCAACAAGAGTAGCTATGTTCTTGGTATGGTACGGAAGCAATCCAGTACCACACAATCGACTAGAAAAAAAATCCTTTGATGTGGAATACAACAAGTAGGATATGCCCTTATACTCATGTAGCACTTTGAAAACAATCCAATAGTGAGTGTGCTCCCTCTTAGAACCAATAGGGTAAAATAATGTTTCTGTGCTTCTTGATGAAATTTCACAAATCAAATATTTCAAAAAAATTCTTCACTTTCCTACCCAGAAGATGGTAATAACCTCCTGGTGCAAAAATCTTGCACACCACACCCTGCTTGCGCGCCTCCGTACTTGCATGCCACCTGATTGTGCGCCACTCAGCTTGCGCGCCTACCTGCTTGCACGCCACTAACTACTTGCATGCTACTATTGTGAACATCTCACAACTTTCACACCACCTTTTGCTTATACACAACACACTTCTTGAACACAACTCCCTGCTTGCGCGCCTCTTAGAACTTGTGCACCACTTCTGCTTGCACTACTCTGCTTGTGTGCCACACTGCTTGCACGCCTCCCTTCTTGCGTGCCTTATAAATAACTCTTAACTTGCATGACACTTCATCTTGAAAGCCACTTTCTACTACTTGCGTGCTCAGAGCTCAAATTTTTTATTAAGTGTTGAGCTTAGAAAAATGAAGAGGGTATCCGTCTATTTATAGGCATTTTAGTGGCTTGCACGCCACATACACTTGCACGTCATTCTTACTTGCGCACCGCTCCATCACTTGCACGCCGCTCCATCACTTGCCCGCCGCTACATCACTTGCATACCGCTCCATCACTAGCACTCCACTTTCTTTACTTTGTCATATTTTGATAAGATGATGTTGAAATATGACTTGCACGCAACATACACTTGAGAACCAAAAATACTTGTGTGCCACACTTGTGCGCCAATATTTAACATGTGCTCTAGTTTATTTCCTTTGTCATATTTTGATGTGTTGATCATGAAATATAACTTGCGCGCAACATACACTTACATGCCACAAATACTTGCACACCACTTTTGACTTGCGCGACACCTGCTTTCCTTTTACATAAAAACTTCTTTACCCCCTATCCTTCATAAGGATTGCATCACAAGTTCTTCAACTTATGATATTTGTGAAATAAAAATAAGCAAAGCATCATCATAGTTTATAAGGCTTTTACAAAGTGAATTGATTTATACTCTTTTGACAACAAAAGAAAACACTCTGCAAAAAAGAATACTCTTCAAACTTCCTTCTCCATCCAACTTGGTCCCAGCAGTCTCCCCCTTTGGATTTTGTTGTCAACCAAGATTCATAAACCATAGAACTTTTTAACCTCAAGCAATGTATTACTTATCAACAATTATAAGCCTACATGAACTAACTCATTGTAGGAAACAAGAATTATTGACAAAAAAACCATGGTGTCCAAAATTAGTGACTAGGAATCATATATAACATTCTTGTCCAACCTTCCCTAAAACATACTTCAACTCCTAGTATAAGAAAACAATTTGTTTCCTACAACCACTCCAACAAACTGTTAGAATAGTTCACACACTTACATGCTGAACTCACAGCTTACACACAACTCCCCCTTTATGCATGATTCTATAAGGATAGATTTATGAAAAAATTATCCCCCTTGAAAACACTATCCAAAGGTAAGATGAGAGAGGGGATAGGCACACATACCTTAACCTTGATGAGAAGGAGGTTGGACACCCATGTTCAACCTCAATTTAGCAAATGGTTCCTTCGGTAATGGTTTTGTAAATATGCTTGCAACTTGTTCCTATATAGGAACATACACCAGCTTCAATTCATTCTTCTCCACCTATTCTTTGATGAAGTGAAAATTTATGTCAATGTGTTTTGAACGAGAATGTTGTACCGGGTTCCTGATAAGATTTATTTCACTCTGATTATCACTTCCCAAGAGTAAGGGTAGCTTTACTTCAACAAGTAGATCTTCCAAATGAGTCTCCATCCACATAAGTTGGGTAGCAGCTTGAGTGGAAATAACATACTCAGATTCATCCATGCTAAGATTTATTGAATTCAGTTTATTTTTATGCCAACTAACACAACTTTTACCTAGAAATAATACTCCACCAAATGTGGATCTTCTATCATCAACATTTCCTACCCAATCAGCATCTGAATACCCGAACAAATCAATATTTTCTATGCCATAATACCTGATTCCAATTCTTTATTTTTGCTTTTGATATATTTGAGAATCCTATTTCCAACAATCAAATGTGATTCTTTAGGATCACTCTGAAACCTTGCGCATAAGGTAACAACATAGACAATGTCGGGTATTGAGGCATTCAAATATAATAAACTTACAATCAGCTTTTGAAACTATTTCTGATCAACTTCTTGGCCTTCTCCATCTTTAGACAACTTGGTTACCACTAAAATTGGTGTGGAAAATGGTTTCGAATTTTCCATGCCAAAATTCTTCAAAATTTCCTTAGCATACTTCTCTAGAGAAAGAAAATTTTTGTTCCTCTTCTTTAAGATTTGTAACCCAAGAAAGTATTTCATTTCTCCCAGCCTGAACATCTCAAACAACTTATTCATCTCTTCAACAAATATTTCACAATATCTTTCATCATTTCTAAAAAAGATAATGTCATCAACATAAACAATTATAATGAGAGAAGACACCTGACATTCCTTGATGTAAATATTGTTGTCAACTCTTCCTTTCTTGAAACTCATCTTCCTTAAGCAAGAATCCAATTTGGAATACCAAGACCTTGGAGCTTGTTTTATCCCATACAAGGATTTCTTCATCTTACACACATAAATTTCATCTTTACCAATAAAAAATCCACAAGGTTGTTCAATGTAAACCTCTTTATCAAGATTTCCATTTAGAAATGCAGACCTAACATCCATTTGAAAAATTTTGAAACCTCGTTGTGAAACAATAGCAAGAAATATTCTATTTTTTTCCAATATAGCCACTGGAGAAAAAGTCTCATCAAAATAAACACCTTCAATTTTTGAGTAACCTTTGCACACTAATATTTCCTTGTTCTTTATCACTTTGTCTTCTTCATTTAGTTTGTTCCGAAAAACCCATTTTGTACCAATAACATTTTTTTCATCAGGTTTGGGTATGAGTTCCCAAGTATCATTCTTTTCTATCTGATCAAGCTTCTCATTCATATCCTGAATCCATTCTGGATGCTCAAAAGCTTCATTTACAACATTTGGCTCCATTTTTGAATATATAGAAGTATGGGTAACAACATTTTTTGTTCTTCTTATTTGAACCCTCTGGTGTTGATCACCAATAATGTTCTGAGCCTCCACTTGCTTCCTCAGCCTAGGATAAGCTATTCGAATTTCATCCTCATCACTTGAAATTTATGAGTCTGATGCTTCTTATTGAGTAGGATTACCACTATTCGTAGAATTATCAGAATCGTTAACAAGACTTTCCTTATCCTACTCAACTTCTATATCAATAAAAGTCTTATTTTCTTTCTCAGTATTTTCAACAACTTTTACATCAGTAGAATTGACAATTGTTCCTATTTTTTTGTTGAAACATCTGTATCCTCTTCCTTCTGGAGCATATCCAATAAAAATTCCATCATCTCCTATTTGTTAAAACTTTCCAAGGTTTAAAACCTTTTTCTTTTTGACGCATGGACTCCCAAAAACTCTTAAGTGTTTCAAACTTGGAGTTTTTTCATAAAAAATTTCATATGGAGTCATATCTAAACGTATCCTACAGAAACATTGGTTTTGAATATACATTGCAGTACTCATGGATTGCCTCCAATAATAATGAGAGAGACCATGTTCAAGTAACATAGTTCTCCCCATTTCAACCAGACTTCTATTCTTCCTTTAAGAAACCCCATTTTGTTAAGGTTTGTATGGTGAACTGAACTCATGCCGAATTCCATGCTTCTCAAGGTAACTTTAAAACTCTTAATTCTTATACTCTCCACCATTATCAGTTCTCAACTTCTTCACTGAATACTCACATTCCTTTTCTTCTTTCCTCCTGAAAGTCTTAAACATTTTCAGAGCATCTGACTTATGTATCATGTACATAACACACATAATGCGAGTAAAGTCATCAATGAAAGTAATGAAGTACTTATCGACATTTGTTTATTTCTTTCTCATTGGTATACCAATATACTAATGTATAAGTTAAAAGTTTTGTTTTTAACAAATGTCAACTCTCTTATGCATAGAATTTGAAATCTTCCCTTTTTCAAAAATTGTGCAACACCAATCCTTCTGCTTGATAAATCAGGCATATCTTAGATACTATCTCACATTTATAACTTTCACATGTTTCTCTGACACATATGTTCCATCATTTTATGCCATAAATTATTTTCATCCACCATTCCCATGTAACAAGAGTTATGTACTTCACCAACTTGGAACAAGTTCCATTTTTTACTTTGGCCACTTATAACTACCTTTCCACCATTTTCACTTTTCACAACAAACCAATTTTTCTGAATATAACTTTGTTTCCCTCCTCACAGAGTTGTGAAACACTCAGCATATTATGTTTCAACCCATCAACATATAATGTTTTCTTAGGTTTCATTTTTTCTTTCCCGGTGATGGCTGATCCAACACCTTTGATCCTCAGAGAATCATCATTTCCAAATGTAACTGTTCCTTATTTAAATTATTTCACATTCTTTAATAAATTTAAGTATCCTTTCATATGAGAAGAACACCCACTATCAAGAATCCATGTACGTTATCCTTTTGTAGATTTCAAGGAGGTTTCAACAACAAGAGATTTTTGTTCTTCCTTTCCATTCTTCACCTCCATCTTCTGAGATTTATTAAAAACCTTTTGTTGTGATGAAAACAAAACAAGACATCCCTTAGAAATATGTACAAGCTGCTCACATCTTTCACAAATAAGTTCCAATGGTTGGAACTTATTTTCAACTTTCACACTAGCCTTCTCAGATTTCTTCTGAACTTCCTTCTCATACTTCCCTTTTTGAGAGGATTGACTCCCCCTCAAACCTTGTCTTCCATAACTTGTGGAATAGTAGAAATGTTATTGATTGAAACAAAACATGTTTGAAGTGTGTATGAATCCACCAAAATACCAGAAGTAACCATAGAATGAATATTTCCCTATGAAACTTCTATACTGACCGGAGTTGTGAACATGCTTCTCAACAACCTTCTTAATAGAACTCTGCTGACCATCAACCTTCCTGTTTTCAATCGTAACTTTCTTCTTCAGATCAAATTTATCTTCATATTTATCAGTACCAGAAGTATTATAAATATTTTTGGACTCAGGATTTTTATGTACTTCTGATTTTTCAGTATTGCTGACTTTGGCCACATACATAGTCTTTCAATCTTTGTTCTTATCAGAACCAGTTCTGTCTTTGCTCTCAACCTTTGAAGGTAACTTTTGTGGATCCTTCTTTGGTTCATTTTTACTAGAACTTTCACCAAATTATGAGATATATTGTTTGAAACTAATATTTATTTCTTTAGCTTTAAAAAGTTTTTGTTGGACAAGTTCTAACTCTTATTCTTCTACCTTCAGCTTTACTTCAAGATGATCATTACAATTCTTTTCATTCTCAAGAGAATTCTTCAGATCATCAATATCATTTTCCATCTTGATTTCCTCATCAAGAAAACCTTCTTGATTATTTAATGTGGAAATTTCATTTATCAACTTCTTATTTTCCTTCTCAAGATTTCTGATCTTCCTCAAACATTCTTTCAACTCTTATTTCAGATGATATTCAAGTTGAGTTTCTTCTTCTAAACCGTGGCTCCCATAATCTTCATTATTCACTACTATAATAAAGGTATTCTCTCTAGTTTTTTCAGCAAATTATTTCTCATATTCATCTTCTCTATCTTCTTCATCTTCATCTTTAGATAAAAATATTCTTCTTTTTTTATTTGTAGAACATTTTATCCTTACCCTTTGAAAAATATTTATCTTTGTAAGCTTATTTATTCCACGACCTTCTAATCCTTATGTAATCATCATCACTATCTTCTTCTTTATTATTTTGAGTATAGTTAGCCACAAAGTGATCAATGTCTTCACACTCAAATCATTTCAAGGGAAGTTTACCCTTGTATTTCCCTGTACCTCTTTTCACATTCTTAGAAAACAAGGATGGAATTTCATCAAATTTTTTACATACCTCATCTTTAGAATAATATTCACTAGGATCATATTCAATAAGAGTCTTATTTGACTTCTCTCTCTTTGCAGCCTTGAATGACATTTCTCTATAATCTTTTGTTTTTCTCTTCATAGTCTTATCCCTTCTCATTTAATAAGTAATGATAGTGCTATGAAAATAATCCAGAGATAATGTTTCAGGGTTCCTATCTTCTAATGAATACACTTTAGCATCAAAATTGTCAGGCATAATTCTCAAGATCTTTTCAACAACTATAGAATCCTCCAATATTTCTCCCAGACATCTGATTGTACTGCCAATATAGTTTATCCTAGTAAATAAGTCCCCAACAGAATCAGATTCTTCCATTTTCAAGTCTTCATACTTCAGCCTTCAGATTTGTATTTTTTCCTTCTTCACTTTTTTATTTCTTTCATAGACGTTCTTCAACTTATCCCAGATGCCTTTAGTTGTAGCGACACCTTTCTCTCTTAAATACTCACTCTCAGAAAGAGATAAGAGTAATGCATTTTTTGCTCTTTTATCATTCGCAAGATTCTTCTTATCAACAGGTGTAATAAGAACCTTATCATAAATAATAGAAAATACATTAGTTGTAGTTTCAAGAACTTCATACCCAAGATAAATAAGATAAGGCATCATTATATCTTTCCAGATATGAAAATTCTTCCCATAAAATATCAGAATCCCCTTACTGTTCACGCAATTCAGATTTTCCATCAAAACTTCTCTTCAAAACTTCAGCAAAGAAAAAATTAAGGGAACCTCCCTCTGATACCAATTGAAGTTCCCAGTCATGATCCAAGTATCATTGAGTGAGGGAGGGGGTGAATCAGTGATATATTTTTCTTTTTTATGTTTCCTTATTTTTGAAACACCCTTCACCTCCTATTAAAGAGTTTCTTCCTTGTTAAACACACACAACCATAGGAACGCAATATTTATAAGGTTCACTATTCAAAAAGAGTAGCTACGTTATTGGTATGGTACGAAATAAATCCATTACCACACAATCCACTAGAAAACAATCCTTTGATGTAGAATACAACGAGTAGGATATGCCCTTACACTCGTGTAACACTTTGAAAACAATCCTATAGTGCGTGTGCTCCCTCTTAGCACTAATAGGGTAAAACAATGTTTATGTGGTTCTTAATGAAATTTCACAAATCAAATCTTTCAAAAAAATTCTTCACTTTTCTAACCAGAAGTTGGTAAGAACCTCATGGTGAAAACAGCTTGCACGCCACACCCTGCTTGCATGCCTCCCTACTTGCATGCCACCTACTTGCACGCCACTCAGCTTGCGCACTTACCTGCTTGCATTCCACTAACTAATTATGCACCACTATTGTTCACATATCACAAATTTCACACCACCTTTGGCTTATAGACAACACACTTCTTGAACACAACTTCATGCTTGCGTGCCTCTTAGAACTTGCACGCCACTTCTTCTTGTGCGCCACTCTGCTTGCGCACCATGTTGCTTGCGTGCCTCCCTACTTGTGCACTTTATAAATAACTCTTAACTTGCACGACACTTCATATTGTGCGCTGCTTTCTACTACTTACGTGATCATAGCTCAAATTTTCTCTTAAGTGTTGAGATTAGAAAAACGAGGAGGGTATCCATATATTTATAGGAATTTTAGTGACTTGCACGCCACATACACTTGCGCACCATTCCTACTTGTGTGCCGCTCCATCACTTTCACTTCACTCCATCACTTGCGCACCGCTCCATCATTACCGTGCCACTTTCTTTCCTTTGTCATATTTTGATAAGATGATGTTGAAATATAACTTTCACGCAACATACACTTGCGCGCCACATATAATTGTGCACCACACTTGTGCGCCAATCTTTAACTTGCGCTCCACTTTATTTCCTTTTTCATATTTTGATGTGTTTATCTTGAAATATGACTTGTGTGCAATATACACTTGCACGCCACATATACTTGCACACCACTTTTGACATGCACGCTACACTTGCGCGCCACTTTTTGACTTGCGCGCCACCTTGTTTCCTTTTCCAAAAACACTTCTTTACTCCCCCTATACTTCTTAATGATTTCATAAAAATTTCTAAAAACTTATGATATTTGTGAAATACAAATCATAAAATCATCGTCATAGTTTAAAAGGCTTTTACAAAGTGAATTCATTTATACTTTTTTGACAACAAAATACAACACTCTGTAATTACTCTTCAAACTTCCTTATCCATTCAACTTGGTCCCAACATGTAAAAGATGTACAAGGACCTCCGACATCAATTTTGGTGTCTAGGGATGAAAAGGGAGTTGTATATTTTTGTCTCTTGACACCTTACTTGACTGTAATTGAAGGCTGAGCACCAAGTTCCAATGAGTTTAACTCAACCCCTTGAGGTGATAGAGTGGAAGTGGGATGGAATATCCATGAAATTCATGATAGGATTACCACATAAATAAAGGGTAAATGATTCCATTTAGTTGATCATAGACTGACTCACCAAGTTATCCCACTTCCTAGATATCTGAGAGTAGAGGTCAGTCAGTAGAGAGATTGAGATGACTCTATGTAAAAGTGGTAGTCTGAATACATAGAGTTCCATCGATGATCATTTCTATTAATGATGATCATTTCACATATCTGTTATGGAAGGGATTACCAAAGGCATTTGAGACTCATTTACACTTGAGCACAATGTTTGACCCCCAGAATGATGGTCAAACTGAGCAGAACATTCAGATTTTATAGGAAATGATGTAGACTTGCATGATAGACATTATCCATTTTTGGGAGGATCACCTACCACTGGTGGAGTTCCTATAAAAAAATAGATATCATTCCACCATTGGTATAAAACCATTTGAGGCCTTGTACGGGAGACCCTGTATATCACTGTTTTTCCAGATTGACCTAGGAGAGTTGACACTCATGGGACCAAAGTTGGTGCGAACCACTACAGAGATGGTGCAGATCATCTAGGATTAGATGAGGACTGCACAGAGCCGTCATAAGTCTTATGTGGATGGATGATGGAGGCCTTTGGAGTCTGAGGAGGGAGACCATGCGTTCTTATAGGTTTCACCTCAATGTGGATTATAGAGATTTGGATGGGGTGATAAGCTATCTCCTAGATTCATTGGCTATTTATTGATGCTGCGTAGATTTGGCGTAGTGGAATACTAATTAGCTATACCTCCACAGTTAGGTTGCGTACACAAAGTCTTCCACATATCATATATGAGGAGGTACATGCATGACCCATCACATGTTATCGACTGAGTTGAGATGAACATCGAGGATGGAGATACCTTTACTGAGTACCCAATGGAGATTGAGGATTAGTAGGAGATGATACTTCTTGGGTGATAGATTCCTTTAGTGCATGTCTGGTGACAACATAGAAATATTTAGTAGAGAACCTGGGAGTCAGAGGCTAAGGTTCATGCTCAGTACCCACATATCTTCATGTAACCACTTGTTTTGAATTTTCGAGATGTAAATCCCAACGGTGGGGAGAATGTAAGGACTCATATTTACATGTATTATTTTGGGATATTGTATGGATTATTTTTGAGACTAGGTACTAATATAGCGTGAAACTTTAAGCCTCTATGTTATCAGAAAAAATATTTGAAATATTTTAAATATATTAAATAGTACGCGCTTGCAGTTTTCTTGAAAAAGTGGAATAACTTCTAAACATAGGCCCAGATTGGAAATTCGAAGGTATCATTGAGTTCAAAACACTAGTTTTACCTTAGGTGTGACACAACCTTTGTTGGTGCAGAACGTTTGTGGGAAAGTCTTCATGGGCATAAAATGAATAAAATAATTAAATAAAATATTTTATTTTATCCATTGACACAACTACCTAAATTCATCCATAGGTATATGGTTATTCCAAATCCTCAGGGTTAGACATATGACCCTAGATCCGTTGGAGAACTATTGGATATAGTGCGTTGGAGGATAAATTTTAGACGAACTTCAATCATATCATAGATCGACGATTAGTGTGCAACGAGATTTAGAGATCTCAACAAGAATAACGACGTAGGATTATTCTTTGTCAGTGATCGATCCATATTGAGGTAGGATGTTTGTTTATTTGTATTTATACCCCATTATTATTTTATATGATGAAAATAAATTAATCAACCAACAGATTGATTTACGGATCAATCATTTTGTAGGATGAGTTTATTTGTGGGTTTTTTGGGAGATTCATTTAATGATTATTGATTATTCATTTGTTATTATAATGGTGATGGATCGAAGCTAACATTAAAATTGTCCAAGGTTCATTCCTTGTGTTTGTGGTTTTAAATTTATCCCCTATTTCTTCATTCATTATGGTAAATTTACTTTGGACTACAATTCGATGTATACTGAAAAATATAATTTTTTACACCCATTTCCTAGCACAATGGTTTGAAATCATAGATTCGGGCTTATACTAATGTGGAGATCGTGTGAAAAAGAAGCGATAAGAGATCAGAGGGTGTGGATACCCAATTTTTTTGTGTTCTTCAACATGTGATGATGAAAAATCTTCAAAGGAATTTTTTGAATGGATTTGATGGCTAGATTTTGATGATTTGACAGTAGAAAGGAATAGACAAAAAAACTCATTGATTTCGACATGGTGCATGATTGGATTTATGGTCAGAGGAATGGAGGAGACACACGATTCTAGATCTTTAGGAAATTTTTGATCTACATGGCATATAATGTTGATATACATGCCACATGGGGAGCTCTCAATAGTGTCTTGGGTTTCAGGATGAATTTAAGAATCACACGACATGTGATCCATATCACACGGTGTGTGAACCTCTCCGTATGGCTCGACATGTACCTCAAAGGGTACACAAACACGAGAAGGAGTAAACATCCAAGGGAACACAATGTACTCCTACATGGACACGACCAACCTGGATGTACACAGGCTTAGCCATGTACTTAGACATGTGAATAAGTACATGGGAAAGGGAATGTTGTGTACCTCTACATGAACATGGGCACAATCCATTTTACATAGGCAGGACCTAGGGCCTAGGTCACACACCATGTACTCCTAGTAAACACCACATACTCCTTCATACTTGTCTTGGAACCCTTATCCTCTATATCTTGGAAAAGTTTCATTTGGGTGTGTTCTCTATATCCATTCCCTGAGGGTTTGTATGGAATCCCCTCCTACACATAGGACAATGATTCCTTTAACATGACTTCTTAGATAGAGTTGTTGGAATCCTTCCACAAGGCCCGAAGTGAGATCCTCTATCATCTTCTTGCTCCAGGGGGATTTATTAGTATTATCGTGACCAACAATACATGGGTGTCGATCCTCTATTTATCATGTTAATCCAGATTGAGGTGTTGGTATACCCCATGGTATTGGGAGTAATACTCATATGTGTATCATATCTCTTCATACTTTCATCATATACTTCTAATGGTGAGACCTAATGAGCACTACCTCTCAAATATATGTCATCAATTCTATATTACTCGTGGATTGTGTTCTCCTAGATGAGTGTTATGTGTAACCTTTGAGTTGGAATCCTAGGCTGGAATTACGGTTGTGACTTTACCTTGAGACCACATGTCTTTGTTGAGTATATATAGATATTCTTGTTATATGTGTTGTAGATATATACTTGTGTGGAGATGATTGTTATTATTTTGTTATATGATTTTTGGTTTCATGTGTCCTATTGTGAATTGTTATACCGACCCTTGCATGGGCTTTTCCCACACATGTTATGTCTTGTGTTGATGATCGACCTTTCAGTAGAGTCCTAGAGGAACCAGGACTAGATGGTTCTTAGTGAGACTAAACATACCGAGTTGTGTTCCTATGGTATCTTGACATTAGTCCCCATATTTACTTTTAGGTTGGACTTTTTTTAGACTCTGTGGTGAGATTTAATTTATCCCTGTTTACTTTCCATTACTTTTTGTTTTACTTTAGTTATGTGATTTAGATGTATGAATTCATGGTTGTTCAGTTTTTTTTATATTTCATCATTGTATGAGCTTGAAGATGTGTGCATATATATAGGTACTTAGGCTAAGGCCTCCCATGTTAGTGATATGCCTACTCGACACTAGTCTTTAGCCCATGAATTATAAGAGGTGGACTTGGGGAGTCATGACACAAGCCCCATTGGGACGGGTCATGAAATATCTAAATTAATGACATGACATGTGTAAATAAATAAGGAAAGGGATATGATAACCCACCCAACAGACTCCCTTTCATGTAAGGATTTTGATTAGAGACACCCTAACTTTACTAAAGATAGTTGTAATGTTCGGTTGGGTCTAACAATAGAAGGTTTCAATCTATTCAGGTATATGGTTGGTGAAACTCATAACACATGGCCTGTGGTGTTAGTTCTATATAATCTTCCTATATGTCTTTGTATAAAACAACAATTTCTATTGATTTACCCTCTTATTGATAGACCTAGATATTTAGGGGATAAGATTGATATTTACATCCATCCGTTGATTGATGAGTTGAATGAATTTTGGGGTGATAGTGTGATTACTTATGACTGTGAAACGAATGAAATGTTAAAATTGTAGGATTTTTTATTGTGGGAAATCAATGGCTTCCTATCTTATGAAAATTTATCAAGTTGGAGTATAAAATGGAAATTTTCTTACCCTTGTTACAATAAAAGTAAAAATTCTACATGGCTTAAAAATTGTAAAAAATGGACATACATGACTCATAGATGTTTTCTTACCCCTCATCACAATTTTAGAAAGGATAGAGTGACATTTTAAGGTTCTAGAGATTTCAACCCAACACCAAATACCACAATAGGAGTAGAAATATTATTACATATTTAGGAAGAAAACATCCACATGATATGAAAATTTTAGGATTTGGTGGCTCATATATTATCCAATATTCATGGTGTGGGTATACAATTCTATCACAATTAGAAGAAGAAAATTATTTTTTTAATCCCCCTTACTAAAAAACTAAGATAATAAGGCATAATATAGATATAATGTACATTGAAAAGAATGTTTGTGATAATATATTGTAGACCATTTTAGGTTTTAGTGTAAAATTAAAGGACCGTGTCAATGTACACTGTGATTTAGAAAAAATGGGTTTAAAGAAACAATTTCATTTATAGTTGGGTGAGGGAAACAAGATATACATTCCTACTGTATAGTATAAGATGAGTAAAAAAGCGATATAGACATTTTTTTCCATTTTGAAGTTGCTCAATTTGCTTGATGGCTACTCTTATAATATTTCCAAGTGTGTGGATGTGATGAGAAGAAAATTTAAAGGGTTGAAAAGTCATGACAATCACATAATACTTCAATAGATGATTCCAATCGTAATTTATGATTGTTTATCACCCAATGTTTTTCAACCATTGATTGAGAAATTTTTTTAGACAATTTTTTTAATAATTTAATGAATGGGTGATTTAAAAAAATTTTAGGATATAATTATACTTACACTTTGTCATGTGGGGAAACTATTTCCACCATTATTTTTCAATGATATGTTTCACTTGATGGTGCAACTAACCGATGGAGTAATGGATTCTAGTCTAGTGCAATTTAGGTGTATGTATCCAATTGAGCTGTATCTAAATACATTGAAATTATTCATATATAATAGAGTGTTTTTAGGGGAATCAATATCCATTGGTCATTTGATGGATGAGTGTACTATTTTTTATGAAAAATATCTTATGGATTTTGAAACAAAATTATATAAGCCCTCTCATATTCATGATGGTCTAGTCAGAGAAGGAATTATATTTGATATGGATAACATCGAGTGGGCACAAGATTATTGATATATCTTGTTCAATACTCCATCAATTTAACCACTAATGCAGTAAGTTTCTTATCACTTTTATTTTTTATATTTTACATGTTTTTTGCATATATAAGTTTATCATTTAAACACAATGTCATCTTTATAGGAAACACATTAATGATCTAAAAGAAGATATGTCTCATGTGAGTGATTATCAAATTCAATAGTACCATTATGCACAAGACCATGACTGGTTTAAGGATTTTGTGTGTATAAATTGATTTTCATTATGATTGAAATATAGTAATAATTTATTTCAGCATAACTTTATATTGTATTTTGTGAAATATATAGGTCCATAACCCATGAGAGTTAGGTAAACCAACAATAACTGTAGAATTTAACCAACTAGTTTAGAGTCCATATATAACGACTCATCATTACAAATATTTAGATGTTAATGAATTTATATTTCACATTAAAATGTAAATAAAAAACAAGCAACACAAAATGGTGGAATTGGTTGTCTGTCTGTCAATTTTGGTTATTACCATGTTCAATTGAATGACATCATTGGATTTTTTTATGTGCATGGGTTGAAATACATATTGTTAAAGTGTAATTGGGTTAATAAATTCTATGTAAGTAAAGTATATCAATATCAGTTTACATTGGTGAACTTTAATATTATTTTATATAAAGATGAGTGAGTTAGTAATAATAATTTGATTTTGGAATCACAACTAGGACAAGTTTTCTTAATTACCATGCCATCTAATACAAATTAGAAAGTTTCTATGAAAATTTCAAGGTGAGGAGTGTTTTTAATTGAAAGATATGAAACCGAGACTATTTCATTTTTTGCACAATAGCTTGATCAACACACTGTAGTTCATTGTGAAGAAAATATTCATTGGGTTAGAGAGTCCATTGAAGTAGAAATGGTCTATTTTCATGTTTAATGAAAGGTATGATTGTTTTAATTATCTTTTGTTTAAAAACCTTTTTTTAAATTGTTTAACTTTTTATGAACTATTTAATTATTTTTTTTGTATTTATTGTCTATATATTTGATATATACATTCATAAAAAATGACACAAATTACAGTAAAAATAATTAATGGAGTTATTTTTCTTAAAAATATAAAAAATACTATAATATTTATATAATAAAACACATAAAACCATAAAATATATATAAACCATGATAAGAAAATGATAACAAAAAAATGTTAACTATATCCCCCCACAATTGAGACACTACTTCACTTTAAGTAATTTCTTGCAATAAAAAGTTTCACTAAACATTAATTTCATCAAATTTATGAGGCTTGGGTCATCAAATGTTAATTAGAAAGAATTATTTGAATCCTAATGTTAATATAACAACACATTTTCAATTTCTTATCATTCAAGATTCTCACCCAACTACCTAATTTCCCCTAATCAATGATTCATCACTACACAACTAATTAGATACATTCATTTTCCTATTAGACATCAGATACAACACCCTAAAATTTTAAAGTACAACTTTGTATTCAATAGCGTGTATGAAACGAGACACCAAGAGTGTAAGGGAATATAATATCCAGAGAATTTAAAATATACATTTAATATATTAAATAAATATAATATATTTCATATCTTTTAATGAATGTAACACCGAGTTATCTTGTGTTACACACAATAGTGACCTTGCTCGATAGCTTGCATTACACGCAAGAGCGACCTTCTACGATAACTTGCATTACACACAAGGCTGAGTTTTACCAAATAACAATGTATCATTAAAATATTATTATTTAATATAATATGATATAAGCACAAGAGCCTCATCCTAATTGGTTAGGGCTTGGAAAGTGCATCCAAGAGACTCGAGTTCAAAACCGGGTGGAGACATATTTCTCAGTTACTATAATAGGCACTGTAGTAGGTATTGTTCGGTACTGTAGCATCTAGAACTATTCATCCATTTGAGCTTTCGGGCCACTGTTTTGGTCCTCAGATCCTTCAAGGCCTTTGGTCCACCTAAGGCCTTTGAGCTAGTAAGGCTTTCGGGCCACCTCAAGGCCTTTGGGCCACCTTATGGCCTTCGGTCCACCTCAAGGCTTTTAGGACCCCTAAAATTGTACTTAATGGAAAAAGAAGACTCTAAAAGGAGTAGACTCTAGATGAGGATTCAGAGAAGGTTTATTCACCATAGAAGAAGCTAACAGACGTGGAATAATGAGAGGGTATGACATTTCCATCGGGACCCGCCTGTGCATGCACAAGAAGCCTAGCCGAACATCCATACGAAGGTGGAGAGTTGATATCATGATGCGGATGTTGGGGCTGAGAAGTTCCATGTAGTTATAGTCTGGATATGTTCTCTAAGACCTAAGATTCATGTAATCTTTAAGCCTATGGGCCTTATAAGGGTTCCCCCTCATCCCTTGAAAGGGGGGTTATCAAAATCAATAAAAAAAGAAGGCCTTCAGGCCATTCGAGCCAATATAATATGATATAACCTAGCTATTATGTTAGCAGTTATGAATAGTATTAACTAACTTATGAAAATTTATGGTTTATATGAATATAAAAATGAATTAATTGGTTACCAATTAATTATAAATGAAAATAAGAACCAATTGGATATAAAAAAGAATTATTATTATTTTTTTTCTTCCAAAGGAGTTTTGTCTTAATAAACATAATTAATTACAATTAGTTAATGATTTTAATGAAATATATATGTTATATATTCAATAAAATATTTTTTATATTCATCCATTGTATTTTATATGCATAAGATAATAACAAACCCTATTTTATACATAAAAACCTATATTTTTAAGGTAATTTTACTACCTTTTAATAGAGAACCCATTTTAAATATGAATTTTGAAACTTTTATCAATTTAATATTTCAAAAATAAACTTAATTTTTGAAATAGAAACACCAAAATTAGGTTAGGGTGATTGTTTTGTAATTTTCTGTGAAGTTTCATTTTTTAATGAATATTAAAAAATACTAAATTTTTGTTCAAAACATCATTTTCATCTAATTTATTTATAAAGTTAAATTATATTTTTAATTGGTTTTAAAGTTTAATTAGATAATATTTTTATCAATTAATACAATTTATGTAATTTTAATTAATTTTAATTTGAAATTGATTATAAAAACATAGAAAACTTTCAAACATTTTTACTTTAAAAACCAGCATTATCGTCCCGCCTGCAGGATGAATTTTAAATTAATTTCTGCCACTTCTATGATTTTAATTTTTAAAAATGGAATAAATATTTAGAATAAAAGTAATTTATAATTTCTAATAAGTTAAACTTAGTTTTTGACCAAAAACATTAGTGAACGTAATTAAAATTAATCACAATGATTAAGGTAAAATTAAGATTAATAAGGGACTAAACCTTAATATTAAGGGCCAAAATGAATTATACACTTGTAAAATATAGATTGGATGGAAATATTTCAACCCTATAATAAATTTTCTCGAATTGGGTCCATTATTAAATCCACTTTCAATGTGAAAAATGTGCATGAAATTCTTTTGTAAAAATATTACAAGAGTGCCACTCCTCCTCCACTATAAAAGGACCTCCTATCCCCCTTCCTCACACCTCTAAAGCCACTTTGGATAAAAAAATATCTTAAAAAATAGACCCTAAAAATCCCTCACATAATTCTATAAGCCCCCACTTTGGCATCAAGTGACACATAGAAGCTTTTAGTTCAAACCAAAAGGAGTTACCCGATTAAGAGGTAACAAACTTCCTTAAGCTCTTTAGTTTTATTTCTATTATACAAAACCTAAAATCTTCTTATTATATGATTGTATAAAAAAATAGTATCATAAATATACTAGTATTTTTTTATACTAAGTTTTATACCTATACTTTCACACACTTTCATCTAATGGGTAACGAACATACTGTTTCTGTGTATGGTGAACTACCGCCTCATGAAACGTTGATTGTTCATTTTTCCATTACCACCTCCTATGGTGGCCATTAAGATATAAAATATATTTATATATTCTATATATGATATTTATTATGTATTTATTATTCTATAATTTTTTTATAACACATAACATTATGAACTCTATTTTGTGGGAATACGATAACATCGTTTGAGGAAGTGTGGACTACCGCCCCCTCAAACAGTGTGATTCATTCACATGATACATGGAATGTATGAAGGATAGTTTTAATTAAATACATGTGACATACAAAAAATATATATTATATTCATGAAATAATTACCTTTATGGAAATATATTATATATACAATTTTCTTTATTACCCTTTCACACACTAAAAAGTGATAATGTCGATTGTGGATGTGTGGACTACTGCCTCCTCGAAACGATGTGATTCCTTATATATCAAAATAAATATATATTTAATTATATATGATTAATTAATATGGTATTTATTATATAATTATTATTATGGAAATATATAATGCTACTTACCTTCTTTCCATAATGATCATTGAAAAATGAGAACGTTACTCATGTGTATGTATGACCTACCGTCTCATTGATTATAACATCGATTTATTTTTCATAATAATATTTAATAATTGGTTTTAAAAGTATAATTTAAGTATAAATATTATAATTATTTCATTATTATTATTCTATAGATATTATATAATGACCCCTTTGACCATAGTTGACCTACCAAAGTTATTTTTGACACATAAACCGAATTTGGTCCAAACAACCGACGTAAACATAATTGCTTAAGTAGTTTTACACAACATGGTAATAAGTGAAATAAATGTAATGATAGACAAGAAAAAGGTTATGAATAGAGTATAAAATTAACATAAGTTTATAATAAAAGAATTTAAAAGATGTTCACCCGAAAGGAAATGCAAGGTAAGGGATTTCCATCTCATTTTTTACATCCGTGAGATAAATGTCATGTTCACCACTTAAATATTTTGTATGGTGTATCTAATATAACTTTTTATATATTATATCATTAATATTTTTATCTTAATTTTATTTTAAACATTCATTTAATGTTATTACTCTATGAGGATTATGATTGAAAATGTTTCAAAGTGGTATAGGACACTTTGGAATGTTTAAAGATTATCTTCCTCAATAATAACTTTAATGATATTTCAATGGTACTTCCCTTAGAGGAAATTATATGACCATTGTTCAATAAAACCATTCATTTTTCTATTATTTGGTTATCCATGACCTTTTCCAAGTATCAGTACCATTTTTCCACTCTTTGGTACTCAAAATGTTTTAGATTCTTTTTCTTTAGAAAACCCAACTTCATTTCTCTCTTTAGTCAGGGAACCTATTTTCTTATAAAAACCATGTTTTATTAAATTGTTTTAATTTTTTTAAAATTATCTAGTAAATAAATGTTTACCCTTTTTGTCTTTTACCAATTTTTTCAATGGAATCTTCTTGTCTCTTTTCGAACAGGGCAGTTTTATAAACGTTTTACCGTGAAAAATGAATGTTCTTTTTACCTTGTACAACGTGTACAGATTTACCCACCATAATTCCTTAAAATATTCCTTTTCATGATTAAAAGGTTAATTTTTAAATAAAATGTTTTTAAAATTGATTTTCCAAGAATTTTTTTTTCAAAACAAAAGGATATTTTCCTCAAGAATGTTTTTTTAAAAGAGGCTTTTTATAATATTTTTATTCATCAATGACAACAAACCTTTTTTTAATACAACTGGGGTATGTTGTATTGATACCATCCTTAATCTTCCTCTGGATGGTTTATGATTTATTTAGAAAAGTATAGTAATCAAATTCACTTCCTTGATTCCATTTTAGTTTTCTGTAAGTATTCAATTTTCTATGATTATTGAACATTGAATTTACCCTAATTATCCACGTCATCTATCATGGATATGTTAATTTCCTAAACCATATACAAATTTTCATATGATTTTTACTTTGAAAGTTATTTGATTATTTGGAGAAATATTGATAAATTTATATACTTTGTTCAATATGGATATTTGATAAGGCATATTTTATATTAGATATGAGGAATGATTTGGACATGCAATACATGGGTTGAGGACCGTTTAAAGAAAGCCCTACGGGATTAGGACCGGTTATTGAAATCCCCTCAATGCATCGACAGTCTCATAGGATGAATTAGTTATGAATATTATAAAAGTATAAACAGTCTATTGATGGTAAATGTTTCATGTTCCTAGAAAAAATGACATTCGATAATTAAGCATCACTTTTATTGAGAATTTGTTTATTATTATTCATCCATGAGGTTTTACATCTACATATCTATAGATACATTTCATTTTAGTTCGTTGATTTAATGGTATGTGTTTCAACTTATTACCTTTCCATATTAATTTTTATTTATCTAGTTATTTGAATGGAATGTGTTTCTATTTATTACCTTGGCTTATTGTTTATACACTTCCTTCTAAGTTTATTGATTATATGGCATGTGAGTTCAGCTATTAACCATGTCATAAACATTATTCTCATTGATTCATTATTTCTTCTGGTATATTTTTTATTTACTGAGCATTTGAGATCACCCTTATTATGTTTCTTTTCCTAGGAATCCAATAAGCATACTATAAAAGATATGCAGGGACTTACTAGATGTAATAAAGTTATCCTCAAAGTTTATTTGAAAGAAAAAAATTATGTTGTAATTAGTGTATTCATTTTTAATATAAGAATCATTTATGTATATGGTTTACCAAGACTAGTAAACTCTCAGTCCTTTGGTATTTGATTTTATGTAATCATGCCAATGTAATTGATAGAAGAAACTGACTCTAGGCTATCTGGGGTCAGGTCGCTATAGTTGGTATCAAAGGAAGTTCAGTAGAAACCTTGGGAATGAGATTTAGGAAAAAATAGGTTATAGAACATAACCCTAAGATAGCCTATGAATATTATTATAAAATAACACTCTAGAATTTTGATAAGGTAGATATTATGTAGGTATTCCAAGAAATACATCCCTGTCTGGATTGTAACACCCTAACCCCTCTAGGCTAGAGTTGGTGCATTACTTGTGATATTGGCATGGTTAGAAGGAATGAAAATCTTGAAGGAACGATCAGTTTAGTAGTATTGAAGAAACTAGATACATAGATGTTACTCAAATTACATTGTAAAAGTTTACAAAATACAATACATAACGAAACTAAAAACTGCATCCCCAAGTACTCAATAAAAGATCTCCTATTTGTCACCTATTGAAAGTAAAAAATGAAAGGGGTGAGCTCAAACGCTCAGTAAGGGTTACAAGTAGCATAATCATGAGTAAAATAATAAGTGAATCACAATCAATCTGACATAATCAATATAGCATAGTGAATAAATGAATAACTAATTCCATTAATAAAATGAGAATGCAACTGCATCCACAGATTTCGTCATAGTGAAAACCTCATGGATAATAATAATATATAATAATGAATAATGAGAATGATTATTAATTGGATTTCATGTATCTGGAACATGAAACCATAATACCGTAAAAACGGTTTAGTTCTATGGGTAGAAACCCGTCTGATTTTTGGAAACAAACTCAAAGGGTTTGTCGCCAACTGATTTGTCTCATGAGACCTACTGATGCATCAACGGGCTATAGCAGGCCCCACATACCACTTCATGTCCAAATAATTCCTCATACATTGATTAAATACAAGATCAATATGCGTTTTCAATATCTGTATAGAGTATAATATACAGATTCATCAAAATTTCCATAATTAAAATAACTTTCCAAATAAACACCATATGTAAAATGGTAAACGATTTAGACAAAAAACATATCCATGGAATGAGATTAAGGATATTTAATATAAATACAATTTAAAATGAAAAGTGATCTCAAATGGGCAGTAGTTACACCACATAAGGATTATTAGGTGCACAATACAAAGTTAGTCACAACGAAAAGGTAGTTGAGACGAAGTCCCTTACCACAATGTAATCAGTCGAATCATATGACCAGAACTTAATGAAAATCAAATGAAACATTGAATAAAATTAATATAAAGAGAATCATGTTATTATATATCAAAGGTACGTACACATATACCACATACAAGGAATAAGTGGCGAACAATGAAAATCTCACAGAAATGAAAGTGAGATGAAAAACCCCTTACAAACATTTTGGCACGGTAATGAGTGTTATTGCGAGGGATTAATGAGAGGTAAAGGGGTATTAAATTATTTATATGTCACAAGGGAAGTATGGGGGATGTGTGAAAACATACCCCATCATTAGGAATTAAAAATAAAATAGCACAACATAGGGGAGATTCTTGAACAAAAGTGAGAGAGATGATCCCTTACAAAGATTGTGTCATTAGAGTGATGATAAATAAATGAAATATTTATCTGTGACAAATAAAAATCCAAAAAATATAAGTGTATATAGAGTATAAAACAATAATAGTTCATTCACACATATTCTTGGAGCAATGTAACCAATATAGTAGATGTTTAACTCAAAGAATGGAAATTTAGTTAAGCAATCCCTTACCTTATGCTTGAAGGTGTTCTTGACTTATTATTTAAGACCTGAATAAACAAATTAGTCTTATTATATCATAAGTCCATAACCACTTATATATTTAAATGATTTATTAAAACCCTTTTTATTTCATTCAAGGCCTTTTTGATTAGTTATAATGTTCAATTTCATTGTTTGAGCTCGTTTGTTTACTTGGTTTTAAATGATCGGTTCACTTATATTCAACTTCGGATAAATATATAAGATGGATGTGGTTGTACAGAAATTAATTTATATTCTATTAGTGAACATCCAGAAGATTAAATAGTTTTAAATTTAATTTGGTTACTTAGAGTGAAGTTGAATTATTATATATATAACCTTGGTGACAACCCTTTTGGCTAAACGGTGGGTTTGATTACAATGAACATGTTTTCCTTTATAACTTAATACCATTTGTACAAAAGGATTACAAAACTAAAAATAGTATATATTAAATATATAATAATCTGGTTCAACCATAACACAAATGGTTTCATGGCAAGATTTAAATATTATAATAGAAATTGATAAACCGTTGTCCTTGAATGTGCTAAATTAGCACATCTCAAACAATGCTTTCATTTCTTTCAAATAAAAGGTGGGAAAATAAGAGAAGGTAATGAAATATACCATTATCATGAAAAAATTCCATTACATGTATGTTATTGGATTTTTCATACCATTATGGTGAAGGGAGTTGAGGAATGAAACAAAAAGGAAAGAACATAAAAGAATTGAAGGAATTGGAAAGAGGAATTTACCTCTTGAGACTTCCTCCTTTGAGAACCTCTTAAGGGTAGAGGTTTTGGTATTTTGAAGAGGATAGGAGATTTTGGACGTGGGGGAGGATCTTGGGGAGAGACTTGGGAAGAACTTTGAGGAGCTTCAAGGCTTAGAGGAGTGAAGAGAAGAGGGAGTGGTGAAGAGTTTTTATAGTGGAGTAGAGGGGTAAATTTTGAATATTTAATTCTTTATTTTATTATTTCCTTCAAGACAACCAATAGTGTTGTTTCATGTGACCCCTAATAGTAATAAGTGGATTTGAGTTCTAACCAAATGGCCTTACATCACTTATGATGTCATAAATAGTGTATTTAACTGATAATTTGTATATACAGTATTTTATCGTATTTCACTATTCATAAAAAATTCTAGAATTTCAGAAAAATCCCAAAAATTTACCCTAACCATTTTTCGACATGTAGAATTCAAAAATGAACTCCATTTTTCAAAATTAATTTTATAAATTTTATTAATTTAATTTTTAAATAAAGTCATAGTTAATTCGAAAAATAACAATCTTAAAGGTGCAGTTAGTTCTATTTCTCATTGAAAAACTAATTAAGATCTCATTATCTTATTGCCTTAAGAAAATAAAATAATTTTATTATTTACTATTCATAAGGGTCATATTACTATTCATAAGGGTATGTTACTATTCATCAAAAATCAAGTTTGTTCTATCAGACTCCAAATGAATTACTGATCACAACTCTAGATGAACATTTTTCGAAATTCAAAACATAGAAGTGGAAAATTTATAAATAATGGCTTGGTTTGGACTATCTCCTAAATAACCTAGTGTTGTTTGAAAGGAACACAATGATGAATAGAATGTAGAGGAACATACCATAAAATGTTTGGGGTGTTACATTATTTCCTCCTTCGAAGAATTTCGTCCTCGCAATTCATTTTATAACCACAAAAGAAAGCTCTCTGATATTCTTACCACATCTCCCGTTGTAGAGGATCCTGAGGTACGTTTAGCGGAAAAACCAAATTGTTGCTCAACTCCTCTAGTTCCCTGACCCAGACACACCTCAGACAGAAGAGTTTGAACTTTTTCATCAAACACTTGGGCTTCCAGAGGGAGGCTCGAACGTTAGAAAGTTTGGAAATGTCCGAATGGACCAAAACACGAAGAACTCGCCGAACTATGTCTCGACTAAGAACATCTAAGTTGTAGATGTTGTTGTAGAGGCTAAAACTGAGGAGTTGGTACATGTAGTCTGCACAAAGGTTTCCCTCCAAAGTAGCCTCTTGAAAACATAACCTGGACGTGTAGTTCCGGCCTAGGGTGAAACATAGGAAAAGCCCTTCGTGGTATTTTCCTCTTCGCCTATACTCATCCAATTGTGCCGTGGCTATGAGGTAGAAAATAGAAGTATTACCTTGACAGGTGTGGAGAATGTCTAGACTGTTTTTCACTTCATATAGTTGTTTACATGTTTTTCACAAGTTTGCGAGAGGTAGGAACTCCTCTTCACAGGTTTTTATCGCAATAATCTTCAGTACCTCTACAGGAAGAGATAACATATGAGTTTGTCCTTCCATCTGAAAATTTATTATGAAATTTTACTTAGTGATACTCATTCAAAAGTATAACCGATGAAAGGATAACAAAAAGAAGAGAAAACAAGTTATATTCTTATATAACCACTGGTTCAGAAAGTAAAATAGGGCTAATGGTTTCCCTAGTCCCCCAATACACGAATCCCTAAAACTAGTTCAAAGATTTAAACCTCCCAGAACCATATGCAACACTAGACACACGTCACTCCCGAAGTCCCTTTACCCAGAACACCACCGATTCTAGGGTGCTGACAACCTCAGGTGGATTACTAAGGTAGTATTCAACTACTCAATTTCCTTAGCCCAGATACACTGCAGATAGCTAGGTCGAATCTGTGCTTAGAGCACTCAGGTTTCCATAGAGAGGCACAAGATGTGTGGAGGTCAGAAATTTCAGTGTGGACTAAATCCCTATAATTCCCACGCACCACATAATTCTTGAAGATATTGATGTCTTAAAGTTCTCCATACAAACTAAAACTCAGGACCTATAATAGGTAGTCCGCTCGATGGTCACCATCCAAAGCATCTTCTAAAAATTTACCCACAGCTCGGTAGTTATCAGCCAAAGTGAAACATAGAAAAAGAGCTTCATGATACTTCCCTCTTTTCCTATATGCAGTAAATTGTGCATATGCAATACAGTAATAGACCAGATTGCTTCCTTGGTAAAGATGGAGAATGTTTGGATGATTCGATACCCGATGGAGTAGTTTACAAGTCAGACGTAAGTTATCATAGGGTTGGTCCTCTTCGGATCATGTCTTGATAATTATAGTCTCTAACAGCTCGGAAGGTAGTGATAAAATAGTGGTTGGTTGACTCATATATTCTATCTGAAAATTTCTAGTAAATCAACTTTCAGTATGTAAAATACATTTTAAACAAAGTTATTTGTTTTATATAAAACATATCAAAATAGAGAATACAACATCATTCATTTATACATGATTTATAAAACTCAAGAAATTACGCAATCTCTTGATCCCTTTCACAAAACACTAGTATGGTATTCCTGACATCCTCTAAGATGACTCGTCATAGATTCTACTGATGTTGGGGTTTCCCCAGTTTTTATACAAACTAATCCCCAAAGTGATTACAAATTCCTCTATCTCCTTGGTCCAGATTGAACGTGTGCAACTAGGGTCAACCATGTGTGGACATCTAGAATTCAGATTGAGAGAAGCATGTCGAGCATGAAGTTGAGCGACATCAGTTTGAACTTGATGCCGATAATGCAAATGGGTAGTCTCGTTCTCAAGGGCTTCGAAGTCCACAACTCGACCACAGAGTTCGTAGGTCAAAATATGACATAGATATACTGCCTAGAGGTCACCCCCTTGTGCAGCCTCCTCAAAGTCCTCAAGAGAAAAGAAATTATTAGCTAGGGTAAAACATTTAAATATACCCTCAAAGTATTTCCCTTGTAGTACATATAATGGTAATTGTGCGCTCATCAGGAGGTAATAGACAAAACCTGCTCCATGGTGAAGTTGGAGTACACGAGGAGAGTTGGATACTCAGTAGAGGGTTTTTCATGATAAACAAATATTTTCAAAAGTCTTGTAGTTTTCTACACATGATTTTACCACTATGGTATCTTATACTTCTGTTGGAAGAGACAAAAGACATGTAATTTCGTTTTCCATTTGAAAATTAAGAAAACATCGTTCTTAGTATTGTTTAAGTAAGTTTTTCATTATTCAGTTCTGGTTTTCTAGAGTTATCCAAACCGAATACTCTGAGGAAAATTTACATTAAACTCCTTCATAATGGCTTGTAAAGAAAATATGAATTATCCCAAGAATATCCCCCAGGAGTGTTGTAACAAAGAGTGCAACAAGACCCGTTGTCGTGTACCAGGATACCCCGGGTCAAGCCCGAAACTCCTTGTCGGAGCTTTCACTCCTAGGTACCTCTGTGCTAGAGCCACCTGTACCTGCTCGTATCCAGACAAGGATTCATTTCTTGAAAGATCCACATAATCTATTCCTTACCAAAATACCGGGGAATTCTTGTATTTTTATCCTCAAAGGCTTATCTTAGTGATTCTTCCCTAATATACGTTTTCTAAATCTAGTTTCCAAGTTTTTTTTACCAAACTTCCTCTGATACCAACTGTAACACCCCAACCCCTCTAGGCTGGAGCCGGTGCATTACTTGTGATATTGGCATGGTTAGAAGGAATTAAAATCCCGAAGGAACGATTAGTTTATTAGTCTTTAATAAACTAGATACATATATGTTACTCAAATTACATTGGAAAAGTTTACAAAATACAATACATAACGAAACCAAAAACTGCATCCCCAAGTACTCAATAAATGATATCCTATTTGTCACCTGTTGAAAGTAAAAAATGAAAGGGGTGAGCTCAAACATTCATTAAGGTTTAAAAGTAGTGGAATCATGAGTAAAAAAATAAGTGAATCACAATCAGTCTGATATAATCACTATGGCGTAGTGAATAAATGAATAACTAATGCCATTAATAAAATGAGAATGAAACTACATCCATAGATTTTGTCATAGTGAAAAACTCATGGATAATAATAATATATGATAATGAATAAGGAGAATTATTATTAATTGTATGTAATGTATCTGGCACATGAAACCATAATACCGTAAAAACGGTTTAGTTCTATGGGTAGAAACCCATCTGATTTTTGGAAACAAACTCAAAGGGTTTGTCGCCAACTGATTTGTCTCATGAGACCTACCGATGCATAGAGGGGATATAGAGGGACCCACATGCCAATTCATGTCCAAATAATTCCTTATACATTTATTCAATACAAGATCAATATGCCTTTTCAATATTCGTATAGAGTAGAGTATACGAATTCATCAAAATTTCCATAATTAAAATAACTTTCCAAATAAACACCATATGTAAAATGGTATATAGTTTAGAAAACAAAAATATAAATGGAATGAGATTATGGATATTTAATATAAATACAATTTAAAATGAAAAGTGATCTCAAATGGTCAGTAGGTACACCACATAAGGATTATTAGGTGCACAATACAAAGTTAGTCACAATGAAAAGGTAGTTGAGATGAAGTCCCTTACCACAATGTAATCAGTTGAATTATATGACCATAACTTAATGAACATAAAATGAAACATTTAATAACATGAATATAAAGAGAATCATGTTATTATATATCAAAGGGCAGTACACATATACCACATACAAGGAATAAGTGGCGAACAATGAAAATATCACAGAAATGAAAGTGAGATAAGAAACCCCTTACAAACATTTTGGCATGGTAACGAGTGTTATTGTGATGGATTAATGAGAGGTAAAGGGGTATTCCATTATTTATATGTCACAAAGGCAGTATGGGGGAGGTGTAAAAACATACCCCATCATTAGGAATTAAAAATAAAAGAGCACAACATAGGGGAGATTCTTGAACAAAAGTGAGAGAGAGGATCCCTTACAAAGATTGTGTCATTAGAGTGACGATAAATCAATGAAATATTTATGTGTGACAAATAAAAATCCACAAAATATATGTGGATATATAGTATAAAACAATCATTGGTCATTAACACATATTCTTGGAACAATGTAACCAATAAAGTAGATGTTTAACTCAAAGAATGAAAATTGAGTTAAGCAATCCCTTACCTTATGCTTGAAGGTGCTCTTGACTTGTTATTTAAGACCTGAATAAACAAATTAGTATTATTAATTAATAAGTCCTTAACCACTTCTATATGTAAATGATTTATTACAACCCTTTTTAGTTCATTCAAGGCCTTTTTTATTTTTTATAATGTTCAATTTCATTGTTCGGGCTTGTTTGTATACTTGGTTTTAAATGATCGGTTCACTTATATTCAACATCGGATAAATATATAAGATGGATGTAGTTGTACAGAAATGAATTTATATTCTATTAGTGAACATCCAAAATATTACATGGTTTTAAATTTATTTTGGTTACTTAGATTGAAGTCTAATTATTATATATATAACCTTGGTGACAACCCTTTTGGCTAAACGATGGGTTTGATTACAATGAACATGTTTTTCTTTATAAATAAATACCGTTTGTACAAAAGGATTACAGAACTAAAAATAGGATATATTACATATATAATAATATGTTTCAACAATAACACAAATGGTTTCATGACTGTTTTTAAATATTATAATAGAAATTGATAAACCGTTGTCCTTGAATGTGCTAAATTAGCACATCTCAAACGGTGCTTTCATTTCTTTCAAATAAAAGGCGGGGAAAGGAGAGAAGGTAATGAAATATACCATTAGCATTAAAAAATTACAGTACATGTATGTTACTGGATTTTTCATACCATTATGGTGAAGGGAGGTGAGGAAAGAAACAAAAAGGAAAGAACATAAAATAATTGAAGGAATTGGAAAGAGGAATTTACCTCTTGAGATTTTCTCCTTTGAGAACCTCTTAAAGGGATAGGTTTTGGTATTTTGAAGAGGCTAGGAGCTTTTGGACGTGGGGGAGGATCTTGAGGAGAGACTTGGGCAGAACTTTGAGGATATTCAAGGCTTAAAGGAGTGAAGAGAAGAGGGAGTGGTGAGGGGTTTTTATAGTGGAGGAGAGGGGTAATTTTTGAATATTTAATTCATTATTTTTTTATTTCTCTCAAGACAACCAATAGTGTTGTTTCATGTGACCCCTAATATTAATAAGTGCATGTGAGTTCGAACCAAGTGGCCTTAAATCACTATGATGTCATAAATAGTGTATTTAACTGATAATTTGTATATACGGTATTTTATCGTATTTCACTATTCATAAAAAATTCTTGAATTTCAGAAAAATCCCAAAAATTTACCCTAACAATTTTTCAACGTGTAGAATTAAAAAATGAACTCCATTTTTCAAAATTAATTTTCTAAATATTATTAATTTAATTTTGAAATAAAGTCATAGTTAATTCAAAAAATAACAATCTTAAAGGTGCAGTTAGTTTTATTTCTCATTGAAAAACTAATTAAGATCTCATTATCTTATTGCCTTAAGAAAATAAAATAATTTTATTATTTACTATTCATAAGGGTCATATTACTATTCATATTACTATTCATAAGGGTATGTTACTATTAACCAAAAATCAAGTTTGTTCTATCAGACTCCAAATGACTTACTAATAACAACTCTTGATGACCATTTTTCGAAATTAAAAACATAGAAGTGGAAAATTTATACTTAATGGATAGGTTTGGACTATATCCTAAATAACCCAGTGTTATTTTAAAAGAACACAATGATGAATAGAATGTAGAGAAACATACCATAAAATGTTTGGGGTGTTACATGGATACTACAAGTAGATGTTGTTCTTACATAGATGTACCTAGGAGTAATAACTCCGAAAAAGTGTTCTAAGCCTGAATCAGGGTAAACTGACACACGAAAATGGGCCTTACTATGTACCTAGTTTGACACTCCCTCAGGATATGATTAGGATAATCCATGTTTTCTTTACAAATAATTATGAATAATTTGAATAGATAATGAAAATGAATAACCTAGGTTAAACCTAAGGTGTTTTAGACTGAATATAAGGTGTCACAGTTTAAAAATCCTATGAATGATATTATGGATAAACCCTAGGCCAAGGTAGGATGTATGTAGGAAATAAATGGATGAAATAGTTTTGTATTGAGGATGTATTTAAAACCGTAGTTAAGAGTCTATTTAATGATTAAATTTATTGGATTTAGATGATATTTATTTTGAAAATTAAATTAATATAGTTTTAGAAAAGGAAAAAACTATATATTGGGTGACAATCTATCAAGTTCAGCAAGGCCATGGGTCTTGAACCCATGATCGAAGGATGATAAGGGTTTTACACTGACCACTGACCTACACAATGTCCTAGTTAATTTTTCATTGTTTTTAGTTAAACAATTTGATGAATAAATGTTAATGATAAACTAGTATTATCACTTTTGAGGATTAGAGGTTAATATATTAACCATATTGGTTTTGGAAGATATTGAGAGACAAATAGTTAGACTTGTAACTATTTTATAGGCCTTACAATCCATTAAAATTATATTTTATTGCTTCAGGTATAAACAAATTCATTATTGGTAATTAATTTCTGGGAGTAAAGGGTTGAATTAGAATTTGATAGAAGCACAAAAAAAGTTAGGATTGTTCATATGAAATTGAACCCTTTCAAGTAAGAATATTTACTTATATTATTGGTTAGTAAAATAATTACCCAACATTAGGTAAATGACTTAGAAATAAAATTTTGTCATAATACCTTAATTTCTATTGAACTAATGGCCTTCCAAATCATCAAATATTTATGGCTTTGAGGCCCTCAACTTTCTATTGGTCATTCACTTGTTTTTCATTGACGGCCACAATCACCCATATAAATATTTACACCTTTCCTCCCATTACATATATCTACTTTACATTGATGTTATCCTACTTAGAGACCTATTCATATGTTATTCCACGTAACCCTTTTACTTACCATCCTCTCTTTTCTTGAGGATGTTTTACGAACCCTTCTCACGATGTGGGATTTCAAATATAGTAAATATCAAACAATATATTACCAAGATTGAGTTTAAATTGTGAGGATGCAATTTGATTAAGGTGGGGAGAATGTAACCCCCCAAAATTCTAAAGTAAGACTTTATATTCAATATCCTGTATGACATGCGACACCAAGCGCGTAAGGGAATATAATATCTAGAGAATTTAAAATATATATTTACTATATTAAATAAATATAATATATTCCATAGCTTATGATGAATGTAACACTGAGTTAGCTTGCATTTCGTATAAGAGAAAACTTTCTTGATATCTTGTGTTACATGCAAGAGTGGCCTTCTATGATAGCTTGCATTACACTCAAGATGAAGTTTCACCAAATAACAATGTATTATTAAAATATCATTATTTAATATAATATGATACAACCTAGATATGTTAGAAGTTATGAATAGTATTAACTAACTTTTAAAAATTTACAGTTCATATAAATATAAAATTAATTCATTGGTTACCAATTAATTAGAAACGAAAATAAGAACCAATTGAATATAAAAACTAAATATTATTATTTTTATGCTTTCAAAGAAGTATTGTCTTTATAAAAATAATTAATTACAATTATTTAATTATTTTAATGAAATATTTATGTTATATATTCAATAAAATATTTTTTATATTCATCAATTGTATTTGATATTCATAAGATAGGAACAAACCCTATTTTACACATATAAACCTATATTTTTTTAAGGAATTTTTACCACCTTTTAATGGTGAACCCATTTTAAATCTGAATTTTGAAAATTTTATTGTTTTAATATTTAAAAATAAAATTCATTTTTGAAAACGAAACAAAAAAATTAGGTTAGGCTAAATTTTTGGTAATTTTCTCTGAACTTTCATTTTTTAATGAATAGTTAAAAATACTGAATTTTAGTTCGAAACTAATTTTTAATCTAATTTATTTATATTGTTAAAATATATTTTTAATTGGATTTAAAGTTTAATTAGATAATAATTTTATCAATTAATACAATTTATTTCATTGTAATTAATTTCACTTTGAAATTGATTATAAAAACATGGCAAACTTTCATACATTTTTACTTTAAAAACCCGCATTGTTGTCCCACCTACGGGATGAATTTTAAAATAATTTCATCCAATTATATTATTTTAATTTGTAAAAACGGATTCAATATTTGGAATAATAATAAATTATAATTTATAATAATTTCAAATTAATTTTTTACTAAAAATATTAGTAAAAGTAATTAAAATTAATCACAATGATTAAGGTAAAATTAGGCTTAATAAGGGACTAAACCTTAATCTTAAAGGACCAAATGACTTATCCACTTGTCCAAAAATACATTTTATGGCCATATTTAGAACCTATAATCACTAGGATCAAATTGGGTCCATTATTGGAGCCATTTTTATTGTGAAAAATATGCATAAAATTCCATTGTAAAAATATTACAGGAGTGCCACTCCTCCTCCACGATAAAAGGACCACCTATCCTCCCACTTCCTCACACCTCACAAGCCACTTTTTCTCGACCAAGATTTGAAAAAATATCTCCTCAAAATACCTCCCCTCATCCTATAATCCGCCCCTTGGGTATAAAGTGATCCAATGAAGCTTTCGGTTCAAACCAAAAAGAGTTACTAGATTAAGAGGTAACAAACATCCTCAAGATCTTTAGTTTTATTTCCATTATCCAACCCCAAAAATATTCTTATTATATTATTTTATAAAAAATGGTATCTTAAATACAATATTATTCTATTATTATAAGTTTTAGACATAAACTTTCACACATTTCCATCTAATGGGTGACCAACATACTGTTTCTGTGTACAGAAAACTATTACCCCACGAAACGATGATTGTTCATTTTTCCATCACCACCTATCATGATGGAAATTAAGATGGTAAATATATTTATATATGTTATATATATGATATATGTTATTTATTTATGTTTTTTTAATTATTTTATAACACATACTCTTATGAACTCCATTTTACGGGAATAAGATAACATCATTTGAGGAAGTGTGAACAACCGCCCCTCAAGTGGTGTGATTCGTTCACACGATACATGGAATCAATAAAGGATGGTTTTAATTAAAAATATGTGACATATAAAAAATATATTATATTCATTACATAATTAATTTTTTCTAAATATATTAAATATACCATTTTTTATTACCCTTTCACACACTAAAAAGTGATAATGTTGGTCGTGGACGTGTGGACTACCACCTCCTCGACATGATATGATTCCTTGTATATCACAAGAATTATATATTTAAGTATATATGATTAAATAATATGGTATTTATGATATAATTATCATTCTGGAAATATATAATTCTACTTACTTTCTTTCCACAATGATCATTGAAAAATGAGAACGTTACTCATGCGTACGTACGACCTACCATATCCATGATTATAACATTGATTAATTTTTCGTAACCATATTTAATGATTGGTTTTAAAAGTATAATTTAGGTATAAATATTATAATTATTTCATGATTATTATTCTGTAGATATTATATAATTACCCCTTTGACAATAGTTTAACAACCAAAGCTGTTTTTGACACATAAACCAAATTTGGTCTAAACAACCGATGTAAACATAATTGTTTAATTATTTGTACACAACATGATAATAAGTGAAATAAAAGTAATGATATTCATGAAAAAGTTTATGAAGAAAGTATAAAATTAACATAAGTTTATTATATAGGAAGTTAAAGGATGTTCTCCCAAAAGGAAACACAAGGTAAGGGATTCTCATCTCACGTTTTACACCTTTGATATAAATGTCATGTTAACAACTTACACATTTAATGTGGTGTATCTAATACCCATTTTATTATATTATATAATTAATAATTTTATCTTAATGGTATTTTAAACTTTCATTTAATGTTATTCCTCCATGAGTATTATGATTTAAAATGTTTCAAATTGGTATGGGTCACTTTGGAATATTTAAAGAATATTTTCCTCAATAACAACTTTAATTATCTTTAAATGGTATTTTAATTCAAGGAAATTATATGACCATTTTTCAATAAAAGAATTAATATTTCTCTCCTATGGTTATTCACGACCCTTTTCAAGTATTAGTATCATTTTTCCACTCTTTGGTACTGAAAATGTTTTTCAGAAAACCTGACTTCATTTATATCTTTAGTCGAAGAACCTATTTTCTTCTAAAAACCACATTTTATTAAATTGATTAAAAAAATGTTTCTAAAATTATTTGTTAAATAATTTTCTACCCTTTTTTTCTTTTACAAATGATTTCAATGGAATATTATTGTTACTTTCTAAAAAAGGAATTTTTCTAATCTTTTTACCGTGAAAAAGGAATGTTATTTTTACCTTGTATGAAATATACGGATTTATCCACTATCATTCCTTTGAATATTTATTTTCATGATTAAAAGGTTATTTTTTAAATAAAATGTTTTTAAAATTGATTTTCAAAGAAAAGGTTAAAAAAGGATATTTTCTTCAAGAATGTTTTTTTAAAAGATCCTTTTTATAATATTTCTATTAATCAACAATAACAACTGTTTTTTAGTCCACTTGGGTTATGTTGTATTGATACCATCCTTAATATTCCTCTGGATAGGTTGTGATTGATTTGTCCAAGGATAGTAATCACATTCACTTCCTTGATTCTTTTTTAGTTCCCTTTAAATATTCAATTTCCCATGATCATTGAAATTGAATTTCCCATAATTATCCATATAATCTTTCATGGATATGTTATTTTTCTAAACCATATAACGTTTTAATATGGTGTTTACTTTGAAAGTTATTTTATTATTTGGTGAAATATTGATAAATCTATATACTTTATTCAGTATGGATATTTGATAAGGAATATTGTGTATTTCATATGAGGAATGATTTGGACATGAAATACACGAGTTGAGGACCGTTTAAGGAAAGCCCAATGAGTTGGGGATCGATTAATGAAAGATCCTTAATGCATCGTTAGTCTCATGGGATGAATTAGTTGCAAAAATTAGAAAAATTTAAAGCACCACTTGATGGTAAATGCATCATGTTCCTAGGAAACACGATGTTCAATAATTAAGCATTGCCTTTATTCAGAATTTTTATTATTATTTATCATCCATGGGATTTTGTATCAATATATCTATGGATTCATTTAATTTCATTTCATTGATTAAATTTCACATGTTTCAAATTCTTAACATTCCATATTGATTTTTCCTTATCTAGTTATTTGAATGGCGTTTGTTTCTAGTTATTACCTTAATATATTTTTATGCACTTCCTTAATATTTTGTTGATTATATGGAATGTGAGTTTAGTTATTTACCATGTCATAATTAGTATTCTCATTGATTCATTATTTCTTCCAATATATTTTCCCCATACTAAGCATTTGAGAACACCCTTACTATGTTTCTTTCCCCACGAATCTAATAAGTTTATTATGAAAGATATGAAGGGATTTACTATATGGAATAAAGTTATCATCAAATTATATTTGGAAGAAAACAATTATGTTGTAATTAGTGTAATAATTTGAAATATAGGACTCATTTATGTATTTTTTTATAAATACTACTAAACTCTTGGTCCTTTAGGAATCGATTCCTTGTAATCATACCAATGTAATTGATAGTAGACACTAGCTATGGGCTATTTGGGGTCGGGTCACTATATTAGAGTTAAATATTCCCCATCTTTAACATTTCCTTTAATAATAAGGAACACTTTCAACCTATATATATATATACATGTTTTTATTAATTCATTTATTAGGCATAAAAATTATTCATGCAATGAGTAAATAGAAATATATAACTAAAACATTCCAAAAAAACATACCTTGAGGTTAATTGTTGTAACTAGAGAATATAAGATATAAAGAATAACTAGCTCTTAGATTTATCTTAACACATATTCATGGATTTACTTTTTTTCAAACACACACACACACACATGGCCATGATTTCTCAATAAAAACAATGTTTGTACCAAAATTATACTTTTAATATAATTAAAATGAATCTATCTAATTGGTTTTTTAGAATGAATCCTTGAAGTGATACTCATGAAAAATACCCAAGTAACTCTAGGTTGAGTTTATTAATCCAGTTCATCCAAGTTAAATTTTGATTCGCTTAAATTATATTCAACTAAATTTAATCCCCATGTGTTGAGAACAGATCACTCAATAATTTATATGTGAGATTATATCTTTGAGTTTGATAGACAAGGATCTATCAAATATTTTATTCATACATAAAACACACTACATGTGCTCCCTCCACACTTATTTTTTATTATATGTTAAATATAAACACTATAATGTGATGTATAAAATTATTAAAAATGAATAATTTTTTAGGAAGGTGAGATATAATGGTCGGTAGAATATGCCAATTCCTTTGTGGTATTTCCATGAGATGTTTGTATTTCTTATATGTTTCTTTTGTTTTATTTTTTAGTGAGATTCCTTTATAAACAATGTAACACTTAGTGGGATGAATGATAATTTTATTGTTAAAATTAATTAAAATAATAAACTAAAAGTTAAATGATTGGTTTTACACCCAATGGTGCTTATTTTAGAAATTTCAGCCTGACTTCTTCATACATATTATATGGGTAGTTAGAACTTCATTAGTGAGAACCCAAGTGGCCATTAAATAAATTATTTTCCTCACACTACCTTTATATCCAAATAAATCACACATTTTTTGAAATTTTTTCTTATATGATCCCCTCAAGTATTTAATTTTTCCACTTATTTTGTATGTTTTAAATATTAATATCTTCTTTTTATAACAAATCCATGATTAATTTTGTATCTGATAGTTTTTTCCTAGATTATGATGTAAACCTTCAGCCATTCTTATATTTTCCATTTATTTTTGACCTCTTGAAAAAAACATGTCTCCTTTATATATTCTCCTATTTGAAATTTAAATTTCCAATTTCACATATTAAATATATATTTTTCTATAAGAATGATGTTCCATCATTAGATTATTTTAATTTCTACCTTTTTTAATTGTATTTGATGTCTACATTTGTCTATCCCATCATCAATAAATTTTTAAAAATTCATTCCTCATTTTCCTTTACTTCATGACCAGTTCTCTTCCTTAACTTATCTTCCCATATAAGGTTGTTTCATTTATTAAATTTTAGTATATCTTCTTTCTCATTCATTAACTCATTATTTAAAATTTTTGGACCTTATTCATCTCTATAACTACTATTATATATAGTATTTTTCATAACACACTACACTAGATTAAATTTATCATAGATTATAATTCTTCATTTATCCCTTACACTATTTTATCTAATCATCTTCTCTACTTGTGTTTCAAGGTTTTGGATACATGCTTGTGTGTTTTGAGACAAAATTTCAATCCATGTATCTATTCAAGACATTTTTCCTTGAGTACACATGATGTGGATTTGATTTGTTTTAATGAAGAATTATATTCTTTCTTCATTCCATGATAATTTAGATTGAATTTTATGAAAAATCCTCCAAAATCATTATAGATTTTTTCTTTTATAGGGTGAATGGATATTTTTTTCACTTTAATACCATTTTATAATAAAATTTGATATCATTATTGGAATTTCCCTTGAAATTCAAAAAAATATAGCTTACTTGATTTTTTTCTACCTCTAAGATGAGTCATGATGATCCCTCTAAACAAAATTATATACACTAAAGAATGGATAACTTCTCTTAAGATGTTTCTCATAAATCCATGTGTATTTCTTATATTTCACTTAATAATATGAATTCGATTCTATAATATCATGGTTTATTTAATTATTCAAACTATGAACAAAGATTCCATAGTAACAAAACTACTATTTATTACCTTGTTTCATTAAAATCTTTCTTTGAAAATATTTTTTAACCCCTCCTATACCTGCACATAGTGCCAATTTTTTCTTGATGTATTTATGTAATTTTAAACTAAAAAACTCATATAAGGGTATAAGGTATTAGTAGCATAATAACCGGTAAGGTCCAGACCATATCCTTGAGGATATGATATTGATTATATCATTGATATAATTATGTACAAATAATAAAAACTAAGAATGAATGGTTCTATTTTTGGGAATCATGATAAGAATGTAAATGTTTTTAGTATTTAGTATTGATTTTATGAGTGTGATAATGAATAAGTAGAAGGGAAAAAATTGAGTTTTGATTTCATAAAAGATAAGTAGGGTAATCCTAGTAGTATTTGACCTTATGATTCATATCAAATTAATTATAATAATTTTTTTTATCAACATCACAAATTTATTAAAGTTCTATCTCATGATATCCAAGGTATTAATCATAAGATCACTAGTCCCTATAATTTGTGACTATTACTTATTGGAAGTGGTTTATTCATTTTTTATGATTATGTTCCTAGTGCAGTCCCTAAAATTCAATTCAAAAAATACATTAATCATAACTATTTTCCAAGATTTAGTCTTCCACTCTCTCTACAACACCCTCACCTTAAAATATATTAAATAGTAATCAATCAATTATATTTTTAAGAATAAGATCTTGAATAACAAATTTCTAGATTTCAATTAACATGAAAAAATCAGTGAATTAAATCTCATTTACTCCCATAAGAGTTCCTAGTCCATATTACGAAAAAAATGTATAAATATAGAGTAAAAATTTATTCTCTTTCATGCACCTCAACCCCTTATTATTCTATAGTCTACAAATCCTCATCAAAATGGATGGATTGATGAAGTGGAATGAATAGACAATGAATAAAAATTAATGGGATGAATTAATAATGAATCAAAAATGGATTGGATAGAATAATACACCCTTTAGTCAGTGGAATTCATTCATAAAGTATCTTATTTATATTTATCAACCTTCCAATATGGATCAATGAGAATTTTCTTCTTTCACTTGATTATTTTTGTGTTATAGACTCCCCTCACTTTTAAATTATTCTATGAGGTTCTTTACATCCCAATTATTGATATAAAACAAGTGTGAGTGAACCTATACCTTTTATTTCTCTCTCACTTCACATTATACATCTCTGTGTTCCTTATAATAACCTTACATGAATTAGGGGAAAATATTTCTATAAATATTATTTGTATTATCAAGATACCAACATGTAATTCAGATGAAATAAGTGGCTCTAGTTCAACATGAGTGATCCCCTTTGAATGTAATTTATATATTTTTATATAATATTCTACCTATAAAACTTTTATACCTCTCTTTATGATATATGAAATTATATTTTATTTTCATGAATGTAGATTCCTCTTATCCAGTATATGATAGTGATGATATTTAATTGTTGGTAGTGGAAAGAAACATTCAAAATTTTTTATTTCCCAACTTTGAGAAACTTAGGATTTATGAATTTATTATTGTTGATGAATCAATTGAATAGGTATTGGATATTCATCCTTTCTATGGGATTTCAAGGTTATGAAAAAATGAATTATCATAGCTCTTAAAAGACTTGTGTTTTGATCTATCCACTCTTCTATATTCGATGAAATATGTGTTTAACAAATAAAAAGTACATTATCCCTTTTTTATTTCACATTATATGGAACTTTAATAGTAAATGGATCATTTTATTACTAACTATTTCTATGCCTAGAGACATGTTAAGGGAATAGGCACCAAATCCACATCATTCTACAGATTCATCTGCGTCTACAGGTCGACGTATGTATGAATGTAAATGTGTTTTTATATTTTTAATTAAGAGTTAAAAATATATATGAACATATGTATAATTATGTATGAGAATCTATTTAATAATATTATAATTGAACTCTTCTTCCTATCTTAGGAGATTCTCTAGTCATGGTATTTTATCATTAAATTTCGACACAAACCTTGATTTATCATTTGATGAGACATACCATCTTTTGGGAGTGGGTTCCAATGAATTTATTTTCCAGTTGGGACATATCATATATGAATCACATAGTTTTCATTGATTACACATGACTGGGCTTCATTCCCCCAGGATATATTAGATCGTACATGGAGGGACATTCAGGTAAGAGGATCATTTTAGTTTCTTAGATAGGTTTAAAAAATAATGACATTTTTTATAATTTTTTTTCTTAAATAGAATAATCTTGGAGTTTGACCCAATGATTTTCATCCAATTTTTATGGAATTTTTTTATAAAATGTAGAAATATTTTAAATGTAGAGTCAAGAGGGTGCACTGGGTACCAAATATGGGTGCCCTAGACATTTTCGACAGAGTCTTGAGAGGCGTTCTCCCATCTCAATGGTGTGAGTTAGTTTCATATTGGTACACTAAGAATTAAATGGTGAATATTTATTTTGTTTTATATATTTTTAATAATTTTTATCATTTTACATGTTTGAAATTTGAATTAATTTAATCTAGAAGGTGGTGGCGCATTCCAAGAATCATGAATTGTGGGGACTACCTCATAGGCTCGGGACTCATCATGTGTACCAAATTCTACATGATGTATTTTTTTTCACCTTTTAAATTTATTATTTTATATGGTTTTTTGTTCTATACATATATATTATTAGTATATAGTCACAGGAGCAAGGTGCACTGACTGATAAAATATCGGTGTAGATGATAAATCGTGATCAAAATGATCTAGAGGTTGGAGTTCGTGTAGAAAGTTATTTTACTAATTATCAATAATTACACACACACACATATAAATAAATATATATTTATATATTACATAGACTTAATTTTAGTTTTATTTATAACAACTTCTATAGGACCAACAAAAATTTTCCATTCGAAGGGATGAAATATTTCATCACATTATTGATCGTGATATGCATGGATACAACTTATCATATGGAATGTGGATTCCTCATTATATAGTGTCACACACTAAGGCTATAGATCCTATTGCTTCTTAGATGACATAGTAGGTTATAGATTTGGAGGCACAAATACGTACTTCCGGGGAGGTAAATGCACAACTGTTAGATGAGGTCAGAGCATTGCGATAATATATGCGTTGGGGTAATGGTATAGGGGATCTTATGATCTAGGTTTATACTAAATTATTTATTTATTTTTTATTACATTAATTATTATTATCTTCATAATTTTATTTTTCATAGGCCCCTTCCACACTAGTCAAAGGTAGCATCCATGGTCCTGCATGATTCATCAAATTCAAGAGGTGTGTTTTGTTTTATCTTTCTGGGTTCTCATTCAAATTGTCTCTGTCATTTTGTTTTTTTATTTTAATAAATTAAAAAATCACATTTACAATTACATTAAAATGAAATTTTACTAGGTATGGATTCAAAACCAATTAAATACATTTAAACTGATGAGAAAACTTTGTAGAATAATTAGTAAGAGATTTTTTATCTTTAAATTTAAACCACACATAACATGTGGAGCAACCAAAAAGTTAGTAGTTAGATAACTTCCATTACATAGTGAAATCAATTACATAATCAAGAGAATATTCCTACTTTTCAAGGAACCTATGATCACCTAACCAATTATCTTCCCAAAATAAGATATCACCATACCCAATGACCTATATCAAGTGCTCTACGAGTGTTGGAAAGATGTATTACATGATTTTCTAGAGGGAAAATTCATATAACCTCCATCATGTAAACTTTTTATCTAAGACCACATTTATAATAGCTATAAAAAGTATATTAGAAATATTTTTTATATGGATTTTATAAACTAAACTATACATAAAAATAAGACTAAAAATATCCAAAGGATCAACATTCTCTACTTTTGAAAAAAGAACAAAAAAAACCAGAATTAATTCCTTCTCAAAGGAAACTATTTCTGAATTTTTTAGAATATGATAAATAAATCATAGTAAAAAATATCCCATTATTCCAAAAAAACAAGTTAAAAAATATATCTCAACTAGGAGAACTGTTTGGACTAGGAGATAAGTCATCAGTTTAAATACCTTCCATATATATTATCTTTTGAAGTATACCATTACCATCCACATTAATCATAATAAGAATCACTTTAAGAACGTTTTTAATGTTAATTGAATAAGGTCTATTAAACTAGTTTGTATAATACATAATAATATGATCCATGATATTATATCTTTTTTATAAGATATTTGGACAAAATTTAAAATAAGTGATGGGATTTTAAATTATATAAGGATTTTATAGATTATTAAAAAAATGAAGTATTCCAACTACTGTTTTTGAGAAATTATTCTGTAAAAGTATCTTTCTGAATTCCCTCTTTTAAAAAGTATAAGGATTTAATATTATGAGTTATGTAATCCTCTTTTTAAAAAGAGTAATATTAAAATAAGATTCATGACTATTTTATATCTGTTCAATTTCCATTTTCAAATTTTTAATTCCTATAGCTAATAAGAGTCTAAAATTGGTTGAAAGCAAATTGGATTATTCCTGCTCATTGGAGGAGTTTAAATTAGAAACAAAAATAACTATTTGACCCTTATTTCCATATTTAGATGATATTAGACCTCGATTGTTGTCTCTATAAATTTTGTAAAATCTTCCTTAATGTTTCGTGGTCAAACAACCTTGTCTCTCCATAAAACGGGATCCTTATCCATCCATTTCTTTTTAGAATGTAATTTTGTGACTACATGACGAAGTTTATCTCAAATTTATGATCATAAGAGCATTATCTTATTATAGTAATTACAATGACCATGTATTCATCATTCACACTGCAACGTTCAACATATAACATTTCACATTTTTTTTATAAACCCAATATAAATTGATATTGTGAGATCAGAACTATGGTATACGATTCTTTAATGCACATATTTTTCTTTAGATAACACAATTCATTTATGATAAAAACTCTCTATTATCATATTAAAAAGTTTCAAATGACATTAAATATTATGAAAACAATATTTAAGTCATTTAAAATATGTAGGAAGCATCAAAACATGGATCATATACCTGAATTTTTAGGTATGACTGAAAGTGGAATTTGTCCCTCTAATTTGGAGTTAAGTTAAAAATAATATAAAAGAGGAAAATACAAATAAAACACACTTGTATTGACATGAAATCATGGAATAAAAATCACCAAGACATTTTTTATTTATTGGAATTAACGATGGATCCATCAGATGATTTTTTTCCATGTATGATGGAAAATTAAGGATAATATTGTCTAGTTTTATTAAAATGATATATCTCCCATCAGTGGGTAAAAATGATAAATCTAATCATATGTGATATATTGTAATTAACCACACATTATATTGGTTGATATAATTAAAATTTCACTTTTACATTTTTTTGTAGTAATGGGAAAATAATGTGTACAGGGGGAAAAACCAACCAAATGAGCTCTAATTGATATGAAATATTTGTAAAATGATGTTTAGGTCATTTTAAATCAATAGGAAGCATCAAAATGTGGATTAGATACCTGAATTTCTCGGTATGATCGAAAGCGGTGTTTGTCCCTCAAATTTGGAGGTACATGAAAAATCACATAAAAGGGACTAATACCAAAGAAATGAACTTATATTGACATGAAATCATGGGATAATGATCACTGAGCCCTTTTTGATCTGTAGGAATCAACAACACATCCATTGGATGCTCGTGTCTCCCAGTATGATGGAAAACGATGGATAATGTTGTCTAGTTTTATTAAAATGATATATCTCCCATCAAGGGGTCAAAAACAATAAAATGACTTCTAATTGCCCTGAAAATCTAGGATAAAATTCCTCAAATCATATGAAATCTATTGTAATCAACCAAATATCAATAAAATTCCCATATTGGTCGGTATAATTAAAATTTCATTTTCACATTTATTACCATTTTTATAATAATGGGGAAATCACATGTGTAAGGGTCAAAATTGACCAAATGAGCTCTGATTGACATGAAATCATAGGAAAATGATATTTATGTTATTTAAAATTTATAGGAATCATCGACATATAGAGAAGATACCTGAATTTCATGGTATAATCGAAATTGGTGTTTGGCCCTCAAATTTTGAGTTAAGTGAAAAATCATATAAAAGGGACTAATACCTATAAAACAAACTTATATTGCCATGAAATCATGGTAGAATTATCACAAATTCGTTTTTGATCTGTAGGAATCAACACTGCATCTGTTGGATGCTCGTATTGCCTGGTATGATGGAAAAAATGGATAATGTTGTCTAGTGTTATTAAAATGACATATCTCCCAATCAAGAGGTTAAAAACAAGATTTTCTTTCTTAGATTGAAATTAAAACTAGTATAACATTCCTTGAATCATATGTGATCTATTTGAATCAATGGAATATCAATCTGATCCATGTATTGGTTGGTATAATTAAAAGTTTATTTTCACACTTATTATCATTTTTGTAATAATTGGAAAATCATGTGTGTAGGCATCAAAACTAACTAAAAGATCTTCGATTGACATAAAATATTAGTAAAATGATATTTAGGTAATTTAATATTTGTAGGAAGAATCACCACATGGATCAGATACCTGAATTTCTCATTATGATCAAAAGTGACATTTGTCCCTTGGATTTGGAGTTAAGTGAAAAATCATGTAAAAGGGTCTAATACTAAGAAAATTAACCTGGATAGATATGAAATCGTGGGAGAATGATCCTTAATCCATTTTTAATCTTTAGGAATCAATGCAACATCCATCAGATGATCATGTCACCTGGTATAATGAAAAATGATGGATAAAGTTATGTAGTGTTATTAAAATGACTTATCTCCTACCTGAGATTCAAAAATGAGAAAAAGACTTATGATTTATATGAAAATCTAGGAGAACATTACTCAAATCATATGTGATATATTACAATAAACCGCGATTCAATATGTTTCCTATATTTTTTGGTGCAATTAAAAATGTATTTTCACATTTATTATCATTTTTGTAATAATGGTAAAAACATATGTATAGGGGTCAAAACTAAGAAAAATATCTTTAATTAACATGAAACTTTTGGAAAATGATCTTTAAGTCATTAAAAATCTATATTAATCATCATCACATAGGCCAGATTCCTAAATTTCTCGATATGATCGAAAGTGGCGTTTATCCCTCAGATTTAGACTTAAGTGGGAAATCACATAAAAGGGTAAAATACCAAGAAAACACAATTTTATTAACAAAAAATCATGGGATAAAGGTCAATGATCCATTTTTTGTTAGGATGAATTACCACCGTATCCATCAAAAGTTTTTATTTTCCAGTTTGATGGAAAACAATAGATAACTTTTTCTTGTGTTATTAAAATGACATATCTTCCATCAGGGGTTCAAAAATGAGAAAATGAATTTTTATTAACGTGAAAAGATATGAGAACATTCCTCAAATCATATGTGATTTGTTGGAATAAACTGCACATGAATTTGATCCATGGATTGCTCGGTATACTTGAAATTTCATTTTCACATTTATTATCATTTTTGTAATAATGGAAAAATCATGTGTGTAGGTGTAAAAACCAACCAAACGAGATCCTATTGGCATTAAATCTTAGAAAAATGATCCTTAAGTCATTTAAAATCTATAGGAAGCATCAACATGTAGACCGGATTCCTGAATTGATCTATATAATCAAAAGTGATGTTTATCCCTTAGATTTGGAGTTAAGTGAAAAATCACATAAAATAGACCAATACCAAGAAAAAACAAATATATTAATATGAAATTGTGGGAGAACAATCATTAATCCATTTTTGATTTATATGAACCAACGCTGCATCCATCGGATTCTTGTGTCTCCCAATATGATGGAAAATTATGGGTAATGTTTTCTACTGTTATTAAAATGACACATCTCCCATCAGGGGGTCAAAAATGAAAAACAATATCTGATTGACGTGAAAAGATAGAAAAACATTCGTTAAATCATACTTGATCTATTAAAATCAACCATGCATCAATCTAATTCCTATATTTATTGGTATATGGTAAACTTGGTTTTAAGCTTTTAATAGTCATTGCTTAATTGAAAAAATACTGTAAATAGAAATTTTAGATGAACTTTTCATCTTTTTTTATTTATGTTGCTTTCTGTACATATCATTATAAGAAATATTTTGATTATTATATATTTATATATATTAACTAAATAAATTTTATTAATGTTAAATATATTAATTTTTATTTTCTTTGTTTAATTATTTTCTATATCTTATCATTTGGTTGATTGAGATAGAATATTGGAAGGATATATAGTTGTTTAGATCATTTATTTTTTTCTAGAATCCTATCTTTTATTTTTTGTTTATTTCCTTTTCTAGTTAGTTTATGTTTTAGTTATTAAAATATTGTAAAAATGTAATTTTTTTTAAAAATTAGCCTAGTTAGAGACCACCATAGGAGGTCGCTAATGTGTTTTATCTTCAGGGAGAATTAGCGACAACCTCTAGTGTCTGCTATGTATTTATATGTTGTGACCAACTTTTGATGTTTCTAATGCTCTTCCCAACCATCACCACTATAGTCATCTAGGGATATCCTATAGCGACCACCATTGGCGGTCGTTAATACACTTTAGCGACGGGCCAACTGCAACCGCCAAAATAGGTTAGCTGGCGGTTCCTAAAGACCATTATCTACAACTTTTGGAAGTCTCTAAAAGTAATTTTTTTAGTAGAGATGACTATTCCTCTACATAACATAGTATATGATAATGTTCTAAGATCAACTATTACATTAAAAGGACCTAGAAATTTCCCACTATGATGAGAACCCATAAGTGTCACAAAAATATTCTTAAATATATGTTCTATAGCTAGATGAAATCATTTTAGGTAAAAATGATATAGTCTACCAGGGGTGGAGTCTAATGGGAGTTTGAGGTAACTTCTAATGGTGTAAAACCTTGGTAATATCTAGTGTAGGATATTTTGAGAATGAGACCTGCAAGTAGAAAATCAACATTTATATGTGTCATTGGATGTTCCTATCTGCAAAGACATGTATTGATCCTTAGACTTTAATAATATTATTAATGAGTATTATAAGTCACATAATTTGATGTATTGATGAAAATTTTGATGAAATATGTTTGCAGTGAGGTAGGATACACTGGGTGCATCACAAGTAATATTACTAATAAATAATGCAAGAAAGGATTTGTCCCTTGTGTTCTTTAATAGAAGTTGACATCTCAGGCCCTTTGATGAAAATGATATATCCTAAATAAATCCATGGTCATGGTGTTCTATAGTAAATTTTGATTTCTGGAAAGTCAATGTAAGAGACATCAAACACATAAGTTGATGACACAATCTTTGAACTTACTTGATTATTGATATCGTGATATAGGGATTATATTACATAGTAAGTATCCATATGTGGTTTTATGTTGTTGGAACATTAATTTCTTTCTCTACAGGTGTCTTGGCATATTGCAAGATGCTAACCTTGAACTTTGCATTGCTTCACCTAATGCCAATGTTAAAGAGTCCTAGAGGGCCACACACTAAGTGTACCTAGAACCTTAGTTAAATACTAATATTATTTATTATTCAACAATTTGAATACATATTATCCCCGCACATGGTTTAATAATTTTTCATGTTTTCTTGATCACATATATTCTATCACCAGTTATTAGAGAGAATATTTTGTGAGAATATAATTTAATATATATTTATTTTCTATTTAGTAAATATAATATTTATTTATTTATTGGCGAATAATACAGTGATATTTATTATTTAATAAATAGTCATTATTTAGGACCCGATAAATATTATGAAGGAATGAAAGATTGGGTTTAATGGTCTGATGAAAAATAATATATATTGAATATTATTTGAATAAATAATACATAATTTAATTCATGAGTTTAACACATGTCAAGAAATAATAATTACAATAATATTATTATAGACATGGTGTTCTGTAGGGATTACAAAAATAATAAGGGCGTATATACAATAATTATTTTATAACCCTAGCGGTATATAAACCTAATTATATTATTTTCTTATGAGAGATAATTTTTTATTTTGAAAAATGAGATCTGAATAAAATCATCTCAAAGCCCTAGATAAATACCTCTCCAAGAATGATCTTAAGAATGGAGAGGTATCCTCCTTCTCCACCACCCTCAAGTATAGATAGATTAAAGATAACCCTTCCTTGAAGCCATTCTCAGGGTGATTATAGGTAAATGACACAAGTAGCAGGATCTATCGTGCTAGCACATGAATATTCCTATGATGAAATTCAGAGGTTCATGGAATACATGTGAATCACCACTAAAGGGAATCTATTCTTGATTTCTGCAATTTAATTATAGTACGATGTAGAGATACTTTCAGATCCATCAATGAAGATATAATTCTCCACATGATAATTTTTTAATTGACTAAATTAATTATAAATAATATGTGATGATCCTACGTTTTGGTTCCAGGGTTTTTCTATTGTCTATATTCTTTGATTCAATTCCATTGATCTTGATTTTTATGATTTTTTAAATATTAGATTAATCATTGATCATGAAAAAAAATCCAAGTTGGGTATGTCCCATTTGCTTCTTCCACTACACTCAGAACCAACAAGTGGTATCAAAGTGGTAACATAATTATTTATAATTATTTAAATATCATTGATTGATTTATGCATTTTTTGTTAGTTTTTAATTCCAGTTAAATCATTCATTAATCAGAATCAAGATATGTAATCCTCTTTCTCTTCTTTCTCTCAAATATAATCATATTGATTAATTTTATGAATGAAATAAATTTGAAGATTTCATCTCGAGGTGCTGATGAGTCTAGCCAGACAACATAAGAGTACGCATTGTGCAACACCCATATCATCCACTCGGACTGCCCACCGGTTTGAAGGTGGTAATCTATAATCAAGAGAACATGTGAACCCAATGAATTATGAAACCCTTTCTAAAACTATGACATAAATTTTATTTCTCGATCCAACATGATAAAATGGGATACACCATGATGTCTCACTATCTTTTGGATATACGACCTTCCTAGATCATCAACTATAAATGTCTCCTAAATTGGTAGAAAGTGTGAAACCTTGGTCATCCTATTGAATATCACCCATACCAAATCACTGCCTTGAGGAGATATTGAAAATACCCTTATGAAATCAATGTTGATGTTGTTCCATTTCAACTCAGGAATGGAGAGTGGCTATAAAGGTCTGGGAGGTCATTTATGTTATGCCTTCACTTGCTGACAGGTGGAACACCTCATGATAAAATATAAAATTTTCCTCTTTATACCTAGACCCCAATACTGATAATGTACATCACGATACATATTTTTAAGTCCATGATGAACTACGTAAACTGAGGCATGAGATTCTCGTAACAACTATTCCTGTATATCAACAGGCACCCAAACATTCCTATAGTAGAGTAGGGTCTCATTACCATCAACAACCCAACCAAGAAGTGGGTTCTCAGCATATAAACTATCTCTCAAGAAGAGGCCCTTAAAATCTAATAGTCAGATAATCAGGACTTTATCCAAAAGAGATTATTTCACAACCATAACCACTAAAATAGGTTTCCCATGCTATTCCTAAACCTCCAAGTGTATCTCAGAAAATAGAGCCATCAACTTCCACTCACTACTGGCCTCCTTGAAGGACTGTGTATGAGCCTTGCAGATCAAGGTGTTAGCTATGAAATTACCATTTCTGAATGTATAAGAAATATCAAATTCAAATGACTGTAGGTACTCTACCAACCTGCACTGCCTCAGATTCAGGTCTTTCTATGTGGAGATGTATTTAAGATTTTTTTTTATTTTTGTAAACAATAAATCACTCACCCATTAGATAATGCCTCCAACAACACAAATCATGAACCACATTAGCTAACTCAAGGTCATGCATAGGGTAATTCCTCTCATGATGCCTCATTTGGTAGGACACATATACTATAACTTGATCACCCTGCATCGGAACTTCACCCAACCCAATTCTTAAAGTGTCATAGTAAACAATGTAGTTTCTGCCTAGATCTGGTAGAATTAGAATAGGCACCGAAGTCAGTCTTCCATTTAAATCCTAAAAATCCATGTCACAAGATTCACACCAGATGAATTTCACACCCTTATTAGTCAAAGTCATGAAAAGTCCTAGATGAATTTCTTGTAATAGCCAACCATCCCTAAGAATCTGTGTATGTCAAACACATTCTTGGGCTGCTCCCAGGAAAACATGATGCTCACCTTCTCTGGGTAAACATATACACCTACCTATGAAATGTTATGAACCAATAAGTGAACCTTACTAATCCAAAAGTGGCATTTTATGATCTTTTCATATAGATAGTGCTCTCTCAGTGTATTCAGCATGATCTAAAGATGGTTAGAATGGTCATGTTTGGTGTGGTAATACAATAAGATGTCATCTATAAAGACCATCACAAATGAAATAATGTACGGGCGTAAAAACTAATTCATCAGATCCATAAATACTCATGGCACATTTATCTAGCCGAATTATATAACCAGATACTAGTATAAGAAATACCTACTTCGAAACACTGTACATGGTATGTTTTATGGTCTCACACACACTTAATAGCAGCTTGACCTCAAATTGATCTTGTAGAAAACTATCGCTCCTTGGAGATGGTGGAAGAGGTCCTCTATAAAAGGTAATGGATAATGGTTCTTCACCATAAGCTATATCAACCGATTATAATCCACACACAATATAAGGGTACCACCCTCCATCTTAGAGAAAAGAAAGGTGAAACCCACAACGATGTGATGGGTCAGATAAAACCTTTTTCCTATAGATCTAAAAGTTACTTCTTGATTTCTTGGATCTTTGTAGGTTCCATCCTATAGGGATGAATGGACATTGGCACTGCACCTTGCACTAGGTCGATAATGAAGAAAACCTCTATCTCATAAGGTAGTCCTGAGAAGTTTTTAGGGAATAAATCCCTAAAATGATCCACAATAGGAGATAATTCCAAGGGTTGTATTCTATGATTGCTTATAAAGAGACTCACCATTAGGGTTGTCACTCTGCCTATCCCCTAATGCTTAGGTCGAGCCCGAATATCCTAGATATCCCATTCATCCTCATTAATATATGTACTACCCTCTAGTGATGTAAATGACAACCATTGATGGTAACAATCCATGTAGTCATGATAAGGCACTATCTAATCCATATCGAGACTAATGTCTAATCCAGTCATCTCAAGGATGAAGAAACTCCATAGAAAACGGTACCCACCTATCCTAAGGGAAAAATCCTTGAACTGATATATAACCTCTAATCTGACCCCTAACAGTGTATCAAGAGTCATTACGCCATTGAAGTATTCTATGACTAGGCGCAGACTTTCCATAGTTACAACAGATAGAAAAGAGTGTATAACTCCTATATCAAAAAGGTAAGAAATTAGAGTAGTTGATACCAGAATAGTACCTCTATCCATTTAAGTCCCTGGACTTTTCTCCTCTTTCTCAGGATGAACTATATAGATATGGCCTAAATTGTGTCCCTGAGATGCTTCCTAACTATCTCAAGAAGGTCTACTCTACTAACGCTGAATCTATAAGGCATGAATGCCTAAACCGTGACCACCTCCCCACCTTAACAATTGGTAGAAGTCTAGATCCCAGCCTAAAATGGAGTCATTTATCCTTTACCTAAAAGAGGTTTCAGTATAAATCCCCATTCACTATAATCTAGAAGAAAAGATTGGAAAAAGAACTAAAGGTGACCCATCCTACCACAAGCTCGACACTAGATGGGGTTCCTTATGCATTGAGGATTCTTATGTCCTGGCCTGCTACACTGGTGAAACATGACATGGATATAAGTAAATGTCACCTGGATGGAACTACCCCCACATGCGCCCCTGAAAATGACACTTCTTACTACCAGATGAACTGTCACCTTGCCTTGGAACTGAACTTCCTTGGCTCACACTACCATCTTCTCTGTGGTTCTGCTCTATAATAAGGGTATGGTTCACTATATCTATAATGGCAGATGACCTAAATACATTCACCTATGATCAAACAATGTACATAATCCCATCCTTAAATTGTCGCACAGTCGTCAACTCATCTCCGATCAAAGACGGAGTGAAACACTAGAGCTTGGTGAAGCGAGAAAAATACTCAAGCATAGTCATAAATCCTTAATTAAGATGCATTAACTCCCTGGTGTAGTTATCTCTTAGAGTATATGGGAAGAAGTGATCATATAAGGATCTCTATAAGTCTTCCCAAACCATACCCTGATGACACTTAGACTGATATATGACATCCCTCCAGTGCTTGGTGGAATCATGTGACATGTAGGTAGCAATATTAACCCTCCTCTATAGAGGCATATCAAGATGGTTGAAGATCAACTCCATAACTTCTAACCATGACTTAGCAACCTGATTTCTTTCATCCCACAAGAAGGTGAGTTGATGATGCTGTGGGAAATCAAGGGTCATTTCTACCATAGTGGGGGCAGGCTGGGGAGCACCATTAAGAGACTAGATAAACTAGAAGAAAATATCACAGAACTGAGCATTGAAACCCAGTGGAATATCTTTTAGAGGTTCCTTAGATGTAACTAAATATGGTACTATAGGTGGCTTAGGGGCCACCAACTCTAGAGTATGATTTTCACCACTTTCTTAGTGTACATAATGATGACATAGTAGATCCATAACTCTATAATTACCAAGTGCACTCCTCAAACAATATTTATAACATATAAAAAAAATGATAAAAGAAGGAACATGCACAAGGAATCCCTACAAACAAGTCACAACCCTCAGCCTGGTCCTAGAGTCAGGCCTAGGTGATAAGAAAGAGTTAAAAAAGAATCATATGAGACACAACCTACTACCCACTACTAGGTCGGGTCAAGGTCAAAGTCTCATATAACACAACAGAGGTTCTTGTATATAGAGTGTCAAATTCAAGGTATAGAGTAAAAAACCCTTTAATTTTCATTTGGAATCTTCATATAATGATAACATTTTTATTTTAAAAATTTAATTTATTTAAGTTCATATTTATTTATAAGCATATCGATATCATTATCCAGTAAATTGTGTCACCAATTCAAATTCATAAAGTCCCATACACTCTATAAATTGAATTTGGCATGCCAAGTATCTGGGACTTAACCTTTTTACCTGGTATGAAGATGTAACATTTCATATATAGTTATTTGATTGAATGAACTACCCTTTCCAATTTATAAAAGCACCTACTTTAAAATTTCAATTGGAATCCATAAATCAAATCAACTAATATGGAATAATTGGTTAATTAAGGTGTCATCATCAATCTATGTGGGAAGACACCATTTTGATTTATGTAGGAACTTTAATTGAAAAAATTATGTCATCTTGCAGGAAACACCAGAACACTGTAGCACATAACAGGTAAGGCACCACACAAGCACATGAAACATAAGAAATGCACGCTGAATATAAATAAGTAAATGCATAATGCATGTAAATTTAGTCATAAGGTGCTAGTATGATTCATTCTTAAATAAGACCGCATGTCATTAGATCCAAATAAAGGATTTTCCATTATAATAATATCATTCAATAATAATGACACAAAACAAGTGCATCACCCAATAGTTAAATACATAAAACTATAACAGGCACAAAAATTGAACCACATTTACCCATCCTAGGAAATTTGGATTTCCCTTGTACGTGTGTTAGCTACTCCCAGGAATAGTCTCATTACCAAATAATAATATTCCTAGTATCCTATTTAAACCAAAATAGTAAGAAAAAATTAAAAAATACCACACTGTAGTGTCCCACCCTATAATCCACTTAACAATGCCCCAAGACTATGGCCATAAGATCACAAGCATGCCTCCCGGTATTCTAGAGGCCGCCTACTAGCAGTGAGGGCCTAGGGTGTTTTTTTGGGTAGAATATCTTCTTATAGATCAGAGTGGAATATAATGGAATATAATAAATAAGAAAATTTTGGAGGTAGTAATAACAAACACAGTGATAACCAAACCAATAACCTATTGTAGCAGAAGTAGTAATACGAAATAGACAACAAAATAATAATAATGATAAATCAACCAAGATAAATAAGCAACAGGTGAAGGATAAAAATAAATAGATACAAAATATGATGATCATGATTCCATGAAACTATAAAAAATGATTATATGGGGAATAAGGGATATAGCCATATACCACATGCTATACAAAAATATAAAAAATAAAAAATCAGCTATTATTAGCATCTCTAGAATAGGTTCAGTCCTCTGTTCCCATGTTCCATCCTATAAAATTAATCAAGCATCAGAAGTTGGATGCTTCCATTTTTCTATACCTACAATCATAAAGTCTTCTTGGATAACAAGAGTGGCCCAAACAAGGTGTGATATATAATCCCAATAGGACACCACCAATGATGACTAGATCAATCCAGTTTGTGCAATATAAAATGAACAATGTGCCAATATAGGTAAATTCAAGGAAATAAATAAATAAATAAATAAATAAATAACACTCGGTTTGGATTCCTCAATGAATGCCTGACTAATTCTACCTACTTAATCCTAAGTTGGATGTATGAACCAATGGAACCTATACAAGTAATAAGGTGTATACATGGATCATCATAAATAAAGCAACAAATTTGGGCCAACCCCAAGCTTGTGATTTGTCTTAGCGGTCACACCCCTATGAAATCATTCAAGAATTATCATAATTTTATAATAATAAGGCGTCACATAAAATCCAAACAAAGAATCCTTCAAATCCAGTATGGAATATTGAGCCCATCCAAGGTGATCTATAAGGAATCCAAGGGTCACTATTGGAGCCTCTAATATAATCAATACCATAGAGTCCATCCAAGACAACCCATAATGAAATACCTAGTATCACCCTTGTAAAGGTAACCATTGAATCCATCCCAATAATCTCACATAGGGGGTCTAGTGTCACCTGAGGCATGGAATAACAATATTTTCAATGATCCCATATATGGTTTCTCCCCTAGGGAACTCATGTCACTCAAGATTATAAATAATCTTCCCAGAGAGACCATCCAAGGTAAGCCAATGCTCGCTCATGGAATATCCAGTAGATCCAAATACAGAGCATGGTGATTCCATCCATGACATCCTTAAGTTGGGACTCATGTTATCTCCCATCCCATAAGCATGTAAGGCATGACATTTACAATTCCATAACCGCTTCAAGCGTTGCAATAATACATGATCACAAGCTAAGCCAAAAATTTAATCCAAGTCTAGAATTATGGAATAATTAATAAGGTAAAAGACATTAAGCTTAAGCATAAGCACATGGCTTCAAGGCATGCACACATGGCACAAAGCATAAGCATTAAAAAAAATTATAAGTAACTAGGCATGAACAATGAAGTATGAGAATAAGCATCATGATAAAGGGATAAATCATGGACTACCATTCATATTAAGTAGAAACATCAATTAAGGTATTTATTACAATTGAAACACACACACAACATGATTATTTAACATCCCAAGTCATGTACAATTATGGAATTAAGGTGGTCACACCCAAGGGGTGGATTCCGATAATGAGAACAACCCAATAATGGGTTTTTCTATAGGATAAGGTCACAACCAATATGAGAAAACATTTATATTAATTTATTTAATATCTTAGAGGAATAAATGGATGGTTCCGGTGTGAGGCACAACAATTCATGATATAAAAGTGATAAAACTAGAAAAAAAGAACTAGAACATATACCTTGACCTCATAGAAGACCAATTTTTTGTTGTCTACCCTTGAATTGAACTAGAAGAAGAGTATGGAATAAATTGTCAAATATTATGAAAATAGGTAAAAATATGTCACACCAAAATAGTTCAATATATGAGAAGATAAAGGAGGAATGGAAGGAAGTGAATTGTATATCTTACTTTAATCTTTTAGATGCATATGATAGTGAGCGATTTGAATGATAGATGAGGGATATATCAAGAATCCCAATAAAGATAGAAGAGGGAGCTTCGAGCATCCATTACTAGAGAAGAACAAGAGGGGATAAATAATTTAAGGGTTTTAAAAATTGTAATGGGGAAAATTTAAATTTACCCACATAGACAAGGGAACAAGGTTTGGCCACATGGTTGGACAAACTTTGCACCAATCGCACTCTAAGCTGTTGCCCAAGGAGAAACCCTGAATGATTTGGTACAAAGTTTGGATAAACATGTGTAGACCATGGAAAATTCCTCTATAAATTTCTTGAGATAATTTTTACATATGTGTGCACCTCTGTGCATGATTTTATATAAACCTTATGTATCCTTGATCCCTACTACCTCAATTCACATAGTTAGACAAATCATATAGGCTGGGTCGCACGGTTTCTCCAAATTGTACAACTTAGTATGCTTCTTTAAAATTTAGGGATCAAGGCTTTGAGAAATCCCCAAACACCCAAAGACCCCCATAACTCCATTAGAAAAAAATAAAATAGCCAAAGTAAGGAATTAAAGCTGAAAACTAATGGTCTATACCTTTGAGAAAATCTAGGATGTTACAATATCCATCAAATAAGATATAGTATTTATATATGAAAAGCATGGGTTGTTACAATATGAATCACCCAGAAACTTGGGGGATCACCGATGATGAATATTTTGAAGTGCACTTAGCTTTCAAAATTCATCCATTGGTACTTTTTGTACCGTATTCTACTCGAAGGGTGGAGGTATGGATGAAAAACTGCCTAAAGGTACCATCTCCTGAAGAGGTCCCTATATCTAAACCTCATCACTAAGGGTATCTTACTCACGATCCTTCTATTGAATCTTAGATAACGATCATTGTAGAGGTATCTTGAAATATACAATATTTACCATGATTAATGAGTATGTCTATAGAGATGACTTAACAAGGACTTGGAAACCACAACTCATTCCTATATGATGCATGGACCAATGTTTTCCCTGAAACTAGTGCCTACATGTACCGAGTCAATAAGTAGGTTGTCAAAGTCCTAGTGAATGGATGAATCATCTATCATACCAACATAGGATTCACTGGCCTAAAAGTTAAACTGAAAATAATTAAAAATATTTCTATAAAACACAAACCAATCTCACAGCTAGAAAAAACTCCAAACTCAGTTCCTAAGATGAAAAATACTCTAAAACGGCTCTATCATGACCCAAACCACCAGGTCCCACCTAGATAGTTATAAACCAAGTGTCACTACACTAATATTTCCTCAAATAGGCTAGGGGATAGAGACCAACACCGAGTAGACATATCAAACACATGGAAGGAATTAACCTAATATACCTGCACACACACACACAAATATCCAAACCCATACAATGTTGGAATGTAAAATAATGCAACTTATAACAATGCATGCATAACATCCATCTCACAATAATAGTATGAAAAAAGTGATAAAGGGTCCAAACACAATCCCATCCAAAAAGATGTAAAGGAGTCCAACTTTCTTAGAAGGATGGGATTAATATAAAATTTAACTCCTAGTATGAGCCAGGGTCTATGTATCCCAATATAAGCACCGAATCCTTCAAATTTATGATCATCTAAATAAGACACAACATGTGTGACAATATACCATACAGGGGTGTGTATAACAATACCCAGTAGGACACCCCAAAATCACTAAGCATAAAGAATTAATATAGTAGTTAGCTCATTATAGGGATATGTCAATCATAATATGATACATACAACAAAGAATCCATATATACTCATAGTATAAACTAAGTCTCAATATTAGGTCACAACCACATTTCCATCCTAGGAATCTAATTGAGAGTTTGTAGAATCACTTTCCTGGAAGAATTCACTCAACGAGTCTGATAGCACTGACGAAATCCATACGATATGTCATGATTATCGGGTCTCATAATGATGAAGTATACCCTAGGATGTAGAATAGATCGATGCACATATGGGGATCACACCAAGGGCCATGGGGTATATCTATAATGACTCGGAATTTTATCAATGGAAATTCCCTTGTTTTAATTATGTCATATAGTATAAATCACATAAAATCACATAGAGAACACAAAAAAACTTTATAAATTAAGAATGAATGAAATAAGAGGTATTTCTATAAATTTAAGAACCTGTACCAATAGAATAGTAACTTGACCGTTGAAATAGTAATGTGACCATTAAGAATAGTAATTTGACCAATATAATAGTAATGACACCTATGAAAGAATAAATAAAACTTAGGTATATTATAAATGAAAATATGATATATATATCATGGTATAAGTAAATAAATGTCTTAAAAATGATAAATTAAGTATTGGTATTTTTGTGAAATGTAAATTCTTATTTACAATTTTATAATTAATAAAATTATTTAAAAGAAAAATTATTTTCATAAAATAGATTCATAAATTAATATTTGGTTGTATTATTTTAATAATATAATTTTACGAGACCTTAATTAATTTTTCAAAATTTCATAAAATCAGTTTTAATTTTAAAATCAATATTTTTTTAAATAAATGATGATTTTAATTAAAAATTGAATATATCATAATTAGAAAAATATTACCATAAAATTAAGTGGATTTTTTAATTCTACATATCTATAAATTTTTAGGGTGATTTTTAGATGTTTTTCTAAAATAGTTGATTTTTTGATGATTAGTGAAATACGGTAACTTACGATATTTAACATTTTAAGACAAAGTCATAAATTTTTGAGTAATTAATGATGTAAGAAATAATTATTTCAAAATCACATGCACTATTTATTATATTTCGTCATAATAATCAACACTATTTCTTATCTTGAGCCAAAATAATAAAAAAATGAATAAAATAATCAAAAAACACCCCTCTCCTCTGCTATAAATATCACCCTCACCCCCTCTTATCCACACAACTTATACACCTTGTACATTTCTTATATTCTAAAAAATTCCTCTAAAAAAACTCTTCCCTATGTTCTAGTCTTTCTGGTCTCACTAAAATACAATTTCTAAGTTCCTTTAGGAGGTTCTCAAGGAGGCGACACTCAAGAGGTAAAACCGTCCCATTTTATCTTTTAATTTATTTTATTTTCTTATCCTTCCCACACCCCCCCTATCAAAAGTTACATGATAAATAAAATATAATACATATACTATAATTTTATTATTTTTATGATATATATATCATCAAATATATTCTCTTCTCTTTTTTATCTTAAAAATGAAAACATCATCTGTATGTGTTGATTCACCACCTTCATGGACGATGATTTTTTGTTTTATATTACCACCTTCATGGATGGTTATAAAACCATTATTATGGTTAAAAAAGATTTAATAATTTATATTATATCCTGTTTCATGATCAAGAACTAATATATAAACATAATATTAAATAATAAAACAATACTAGTTTGTGATAATTGAAAATTCACCAAAATAAACTAACATTCATCATTAACATTTTATTTAATGAATCATTATGATATCTGAAAAAACTGTATATGGAAGCATTTAAAATTATATAGGTGAATCAATAACATATAATTCCACTTCTAGAGTTTTTATACCATTTGACATGAACTCCCATAATTAAACTCAAGGGAACCGATCTTGAAATCCATGAAACGAATGCTCATGGAACGACAAAATTAAACACTATAACTCAAGGAAATAGAAATAAATGAAACTAATAAAATTATAATAAGTTAAATACATTTATAATAGGTTATTAATTAAATTATTAATGAATATAATTTTATTATCCAGTACATTAAATTCAAGTGAAAAACACTTTTGAACATAAGGTAAGAGATTCTCCCTGAACCCTAATTTTTTCCTCTGGGTTACGATTTATATATCTTCACCCTAATGTAGTTACTAATTGTTATTATTTACTCTCCTTAAATTCTATTTTTATCCTTAAAAAATATGCACCTTTCTCATTTATTCTTTCTTTTATGGAGAAATACATGTTTTATAAGGTTTCCTTCTCAATTCACTAATGCAGAAAACATTTTTTACGTCACCATTTTTTACGTCGGTTATATAAAACCGACGTCATAATATGTAAAACGAGGTTTTTTACGTCGGTTTTTTAATAACCGACGTGAAAACCTGTGTTTAGTACACCTTTAACGTCGGTTATTTTTATAACCGACGTTATTAATCGCGCGGCTTCGTTTTTTACGTCGGTTATACATTAACCGCCGTAAAAAACAGAAGCGGGGGGCGTTTGTTACATCAGTTATTCAATAACTGACGTAAAAAATGCGGTTTTTGAAGGCCTTTTTACGTCGGTTATTTTATAACCGACGTAAAAAAAGAATCCGCAGATGTTTTTGACGTCAGTTATGGAATAACCGACGTAATAAAACGCGGATTTTGAGCCCTTTATAACGTCGGTTATAAAATAACCGACGTAAAAAAAGAATCGGAGGAAGGTTTTTATGTCGGTTATTGAATAACCGACGTTATAAATGTTTTTAAAAAAATTATAACGTCGGTTATTGAATAACTGACGTGATAACTCATTTAAAAATTTACCCAGACCCGTGGATTGTCATTCGCGAGTTTACCTTCGACAGTCGCGACTTGTCTCTCTCGCGCGTAAACCCGAATCGGCTCGTCCATTTCGTGGGTTTAGATTCGTTTTGCGATCATCGTTTCTCATATTTAATCTCCTCGGATCAATCATCTAAACTTGCAGCACTCAGGTAATCCTCCCACTCGTTCGTTTTTTTTCGCGGATAGTATATATATATGTGTTGTGATTTTTTTGTTGAAACTAGCTAAGATTCTTCGATTGCGAACCCTTTTAACTCGTTTTGGCACCATAATCTTATTTATCATCCCTAGATCTATTAGTTCGACTTGCAATATTGACTAATTTTATGATTTCACTAATTTTTCATCGTTTTCTATAAATCCCCGAGAGGGTTGGGGCGTGTCCATTTGGATGGGTTTCCCTTTTACAGTTGTTACTACTTTATTCACACACAACCATGGCATAGGTGCATGGATTTGGGATCACATCACCATTTTCACCCCCTGCAAACAAAGTTTCACGAGGAGGACTCGCCAGATTTCCCCTCGGCATGTTAAAAATTTTAGATACCCTCTTTTCAGCAAGTAAAAAATTAACTAGTTTTTTCTTCACTACTTATCCTAAACAAATAAAACCACCATGCTTTCTAGAACCTCTACTAGATCCTTTGCATCCATCAACATACATATTTGGATATGAAAGCATCCCTTAAGCCTTATGTTCGATGCTAACATCCTTTACTGATCTATAGAAAATATGATGGTCTGCTAAGCTCTCCATTTAAAAGTCAAACCCCACCAATTATTCATCCTCATCATGAGAAAATGGCACAACATCTGAATTTCTGATTCAATCTTTTGGGTCACTGAACAAACATTAACTCCTTCAAATCCACACCTGGAATAGACAACCTAATGTCGAGTTCCTTCTCTATCTATTGAAACTCAGTTCTTCCTCCACACCTAAAAACATTCTTTGAATGGCCCAACTTCTTGTTATGGTAAATTTTCAGTGATTCTAGGGGGGTGGGAGGGATATGAAGAGGGTTGGGGGGTGTCCAGGGGGGTGTCCAAGGGGGTAGGGTGTGGGGGGTGGTGTCTAGGAGGGGTGGGGGGCTGTCCAGAGGGGTCAGGGGGTGTCCAGGGGGGTTTAAAAGGGGGTGGGTGGGTGTGGGGGGCTGTCCAAGGGTGTGGGTGGGTGTTGGGGGGTGTCCAGGGGGGTGTCCAAGGGGGGTAGGGGGTGGGGGTGGTGTTTAAAAGGGGTGGGGGGGCTGTCCAGAGGGTTGGGGGGTGTCCAGGGGGGTGTCCAAGCAGGTCGGGGGTGGGGGGTTGTGTCCAGGAGGGGTGGGGGTGCTTTCTAGAGGGGTCGGGGGCTGTCCAGAGGGGTCGGGGGGTGTCCAGGGTGGTGTCCAAGGGGATGGGTGGGTGTGGGGGGCTTTCCAAGGGGGTGGCGGCCTGTCCAGAGGGGTCAGTGGGGTGTCCAGGGGGGGTGTCCAAGGGGTTGGATGGGTGTGGGGGGCTGTCCAAGTGGGTGGCGGCCTCTCCAGAGGGTATTTGGGGTTGTCCGGGTGGGTGGGGGGGCTGTCCAGAGGGTTGGGGGATGTCTAGGGGGGTGTCCAAGGGGGTAGGGGGTGGTGTCCAGGAGGGGCGGGGGGCTGTCCAGAAGGGTCGGGGGGTGTCCAGGGGGGTTTACAAGGGGGTGGGTGGGTGTGGGGGGTTGTCCAAGGGTGTGGGTGGGTGTTGGGGGGTGTCCAGGGGGGTGTCCAAGGGGGTAGGGGGTGGGGGTGGTGTCCAGGGGGGGTGTTATATCTTACTATATTTTGTTTAAAAAATAATATTCAAGCATATTTTTTTAAATACACATCGATTTGTTTTATATTTCAAAATTGTTTACATTCAAATTATGTTTTTTTCATATAAACATATATTTGTCTTATCTAAAAAATATATATATTTTTGCTATTTGTTATAGGTAATAATGAGTCGAAGTTGGATTACGGCACATCGAATGAGCAATGAATATGAGGAAGGTGTTGATGCCTTTTTGGAATTTGCTAAACGAAATGTTCCAAGTAGTGACATTTTTTTCTGTCCATGCCTGAAATGTCTGAATATGAAGAAGTTGAAAAGTAGAGAGATAAAAGATCATCTGATTTGTCATGGTTTCAATCCGAGTTACAACCCTTGGATTTGGCATGACAAAACTGGACAGAATGTCACTGATGATAATGAATCGCAAGATGGTAACTCCGATGGAATTGAAGAAATGATTCGCGATATTGTAGCAGAACAAATTGAGATAGAACCGACAGTTGCACGTCTATATGGTGATGTCGAAAAACCATTATATCCTGGTTGTACAGATTTTACGGTTTTGTCGGCGGTGTTAAGATTGATTAACCTGAAGGCGAAACATGGATGGAGTGACAGAAGTTTTACAGAGCTGCTACAATTGATGAAAGACATTCTTCCAAAAGATAACGATCTTCCAGATTCACATTATAAGGCCAAAAAAATATTATGCCCGATGGGATTGGGATACAGGAAAATACATGCCTGTCCGAATGACTGCATTATATATAGGAAGGAATATGAATTTCTGAAAGAGTGTCCTAAATGTGGGACATCATGGTATAAGGTGAAAGAAAAATCACAAGCTGATGTAGAGATTACAAAGCTCCCTTCAAAGGTATTTTGGTATCTTTCTATAATTCCTCGTTTCAAACGTTTATTTGCTAATTCACATGATGCAAAAAGGTTAAGATGGCATGCTGATGAGCGGGTATGTGATGGAAAAATACGTCATCCAGATGATTGTCCACAATGGAAGAAAATTGATGCCCAGTACCCTACATTTGGAAATGAAATTAGAAATCTGAGACTAGGCTTGTGCACAGATGGAATGAATCCATACCGAACCCTCAGTAGCACACATAGTTCATGGCCTGTTTTATTGGTAATTTACAACCTCTCTCCTGAAGTTTGTATGAAGCGCAAATATGTCATGTTGAGTATCATGATCTCTGGTCCAAAGCAACCCGGCAATGATATTGATGTATACTTGTCACCGCTGATTGATGATTTGAAACTGTTATGGGATGATGGTATTAGGGTGTATGATTATTATAAAATGGAATATTTTCAACTGCATGCAGTGCTTCTATTCACTATAAATGACTTCCCAGCATATGGAAATTTGTCTGGATATAGTGTTAAAGGGCATAAAGCATGTCCAATTTGCGAACAACAGACGTCATATTGTCAATTGCATCATGGGAGGAAAACAGTGTACATGGGTCATCGAAAGTTTTTGCCTATGGATCACCCTTATAGAAGACTAAAAAAGGCATTCAATGGCTCACAAGAATTTGATACTGCTCCAAAACCTTTATCCCCAGATTTGTATTTTGAGAGGGTGAAAAACCTTGATGTGACATTGGGAAAGACACAGAAATCTGGTAATGATAGACATATTTGGAAGAAAAGGTCAATATTTTTTGAGCTACCATATTGGAGGTATCATGAAGTCAAACATAATATTGATGTCATGCATGTGGAGAAGAATATCTATGATTCTTTGATCGGAACATTTCTAGATATTAAAGGAAAGACAAAAGATGGGTTGAATGCAAGGTTAGACCTACTATCAATGGGAATACGTTTGGAGTTAGCTCTCACTCCTAAAGGAAGACGAACATTTCTTCCCCCGGCTTGTCATACATTATCGAAGAGGGAGAAAAGTAGCTTCTGTCAGTGTCTTCATGATATCAAAGTGCCTCAAGGTTATTCTTCAAATGTAAAAAATTTTGTCTCATTGAAAGACTTGAAGTTGATAGGTATGAAATCACATGATTGTCACATCATGATGCAACAAATTCTACCAGTTGCACTGTGTGGAATATTGCCCATCCGTGTCAGAAAGACTATAATGAGGTTGTGTTATTTTTTCAATTCAATTTGTAACAAGGCGATTGATGTGAATGCTTTGAACATTTTGGAAAAGGATGCAATTTTTATACTTTGTCATTTGGAAATGTATTTTCCTCCAACTTTTTTTGATATGATGGTGCATTTAATGATTCATCTGGTTTGAGAAATAAAGCTTTGTGGACCTGTATATCTTCGTTGGATGTATCCTTTTGAAAGGTATATGAAAATATTAAAGGGATATGTTAAAAATCCATATCGACCTGAAGCCTCCATTATTGAAAAGTATATTTCTGAGGAGGTAGCAGAGTTTTGTACGAGCTACTTGGCTACGGTGCAACACATAGGTTTGCCTCCATCTCGCCATGAACGGGTTAATAATGAGGGAAAGGGGATTCGTGGCTTGAAAGTCAAATCACTGTCAGCTGAACATATGAAGAAGTTAGAATCATACATCTTGAATAACATAGATGATGTTCAACCGTATATCACATTGCATATTAATGAGTTGAAACAATGTCATCCAAAGAAGAAAGAAATGTGGATTTTGAATGAGCACAACAAAACTTTTTTTCCATGGTTTAAAAAGACCTTGCTTGGTAGATCAGATGTATCAGAGACATTAAAATGGATAGTGGGTGGTCCATCTTTAAATGTGATAACATGGTCCGCTTATGACATTAATGGCTATACATTTCATACGAAAGCTCAGGACAACAGAAGTGCAGTTCAGAATAGTGGTGTATTGGTGTTTGCAGAAGCAATGCATTTTTCGAGTGCTAAGGACAGAAACCCAATTTCGGCATCAAGTGCATATTATGGAGTGATTGAAGACATATGGGAGGCTGATTACTTTAAAATTAAAGTTCCTGTTTTTAACTGTAAATGGTTTATCGGTAACAACAGTGTCAGACACGATGAATTTGGAATGACACTTGTTAATCTGAATAGATTGGAAGACACAGCTGATTCTTTTATAATGGAAACACATGCCAAACAAATTTTCTATGTAGTAGATCAATCAGATATACAGTGGGCTGTTGTTTTACAAGGGAAAAAACAATATGTTGGTGAGGATGAATTTTATGAAGATGATGATTTATGTGAGATCCCTACTTCCATGGAAAGATTAACAGAACATAATGATGAGTATGTTGAAGACATGGTTTGTGCCATAAGGAACGATCACGACGAAGGAATTTGGGAAAACAATCCAACTGTACATTCCTAAAATTACAGGTAACACATGTTTATTTCTTGTTTACATTTAGTTTTTTTATATAATGTTAGATATTGTAAATTTTTTACTTATTAAAACATGTATCAAACCAAAACGATAAAACAATAAAAACCGTAAAGAGGAGAAGTCCTGGGCGCACCGGCTGACCGGTGGTGGATCACCGGTTGGCCGGTGGTCCAGAGAAAAGCTCTGTCTGGTCCACCGGCCGGCCGGTGATGAGCCAGTGGCGGGCCGGTGGTCCAGACAGAGAGGAAGGCTCTCTGTATGGTCCAGCGGCCGGCCGGTGATGAGCCAGCGGCGGGCCGGTGGTGATCCAGCGGCCGGCCGGTGGTCCAGACAGGAAGGCTCTGTCTGGTCCACCGGCCGGCCGGTGGTGAGCCAGTAGCCGGCCGGTGGCACCAGGCAGTGGGCAAGTCTACTGCCTGGGTCCTCCGGCTGGCCGGTGAGCTCACACCGGCTGACCGGTGGACTCAGTGAGTCCACTTTTCAGCTTTCTTGGGCCAACTCCTTGGCAACCTTTTGCCCGTGTTTACCATGTTTATCATTGTTTAACATGCTTACCATATTACCAATGTTTACTATTATGTAATTTAGTACACTTTTCTATTTTCTGATTAAGTAGTATTACAATATTTGAATTTGTATATTTGTGAACTAATGTTTGTTTTTTTGATTTGAAGGAAAATGACAGATCAATCAGTTGATCAGCCACATGATTCAGGAGATGAGCATATTGGTCATACATCTGGGGAGGAACATTCACATGCTCCTATTACGAAAAAGAGTTCAAAGGTTGGTAAGCGTGGGTGCACATGTTTACCAAAATTATCACTTGCCCGTACGAAGGAGGAGAGGATAGTCGTGGAGTTTGATGATGATTATCTTCCTAGAGGTCCAAATGCTAAAGATTTTAAGGGTTTTGTAGCAACTCAGGCTAAGAGCAAAGTAAGCATTCTCTATGATGATTGGAGAAGTGTGGATAAGGCGATAATTTCTCAGCTGTGGGAGACCATTTTGGTAAGATCTTTTGGTATTGTTTGACTGTTCTTTAAATGTTTCTAGTATATATAATATTTTTAACCTCTTTTTTATCAGATGACATTTGATATTCCTGACACTGGAGGAGTCAGGAAGAAATGCTTATCGTTGGCTGCTAGGAGATGGAGGGATTTCAAATCAACCCTCTCATCTGATTTCATTTATGGTCATAGGAGTCGTGAGAATCCATGTCGTATATATCCTTTTATAGATGAAGACACATGGAGACAATTTTTTGAAAGTAGAAGAAAAGAATCATTTTTGGTAAGGGCAATGTAAACTTTTATAAGCTTTCTTATATAAATGATCTTATTATTGTTTTGTTAATGATTACTTATTCTTAATTTACAGCAAACAAGGAAAGCTCATCAAGAGATCCAATCTAAAAATGTATACCCTCATAGTTTATCTCGGGGAGGGTATGCATTATTGGAAGAACAAATGATGGCAGAAAAATTTCAACAACTAAGAGCTGAGTCTTCAAGCTCTGGAGAGGTGGACCCTCCATCCCCTCCATCTAGACATGAGAAATGGAAAAGAGCTCGGAAGGGAAAAAAAGGACAATATCTTTCGGAATAATCGAGACTCGTAGTTGAGAGGATTGTAAGATATCTATTTTATTTATTTAAGTTTACTATTTTCGTCATATATTTCCAATCATTATAGAAATGTTCAATTAATTATTACAGGACTCTCTTGAGGAGCAGAGTTCACAGGGGACATTTACACCATCTGGGAGGGAAGATATTTTATCTGTGGCATTGGGAAAGCCCGAACATCCTGGCCGTGTAAGAGGATATCCGGCAGGTGTATCGGTAAGAAAAGTGTTGCCACGTTCCTCAACTTCTAACGTTGAGGGAGTTTATAAAAAAAATAGAATCCTTGGAGGCTGAAGTCCATAATATTAATGCGACAATGGAGGACAAGATTAGAGCATCGGTGCAGTTTATGTTTGCAGACTTGCAAAGACAATTTCAGGGTGCAGCTCCCACTCCACCTCTCCCAGTAGCTCCCACTCCCCCACCTCAGCCTGCGGACCCCATTTTTGATCCTCCTCCTCCGCTACAGATACCTACTTATTGTGAGTTGTATGTTGATGATCCTCAACATCATATAGTTGCATATGGGATGGTATATTGTATAGGAGATACAGTTCATCATCAACAGTTAGAGGTAGAGAATCAGAGGGTCACTGTACAGGATATTATAGATAGATCAGCTCAGATACCATTACCTACAGATGAGGTGACGACAGTTGGACATAGTATCGACCATTTTTTACTTTGGCCATCCAGACTTCTTCGACTCATTACCATAGAGGTATGGATGTTATATCTTTTATTTTATATTTTTATTAATGTTTTATCATTTGAAAACTAATATATTTTTCAATTTATTTTTACAGGAATACTTCAAAGGTAAAGAAATACTGTATAGACAACAACAAAGACAGATAGCTATGACATCAGATGCAGATACTAGCAGTCTTGACAAATTGTCAAGATATTCAAATTTGTTGGCGGATCATTATGACTTTACAATGGAAGCTCATGTCTGTGGACGTGAACTAAGTGTGGGGATTATGAAAACTGATATCATGGAGTTTGTCACTGGAGATAAGTTGGGCATCAACATGGTGCAAATTTTTATCATGTAAGTCTTAACACATTTTCCTTGTGTAATATTTATTAAAAATGTATACTTATGTCTGCTTTGTATTAGGTATCTGTATAAAATTTGTGAGAGGAATGAGCTGACAGATGTATATGGATTCGTGGACCCACAATTGATTTCCCCTGAAGCATGTGCATTGGATGAGGAACAAAGAATGCTTTATATTGCTGATAGATTTGAAAAGAATGTAATCACACAGTATTGGATGATTCCTTTTTGTGAGAGGTATGAAACACATCCCTCTCAAAGAGTTAATTATATTTTAACATAAAAAACCACTAACGTTAAATTTCCTTTTATCAGGGATCATTGGATGTTAGGGGTTTTTTGCCCTAGGGAGAAAACACTTTATTGGATATGCTCTCTCCATGATGATGTGCGAGAAAGTTTTAAGAATATATTGGAAACGTAAATTTCAATTTCACAATAGTTTTATATATTATAGTGAATTTTAAATTTACCCCATTCGTATTATTTTCTAACAGGGCATGGGTCCACTTTCGAAAAAGCGCAAAGAAAAGGAATTTCAAGATCAAATATGTACATGCGAAGGTAAATATCCATTTATAATTTGTACATTTTGATTTATTACATAAAAATAATATATTGAATTTACACTCATTCAAACAGAAATGTCATGAGCAACAAGGCATCATCGAATGCGGATATTACATGTTAAGATTTATGTATGAAATAATAACAACTGGGACAGTTCTGAGTTTTGACCTGGTAAGATTTCCTCTTTCTCATAATATTTCAATTTGATTTATTCATTATACACGTTGACTACTATCCTTTTCCTTTGTAGCTTTTTGATGACCCTCAACCCTTTACTGCTGAAGATATCAAACACTTACAAGTGGAGTGGTCAAATTATTTTACAGGTTTGATTGACTTTTAGTTGTTTGTAATGTAAAATGTAATTTTGAATATTGTCAATGTAATTGTGTATTTCGTAGTCATTTAGGTTGGATTTAGTTTTTTTTGAAGTTGACAGTGTAAGTTTTGAATGTTATATAAGTGAATGTTTAATTTTTCTCTACTTCTTGTTTTGGTCTACTGTTGATGGTTTTTCTGGTCTGGATTTTGGTATGGGGGGAGAGGTTCCAAGGGGGTGGGTGGGTGTTTGGGGGGGTGTCCAAGGGATATGGGAGGGGTGTCCAAGGTGTGTTTGGGGCTGTCCTAGGGGTCGGGGGGGGGGGGGGGGTGTAAATGAGGGTGGGGGGGTGTCCAAGGGGTGGGGGGTGTCCAAGGGATATGGGAGGGGTGTCCAAGGTGTGTTTGGGGCTGTCCAAGGAGTCGGTTGGGTGTAAATGAGGGTGGGGGGGGGGGCTGTCCAAGGGGTGGGGGTGTCCAAGTGGTGGGGGGGTGTCCAAGGGATATAGGAGGGGTGTCCAAGGGGTGTTTGGGGCTGTCCAAGGGGATGGGGGGGGGGGTTTCCAAGGGGTAGGGGGGGGGGGGTTTCCAAGGGGTCGGGGGGGTATCCAGGGGGTGGGGGGCTGTCCAAGGGGTGGGGGGGTGTCCAAGGGGTGGGGGGGTGTCCAAGGGATATGGGAGGGGTGTCCAAGGGGTGTTTGGGGCTGTCCTAGTGTTCGGGGGGTGTAAATGAGGGTGGGGGGGCTGTCGAAGGGGTGGGGGGGGGGTGTCCAAGGGGTGGGGGGTGTCCAAGGGATATGGGAGTGGTGTCCAAGGTGTCTGGGAGTTCTGTCCAAGGGGCCGGTTGGGTGTAAATGAGGGTGGGGGGGGGGGCTGTCCAAGGGGTGGGGGGGTGTCCAAGGGGTGGGGGGTGTCCAAGGGATATGGGAGGGGTGTCCAAGGTGTGTTTGGGGCTGTCCTAGGGGTCGGGGGGGGGGGGGTGTCCAAGGGGTGGGGGGTGTCCAAGGGATATGGGAGGGGTGTCCAAGGTGTGTTTGGGGCTCTCCAAGGAGTCGGTTGGGTGTAAATGAGGGTGGGGGGGGGGGGCTGTCCAAGGGGTGGGGGGGTGTCCAAGTGGTGGGGGGGTGTCCAAGGGATATAGTAGGGGTGACCAAGGGGTGTTTGGGGCTGTCTAAGGGGATGGGTTTCCAAGGGGTAGGGGGGGGTTTCCAAGGGGTCAGGGGGGGGGGTGTCCAGGGGGTGGGGGGGCTGTCCAAGGGGTGGGGGGTGTCCAAGGGGTGGGGGGGTGTCCAAGGGATATGGGAGGGGTGTCCAAGGGGTGTTTGGGGCTGTCCTAGTGTTCGGGGAGGGTGTAAATGAGGGTGGGGGGGCTGTCGAAGGGGTGGGGGGGTGTCCAAGGGGTGGGGGGGGGGGGGTGTCCAAGGGATATGGGAGTGGTGTCCAAGGTGTCTGGGAGTTCTGTCCAAGGGGCCGGTTGGGTGTAAATGAGGGTGGGGGGGCTGTCCAAGGGGTGGGGGGGTGTCCAAGGGGTGCAGGGGTGTCCAAGGGATATGGGAGGGGTTTCCAAGGGGTGTTTGGGGCTGTCCAAGGGCTTGGGGGGGTGTCCAGGGGTCGGGGGGGGGGGGGGGGTGTCCAAGGGGTCTAGGAGGGCTGTCAAGGTGTGGGGGGGTGTCCAATGGGTGTTTGAGGCTGTACTAGGGGTCTTGGGGGTGTAAATGAGGGTGGGGGGGGGGGTGTCCAAGGGGTGGGGGGGGGTGTCCAAGGGGTGGGGGGTGTCCAAGGGATATGGGAGGGGTGTCCAATGGGTGTTTGAGGCTGTACTAGGGGTCGTGGGGGTGTAAATGAGGGTGGGGGGGCTGTCCAAGGGGTGGGGGGTGTCCAAGGGTTGTGGTGGGGCTCCAATGTGGTGGGGGAGGGATGGCCAGGTTGTTAGGTGGGTATAGATGAGGGTGGGGTTCAGTTGGGGCTTGGGGGAGGACTGGCATGGTTATTTTTGTTGTTTGGTTTCTGGTTGCTTTTTGGTGAGAGCAGTGCAATTATTTTAAAAAAAAAATATCGCTTTCACGTCGGTTATTTTATAACCGACGTGGTAAATAAATCGGTAGGGGTTTATTACGTCGGTTTTTTCGAGAACCGACGTGATAAACCGTTCCCGGGCCTTTTATCACGTCGGTTCTTAATATAACCGACGTGCTAAAAGGCCTGGGAATCGATTTACCACGTCGGTTATTGGATAACCGACGTGCTAAAACGTTTCCCAGGCCTTTTTATCACGTCCGTTATTTAAGAATCCGACGTGATAATAGGCCCGAGGAAGGGTTAATCACGTCGGTTATGTCATAACCGACGTGATAAACGATATCCCAGGCGTTTTATCACGTCGGTTTAGAAAATAACCGACGTGATAAACCCCCCCGCGCATATTTATCACGTCGGTTATTAATGAACCGACGTGATAAACACCGTGATGTTAGGGATGTTACGTCGGGTTTTAAATAACCGACGTAAAAACGTTATTTATAACGTCGTCCGTATTAACGTCGCCTAAAAACCGACGTAAATAATGAAAAATAACCGACGTAAAAAATGTTTTCTGCACTAGTGATTCCTCTCGATAGGCAAGTCCGATTAAAGGAAACCTCCCAAATTCTTACCCATTTTCAAGTGCACTCCATAATCTATTTTAAGAAACCAATATTTTTATAAAATAACTCTTTTTTATCATGAAAAAATATCTTATTCCATTAATGTTTTTGTGAAAAAAATATGAATTTGTATTCTTTAACGACACTTTAATATTTTCCCTTGAAACGCACAAAAGTGGCTCATTTCTAATGTTTCTTAAACACTATTTTTACATATTTTTACTTCATTCAGACATAGTTTATCAGGATATATTATTATTTTACCTTATCAATTTCCATGTATTATTTAATTCCATTCTCTCATGGACACCTTTATGATACACCCATTTGTTATGCTTTATGACAAGATTACAATACCCATTTCTTTCCATGGGTAACCATTATGTTTATTCCTTATGTATGATTCTTCTTGTGGCACACATATTCATGAAAATATTATTATGGGCATGACTAAATAGTTCTCTAATTAATTAGGTAATGTTTAGTCTCATGAGATATCATGTTGAGTTAGGGAGTGAACCCGATTCTTTTATGGGACTTTGTCCACCATGTGCAACAGTCTTGGCAGTTAGCCTTGAATCATGATCATGTCATGTTCTATGTTTTTGCCATATTTCTATGATTCCATTATTACATGATCCCATGTTATAAATGTTATGCTTCCTTTTGTTTATTCATATTCCATGAATTTTTATGTTATCATGTCATGCCTTATAACCCATGTGTTGTGATTTATTTATATGTTTATTTCCTGTAACATCCCGGATCCGGGTTCCACCCAGAGGTGCCCCGTACCTAGTTGGTCACATAGACTCAAATGGATTTCCCTGAATACCAGAGGCTTCTGACTAATAGTGAGAGCCTTATATGTGATAGTGGGGAAACTCTGACGTCATTGGCCGAACAACACAATAGAATAACAATAATAAACAACATTGAAAACAGTAATACCATACAATAGAAGTAAATAGTGGAAGACTGACAGTAAATAAACAACTGGATGACATATATAAATTATGCATATCACTTATGTCTAGTAAATTAGCCAAACAAGTCACAATTCTAAAAATACTGTACTAAACCAAAGTACAAAAGAAACAAGTAAACTCTTAAAGAATCACAAGCTTTATCTTGGTCCCATTCTCTTCAGCTCCATCAGCAATCAAGTACCTGATGTACAAGGGAGCTTTACCTTATCTATACCTGAAACCATATAATCTCTTTGGTCCCAAAATCATGACCCAAACAGGGTGTGAGCTGAATCCTAGTAGGCAAACACCAAAAGATCCATTCCTTACTATCAGTGAATATATGCAGCAGGAAATATGCAAAATGAAGCAATAAACAAGGAAGTACCCAAAAGTAAACAATCCTATAGTTTCCAATTACATTTATTTACATTTATTTATTATTAAAACTATTGAATAATTAAATCTAGGGATCTAGTATAAGATCTGTATCCCCTGTGTAAAAGAAAAACAGATATCTCAGAAGACCATCTTACAATCAAGTTAGACTGAGTCCAAGTTTGTGCTTTGGCTTGGCAGAATCATCACAATAAATAAATCATTCACAAGAAACCCTCTAGGAAATTTTTCATAGCCTAACCCCTCTGGTTCAAAATATCATCAAATCAATAAGGATACAATGACCCTCTGGGAAATCTCACACAGTCTAATCCCTTTGGTCTCATAGAAACAAAGACTCTCTGAGGAAGCACTCACGTCAATTCCCCCTGTAGTCTTTTAATGATAAACTATAGACTCTCTTAGGAAGCACTCAACTTTAATTCCCCCTATGGTATCATAATGGTATAATATACACACTCTGAGGTAGCACTCACCATCAATCCCCCCTTTGTTCTCATAACATAAACATAACAGACACTCTTAAGAAGCGCTCAATGTCAATTCCCCCGCTCGAAACCGTGTGCTGGCCATGTCCAGACCACACACACGGTGGGTAGGGGTGACGTGGAGGCTGATTTTGGAAGAGTATGGAAAAACCCACTACATGCCATGTACTTTAAAAAATACATGCCCTGTACTTTTATTTTTTTCACTAAACGGACCGGGGTCACGCCTAATCGCCATAATAGTCTTCTTCTAGGTCTGTTTTGACCGAGAGATGCTGTACGGCTGTGAAACTTCTCTGGATTCCCGAGCCTCCATCCATTCTCCGATTCGAGCTCTGTCGATTGTGTTGGAAGCGCAGCGGTGTGTTCTTCCTTCTACTTGAGACTTGTTTTTCAATTCTTCCTCCTTCTCAAGTTATCTAAGGTTGAACGTTTTGTGCGTTTTCTCAGATCTACAACGTTATAGGGAGAATCAACCATTTTGGTTCAAGTATATTGATCTCCTAGGATCAAGGTATGTGGTTTGTGCCTTACCATTCAAAGTATTTGGGTTTTATGCGCAAATTCCACCGATACCCGTGAACGGGGTATTACGTGTATACCTTTTTTCGCTTGTTGTTTTTCTGCCTTACTTGTATGCCTGTGTAAAGGTAATCTGACCATGCTAGAGGATAATTTATTGTGCTTGTATGTTTTTGCCCTTGCTTTGTTCTATTTAGGACCTTTGGGTCTTGTTTTCCTTTGGATTCTACACCTGTTTTCATGCCTCATAGTTATAGGTTGAAGTGAAACTCAAGACATGCTTTTTGCCTTGTATACTGTTTAGATAAGTAGCTCTATTGGTGTACTTTGGTTATCCAAGTAGCTCTATAGGTGTACTTTGGCCTTATAGCATTATTATGCACTGACTGGCACGAGGCTGAGAGAACCTGGTGCTATAGACTATCAGGGATAAACCGAGTGAGCTTCCCAGAGAGTCTTAGATATTACAGACTACATAGGGGATGGGCCGAGTGAGATCCTAGAGAGTCTTGGATTTTATAGACTACAGGAGGGTAGACTGAGTGAGATTACTCAGAGAGTCTTACCTTGTTTGAATCTCTTTAAGAACCTTCCTAGGCTAGAGGAGGAATTGACCAAGTGAGCTTCCTCAGAGAGTCTGTGGTATACCTAAGGCTATAAGAGGAATTGACCGAGATAGCTTCCTTAGAGAGTATCTTGACCTTGGGGATAAGAGGGTTAGAACGCGTGATCTCCCTCAATAGATTCCTTGACTACCCTAGACAATAAGGGGAATTGACCGAGTGAGCTTCCCCAGAGAGTCTCATAAATTCGTATGACCAAGCCAGAGGGGTTAGGATGAGTGCACTGCCCAGAGGGTTATGGTACTTCTTGGATAGGACCAGAGGGGATGGCTGCGAGTACTTCCCAGAGGGTTTTCGGCTTCTTAGCTGTTTGTTTCACTGCTGTTGACTTGTTATGGATTGATTGCTGCTATGTATCATCCTATTTTACTGCTTACTATTTACTGCCTACTACTTGCTATTGCTGTTTACTGCTTATTGTAATTTTACCTACTATATACTCACTGACTGTTAGGAAAAGATCTTCAGGTGAATGCCTACCGGGATTTTATCTCACACCCTGTTTGGGCCTTCTTTTGGGCCCAAGTAGACTATGTTGTTGCAGGTATAGACAAGGGAAAACTCCCTTCAACTTCTGGAACTTGATTGCTTGGAGCAGGAGAGCATGGGACCAAGCTTTGTCTTGCGATGTTGAGAGTTATTACTTTTCTTTTTTACTTTTTTGGTTCTGTAGAGTTTTCCAGCATTGTGACTTGTTTGGCTACTTTCCTAGTTATGTATCATGCATCATTTCATACATACATATGTGCTCCAGTTGTTGATTTAGTCTTCCGCTGTTATATTGTTGGTTATTACTCCTTCCTCTACTGCATATTTATTTTTCTTCCGCTGTGTAGTCTACCAATGAGGGCATAGTTTCCCCACTATCACACTCAAGGCCCTCGCTTCTAGTCGGAATCCTCTGGCTTTTGAAAAAATGCGCTTGAGGCCATGTGACCAACCCGGTACAGGGCGCCTCTAGGTGGCTTCTGGAACCGGGACATTACAAAGTGGTATCAGAGGGATTCTTTTCTATTGCTTTACTATTTGGAGACTTTATCCAGGGATAGGACGGATTCGATACCTGGTAATAAGCTGTGCCTGGGAGTAACTAACCCGTGTATAGGGAAAATCCATACTACCTCATTTATTGTAGTTTTCTGGCTTTGAGATTTTACGGTTGATATGATTTCACCTAGAGTGATTCACAAGCCTTGTGCTGTTATTGTTTTGATATTACAGTTCTATTTCTGTCGCAACCCGATGAGATGAGGGTATGCCATCTCATGCATCATATAGGAACTTATAGAAATCACATGTCATGCATTCTTTCCATGCCATTTATGGAGCATTAGCGATTGCATTTTGTTGTGATAGACTTTGTGTAGATTATGAATTCTGTTGTGATAGATGCTTGATAGAATTTCTGCTGCTTTGTTAGAGGATTTTTGTATTGTAATTTGTTTAAATGAATGCCAGATTTTTATTCTTGAGGTGTTATAGGCCCTCTTGAATCAGAAATTGGTGGATCATGATCTTGTTTTCTCTTGTACATGACTGTAGGGGATGCCAAGATTTGATTCGCGGGGAGTATGGGCCCTCACAGATTGGAATTTGTCACCTCTTTGCTTTGTTTTTTGTGTTTCTGGGCTTCTGTGCAGTTTCTGAGCTACTGCCTAGAAAAACCCAGAATACATGGCGTGTACTTTCTGGTTACACGCCGTATAGTTTTTAGGCCGTGTTACTGACTGTGTGTGCAAGAACATGGTGTTTTGAAAATAACTTCAGGAACACACTGTGTACGGTATGTACACGCCGTGTTGTGTAGAGCCTTGTACCCAGCCGTGTCACTAACAACACGGGTCAAGGAAGCTCCAGTAGAACATGCCGTGTTGTAAAGGAACACGCTGTGTAGTTCTGTCCAGGTATCCGACCATGTCACGGACAACACGGGTCGGCATGAGCTTCTCTAAGACACGCCGTGTTGCTTTCGGAACACACCGTGTAGTCTTGCCCAAGTACCCGGCCATGTTACGAACAACACGGGATAGTGTCACCTTCTCCTATACATGCTGTGTTTGTTTGGAACACGCCGTGTAAGGTCCAGCCGTGTAGACAACCATGTAACTAACAACACGGGCCACCGAGACAATGTCTAGTACACACCGTGTCCCTAGGGAACACGCCGTGTAGTCTGGGGTTAGTTTGAACCATGTGGTTTAGCTGTGTAAGGAGACTCAGGCAGGGGTTTAGAGTTCATGTAAACGCCGTGTATGGGAACAACACGCCGTGTTGTTTGGGGTGTTACATGACCTGTCAGGCAGGGGTACACACCCATGTTAATGGCTTAAGTAGACACACCATGTAGTTTTTATACACACCGTGTAGTCTTGTTTTGTAAAACTTTATAGTTTCTTCCCCTGTTCCCGTTTTGTTCTCCTGTGTTTTCAATCTTTGTTAATCCTGATCTAAGGTGTGCTTTTGATCTTTTAGAGCTATGCCTCCGAGACATCCTCCGGTCGTGTGTCAGTTTCCAGGCGGTGATCAGACACTGGATATGGCCGATCAAGGACCTCCTCCAGATCCTCCTACTGTGACAGCCTTGGAACCAGCAGTTATACCCGTTGCAGGCACCGAGGCGTAGTTCAGGGAGGACTTCCTGAGGATGATGCGGACCTTCTAGGGAGCGCCACCTCCTGCCCCGTCGATGGCTGAGTTGACGCGGGTTTTCCAGCAGCAGCATCCTCCTACTTTTTCAGGTGATGGAGGACCTTAGGCTTGATAGTCGTGGATAGAGGCCACACTGACCATCTTTGAGCACTTAGAGATCCCTCCAGAGAAAAGGGTAAAGCTGGCTACTTATATGCTCTGGGACACCTCCAAGAGGTTGTGGGAGGTGATATCATGGTCAGGGCGTTAGCAGGATATGTCTTGGGATGATTTTCGATGCACCTTATATGACTACTTCTATCCGGAGACCCTAAGGGCCGATCGAGCCCGAGAGTTTATGAGTCTGTAGCAGGGTACTCTCTCTATTATGGAGTACTCGTCTCGCTTCACTGAGCTGCAAAATTTCACACCGATCTCAGCGGGTGATGAGTTGTTTCTTGCTAGGAATTTTGAGGATGGTCTCAGGAAGGAGATCCATTCCTAGGTGAATATCTTCCAGTTGACTTCTATATCCTCCATTGTCAACCAGGCGCTGATTACTGAGCACAATCTGAGGGATTCTGGAGCAGTGATCCAGGGCGGTTCGTCATCCATATCTTGTGTTCCTCCTACGGACAGTAGGAAGCGTCACAGAGAGTCTTCTCGAGGAGATCAAGGTTCGTGGGATGCGTCTTATTGCTGCCAGGTTGTGTGCTACTAGTGCGGTAGGAGTGGGCATACTAGGCCTCAGTGCCAGAGAGATCCGATGGAGTGCTGGTCTTGCAGCAAGATGGGCCATCTTTAGTGTTTCTGTCACATCTTCTCACCTTGAGCTGGTGGTAGGGGTTCCTCTATGACCCCATGTTCTGGAGATGCTTCACCAGTTTCCCACCAGTCAGGGAACTGGAGTTCTTCTAGACGTTCAGGCCGAGGTGGAGGTCGTGGCCGTGGTGGTCAGTCACCAGGTCATCAACGAAAACAGAGTGGATCAGCTCAGAGCGGTCAGCCAGGGGCGCAGGGCCGCAGTGCAGGCCAGTCTTTCGTCGTGGAGTAGACCTATCTGGATCAGAATCCCGACCCTTCTACAGTCCGAGGTACGATCTTAGTAGCCTCAGTTTTATCTTCAGCTCTTTTCGATACTGGTGCTTCCCATAGTTTTATCTTTTTTGCGGTTGTGGAGAGCCTTGGGCTCTGTATCTTTTCGTCTACCGACTTGTTGACTCTAGACATGCCTTTGGGAAAGAGGACATCTAGCATACATTAGTGCATAGAGTACCCTCTTGAGGTTGTAGGGTGTCATTTATTATGGGACCTCTATGTCCTAGAGATGACGGGCTATGACGTCATTCTTGGTATGGACTGGTTAGTTCCTTTCTAGGCAGTCGTCGATTTCTATCGTCGCAGGGTGAGTTTTGTATCACCAGAGGGAAGATATTTCCTTTATAGAGGCGAGTGGGATGTCCAGGTGAGTAGAGCTGGACCAGAGCATCATGGGCTAGGGAGAGTTATAGCCCAGATTTCTAGTCTTTATCTGGATGACCAGGGGACTTCATAGTTAGACTTTCCTCCAGTGGTGGATCGTTTTAGGGATGTCTTTCTAGAAGACTTTTCAGGTTTACCTCCGGAGCACGAGGTAGACTTCTTGATTGAACTCATGCTAGGAGAAGCACCGGTGTCCATTCCTCCTTATATGATGGCTACACCTGAGTTGAAGGAGCTAAAGAATCAGTTGGAGGAGTTGAAGGCAAAGGGTTTCATCCGACCCAGTACTTCTCCTTGGGGTTCGCCTGTCCTATTTGCGAAGAAGGCAGACGGTACCCTTCATTTTTGTGTGGATTATCGGATGCTGAACCAGTTGACGGTCAAGAACCGATACCCCTTGTCGAGGATCGATGACCTCTTTGACCAGCTTCGAGGAGCCCGAGTGTTCTTGAAGATCGATTTGAGGTCCGATTATCATCAGTTGCACGTTAAACCATCAAATATACCTCTGACAACTTTCAAGAGAAGGTATGGTCTTTTCGAGTATACAGTCATGCTGTTCGGTCTCACGAACGTGCCTGCAGTCTTCATGGTACTGATGAACTGAGTGTTCCATCCGTACTTGGACTCCTTTTTCGTGGTCTTCATGGAAGATATCTTGTTGTACTCTCACACTCGACACGACTATGCCACACATCTTGATATTGTTCTGAGTACATTGAGAGAGCATCGGATGTATGATAAACTCTCTAAGTGCCACTTTTGGATGGATCAGATTCACTTTATAGGTCATGTTATCTCAGAGACAGGAGTGTCAATGGACCCAGAGAAAGTGAGAGCTGTAGTTTACTGGGAGCAGCCGAAGAACGTCTTTGAGGTGCAGAGTTTCCTAGGGTTGGCTAGATACTACAGATGCTTCATTCAGAACTTTTCGTTCCTAGCAGCACCATTGATAGGTCTGACCAAGAAGGGGGTGAAGTTTTTATGGTCATATTCTTGTGAGTCCTCCTTTCAGGAGCTAAAAGGGAGGTTGACGTCAGCACCGATACTAGTCTTGCTGGAGCCAGGAAAGGGCTATACTGTCTACTGTGATGCTTCAGGTATCAGTCTAGGAGCTATGCTTATACAGGGAGATGGAGTCATTGCGTATGGGTCTCGGCAGTTGAGGCCACACGAGAGGAACTACCCGACGCACGATCTGGAGTTGGCAGCAGTTGTTCATGCCTTGCGCTTTTGGAGACACTATCTTCTGGGAGAGCACTTTGTGGTTTTCACCGACCACAAGAGTCTCAAATATATCTTCACTCAGCATGATATGAATCTGAGACAGTGTAGGTGGGTCAAGTATCTTCAGTCTTTTGACTTCGAGCTCACCTATACGCCGGGAAAGGGCAACGCAGTGGCTGATGCGTTGAGCAGAAGAACTCAAATTCAGGCAGTTCAGGAGGCCAGCAGTGAGTGGAAACTTATGACTCTATTCTCTGAGATGCATCTGGAGGTGCATGATAGGCAGGGAGAGACCTTTCTTTCATCTGTGGCTGTTACCTCTACACTTCTTGATCGGGTACGAATGAGGCAACTATCAAACTCAGAGGCCTTGGTCCTGTGGGAGAGTGTGTCCAGAGGGGACCCTCTTCCTGGATGGACAGTGTGAGAGGATGATATCTTCAGTTTCCAGGGATGCATATGGGTGCCAGCATACATACGTGAGGAGTTTATGCGGGATTTTCATTCCTCAGTTTGGGCAGTTCATCTTGGCGTCACCAAGATGTATCAGGATCTTCATCGCCAGTACTGGTGTCCAGGTATGAAGAGAGATGTTGTTGGTTTTGTCATGAGATGTTCTACTTTTCAGCAGGTGAAAGCAGAGCATCAGTGACTGACAGGGATTTTACAGTAGTTACCCATTCCGGAGTGGAAGTGGAATTATGTCATGATGGACTTCGTGATCGGGTTACCGAGGTCACCACGGGGAAGTGATGCTGTTTGGGTCATCGTCGACAGGCTTACGAAGGTAGCACACTTCTTTCCGATCAAGGAGACCTTCCGTGTTGATGATTTGGGATGACTGTACATCATATAGATTGTACGTCTACATGGAGTTCCACACTCCATTGTTTCAGATAGGGATGCTCGCTTTACTTCTCGGTTCTGGAAAGGACTTCAGAAGGATTTGGGTACACAGGTACTTTTGAGTACAACATACCATCCCCAGACTAATGGAAATTCCGAGCGCACGATCCAGGTGCTTGAGGATATGCTCTGAGCTTGCATTCTAGACTTTGACGGTTCTTGGGAGAAGCATATATCTCTGGCGGAGTTCGCCTACAACAACAGTTTTCAGGCGACTATTCAGATGGCACCATACGAGGTTCTGTACGGTAGACCATTTCGATCACCCTTATGCTGGATGGAGGCAGGAGAGGTAGCTTAGCTTGGACCTCGTATTGTTCAGGAGACCTCAGAGAAGATAGAGTTTATTCGGAAGAGGATGGCTACAGCACAGTCTCGACATAAGTCTTATGCTGATCAGCGGAGACGACCTCTGGAGTTCAAGGTCAGAGATCAGGTTTTCCTACGTGTCACACCGAGGTTGGGACACAAGAGGATTCAGAGATAGGGTAAGCTTTCACCACAGTACGTCGGGCCGGTTGCCTATCGGTTACAACTACCTCAGAGGTATCGGGATATGCATGACGTCTTCCACGTCTCTCAGCTCTGACGTTACTTTTCAGACATGTCTCATGTCTTTTAGCCCGAGGAGGTTGAGCTCGAAGCAAATGCGTCGTTTGAGGAGCATCCTATCTAGATTGTCGATCGCATTATGAAGGTTCTCTGAGACCAGTCTGTTCCTCTGGTACGAGTGCTATGGTAGCATGGGTGAGTACATGATGAGACTTGGGAGAGGGAGGCTGAGGTTCGATCGCAGTGGCCGGAGCTGTTTGAGGTTTCTTCTTCTACACCCCTCTAAGGAAATTCGGGGACAAATTTCTTTAAGGGGGGAAGTTTGTAAGAACCCTGATCTTCATTTCAGGTATGTCTTTCCTTTTCTGTAGTTTTTGAGAATTTTTGGAGTTTCTAGAAATTTTTGAAGTACACACCGTGTACTTTTTGATTACACGATGTTTACTCTTTTCCCGCTCGAAACCGTGTGATGGCCGTGTCCAGAACACACACATGGTGTGTAGGGGTGACATGGAGGCTGATTTTGGCGGAGTATGGAAAAACCCATGGCACGCCGTGTACTTTAAAAAATACATGTTGTGTTTTTTTTCACTAAACTGACCGGGGTCGCACCTAATCGCCTTAGTCTTCTTCTTCTAGGTCTGGTTCGACCGAGAGACGCCGTACGACCGTGAAAATTCTCTGGATTTCCAAGCCTCCATCCGTTCTACAATTCGAGCTCTGTCGATTGTGTTGGAAGTGCAACGGTGTGTTCTTCCTACTGCTTGAGCCTTGTTTTTCAATACTTCCTCCTTCTCAAGTTATCTAAGGTTGAACGTTTTGTGGGTTTTCTCAGATCTACGACGTTATAGGTAGAATCAGCCATCGTGGTTCAATTATATCGATCTCCTAGGATCAAGGTAGGTGGTTTGTGTCTTACCGTTCAAAGTCTTTGGGTTTTATGTGCAAATTCCACCGATACCCGTGAATGGGGTATTGCGTGTGTACCTTTTTTCCCTTGTTGTTTTCCTGCCTTACTTGTATGCTTGTGTAGAGGTAATTTGACCATGTTAGAGGATAATTTGTTGTCCTTGGATTTTTTCCCTTGCTTTGTTCTGTTTAGGACCTTTGGGTCTCGTTTGCCTTTGGCTTCTACACCTATTTTCGTGCCTCGTAGTTATAGGTTGAAGTGAAACTCAAGACATGCTTGTTGCCTTATAGACTGTTTAGCTAAGTATCTCTATAGGTGTACTTTGGTTATCCAAGTAGCTCTATAGGTGTAATTTGGCCTTATATCATTATTATGCACTAACTGGCACGAGGCTGAGAGAACCTGGTGCTATAGACTATCAGGGATAGACCGAGTGAGCTTCCTAGAGAGTCTTAGATATTACAGACTACATAGGAGATGGACCGAGTGAGATCCCAAAGAGTCTTTGATTTTATAGACTACATGAGGGTAGACCGAGTGAGCTTCCTCAGAGATTATTACCTTGTTTGAATCTCTTTAAGAACCTTCCCAGGCTAGAGGAGGAATTGACCGAGTGAGCTTCCTCAGAGAGTCTATGGTATACCTGAGGCTGTAAGAGTAATTGACCGAGATAGCTTCCTTAGAGAGTCTCTAGACCTTGGGGCTAAGAGGGTTAGACCGCGTGATCTCCCTCAAGAGATTTTCTCACTACCCTAGACTATAAGGGGAATTGACCGAGTGAGCTTTCCCAGAGAGTCTCATAAATTCTTATGACCAAGCCAGAGGGGTTAGGCTGAGTGCACTGCCCAGAGGGTTGTGGTACTTCTTGGATAGGACCAGAGGGGATGGCTGCGAGTACTTCCCAGAGGGTTTCCAGCTTCTTAGCTATTTTTTTCACTGATGTTGACTTGTTATGGATTGATTGTTGCTATGTATCATCCTATTTTACTGCTTACTGTTTACTGCCTACTGCTTGCTATTTCTGTTTACTGCTTACTATACTTTTACCTACTATATACTCACTGATTGTTAGGCATAGATCTTCGGGTGAATGCCTATTGATATTTTATCTCATAACCTATTTGGGCTATACTTTTGGGCCCAAGAAGACTATGTTGTTGCAGGTATAGACAAGGGAAAGTGCCCTTCAACTTATGGAACTTGATTGCTTGGAGCAGGAGAGAATGAGACCAAGCTTTGGCTTGCGATGCTGAGGAGTTATTACTTTTCTTTTGTACTTGTTTTGGTTCTGTAGTGTTTTCCAGCATTGTGACTTGTTTGGATGCTTTCCTAGTTATGTATCATGCATGATTACATACATACATATGTGCTCCAATTATTGATTTAGTCTTCCGCTATTATGTTTTTGGTTATTACTACTTCCGCTATTGCATGTTTATTTTTCTTCCGTTGTGTACTCTGCTAAAGATGGAATAGTTTCCCCACTATCACACCCAAGGACCCTGCTTCTAGTCGACAGCCTCTGGCATTTAGGGAAATGTGCTTGAGGCCATGTGACCAACCGGGTACGGGGCGCCTCTGGGTGGCTTCCAGAACCGTGACGTTACATGCCTCATAGGAAACCTAGAACAAATAGTCATAAACATTAAAACAAGGAAATGCACCCATGGGGTGTCCCCTAAACATGAAATTTAGAATAATACATCAACAAAAACCCTTAATCTAACAAAAAATATAAGGCAGACGATAACAGGTTTCAATTTTTAATATGAAATACCCAAATCATGGGTAATCGTCACTTAGGCATATATAACTTAGAGATAAACTCTGAAAGGCAATAAACCACCTACCTCAACATTGTACGATCGATATTGTTGAACCTTATCCTTTTAATCCATTTAGAATGTCGTAGATCTACAAACAGGTCAAAAACGTTCTACCTTGGATAACTCAAGAAAGATGAGAAATTAGGAAGAGATATTCAAGAAGAACCAAGAACTCACTGAGGTGATTCCAATGAAACAGATGGTGTTTGACTAAAAGAACATATGATGAATCAGTGGATCAGATAAAATTTAGTGATTCCATACACTCCTTTGTGAGGCATGACCATAAGAAGATGAAAAAGAGGGTTAGACATGACCCCAATCTGATTAATCAAATAAAAAGAAAAGTAAAAAGCTTGTTTATTTAATGTACACACTATGTACATGACTCAACCAGCCATCACTTTAGGTGGTCCACAAAACCATGTACTCGGCTGTTACACAACAATACATGGCTACACACGGTAACTAGGTACACAGTGTGTACTCAAGAGTACATGGCATGTTCTTAGAAGATTTCCAAAACCTTATTTTTCCCCAAAAACACCTGAAATCAAGATCTATTCTTGAAATGAGGATCCAGGTTCTTAGAAACTCCCCAATTAAAGCAATTTGTCCCCAAATTTCCCTTCCAAAGGTGGTGAAGAAGAAACTTCAAACAACTCTGGCCACTAGGATCGTACTTCAGCCTCCCTCTCCCAAGTCTAGTCCTGTACTCGCTTGTGATGCCATAACACCCATACCAGAGGAATAGACCAGCTACAAAGAACCTTATTACTATGATCCAAAATCCATATAGTGTGCTCCTCAAAGGATGCATCCACCTCCAATTTAACCTCCTCAAGTTGAAAAATGTCAGATGTGTCCAAAAAGTTACATTGTTTTTGAGAAACATGGAAGACGTCTTGCATAGACCCATACCTATGAGGTAACTAAAACCGATAGGCAATCGACCCAACTCTATCTAAAACTTCAAATGGCCCAATGTATCTCGGTGAGAGCTTTCCCTATATCATAATCCTCATATGTCCCAACCTCGGTGTGACACTTAAAAAAACCTGATCTTTGACCTCGAACTCCAAAGTTCATCTTTGTCAATCATCATAAGATTTCTGGCAAGACTGTGCAATAGCCATTCTCTTCCGAATCAACTCCTCCTGCTCAGTGGTCTCATGGAAAAGAAGAGGTCCCAACATAGATGCCTCTCCTACCTCCATTCAACATAGGGGTGATCATCATGGACTACCGAATAAAGCCTCATATGGTGCCATATGAATCGTCTCATAGAAACTATTATCGTAGGAAAACTCAACTATGGGTATATGTCTCTCCCAAGAACCCCCGAAATATAGGACGCATGCTCAAAGCATGTCCTCCAACACCTGAATGATGCGCTCAGACTGGCCATATGTCTAAGGATGGTAAGCTGTACTCAGAAGTACCTATGTACCCAAAACCCTCTATAGTCCCTGCTAGACATGAGAAGTAAATTTGGTGTCCCTGTCTGAAACGATAGAGTGCGGTACCCCATGAAACCGTACAATCTCTTGGATTTAAATCCTTCCAAGATCATTAACACTGAAGGTTTCCTTGATCAGCAAGAAATTTGCAACCTTCTTAAGTCTTCCGACAACAAACCATACTGAATCATTCCATTGAGGAAACTTTGGTAAACCCATCACTAAATCCATCGCCATATAATTCCACTTCCACTAAGAAATGTGTAACTGCTGTAAACTCCCTTCCGGTCACTGATTCTTTACCTTCAACTACTGACAGGTGGAACACCTCATAACAAAACCAATAACATTTCTCTTCACACCTTGCCACCAATATAGATGGTGTAAATCTCAATACATCTTGGTGACACCAAGATGAACTACCCAAAACGAGGAATAGAAATCTTGACACATCTCCTCGCATATTTCTGCGGACAACCATACATGCCCATAAAAACACAAGACCTCATCCTCACCTACAGTCCACCTAGGAGTAATGTCTTCTCCTGACACACTCTCCTATAGGAATAGGACTTCAGAATCTTATAGCTTTCTTATTCGCACTCAATTCAAAAGGGCATAGGTAAAAACTATATAAGAAAGAAACGTCTTCCCTATCTATCGTGCACCTCCAAATGCTTCTCATAGAATAGATCCATATGCTACCACTCACTACTGGCCTCTTGAACTGCCTATAACTAAGTCCTACTCAACGCATTAGCCACTGTGATGCCTTTCCCAAGTGTGCAGGAAAGCTCAAAATCAAAAGACTGAAGGTACTCAACCCACCTTTGCTGTCTCAAATTTAGATCATGCTGGGTAGTGAAAACCATAAAATGATCTCCCAACAGATAACGTCTCCAACAGTGTAAATCATGCACAATTAGAGCTAACTCGAGATCGTGCATTGGGTAATTCCTCTCATGTGACCTTAATAGATGAGACCCATAAATAAAGACTCCTCCCCCTATATTAGAACTGCTCCTAGCCCAATACCTTATGCATCGTAGTAAACAGTGTAAATCTTGCTCGGATATAAAAAAATTTGTATCAGTTTTGAAGTCAATCTCCTTTTCAGCTCCTAAAAGGTTGAATCGCATGAATCAGCACACAAGTACTTTTCACCCTTCTTAGTCAGACCCCTTAGTGGCATTTATAAGTGTGAAAATTTCTGTATAAAGAATATGTAGTAAGTAGAAAGCCCTAGAAAACTCCATACCTCAAATACGTTATTCGGTTTCTCCTAAGAAACTACTACTATCACTTTCTCTTGGTCTACTGATAGTCCTGTCTCTGAGATAACATGTCCCAAGAAGTGAATCTAGTCCATCCAAAAGTGGCATTTTGAGAGCTTAACATATAACTGATGATCTCTCAGTATACTCAAAACAATTTCAAGATGGGTGGAATGGTCATATCGAGTGTGATAGTATACTAAGATATCATCCAAAAAGACTACCAAAAAAGAATCCAAGTAAGGATGGAAAACTCGGTTCATCAGTTCCATGAAAACTACAGGCACATTAGAGAGACCGAACGACATAACCACATACTCATATAGACCATAAATCCTATGAAGGGATGTAAGAGGTAAATTTGATGGTCTAACATGAAATTGATGATAAAAAGATCCCAAGTCTATCTTTGAGAACACACAGTCTCCTCAAATCTGATCAAAGAGATCATCAATCCTTGACAAGGGATATTGGTTCTTGACCATCAACTGGTTCAACTTATGATAATACATGAAAAGTTTAAGGGTACCATCCACCTTCTTCGCAAAAAGGACAGACGAACCCCAAGGAGAAGTACTGGGTCAGATGAAACCCTTTGCCTGCAACTCCTCTAACTACTTCTTGAGCTCCTGTAACTCTGGTGTATCCATCCTAAAAGGAGGAATAGACATCGGTGCCACTCCTAGAACAAGCTAAATAGAGAAACCTACCTCTCACTCTGAAGGTAAACCTGAAAATTCATCTAGAAATACATATATGAAATGATCCAACACTGGAGGAAATTTCATCTGTGAAGTCCCCCGATCATCTAGATATAAACTAGAAATATGGGCCATAATTCATCCCAACCTAAGATGCTCAGGTCCTGCTCTACTCGCATGGACATCCCATTCACCCTTGTGTAGAAAATACCCACCCTATGGTGACGTGAAATGAACCCTACGACGATAGCAGTCAAAAAAGGTCTAGAAGGAGACCAACCAATCCATTCTGAGAATGATATTGAATCCTATCATCTCAAAGACACAAAGTTCCCATAATAAGTGACACCCACCAACATAAAGAGGGAACTCTTTGCACTGATGTACACTAGCCATTCTAATCCCCAACGGAGTGTCTAGCGTCACAACATAATCAAAAGTAAAGATACAGAGCCAAAGTCTCTTCATAATGGAAACAAATAAAAAACTATAGGAATACCCTGTATCAAAAAGAGATGAATATAAAACTGAGGAGACTAGAATCGTAACTCTAAACATAGATGGTTCAATATCCTGCTTCTGCTGGGTCTACTCCACTGCAAAGGTCTGACCTATCCTATGGCCCTGTGACCCTGTATGACTAACCTGAGCTAATCCACCCTAATGTTGCTGAAATACTGCTGACTGGCTACCACATACATGACCTCCTCAGCCTCAACGGCCAGACGAAATCTAGTTTTTAGACTGATGAGAAACTGGTGGTCCTACTCCTTAATGTGGAGTCATAGCAGAACCCCTATCACTAGCTGCTGGTGAGAAAAACTGAAAAAATACTGAAGATGACCCATATTTACGCAATCTCGACACTCAACTGGGTCTCTCAGGAACTAAGGTATCGTATTCCCACTCTTACCACACTGGTAGCGCACCACATGGCTACCTGAAGGATTATACCATCTACTCAGATCTTCATGCGTAGACTCCCTATGGCGCTTCCTACTATTAGTCAGAGGGGTACAACCTCTAGATGCCAAACCGCCCTGGATCACAGCTCCAGACTCCCCCAGATTATTCTTGGTGATTAGTTCCAACTTGACTATAGAATATATGGAAGTCAACCTAAAGATTTTCACCTAGGATCAGATGTCATGTTTGGGACCATCCTCAAACTTCTTGGCCAGAAATAACTTATCACCCCCAGAATGGATGTGAAGCACTACAGCTCTATGAAGTGAGATGAATACTCTATGAATGAAAGAGTACCCTATTCTAGACCCATGAAATCTTTGGTTCAGTCGAATCTCAAGGTATCTGAGTAGAAATATTCATAAAAGGTCTTCTTTAACTCATCCCAAGCCATAACTCATTGGCGTCTCACCGACAATATCACATCCCACCATCTCTTGGGGGAATCTTGAAGCATGTAGGTTGAGAGCTTCACCCTCATCTTAATAGGTGTATCAAGATGCTCGAATATAGACAACATGGCTTCTAACCATGACTTTGTAGCCTTATGTCCTCCATCCCCTACGAAATTGGGAGGATTCTGCTGCTGAAAAACCTAGGTCAACTCTGCCATAGACAGAGCAGGATGCAATATTGCTTGGTAGGTCTGTATGGAACTCATGAATCCTTCTCGAAACTATGCATCAACACCTGTATCCAGTATAACATCTAGTGCCAAGATAGGCATGACACGAGGATCTTCTGGTAAGCCCTGATCTAATATTTCTGGTGTCTGATCGTTGCCCTGTATCTGGCGTACAACCAGAGGACGTCTCAGTGGAACGAATCTGCAAGGTTAATCACACACCATAGTTCAAGATTATTAAGGACTGAAACTTAGAAGTGAAAGAAAGGAATAAGAGAATAAAACATTAAAGTTTTTCAAAATAGAGTTACACAGTGTGTATACCCTCCACACGGCATGTTCCATTAGGTTTCAACATGGGTGTGTACCTCTGCCAAACCTGGTCATGTAACACCCCTATACATGACTTGTTTATCCTCAGACACATCATGCCCTTTAATTTTCCCTCCTGACTGAGTTATTCTACATGGATAAACCACACGATTCTCTCCTAGGAAACACTACACAACATGTTCACCCTACACATGGTATGTACCACTTAATTTCTAACCACCTGTGTCATTATTCACACGGTCAGAGACACAGTCAACTCTACACGGTGTGTACAACTAAAGTTTTATCCACCCATGTCATTAGTCACATGGCTGGATACATGGCCTCTATAGCACTTGTGTGCTCCTAGTACACGGTGTGTTCTACCAAACAGTTTCCAACCCGTTTATCTGCTCACACAGTTAGTCACACTATTTAAGACTACATGGCATGTACATACAGTATAGAACATGTACTTAAGAAAAGTTGTTTCTTCCAGAACAGAAGAACACATGGCATGTGCTCATAACACCACATTCCATGTTGTCTCGGTTTTCAGACAGTAGACCTATGAAACTTATCTAAAACCCTTAAAAACTTAATTTTTTTCCAAGCGATGAAAAATTCCGACCCGTGAGAGCCCATACTCCCACGAATCAAAGTTTGGCATCCTTTTTCACACCATACTAGACAAAATTGAATTAAAGTTCATACATGATCCACCAAATCCCGATCCAAGATGGCCCATAACACCTCAGGGACCAAAGTTTGGTATCCATCCAAATGAAACTTTACATATCAGCAATACCCTATAAAATAACAGGTATTCTATCAAGGCATCTATCACAACAACATACATATCTAGAACAACATCTATCACAACAACCTGCAATTGGTAATGCACCCTAAATGTCATGACAATAATGCATGACATGTGATCTCTAGCAAGTGACTATATGATGCATGAGATGAAATACCCTCCTCTCATCAGGTTGCAACAGATATAGAACCGCAATTACATAAATCATAATAGCAAAAAACATATGTATCACCCAACGGTGAAATCAAACCAACTGTAATGATTTCAAAACCCAAAAAATTGCAATATTTTAGGTAACTTGGATTTACCCTGTACATGGGTTAGCTACTCCCAGTAAAAACTTATTACCAACTAACTATTCCTTCCAATACCTGTCTATAGGATCTAATCAATAAGACAAAGCAGAAAATAACCTGCTCTAATACCACTTTGTAACACCCCGGATCTAGATGCCGCCCAAAGGTACCTCATACCCGGTTAGTCACATGGCCTCAAGTGAATTTCCATGAATTCCAAAGGCTTTCGACTAGAAACGAGGACCTTGGGTGTTATAGTGGGGAAACTATGCCCTCATTGGCAGAACAACACATCATAATAATAATAATAAACAACATCGGAAATAGTAATACCATACAATAGAAGTAAACAATGGAAGACTGATAGTAAATAAACAACTAGAGCACATATATAAATTATGCATGTCACATATGTCTAAGAAAGAAGACAAAAAAGTCACAATGCTAAAAATATAGTACTAAAACAAAGTAAAAAAAGAAACAAGTAAACTCATGTAGCATCGCAAGACTTAGCTTGGTCCCATGCCCTCCAGCTCTATCAGATTCAAAAGCACTCAAGTACTTGATGTAGAAGGGAACTTTCTCTTATCTATACCTATAACCATATAGTCTATTTGGGACCAAAATCATGACCCAAAAAGGGTGTGAGAAGAATCCCAGTAGGCAACCAACAAAATATCCATGCCTAAATTTTAGTGAATATATACATCAGAAAATATGAAAAATGATGCAATAAATAAGGAAGTACTCAAAAGTAAACAATATTATAGTTTCCAATTACATTCTTTTACATTTATTTATTATTCAAACCATTTAATAATGAAATATTGAGATTTATCCTAAGCTATATATCCCTTGTGTAAAAGAAAAATAGATATCACAAAAGACCATCTTACAATCAAGTAAGACCGAGTCCAAGGTTGTACTTTGGTTTGGCAGGATCGTCACAATCAATCAGTCATTCACAAGAAACCCTCTGGGAAAGTTCTCACAACCTAAACCATCTAGTTCAAAATATAATCAAATCAATAAGGATACAATGACCCTCTAGGAAAGCTCACATAGTTTAACCCATTTGGTCTCACAAAAACAAAGACTATCTGAGGAAGCACTCACCATCAATTCTCTCTATGGTCTTTTAACAATAATCTATAGACTCTATAAGGAATCACTCAATGTCAATTCCCATAGTGGTATCATAACGGTATAATATAGAAACTCTTAGTGATCACTCACCGTCAATCTCCCATATAGTCTCATAACGTAATCATAACTGGCACTTTGGGGAATCCCTCATCGTTAATTCCCCCTATGGTCTCACCACACCAGGTTCTCACGACCCTGTGTAATAAAATCATGCACAAATTATATACAAAAACCCAAATTAATCTCAACTACTACAAGGTTAAGTATCTACAATGTATAACACATGTATTTAACAAGTAACAATTAAGCAATCAGTTCCAACCTAACAAGAAAGGTAAGGAAACAAGGTCTGCCTCATAGGCAACCTAGGCCAAACATTCATAAACATTCAAACAAGGAAACACAACCATGGGGTGTCCCATAAACATGCAATTTAGCATAATAAATCAATGAAAATTCTTAATCTAACAAACAATCTAAGGCTGATGATAACATGGTTCAATTCCTTAATAAGAAATACCCAAATCATGGGTAATCGACACTTAGGCATATATAAATCAAAGAAAAACTCTAAAAGGTAACAAACCAAATACCTCGATGTTGTACGGCTGATATAGTTTAACCTTAGTGTTTGAATCAGTCTATAACATCATAGGTCTATAGAAAGGTCAAAAATGTTCAACCTTTGATAACTTGAGAAAGAGGAGAAATTAGGAAGAGAGATTCATTAAGAACCAAGAACTCATCGAGGCGATTCCAATGCAACCAGCAATGTTTGATTTGGATAACAGATGAAGAATCGAAAACTCGAAGAAGATTTTGTGATTTCGTGTACTCCTTCACGAGGCACGACTAGAAGAAGATGAAAACGAGTGTTAGATAAGACCCCAATCTGATTAGTCAAATAAAAATAAAAGTACACAATGTGTTCATTTAATGTACACACTGTGTACAAGCATCAACTGGCCCCCTCTTTAGGTGGTCCACATGGACATGTACTCAGCCGTTATAGGGCCAGTACATGGCTATATGTGGAAACCAGGTATACAACGTGTACTCAGGAGTACAAAACATGTACTTAGAAGATTTTCAAAATATTCCTTTTTCCTTAAAAACACCTGAAATAAAGATTCATACCTGAAAATAAGATTCGGGTTCTTACATTACCTTATTGGGATTTTTAGATCATCCCTTTTGTCTATGTATTCTCCAAGATATCCTATCTAGATGTAAGATCTCAAAGGAAGTTAGGATCTCATTATGGATTTTAAATAAAATTTGTTTTTATTTTGGTTTCATGCTGTCTAATTATGTACCTAATTTTCCAAGGACACTAGAATTTATAATCCTTGGCTTGTAATTAATGGTTAATTATGATTAATATGTTGTAATAATATGTGTAAAAGGATAGGGGCATTATATTTGGTATCAGATCACAGTCTAGTTATTTTTGTAGATTAGGATTAGAAAACATTAGTAAGAACCCTAGGGACAATTCTATCACCATATATAACCTAGATTAAAACTTAAGTAATCACAAGTAAGGATATAATTTTATTTTATAATTTTATCCTTATATATTAAATTTTTCTTTTTTATATGATTATTAGCTAAGGATTGAAGCCCCCCTAATTGTGATTTATTTTTCTTAGTAAATGTTTGGAAATATAATAACTTGTGGAAACAATCAATGTGATAGGAAATATGAAGATTTCCCTAATGAAATTCCAAATTTGATGGGAATAGGTGATGAAAAATTCAAGATAATACCAGTACAATTAGATCATGTTATGAATAATAACTTGAATTGTGCAGAATGACCTAAATATTCTATGAATGAGAAAACTGTGGTTGAATCCTTTATGTGATAAAGACCTCCCATATTTAGTGGATCTTATGATCCCATCCTTATAGAACAATGGATTAACTCTAATGAGAAGATATTATCTATCCTTCAATGCTAAAAATAAGATAGGGTCATGCTAACGGTCTATCGATTTTATAGGGAAGTATATCAGTGGTGAAAACTGATCCAAAACACAAAGTTCAAGGAGGAAATTGATTTCATGGATTGGAATGCTTTCAAGAAAATATTTTTCAATAAATATTTTCCCCAAACTCTCTATCTTAATATGGAAAGGGAGTTCCTTGACTGAAGAAAAAGGAAGACAAATCTATTAGGGCATATGAAACAAAATTTACAAGGCTAGAAAGGTAAACCTCCAACTTTATCATGAACACCAAAAGAGAGGTGGATTTATTCTTTAGCAGACTAAATCAAAGTCTATGAAAAGCGTTGTTGATTTGATACTTTGACAGCTATGAGGATATTTTCCATTGTGCTATTTAGGTTGAAATGGATATAAGAGACTCTCAGTGGTCTCATTAACTTGGAGATAAAAAGAAAAAAATAGAGTTTAATATGTGATGATCAATAGATAAATCCCATGATGGAAAGAAAACCCAAAATCCCAAATTTCAAAAGTGTGGGAAAAAGCATCCCAGAAACTGCCTAAGGGGCCGGAAGATATTTTTTTCCATTTTCAAAGACCGGTTTAAGGGTAACCAGTAACCAGACAAACGATGCATCAAAACATCAAACAACGGTCAAAGAACCTGCTTCCCAGATTACATTTCAAAGTTCAAAATTCAAATTCAAAAGCAGGATAAATCGTAACCAAATCCTGACACTGATCTACCATACGCCATGCCTCTTCGTGACTCACAATCGCCCCGATCCATACAACCATCCATCATTCATCCGATCGCCGGTGAGATTTCACCAGAAATCACCATCGTTGTCATCCCTTTGCCGAACACCAGAGGCCCTCACCACCACTATAAGCACATAACACATTCACCACATCAAACAGATTCATGAGACCGAGATGATTCACAGATCCAACAGAGATCCTCCCCACCGCTGCCATCATCCGCTTGTCACCACACCAACCCGCTAGAGAAAAACAGGCGCAGTCCAACATCACCACCACAAACAGAGCACCAAAGAAGAATAAAACATCCATTGATTTAAGAACATACCTTTCTTCAGGGATAAAATTACACCAAACAATTACAAAATGTACCCCCACAGCGTCCACACCTCGCGCATCCACAATCACCACACAACAAAAACTAGAAGACCAATAAAAGATGAAAAACATGAACCAAAACAAAAAATAAGGCTTCCCAATCATCAGATCTCGCAGAAACAAACCCTATCGAGAGCCAAAGTAGAAGAACCCATCGCCGCCTTCGACATTGTCCCTGAGGACCAGATTCCCCAAAATGATCGTAAACAACTCAGAACGCGATGACACCCCCAGATCGTAGCTTCTGAAACCCTAATAGATACTTTAAATGTGGAAGAGAGGGGAACCTGGCTAATAAATGAGGGAGGAATTGTAGAGACCCGAAGCTTGACATACATGGACATTACATTACTTTTGAGGAATACTTATTACATAACAAAAGCAGACACCAAAGGAACGTAATAGTTTAGTGCCTTTGGAAACTTAAAACTTAATCTTCTAATCTTGGTGAAAGATCCTCAACATCTCCCATAAAGATCTTCCTATTTTTTTTTCTTACCTAAAACCTTTCCTTATATCCTGGGGAAAAGAAAACATAAAAAGGGCGAGCTCAAATGCTCAGTAAGGGTAAGAATGTATAAAATAAGACAAATCATATACATTTGAACTTAAAAACATGAACATAATGTTTAAACATCAAAATCTTGAGCAATGACATAAAACATGGAAGTACGTAAGGAATAGATCATAAAGGAACATCAATCATGATAAAATAGCATGAGAATAAAACATGTAATTGTGGAAACCATTAATCACATGATATGATTTACATAGTAGCCAAGACAATGCTGCCAAGACCATCTTAGTGGACAAAGTCCCTTTCTGAATCGAGTTCACTCCTCGTTCCAGTCCTGTAACACTGAACCAGATTAACTTACCGTTCCATCCATGTCTATCTCATGAGATATAAATCTTTACCCAATGCATTTGAGGGATATATAGGTCCCACCCATCTCATAATGATACCATTCTTATGTGTGCCACAAAATCATAAATCATACATCATTGCATAACCCATGTAATAAAAATGGGATTCTTAAACATCATGACATCATAAAACAATTCATATAAGATAAAGGAATTCATAAAAACAATTCCATCACAACATAATAAAATCAATGTAATAATAGGGATAGAAACAAAACCCTATATTATCTTAGATGGAAAATAATTTTGATAAAACACTTGAACTCAATTCTTGAGGAAAATATCCTTTTTACTTCAAAAACATTTTCCTTTCTTAACATGTCATAAAATTTTAAACTAAAAGAAGTTGATTAAAAATAAACTTGAAAACTTGTAAAGGAAGATTCTTGGAAATAATGTTTTAAAAATCCATTCATTCCGTATAAGTTAAAAAAAACATTCTTCTCGTACTTTTGTCGGAAAAGTCAAAAAGTACCTCGTACGAAAAACTACAAAAGATTCCTTTCATATCTTTTACTAAAAACTCACCAAAGAGTAAAATTGGATTTAAAAAATTGTAGGTGGATGGAAATAATATTACATATTGAGGAAACATGCATGTGGATGATAAAATACACACTAGTAAATACCAAAGTATAAACAATCTTAGATAAAAATGAGATTGTGATATTTTCCCTTACCTTAGGTCCGATATGCTTCGTATGGATCCGAACCTCATGTATAATGATTTAAATAATGTCATTGACTTATTAAATAATCATATTAATTGTTATGATATCATATATGTTTCACTTATGACTTTATATTACCCGTTCTTTTGTAAATTCAATGTAAAAGCAGCGTTTTGGGTAAAATCATTTCATTTATCGTATGTGTTTCAACTTACCATTCTAGATATTATTACTTATATCCTGATTTACATAATTCCAGAATGTAAAACATGATTTATATATAATATATATTCATCGTATACATATATATTATAGATCGATAAAAGGAATTAAATACACCGTTCATAGAGACTGTAGGCCGTACGTACGCATGAACACTGTTTTCGTTTCCTTGTTGAATTGAATGAAATTAAAAATATGACATACATATATATATATATATAAATAGAGTAGAATTATTATATCATATATTTCATTATTATTCATTATATATACTTTATAATCATTATTGAATTGTTAATCATGGAAAATGAATCTCATCATGTTCGTGGAGACGGTAGTCCGTACGTACACACGAGCGATGATATCATTCCCATGATCATGGAATTGTATTCGAGTATATGTATACTATTTCAGAATAAATATCAATTTACAATAATCATATATAGTCATTATTTACTCTATTATACCCATCCAAGTAAGGTGGTGGTGGAAAATAGATTACACCACGGCGTGGAGACGGTATTCCGTACATACGCACGCGCGGTGATTTCGTTTTCCGTAGGATGGATAGATGGTGAAATAGGGTTGTTTCATAATTATAATAACATATCATTATATGAGTGATAATGATGTTATTACTTCATAATGAAACAACTAAATAAGAAGAAGTGGAATAAGAAATAAAGTTGAAAGAATCGGTAACAGACATTACCTCTTCTTTGAAGCGCCTCATTGAGACCTCCTCTTAGGGCAATAAAATTGGTCTTTGAAGAAGAAAAGAACCTCTAGGATGTTTCTATGGAAGTGGAGAAGATAATTTGGCAGGTTTTGGCCGAGATTGAAGGCTCAAAGTGGTGTGAGGAAGAGAGGGAGGAGGTTCCCTTTTATAAGGGAGGAGAGGGGCACCTTTGGAAAAACTAAAAATATTATTTTATTATAAAGTCATATTCGGTTTTTAATAGTTCCAAATTGAGTTATTTCGAAGCTAAGTTGGGTATGGGTCTAAAGCCTATCATACAATAGAATTTAGACAAGTTTAGGTTTCTATTTTAACCTTATCATTTAGATTTAACCTTAAGTTAAATAATTTTACTTTTACCGCGTCTTCTTGTTTTCTTACACTATAAGGTTAATAAACTTACTATAAAAATCCAAACAAACCCCAACTTGTTTATTATAAATATATATAACTTTATATAAGTAATTTGGCCGAACCTTAGATTTTTAGGAATAAAATAACAATTAATAATATAATATTTGTTTTAAAAACTATTTTATGTCAATTTTGACACTATTTGGTAATTGATTTTTGTGAAAATCATAACAGATTTATTAGTTCTAAAAAAGTTAACTAAATCAATAATAACATGTCATATTAACCTATAAAATTGGTGTAATTCATAAAAAGTCTCAAATTACATTTATTTGGGTATTTATAACATCAATTATGTCAATATTTCATTAATAAGATAATTACTACATCATCTTTGTGTCATAAATAAATTAAATTATTTAATGTCTAAAAATTATAAATAAAATACCATTATGTAGGAAATAGTTTTATATTTCTAATTAATATTTATAGTCGAATTTATCTTTTGTATTACCCTATTTTAAAAATGATTTACTTATTAAACTTTGATTTTAACTATTTTAACCCTTCTTTAAATAAATTAATATTAAATGTCCTAATCTAATCCAAGTAGGCCTAAATGGTCATATTTTATTTCTAAGGTTGTTTTTGGTCGAATTACACTTATAAAATAGAATTATGACATGTGTTAGGGTAATAATAATATCATTTTTACCCTTAATTATCCTATTTACTTTTAACCGTGGTAAATAAAAGTAAAAAGTTACTATTCACCAAAAAATATTTTCATCTCATTGAACCACATTTTAGTCCTTGATATTAACCGTGTGTCTAGGATTTTTGAAATTTCACTCACAGAAGCGGTAAAATTAAGTTTTATGAAAAATTCAGTTTTTTTAACTACCACTTAGTGGTTTCACTATTCATCAAAAAAATGAAAGTTTCTAGACAAATACCAAAACTTAGGCCTAAGATATATTTGATATTATGAATTCAAAAATGAGGTCTATTTTACCAAATTAAAAAAATATCAGTTGCATTAATTAATTTAAAAATTAATTCTCGTCGTCAAAACAAATAGCGTGTTTTTAAGAGACAGTAACTATCAAAAGATTGACACTTGTTTATGTCTGGTTTAAATGTGAAATTACATCCAACGAACAAAATTGTATTAAATGGAAAAAAATATATTCTAAATATACTTTAAAACCACTCAAATTAATAATTTATCACTATTAATTATTTCGATTAAAAAAGTTGTTTTTAATTAAAATTTAGTAATTTTCACTATTTATCAGAATATGAAAGTTTGTCCGAAAAGTACCAAAATTTCACCCTAAGCTAATTTTGATGTTACGAATCCAAAAATGAAGTCCATTTTGAAAGATAAAATTTATAAAATTTCAAACAGTGGGTATTACTATTCATGACGACTGGTTCATAATAATATTATAATAATATCTCGTTTAGTGAAACTCGGTATTGCGTACTACACACGCTATCGAGGAAGGTCTTTATTGCGTGAAATGCAAGCCAAGTCAGGGATGCGTGTTGCGCAAGATACTTTTGGTGTAGTGTACAACACAAGACATTAATGAAATTAAAAAGAATATTTTTCATAAAATATCGGGGTGTTACATTCTACCCCCCTTAAAATGAATTTCGCCCTCGAAATTCGTCGGGGTTATAAATGATTTACTACTCGAAAGTTTATTTAATAGAAACCCACATCATAAAAAGGAATACCAAAACATGGCTTTAAAAACTAAAGAATGAAACGTAACTGTTACAAAAATTAACTCATCACTGGGTTTTCACGTAGGAGAACATAGGTGAAAATATGGATATGGAAGAAAAATCTAACCATCAAGTTCTGATGGAGAGTGGTAGAGAATATGGCTATGAAAAATACAACAATCACAAAGCCATAAATTTGTGACGATCTAGGGTACCATCTGATTCATCAGATATAAGGGAAATATGACAACATTTTTGGTTTTCAAGATCATTTCGCTAAAGTTGAAGAATTTGAATTAGAATAAATACTTACTTTATTTTGGTATAATCTCACTTTTGTTCGTGCATTGAACAATTTCCACTTCATATCTTAAAGAAATGAAGTTTAATTTTTTATTCGTGAAGTGTTAGCAGATCATTTAATAGAATGACGGGTCATTCCATCTGTCTCAAACAAAAGGTTAGCAAAAGTTATTAAATATACATAAGTCGATCTATAGTGAGATTAATCATATATGGTTCCTAAAATGGACTTATAATTCATATATCATACTGATTAATATAATAAAACTAGTTTCTACTAAACAGGGACTTCCTATAGTCCGGTGGTAGGCGATAAAGGCTAGTCGCACTTCGGTTGTGGGTTCAATTCCCACAGCCTTGTCCGACGCGATGGGATGTCGCCCGTCCTGCAGGTTGTCCTTTTTCTAAAACTACATTACTATAACATCCCATCAATAATATCGAAAAAAGTTCTATCCTTAAACAATACTATCTTATGTCCAACACAATCCATTCCAATATTTATCTAAAATACTTCGGTCCAAGATCATATTATAAAGAAAATGATTACTTGAAATGTCATCAACCAACCATCATTTAACCCCCATTATCTTGTTGGTCACATTCCAATCATGTGAATACCTTAATCATGTATTCTCTTGAAAAATGAATACCCATTAAACCTTAGTGAAAACATGAATGCTGTCAAAAGTTAATTCTTTCCACATACCAAAATCCAAAAATTCTATATACTCAAACCATGATATAACCTTCTCCTTATATCAGTCATGAGCTCATGAATACTATCAAACATTTAATTTTCTCCTTATCCCTTCATTATGCGCATATCATCTACTTTCCAAAAATACTGGTATCATTCATCACACACTTTCAAAACTTAAAGGAATACAACATTGTAACAATCCTTTGATTTCTCGTTATTCCATAGTACCATGAGATTACTTATACAACATTAAATTTGATAAACATGTAATCATTCCACTACCTTCTTAAGCCATTGACCGAGCTTCAACAATTCTTTCATCTCACATATCATTTTTAGTATCTTAATCATAATCAACATAAATATTACCCATACGACCATACTGATTCTCTTCATGAGACTTTCCGTAAGGGCATTGGTTTGCATAATGCCCGTACATTCCACATTTAAAACATTTAACCGTTGTTGATGTCGTAGCAATACCATTATCCTCATCCATGGTGTTAACTGAACCTTTTCCTTTGAACTTAATGGCTTTATGTCCTTCTTTTCCACACCCAAATCATCTTCCAGTTCCTTTGAAACATTATCCTTGATGCCTCTTCCCACATGATTTACATAGGGGAAATTGAACTTTATTTCCTCTATGATCATCATGAAACTCCATCTTTCTCTTATTAGCCGAGTCAGGAAACTTACCAAATTTGAGATTATTGATCATATTATGAGATTTCTGATTCAGCATAATAATGATGTTTGGACTTCTAGATCCCATTTCATTTGGTTGCTCATGAAGAATATCATTCCATTTTCCATCATATCCTCCATTATCGTGAATCTTCATGTTTCCAGCCATTTTCTAAAACCCAAAAAGAATAGTGTGAGAGGAAAAAATCATGATAGGGAAAACAACATATTAAAGGGGGAGTACCCTCAATATCTAACATCTTAGGTTAAATTCTAATATCGTTACCGAAGTTCTAGGACTATATCCTATACGTATACTTATCCTTAGGGACATCCCTAGACATACCTTAGAAATATCTCTAGGGATCTCACAAAAGTTTTCGCATCCTAGTTTCCAAAGGTTAACTAAACCTTTCCTCTGATACCAACTATAGAGACCCGAAGCTTGACATACATGGACATTACATTACTTTTGCGGAATACTTATTACATAACAAAAACAGACACCAATGGACCGTAATAGTTTAGTGCCTTTGGAAACTTGGAACATAATCTTCTAATCTTGGTGAAAGATCCTCAACATATCCCATAAAGATCTTCCCTTTTTTTTCTTACCTAAAACCTTTCCTTATATCCTGGGGAAATGAAAACATAAAAAGGGTGAGCTCAAATGCTCAGTAAGGGTAAGCATGGATAAAATAAGATAAATCATATACATTTGAACTTAAAAACATGAGCATAATGTTTAAACATCAAAAGCTTGAGCAATGACATAAAACATGGAAGTACGTAAGGAATAGATCATAAAGGAAAATCAATCATTATAAAATAGCATGGGAATAAAACATGTAATTGTGGCAACCATTAAGCACATGATATGATTTCCATAGTAGCCAAGGCATTGCTGCCAAGACCATCTTAGTGGACAAAGTCCCTTTCTGAATCGAGTTCACTCCTCGTTCCAGTCCTGTAACACTGAACCGAATTAACTTACCGTTCTAGCCATGTCTATATCATGAGATATAAATCTTTACCCAATGCATTGGAGGGATATATAGGTCCCACCCATCTCATAATAATACCATTCTTATGTGTGCCACAAAATCATAAATCATACATCATTGCATAACCCATGTAATAAAAATGGGATTCTTAAACATCATGACATAATAAAAAAATTCATATAAGATAAAGGAATTCATAAAAATAATTCCATCAAAAAATAATCAAATCAATGTAATAATAGGGATAGAAACATAACCCTATACTATCTTAGATGGAAAATAATTTTGAAAAAACACTTGAACTCCATTCTTGAGGAAAATATCCTTTCTACTTCAAAAACATTTTCCTTTCTTAACATGTCATACAATTTTAAACTAAAAGAAGTTGAATAAAAATAAACTCAAAAACTTGTAAAGGAAGCTTCTTGGAAATAATGTTTTAAAAATCCATTCATGCCGTATAAGTTAAAAAAAACATTCTTCTCGTACTTTTGTCGGAAAAGTCAAAAAGTACCTCGTACGAAAAACGAAAAAAGATTCCTTTCATATCTTTTACTAAAAACTCACCAAACGGTAAAATTGGATTTAAAAAATTGTAGGTGGATGGAAATAATATTACATATTGAGGAAACATGGATGTGGATGATAAAATACACCCCAGTAAATACTAAAGTATAAAAAATCTCAGATAAAAATGAGATTGTGATATTTTCCCTTACCTTAGGTCCGATATGCTTCGTATGGATCCGAACCTCCTGTATAATGACTTAAATAATGTCATTGACTTATTAAATAATAATATTAATTGTTATGATATCATATATGTTTCACGTATGACTTTATATTACCCGTTCTTTTGTAAATTCAATGTAAAAGCAGCGTTTTGGGTAAAATCATTTCATTTATCGTATGTGTTTCGACTTGTCGTTCTTGATATTATTACTTATATCCTGATTTACATAATTCCAGAATTTAAAACATGATTTATATATAATATATATTCATCATATACATATATATTATATATATATAAAAGGAATGAAATACACCGTTCGTGGAGACGGTAGGCCGTACGTATGCATGAACGCTGTTTTCGTTTCCTTGTTGAATTGAATGAAATTAAATAGATGACATACATACATATATATATATATATAAATAAATTAGCATGATTATGTCATATATTTCATTATTATTCATTATATATACTTTATAATCATTCTTGAATGGTTAATCATGGAAAATGAATCTCATCGCGTTCGTGGAGATGGTAGTCCGTACGCACGCACGAGCGATGATATCATTGCCATGATCATGGAATTGTATTGGAGTGTATGTATACTATTTCAGAATCAATATCACTTTACAATAATCATATATAGTCATTATTTAAACCATTATACCTATCCGAGTAATGTGGTGGTGGAAAATAGATTACACCACGGCGTGGAGGCGGTATTCCGTACATACACACGCGCGGTGATTTCATTTTCTGTAGGATGGATAGATGGTGAAATAGGGTTGTTTCATAATTATAATAACATATCAGTATATGAGTGATACTGATGTTATTACTTCATAATGAAACAACTAAATAAGAATAAGTGGGAGAAGAAATAAAGTTGAAAGAATCGGTAACGGACATTACCTCTTCTTTGAAGCGCCTCCTTGAGACCTCCTCTTAGGGCACTAAAATTGGTCTTTGAAGAAGACCAGAACCTCTAGGATGTTTCTATGGAAGTGGAGAAGATAATTTGGCAGGGTTTTTCCAAGCTTGAAGGCTCAAAGTGGTGTGAGGAAGAGAGGGAGGAGGTTCCCTTTTATAAGGGAGGAGAGGGGCACCTTTGGAAAAACTAAAAATATTATTTTATTATAAAGTCACATTCGGTTTTTAATAGCTCCAAATTGAGTTATTTAGAAGCTAAGGTGTGTATGGGTAGAAATAATCTCATCCAATAGAATTTATAAAAGTTTAGGTCTCTATTTTAACCTTATCATTTAGATTTAACCTTAAGTTAAATAATTTTACTTTTACCGTGTCTTCTTGTTTTCTTACACTATAAGGTTAATAAACATACTATAACAAGCCAAAAGAACACCAAGTTGTTTATTATCAATATATATAACATTATCTAAGTCATTTGGCCGAACCTTAAATTTTTAGGAATAAAATAACAATTAATAATATAATATTTGTTTTAAAAACTATTTTATGTCAATTTTGACACTATTTGGTAATTGATTTTTTTGAAAATCGTAATAGAATGATTAGTTCTAAAAAAGTTAACTAAATCAATACTAACATGTCATATTAACCTATAAAATTAGTTTAATTCATAAAAAGTCTCAAATTACATTTATTTGGGTATTTATAACATCAATTATGTCAATATTTCATTAATAAGATAATTACTGCATCATCTTTGTGTCATAAATAAATTAAATTATTTATTGTCTAAAAATTATAAATAAAAGACCATTATGTATGAAATAATTTTATATTTCTAATGAATATTTATAGTAGAATTTATATCATGTATAACCCTATATTAATTTTTTTTTACTTATTAAACTTTGATTTTAACTATTTTAACCCTTCTTTAAATAAATTAATATTAAATGTCCTAATCTAATCCAAGTGGACCTAAATGGTCATATTTTAATACTAAGGTTGTTTTTGGTCTAATTACACTTATCCAATATAATTAGGACATGTGTTAGGGTAATAATAATATCATTTTTACCCTTAATTATCCTATTTACTTTTAACCGTGGTAAATAAAAGTAAAAGTTACTATTCACCAAAAAATATTTTTCATCTCATTGAACCAAATTTTAGTCCTTGATATTAATCATGTCTCTTGGATTTTTGAAATTGCACTCATAGAAGCGGTAAAATTAAGTTTTATGAAAAATTTAGTTTTTTTAACTACCACTTAGTGGTTTCACTATTCATCAAAAAATGAAAGTTTCCAGAAAAATTACAAAAATTAGGCCTAAGCTATATTTGATATTATGAATTCAAAAATGATTTCTATTTTACCAAATTCAAAACATATTAGTTGCATTAATTAATTTAAAAATTAATTCTCGTCGTCAAAACAAATAGCGTGTTTTTAAGAGATAATAACTATCAAAAGATTGACACTTGTTTATGTCTGATTTAAATGTGAAATTACATAAAATGACCAAAATTGTATTAAATGGTAAAAATATATTCTAAATATACTTTAAAACCACTCAAATTAATAATTTATCACTATTAATTATTTTGATTAAAAAAGTTGTTTTTAATTAAAATTTAGTAATTTTCACTATTCATCAGAATATGAAAGTTATCCGAAAAGTACCAAAATTTCACCCTAAGATAATTTCGATATTACGAATCCAAAAATGAAGTCCATTTTGAAAGATAAAATTTTTAAAATTTCAAAAAGTGGGTATTACTATTCATAACGGCTAGTTCATAATAATATTATAATAATATCTCGTTTAGTGAAACTCGGTATTGCGTACTACACACGTTATCGAGGAAGGTATTTATTGCGTGCATTGAAAGCCAAGTTAGGGATGCGTGTTGTGCAAGCTACTTTTGGTGTAGCGTACAACACAAGACATTAATGAAATTAAAAAGAATATTTTTCATAAAATATCAGGGTGTTACAAGGCTGACTTACAAGCCATCATCTTTAATATAATAATTAATAATTTCAAAACCATGTGATAAATTAAATTAAATAAAACAAATGCATAAATAGGACTTTGTTAATCTCATGAATGATTAGACACATACAAAAAATATCCAAAATTACATTGGCTAACATTCATTCCTCTTTGTTCTTTATTATTAAGATAAACACACCTACATTAATTAATTAATTAACTCCATTTTATCTTAATGACCATAAAAATTCTCTTAAATATATCCGACATAAATGAATTTATTAAAAATAAAAGGCATGACCAATAATTAAAGATAATTATAATAAATAAATTGATAATTTTGAATTCTTTAAAAATTTATTAAATTGAAAAACACATTGGGTTCTAGTCAATATAAGATGGTTTTAATGATATAATTAATTATTTAATGTAATTTAATTCTATGATTTATTGGAAGACTACTGAGCATGTACTTTTGATCCACACGCCATGTTCCGTGATTTCAGTGTACTCAGGATACATGCATGAGGCTTCAGTGTGTACCTTAGTCAGACCACATAGTGTGTACTAACTAGATACATGTTTTGTATCATGCTTTTTGTGTGTCTTCCTTATCCATCGAATTACTTCATGTATTTTTTAGACACGATACCGCACAATGTGTACTCTAGTTACACTCCATGTGTTCTACTAGCCGTGTGTCTGCATAACGTGATGAATGAATCAAGGTGTATTTAGAACATGATAAAAAATGAACTACATGCTGTGTACACTAGCTACACATCATGTATTTCATTACTTCTCTAGGATTTCAATCTCATGTGGGTTTTAACAATGTATTTGACCATATGGTTTGTGTAAATTTCTCTTTTAAAACATGAAAACTACATGATGTGTATGTCATCTACCCACCGTGTAATTCGAAAAGTCATGTGCTAGGATAGACTAATATATAATTTGTGTGCAATAAATGCACCATGTGTAGTTACTTATTGGAATTCCATGCATCCCTGGACATGTCCATATACAATACTCTTGGGTACATGATGTGTACTCTAACTACACATCGTGTAACCCAATCTCACTATCCAAAATATTTATCACTTCCTGATGGAAGCTCTGGTCATTCTTCATATGTTGTTAGACCTTTATGAAAATATGAATCTTGAATGAAGTAATTAATATTTCAAAATAGTCTTAATTAAAATGGATGAAAGATCGAATGTTTTGTAATTTTAATATCTAACCACTATTGTGCATAATAGATCAAAAATAAAATAAATAATTGTAAATTATAAATTTTACCACTACAATACCACTTGAAAGTTTCAGGCATAGTGGAAGCATCTTGGTGTGAGAATAACCATAAATGTGTTTTCAATTTTATGAATCATTTGAAACATTGTATAAGATATAAACATCATGGACAATGAAAATTTTCCACAAAATATTGACATAAGAGAACCTAGAACCTGAAGAGTGGATATTTTTAGGTTAAATTTATAATGAATTTAAATATGGCCAGAAGAAATGCTCACATCATCTTAAGATATTTTTTTGATGATGTTATTGATCTTCTGAAAAACCCTTTCAGATTACCTTCATTGAATAGTGTGGATCCATATATAGAATCTCTCTATAGGTGATCTAAATGTGCTCATTAGATCTCTAAATTTTACAGAGCTATTTTCGGGTGCTAGTGAAGTGGATCAATTGTCTTGTGTTTTTCATATTGATCCTTCTATATCCTTTGGGTTTTAATGATTTTTCCTTGTTCATGAGAGGAGGAGAGAAGAAGGAATTCGAGAGAGAAGTCTGTTGTGTGAAATGATTCTCAAGTATTGATTTACCCTACACAAAAGACATAACCATATATTTATAGAGTTAGTGTTTATTTTAAAAAATTATTTAATTGTATACCAACCCTTAAATAATAGTATAATCCTTATCAAACCTCATTCCATATAATAATAATAATATTATTACTATTTTATGATGTTTAATGACTGGGGAAATGATAAATATCATTTTCTCGTCTTGTAAATTAATATTTATCACCTAACACAATCTTGGTCCAATCAAACTCCTCAACATTTTATTGAATACCTCAATGAATATTTTATTCATAAATAAAGATTTTATCCAAAAACCAGTGAACAAATATTTATTAAATATTAAATAAATATTTTTGATCGGTAAAAAATAATTAAAATCATTTCTCTGTTTTGAGAATATTATTTATTTGATTAATTAAATTCAAATAGAATTTAATAGAGATCTATAGAAACACTTAATGTGTAACCCTCTATAATTATTTCCTGTTTTAATTTGGAAGGATTTCATAAAGTCCAAGAATATTATTCATAAACTGGTTAATGCACCTAAGAGAAAGAACCTAATGTCACAACAATGTCAACCACATGTGAAAACTAGATGTTTAAAATAATCCCTTTATCATAATATCACATTAAGCTCATCACAGATCCATGTCATCAACCTATATTCTTGTTAAATAATTCTTTGACTATCTTAAATAAACATGTCTTTTCACCATGGATATTGAATTTAAGTTACGGTTCTTTTCCAAAAAATGGGATGATATATCACTTCAATAAATATGAAAGGGAAAAATAATTATTTAAATTTTCTATTAATAACTTGTCATTCATTATAAACCCAACATAAACCACTTTCCATAAACATATGGAATCATGGTTCTATTCAATAAATATAAGTGCACGAGTCATGATATGAATTAATGACAATATTAAAGTATAAATACTATTACAAAAATTCACAGATATGAATATTTGATAACACCAAAACATGTATAATTTCAACTGGAGGGTTTGTTCTCATAATGTCTCATATTAGAGATAACTAATTTCAAACTTAATGAGAATAAGTATCATCCACTTACGAGTACTCACACTTGATAGTGTATATACTGTTTTCCCCATCATAGAATGTTATCTGACTGCAGAACTATATTTAAGAATATAGTAATGACATTTAATGGTTCTAGAATATCAACTACAATACTTTCAAGTTTTTTGATAGGGAAATTAAGTTATTTTTCCATATGTTCAAGAGTTAATGGTGTGAATAACTTGAATTCATCACACTAGAACATGAGATATCAGAAATAATGTTTAATTTTTCATAGAACATGAGTTGATATTGTTAGAGGAATTATTATTTGAATTCTTGAAGTAATGAAAACACCAATACAATCGGTGAATGGGTTGATGATGTAAATTATGAGTAGAAATAAAATAATAGAATAAAAAAATTAAGTTACTTATTTTATTTTAATAGTAAATTATAAATTACATGCAATAATCCTATTAAAGTATTCAAGTCTATTTCATTGAGTTTAGTAGGGAAATTTTTAAATGGGAATCCCACCTTGCCACTCCCGCAACACCCAAATCTATCGCATGGTATCAAACTAGTCACACTAATATATATATATATATATATATTATCATGATTTGAGTTATTAGAATTTATCTCAAGGGGGTCTAAATTTGGTTCCAATGGTTGAGAAAATGTGTGAATTAAAGTTTGTATGTAGAGTAAAAAACTAAAGAGAATGAGATTTTATTCACAAGAATCAGTTTATTTTATTTATTTTACTATATTTTAATAAATTAAATGAGATAATATATTAAGGGAGTGTTTGACAGGGTTTAATAAGGTTTTAATTTTGAATTATTTTTAATACATTTATGTGTGTCTGTGTGTCAACAAATATGTGTGTGTATATTATTATCATATGTTTATGTAACATAATATATATATATATATATATATAATAAAATTGTGTGGGGTAGATGTTTCCCCCACACAATATGTGTCAGCTCAAACTCCCCATGCCGGGGGAGTTAAGACTTGAAAAAATTAACTATTTTTTTCAAAAGAGGTTGGTGATTAAAAAAACCCCATTTTCCTTTTTTATATTATATTATATATAATATATTATAATATATATTTATTAATATAAATATTTATTTTAATATATATATATATATATATATATATATTAAAAATTAATAAAAAAACCAAAAATAAATGAAATAATTCTAGCAATTTTTAATGGGGAGTCAAATACCATAAGTGGATCTAGAAAAATAATTTAAAATAATTTAAAATTATTTAATGGTTGTCGAAATGTATTTTAAATTTTAGTTGTTGGAAAATTTATTGCATTATGAATGATAATGAGATTGAACAATCTTTGTATTATTAGATTTATTAATTTAATTTAACCATTAAATGGTTTAAATTTGTAATAATTTCTATTAAATTTATTCTTTCAGTCTATGTATGGACCCTAATTTAAATTGTGTAAGGGAATATGTATTCAAATTTAATTATTAAATGTAATTCCTACTTCCCAATTTCCCCTCACTTGCAAGTGAGTAAAATTATATAGATGGAGATTACCTAAAAATATGATTCAAGAGACAAACCAAAGTCAAATCAAAACAAAGGTGAAATAGAAACAAAAGAGATGCATAAAAGAATGGATGATGATGTAACTTAAGTGAAGGAGTTACCACCCTTAAGGTCAATGTTGGTTTATTATCACTCAATAAACTAACCTGTAGAATAAAGGACATGATAATTCATGTTTATTTGTCTTTTAATGGTTAATTGTTTTATATAATTTTTATCCCATTGTTAGTATTATTAATAACAATTATTAGATAAAAATATATGACAAGCATAATGAAATGTTTTATGTTTATTATTATTTATTTATTCAAAGAACTAGCATAAATAAGAATACTAGGTAAATTTGGATTTCATTCATGAATATAAAAAAATTTCTTAAAAGAAAAATATTATGTATAAATTCCTTCCATTATATATTTTAGAATATAACCATAGTTTAAAGTTTTTTTAGATGTATTCAAGATAATTCCTAACCATCAAGGAGTTCTAATGATGGTGATGGGTTGATTTCACCAAATTGAATTTAATATAAGTTTCCATACCCTTGTTGGTGTATTTTGGAGGCAAGTGTTGAGTAAATAAGAGTATATGATTCAAGGATTAGTGATTCTACTTAATAGATCATGAAGAAACAAGTTAATATAATTGGAAATAGTAAATATTACCTAAATACCATATCATAATAGCATGATCATAGTATTGGTTATAAGAAAATATATAAGGATCCATTCCCCTAAAATTTATAATGTATATTTGTGGTAGAAAATGGAAAGTAATACCGCTCACTCACTGTCACTACAATCTATTTCAGACAATGAGAATGTACTTACAAGTGAAAATTTATAGGAGTGGTATAGTAACTTATTTATTATACCATGAAAATAAAGGTAATATTAAGTACTTAAGTCCCCATTACATTTTCTACCTCTATAAGTAGTTTGTTAAGATGAGAAATATGATTACTAGAGACACATGAATGATTTATTAGATGTGAATGAATTATACAATCATCATTGTCTGATGAGCTATTAAAGTAGTATAAAGACCAAGATACATACTCTATGATGTCTCATTTATGGGAGATTTACCATGAGAGAGATATAAAAGAGAGATAAAAAATATCATAAGGTTTGTTCACATGGATTTTCTGAGAGGGATCCCCTACTAGACCTCTTGTACTCAAGATCATATGGTACATTGAGTGTTTTGAGAATTTTGGACATAAGTTAGACAATTTTGTTTCCACATATCTCATTTTATCTTCTCTACCACAATTTTTCTCAATTTTTATTATTATTTTTAACATGAAAAAAATCAGAAAAATCACTTTTGGATCTTTTAACAATGATTTTATAAATTGATAAAGACATGGAGAAATATAATTATTCAGTATTTATGGTGAAAAATAATAATATTAAGGCTAAGTGACCAATGAAAATATAAATTTCAAAGGGACATATTTAATATTCTTCTTAAGAAACAAAAAATTTAGAGGGAGATCAATGATTAAGAATATATTTTCTTTGCATGTTGAAAGAAAGTCCATTGAAATAAGAACTATAAATATAGTTAAGAATAAAGGGGAATATTCAGAGATGTTAAAAATTAAATGAAAACCTTATAGTTCTATTATTTGGGTATTAGATGTAGTTTATAGCACCCCAGACCAACACTTATAGAATCCAGTGTGAATATACGCCTTATTTACATAACTAATTTGAAAATGAACTGAAGCAGTCTAATTTTAACCCTAAATAATTACAATATCACCAAAAAATATTTATTCACATACATTAGAAGGACCTTTTAGGTTTTGAGTTTTTTAGAGTTTGTAAAAACATTTAAATAATAAATCCCATTTCTTTCTCATAAAATGGAAATTGTTTTCACTATATAAGAAACTACTTAATCTACAATAAGTATTAAGTATCTCCCAAAATTTCTCTACACATGTTATTATATTAGACATATCATGTTCAATAATTTCCATATTCAATCAGTATATTGAATCTAGGTAAATACACTTAAATCAAAGGAAGGAAATATGAAGTGTTCAAAAAGGAAAGACATTGCAAGAAATGTTATACCTAAAAAAAGTGCATGGTTAGGCAAGACAAAGGTAGTGATAGATCATATAATTAATAGAAAGTAATATTACATAATCCATATAGATAAATAATATTCATGAAAACATTTATAGAATATCCTCAATCAAGTATAAGGTATGCCAAGGAAAATTAATCAGATGAAAAAAAAGTTTTAAGGGTTTTAGAAAAATCACTTTGGGAATAGGAAATATCTTTTATCTTTTGAAATAATTTTAAAAGAAATATTTTATAAATATAGTTTATAATAATAATTTATTATGGAAACCATAAAATATATAGTGTTAAAGCTTTATATAAATCAATAAATGTGGTGTAAATTTGTGTACAAATGTAGAATATTAAAAAGGAATTTTAATAGACATTCATAAAAAGGTGAAGTTATGGGTAACTTTTAAAAGTTATTTTCAAAAAGGTGAATTGAAAAATTTTGAAAAAAAAAATTACTTTTTAAGAATAAAATTAAATAATAGATCCTTTAAAATACATAAATTTTATCAAAATAAATGTGATGTGGAAGATAAAACATTTGATTTGAAAGAATATAAAACCTTTTTAATGTTATAAAATACCTTTACTGAAAAGACATATCATAAAAAGAGTAAAAAATTCATTTTCAAAAGAGGAAAATTAAAATATAGAGGTTACATGAGATAACACATAATTAAGATTCCAATTATAAAGGATAATATCAGCTGGAAAGGAAATTATTGACATGGAGAGAAAAGCATCATTAAAGAGAATGATAATTATTCTCAATAATGAATACTTTTGGGGAAGGAAATTTTATCAAGGTAAAATATCTAAATTAAAAGATAGTTTTACATAAAATAAGAACATAACATACTATAAAATAAATTCTAAATCTGGAAGAAACTAGTCATTGAAGAAATAATTTCATCATGAAGTAATATAACTCAATGAAGGGAGTTGTGTTAACAAAAACCCTTTCAACTTTGGCATATTTTGAATAGAAAACCATTTATAAGAGAACATAATATGGTAATTCAAACCCAATGAATAAAATTAATAAGTTAAAATACATTCATTAGGTATAAGATAAACCATTATAAAGAAAACATGTTGTATAATAGGAAATATGTCTCAAGGGGTGAAAATTTGAGACAAGAAATGCTTACCTTAATTCCTAGCATCCATTAAAGTCCTTGAATATACAATATAAAAAAATAATAATCTTAATAACATATTTAGTAATCTTATTCACATATATTAACTTTTATAAACTTCATTTATAATTTTTCTCTACATGTATATTATTTAATTATTATCTACATTCAATATTGTGTGTGATTAATCTTGATCATTTTGAACTAGTTTCATAATATTAGTGTTTCCATTTATTCTTCCCCAAAGTTATTCATTCCTAGATAATTCAAGAAACTAGAATAGATAACTTATGTTTAATTATTTATCTCTTATCTTATCCCATAATTCTAGTTATGTTACATGAAATTTGAATAAATGACGACTTATTTTGGTAATTTTAGAGATCGAAGATGATATTTTAATAAAAATTTAAATAATTAATATAACCCTTCCATAAACATAAAGAATCATAATTTTATTATTTTATTATAATAATATTAGTATTTAATTTCCCGTATTCATCCATGATAGGGTTTTATACTATTATTCAAGTAGGTAGTTAGACTAACCCAAACATAAACATAGCATAATTTGATGGGTGAGTATGGTTAAGAAATTGTTTATTTTAACATAATATCATTATAGAAAAATAATAATGATATTACCAAGATTTTTTTAATGTTTTGAGTCATATTTTTGGTTCTTTGGATGAATATTGAAAATCATGATGAAAAATGAAAAACGTTGCATCATGGAGGTTGTAGTCCGCACTCATGACATTTTCATTTTTTTCATAGTAAGAGAGGAAGGTAGGGAATATATTATAATTTAAAAACATAAAATTTTATAAATATAATATTATTTAATTAATTAAATTTTAGGACCATCCTTGTTTGGTGGTTAAGAAAAACAAGAGACATCTTTCATTGAGGTGGAAATATGTATGTACACTTGGCGACATTTTTATTTTTCATTGAATTTGAGGGATTAAAAGTAAATATTAAATATTCATTCACTAATTATAAATATATTTTATGAAACATATTTATCAATCATTTAAATCATTATAAATTTACATGATAAGTAGTTACGGAAAATGTAATATGTCGATTCATGGATGTGGTAGTCCACACATAGACATTATTGGGGTTACTTTGTTTTTATTAGTGGATATGAATGAATAAATGAGGTTTGTTCATTTAATATAATAAAATATTGGTATATTAATTTTATTTATTTAATATATCAAGGTTTTTATAATTTTTTATAAGTGTAATATTAAAAAGAAATTATTAATAATGAGGTAGGAGTTATGTCCAGAGCATGAGTTTTCTCTTAAAAAATTCCTTGGGAATAGAGTCCTTAAGCTAACTAATGGTGACTAGAGGCTTAAGAAAGTGGGAGTGGGTTATATTAGAAAATATAGATAGATATTTATGATTAAATTAAAAGGGAAAGGTGTAACATTAAGTATTGGAAGGTTCCCCTTTTGTAAGTGAAGATGATGGCAATTTTGGAAGCACACTTTACATTTTCAATAATCAAAAGTAACTATTCATGGGTAAATGGATCAAAAAGGAAAAAAGTGGAAGGGAATGTAATTTTTTTTCAATAGAACATTAAATATTCATTTATAAAATTTTTTTAAACATTTTTGGGTCATTTATTTTTATTAAATATATTTTTACCATTTTTACTTTTCGTAGGTTAATTAAATTTTAACCTTAGTAATCAATTTTAACAACCAAAATTAAAATTTTACCTTTAACATAATTTTAAATTTTTTATTTAAAAATTGAAAATTATTTATCAAAAAACATTTCTAATAGTTTGAAGAATTAATTTTAAAATAAACACATATAATTCATAAAACACCCAATTACTATTCACAACACAATCCAACGACCAATAGGTGACAACCATTTTAGAATTGTTATTAAATTAAATTTTCATTGTCATTATATAAATAATCATCAAATATAAACTTTAACTATATATAATAATATAAATAACTTTATTCAAACACTACATTTTTGGTTGACTAGCCACCAAAATAGATGTATTTGTTTCTTTGATGGTTAACCTAAAAATTAACCTAGTGACTTGTAAATTATACTCACTTAAACCCATAATTAATGAAAATTAAAATACACAAATTAACATAATTTTATATCTCCATCATGTAGTCTCATTTCTCAAATCTTGTTTCCAATTTAAATCCACAATCATTACATAATATTTGTAAAATAAGCAGTTAAATTATATAGTAGTGAACCATTTGTGTAATATAATAATCATTATCTAAACACACCAATTTTATTCCACTTTTACTGATTCATCCAAAACATTAAAATTTGAGGGAGAAGTATGCTTTATTTGTGGTATATTCCTCCACATATCCCTTATCCTTTTCTACCAGGACCACCACCACCACCTCCTAACCCACCTCCTTTGTTTCTTATTTTTTCCTTCTCTAACTCATTTTTCTCCTCACCCACCTCTTCCAATTCTTCTTCATCCTATTTCACTATTTCTATTACACTTTTATATGGTTTTTTAGTTGGTTGACTTAAATTATATTAATTCATAGAAGGTGTTCATTTATACCTTTCATATATCCACCATATAGAATCCTAATTTCTTATATTATTTAATGTTAAAACATAAAATAAATTAAAATAATAAATTCACTTTAATACATGGAGATAGTGAGGAAAATACACCAAAATAAATTCCATATTTTAACATTTTAGTTTTATATTTTAAAATATTTGTTCCATATTTAAAAAAATGTTCAAAAAAATATTGCAACAAAAAGAAAAAACTATTAAATACAAAACTTTTCACATCAATAATTAGATATTAAAGTTATATATTTGAATAATCGAGTTAAAAATTTTAATAATGGTTTGAACTAATTATAGAAATAAAAAATATTAAATAATACCATGTGGGTAGAACAATAACTCTACCAAACAACTCCCATGATACTCTGAAATATACATGATTGGTTACTCATACAAATAAAATGTATAACACATCAAGTTTCAAAATTTAATAGTTGAGATTAAAATTTTAACAATTTAATTCCAAATTTAAGTTTATTTTAAAAAATTTGTAACAATTAAATAAAATTAATATTATATAAAAAACCTTAAATAACAAAATGTGGGTAAGAGGAGGATCTTTTCCCCACAACCCTCATGACACTGAAAAAAGGATGTGAATGTCCACTTAACCTAAAGTATGATTTAATATTTTAATTTTATTTATTAACACTTCAGTTTTTAAATTTAACACCTCAATTATTTTTAGAATCTATTTTTTTTTATTTTAAGACTTTGAAATATTTAAATATATATTTCTAGAGCACAATGTTGATACGACATGCGATTCTGAAGCCCGGTGTGCCCAAAATTAATTTTATAAAAATATTAAATATATTTTATATTCTGCACATAAAACACTTGACGAAAATGGGTGAACTCTTAAACTAAATCTTGAATCATAAATCCAAGACCATGGTTGAGTCCAGAATATGATGTTTACCCTAGGCGTAACAAAAAATTGGTCGATATGGGGAGTTTGAACTCCTCACTCATTGGTAGTACGTTCAGTGAAATAATTAATTATTTAATTTTTATTTAGTGAAATGTTCTATAAGAATACTACCATAAATATTTTTCCAAGTTTAGCTGCATAAACCCTATAATAAATCTAGAGATCCTCCTTCCTACCTCATTGACGAATCACATTGGATGATAACAAAATACCATATCGGAGAAGATCAGGATTCAATGAATGCATTGACTCATATCAATCATTATAGGTCATGTTATTTGATGATTAATGATCCAATCTATAGGCAGGACTCATAAATTTGTGATTTATTCCCTTTTGATAAAATAGATTGAGCAGATCGTTCCATATTCTATTGATCTTCACCAATTATGTCCTAAGCATGCACCTATGCACCAGATTTAAATTGGGGTTTGAATTGATTTCTAACCCTAGATCACTGTTCTTGATTATTGGCCAAGAAATCTGGGCCAAAAATCATCAAAACATTTTTTTGGTTCCTTTCTCCCTAATTCTTCTGCAGGTTCGTCACTGGTAGGACCCCACAGTCCTGGTTTGACATTGTCGGGATGTACCGAGCCCGATCAAACCCATAAAACCATAAAAAATTGACAAAAAAAATCATGGATTTATGAAAATGAGAACATATATAGAATCATCATAGGTTAGGGATGATCGTAATGACAATAACGACCACAATCCATTTTTTGTATTTTTTAAAAAGCCACTTTTTGGGTAAGTGGGAACTATACAAAGAGATTCACCATTAGTATAGGCATACTTAAACCACAACACACACATTCAAAATTCAAAAATCCCACATGCAAATTTCAAAAGGAAAAATTCAAAAAACCTGCCATATCCACCTCAAAACACGAGTTAACCCACTTCGAACCACACACCATGATCCATCACGAGGAGTCACGTCGCTGCCTTATGTCAGTGTAATATTCATCATCATCCTCACTACTATAAAAGAAATCATCACCATCAACATCATCTAGACAAATGATAATAGGTTGATTAATTGATGGTGGATGGTTTGGTGGCGTGCAAAGCAAATGATGGATTTCAGAGGATCAACATAATCTGTTTTTCTAATGAAAGGAATCCAGAAATGATTGATCTAGTTTAGATCCACTATTTTTTAGGTGGATTCAAGAATGAAATTAAAACAAAGTACCCTATTCAAGTAGTGGAAATGAGATATGAGATTCTAGGGAAAACCTGACTACATTTCATATATAGGAATGAACACATGGTGTGTAACCCCTTGAGTATGATGGATAGGGTTTGGGAAAAAGATAAAGATGACACGATATGTATCCCCCCTTCTTGTTGTGTACCACTTCCCTGGATGATTAACCCATTTGATGGATCACATGGGTGAGATCCCATGTGGAAGTACATGTCTAGGTACATGGCCATGTGCCCGAGTACACAGACACAAGGTCATGTACATCGACACAGGGTTAATACATGGACACGAAGTCCGATACGCAGACATGACTAGAAGGATGAAACCTGGTCCTAGGTATCTTGGACATGCTGTGTATTCCACCTTCGTGGAATGTAATCCTACAAAAAAGAGAGACATGTGTCGTTCAGGGAAACATTCAGAAAGTGGAGCGGGACAACGTGACTTGTGAGACCCCTCACAAGCCATGTACCCCCTTTATCTTTTTCAAGGAAACTTCACGATTTAGTATGTCATTCATTTGGACTCGAATTTTGGGCTATAAGTAGCCTATCCTAAGTGTTTTTCCATATAGAATGTGATTAATCTATCAGTTGGGGAATTCAAGATACAAATTTTAATGTTCTAGGAATGGTTCTTATTTAGGCAATTCTCATCGATGATAGTGATCAGGCAGAATCACCAGAGGATTATAATAGAGTGGAACCCCCATCAGCATGGGAACATGTCCTATATAGATACATTCTAAGTGGAACCCCCTACTAGGTATATCATAGGTCCTCGATGACAAGAGTGGAACCCCCTATCACACCGGGGCATTTGTCCTTGACCTATAGAGTTGAACCCACGAATAGCTTGGGCGCGGGTCCTCTACCCACCGAGTGGAACCCCCTAGAAGCATAGGGTGTGGGTCCTCCTAGCACTATAGTGGAACCCCCATCACCATGGGAGCAGGTTCTCTATAAATTCTTACATAGTGGACCCCCTTGACACACTAGGGCGTGGGTCCTCTACTTCCTAGTTGTGTCCACTCAAGTGTGTGTCATAGTGATGAGGAGTGTCTTGGATTGTATAGTTACTTCTAGGAAGATGCATGAGATGTCAGGTGTCTTTGATGTAATTTTATAACTGTTGGAGAATATTTTTATTGGGATAAGATATGATATGGATATCCCCTTACTCTCTCATTTAGGATTATTTTGACTAAGAATATATATATATATTATTCTGTATACACACCTTGGATTTGGTTACTATCTTTCCATGGGAGACGAAGATGCATGGGGTATGCCACATGATTTATGTGTTTAGATTCTCATGGTTTTATGAGTCTACTATCCTACTATAGATGGATAATACTCAATAGGTTGTTCATCTACTCACCATATTGATCCCCTTGTATTTTGATGAGGTTACTTTCACTCTTAGTCTGGGTTGAGCTTTTCTCTTTGATTGTATCTTACATCAACTATATTTCATTTCCTATTGTATCTATTACTGCTCCCCCTTCAGTTTTAAAGGAATCCTACTAGATATGTATATACTCAACCCTGTATGGTATTTTACCGCATGTGTTGTTTCTTATACAGATGACGAAAAAGTCAGAGGCGACTTCAGAGGAGCCTAGGGATACCTTATACTTTGGACCACGTACGGTGGTCTTAGCTAGGTATTTAGGATCATGGATCTCTTAGTATTTTATTTTTTCAGTTTTTTCAGGTTGGAACCTATTTATGGTTGGGTGTTTATTTTTCCCTTTTACTTTTCAGTTTATACTACTGTACTCTTGTACTATCTAGTTGTTTTTCATGCATGGTTGTTCCCTTATCATTCAAATTCTTTTACTTTTACTTCCTCTGCACTTTTTTATTGTGATGGATGTGTGTGTGCATACAAATACTTACGAAAAGGTATCCCCGTATTAGTTATTACTTCAGTACTAGTTGCCCACCCCTAGCCTATGGAGGCGGGCTTGGGGTAGTTGCGGCCTGAGCCCCAACTTCGGTTGGGTTGTGACATATTAGTATCATATGTGGTTCTATCCTTGGAATGATGTTTGGACTAATACCCTTACGAGTATTTGGTTGGGTTTAGGGAAATGGAATAAAAGTGTATTGAGTTCATGTCTTAGGCTAGAGAGTCCAGTGATGGTGCAAGTGGACAACATATAAATTCACTAGGACCTTTACTACCTTCTTGTTGACTCAACATACTAATACATTGGTTGCGGGGATCAATGGTACATGCATCATATAGGATTGAGTCTTTGAATTTCATTCTTGAGTTAACTCCCCATTATATATATATATATTCTCATCTTACCATGGTACATCTTGATAACTTTTAGGATGCCTCCATGATGATAGCCAACTAGGATTCCTGCTCTGGATTGTGATGACGATCCGATAAGCGATAAGGCCTCAGTTTAGGGTCCATCCAATGACCTGCTTCCTCTAGGTGGGAAGGTAAAAACAAATCCACCTGTCAAGTAGTAGATTATCCCAACCGAACAAGCTGAGGATGCACACAGGTTTAGCATGCTCTGTGAGTTCCAATACGAGAGGCCGCTAAGTTTCCATGGTGAGAAAAATCCTCAGGAAGTAGAGGATTGGATAGAGTCAATGGTCCATGTATTTAGGCTCATATGGACACCGAAAGATCATGTGGTTTCACCAGTATCTATCCTTTTCCATGGAGTAGCTGGGTGATGGTGAAGACTTGTTACATAGATTCACGATGAGTCGACACTCTCATGGATTGACTTCCAGTAGTTGTTCCATGAGGAGTACTACTCATATTTCTTGTGCTCAATTCATATCCAAGAGCTTCTGGAGTTGCAGAAGGGAGGTATAATGGTGGGTGAGTATATAGAGAGGTTCACTGACCTTACACGGTACTCCCTCAACATGATATAGGATAAATACTTCCAAGAACTAAAGTTTGATTAGGGATTCCATAGAGAGACCCATTCTAGCGTTGTTCCCTTGTGTATACTGACCAATACTAGAGTGTTGGGGGAAGAAATTAGTGATATAGATATTTCTATCAGAGGGAGGTTCAAATGATGAAGATGGTAGTGGATTCCATAAAGATGAGTCATCTACAATATCTAACAGACACAGGGCACCAGGATCTCGATGTAGGAGACCTCCCCATAACCAGAATCAAGTACGTGGTCAAGGATAGCGTAGAACACCATGGAAGACCAGAGAGGGTTGGTTCTTTCCTTGTGAGGGGTGAGGTCACATGGCATGAGACTACCTGACCATACATGCCGATCAACACAGAAATATAGCTTATAGACTGCCACGATAGAGGTAATTCCATGATCAAGGATCTCCCTAGAGAGGATAGGGTGTTCCATAGGGAAGCAGATATTATAGAGGAGTAGGAGGATCTATGGGTGGTAGGAAATATTACAAGATCCTTCCACAACAACCACCACCACTAGGAATCCCACATAAGTGTCAGGGAGCTGGCGTTCGGGGCTACAAACAACTGTAGAATTTGGAGATTTGTGATACCATGGAACACGAGATTATTAGAGGTGCGATCTGTGTTTATTCTACTCTTTATTCAGAATTAGTAGAAAAACGTTCTAGTAATTTCTTTATCTCTATACTCCTAGTGTGAGAGCTGGAGTTCCCAGCTGTGTATCTAGCCCCAGTAGCTTTGTCTCGAGGTTTTTATAGGGAATGCTTCTTCTGTATCTTTTATCCACTGATAGTGTGATCTACCACTTAGTGGAGAGAGGTTCATGTAGGACCTTTTGTTCATCACGATGGAACACTATGATTCCATCTTGGATATGAATTGGTTTTCCATGGTTCAAGCCTGGTTTAACTATCACTGTAGATAAGTCAGATGCATATGCACTGATGGGATGAGATCCACCTTTTCTGTTGAGATAGATCTCATGGAAGGGCAAGTGGTTTTTGTGATCATGAGGTTATAACCTATCAACCATCAGTTAACGAGTATATCAATTGGTGTATTAGGACATACAATCATTTTAGTTCCTTTAGTTTTGGAGGATTACATAGATGTATTCTCTAAGGATGTTTCAGGACTTCCTTGAAGGTAGTAGATGGATTTTTGCATTTACTTGCATCCCAATACCACTCTGATATCTTATACGGCATATCATATGGAATCTACTGAGCTCTGGGAGCTGCAGTTTCTATTGGAGGACCTTTGAGAGAAGGGTTTTATTAGACCCAGTGTGTCCCCTAGGAAAATCCAGTGTTTTTCGTGAAAAAATAAGATGGAAAATTGCATCTTTACATGGACTATCATTTCTTAATTAAGACCATGATAAAGAAAAATTACCCATAACTAAGGATTGAATACCTCTTCGATAGGTTTTGATATGTAATATGGTTCTCGAAGATCGATCTCAGGTCCTACTACTACCAGTTGAGGGTTCGTGAGGTTGATATTTTAATGTTTGCATTATGAAGTTTCTAGGGACACTATGTGTTCCTTTGGATTCCATTTCGTTTGATGAATTCACCTAACATGTTTATGCATTTTATGAACTAGGTTTTCCATCCATACTTGGACTGTTTTTTTGTTGTCCTCATCAATGACATACTCATGTACTTTTCATCAAAGGAGGAGCATGCAGACCACTTGGAGATGGTCTGAGATTTACTTTGAGAGCACTAGCTTTATGAAAATCTCTTGAAGTTCTAGTTCTAGATTCATGAGGTTCACTTTCTTGGGCATGTGATTTCTAAGCATGGTTTATCCATTGAAAAAGATAAGATCAATGCAGTTCTTGTTTGGGTGCCTCCCAAGTTCATGTCAGAGGTTTTGTGCTTTCTTTTTTAGAGGGGTACTACATTAGGTTTGTGGATCACTTCTCCAAAATCACATTCCCTTTGACCACACTCACACGGAAAGGGAAGCTGTTTACCTGGTCCAATAAATTTCAAAGGTCATTTTAGGAGTTGAGGATAAGGCTAGTGAGTGCTTCAGTTTTGAGACTACCAGAGGATGGTGCAGAGTATGTGGTGTATTTTGATGCCTTAGGAGGTGGGATTGGATATGTGTTGATGCATAGGCATTCCATTATTTCATATGGTTCGAGGAATCTCAGACCCCATGAAAAGAACTACATGAATTTTAAACTAGAGCCAACTTTAGTAGTCTTCTCTATGATAATGTGGAGACACTACCTTCTTGGGGAGAACTTTGTGGTTTACTCATACCACTAGAGTCTCAGGCACATCTTCACATAGAGATACTTGAACCCAATATAGTGACACCAGTTGGAGTTACTGCAGAAATATGATTTCAAGATAGTTTATAATCCAGGGAAGGTAAAATTTTTAGTAGATGACCTTAGAAAGAATACTTAGGATTGCTTAGTATAGGATTGTTTAGAGCAGTTGGTCTACTTGAAGTTGACCATGGTGGAGTAGGAGGGTATAAATTTTCTACAGTCAATGGTGTTAACTCTTCTTCTTCATAAGTGTGTGAGAGAGTCCCAGTTGGGAAACATCGACTGTGAAGTCTTACATGATCAACTATCTATAGGTGACTCACCATATGAATATTCTGAATGAGTGAATCATGTCATCCTTTTATAGGGACAGATGGTTCTCCCAGCCATGTTGCGGGAGAAGGTGATGTGAGAGTTCCACACTAATCCCATAGTTTTATATCCCAGTGTGGTGAAGATGTACAAAGACCTTCATAGGTAGTTTTAGTGTCCTAAAATGAGACATAGTATAGCTGATTTTGTCTCTTGGTGCCTCACCTGTCATCAGGTGAAGAATGAGCACCAAGTATCTGTTGGGTTGTTGTTCCCCTTGAGATCTAGGAGTGAAAATGAGATGTAATATCCATGTACTTTGTGACAAAGATTCCAAACATAGTTAATGTAAATGATGTCATTTGGGTGATAGTTGACTGACTCATGAAGTCAGTGCGCTTCCTTTCTATCAGGAAGTAGAGTTCAGTGGATATTTTGGGGCAGTTTTTTGTATGGGAGATCATTCTCCTTTACAGAGTTTACTCAATTACTGTACCTGATCGTGGCATGAAATTTACATAATGATTATGGGGAGGCCTTTGGGAGACATTCAGGTCCCAAATGAGGATGAGTACATCCTTTTACCCCCAAACCAATGGGTAGACAGAGTGCACTATCCAGATGATGGAGGATATGTCAAGGAGTGGTGTGTTAGACTTCAGATGGAGCTAGGAGGGTCACATTCCCTTAGTAGAGTTTACATACAAAAACAAAAACTAACACTCTACCATCGACATGGAACCTTTTTAGGCCCATTACGGGAGACCCTGAAGGCCACCCTTGTACTGGAAAGAGACCGATGAGACATCTCTTGTGGGTCCAGAGTTGGTGTAGGTGATGACAGAGAAATTTCAGGCCATCCATGAGTGGATGAAGAAGACCCAAAGAAGAAAAAAATATTACAAAGATTTAAATCAAAGGCCCTAATATTTTGATCAGGGAGACTGCACGCTCGCGCATCATTGGGCACGAGTGAAAAACTAAAATTTATACCTACTTACTACTTAGGACAGTGGAAAGACAGGGTCGAACCACAAGGAGGCCTATTGTTGTGTTTGGTGTTCTAAAAAAAATAAACTAAACAAAAACAAACATGCAAAAATCGAGCAAGGACAATTGGTGGTGGTGAAGGGGAGTGAATGAGACTTAGTGTGTGTAGAAGTGAGAGTGAGATAGCGAGTGCAAAGTGGGTAGACAGAGCAACAAGAGAAACTGGGGTGCAAACAACCAATAGATAAATAAGGGGGAAAGTCCACTGGCCGATTTGATGTTGCTTAGCCTTATTCATCGAGCAGATTCCATTATTTCGTACCCTATTGTTGCATTAAAACCAACCACTATGTTCGAATAATTTCCTTCGGGGGGAATAAGCTAGTTGATTAGGGTTGTTTAGTATTAGTCATGTGTTGCATCCTTTTGCTTTGGATATTCTCTCTCATTTTTTCTTCTTCTTACATATGAGATTATTTTCAAAACAACAAGATCATGTGAAAACCGATCTTGTTTGTACCATAATTAAAACTGTTTCAAATTGAGTAATTCACTAACAAGTGAATTATAATTGAATGAGAGAGACACACCGAACTCAACTGAAAAGTTGAGCTCGGTGACTTCTGACTTTTCTTCACCATTGGTTGGAATGACTCTTACAGTCGAAGGACTGTAAGAGCTATTTCATCACAAGCTGACCAGACGACAAATCTGGCCGGTTACTCTTAGTCAGATTCATGTTTTTCTTAAATCGCAGTGCATGAATAAGGATAAGCAACATCAAATCGGCCAGTGGACTTCCCCCTTACTCATCTATTGGTTGTTTTCATCACAATTCCTCTTTCTGCTCTGCTCTGTCTACTCCCTTGCACTCAATAGCTCTCTCTCACTTCTACACACACTAAATCTCATTCAATTCACTTCACCACCACCAATTGTCTTTGATCGATTTTGGCATGTGTGTTTTTGTTTAGTTTATTTTTTAGAACACCAAACACAACAACATGCCTCCCTGTGGTTTGACCCTGTCTTTCCACTGTCCAAAGTAGTAAGTAGGAATGGAGTCTCCTCCTCCTGTAGTGAAATGGTGAGACATGCAGCGTGATTTAACTCTTGCTGCTTAATGGTGGATGCAATGATGGAATCCACTCGATGTCCCGCCCTAGGAATCGAGGTGTGAAAATGCTATGATCTCCTACTCCAATCTGCTCCAAGGTAGATGGTGTAAGTTACTCCTGCTCTGCTCCCCCGGTCTGGATCTCCAGTCTTGCTGCCTGTCTCTCCCGATGGAAGTGTGTCCCGACTTCATGTCCCCGCTCCTTCTTAGATCTGTTGATCTATGCCTCTCCCGCCTCTCATGCATTCATCACCCAACTAAAGCCTCTGGAATCTCCCCCGAGGAGTTCCCTGGCCTCCACGTGGCACTTTCACTGTGCTGCTCCTCCCACGCTGTCACCAGAGCAATTGCTCCAAACTGAATGAAAATGATATGCGCGCGGTGAGCTAACTTCTTCCCTATACAAATCAGAAAATCCAAGCGGTGTGATTTTATGTGCACGTCACCCTATTTTAAGTGAGCTCCGAGTGAGTGCATACAACCCCCTGCAACGAAACAACAATAAACACACGTGAGTCAAATAAAAAATAAAATAGAACTATTATATTCTATATATTAATATTATTACTTAAATTTAATAATAATACTAATATCTAATGTTATTATTAAAATAAGAAATTGTATATATAATCTTATATACCTATTCTTATTATTATATTATATATGATATATAACACATAATATATACTATATTTTTGAATTATAAAAATAATGTACATACTTATATATTGTTAATGTTATACCAATTATATTTATAATATATGTTAATATCAATACTATTATCTATTATATATATGTTATTCTAAGTTATAATAAAATATAAAAATAAAAAAATGAAAAATGAAAATTAAAGATGAAGAGGGGGGGTTCTGTTCGTGCGAAGCAGTGAAGAAGTGGGAAGAGGGTCGAGGCCATCTCAGTGTAGGAGGTGTGCGTCTGAGGTTGGCACAAAGTAGGTGGTTCCGTGGTGATGAGGAGATGTGGATGGGGTGTTGCGCAGGTATGGAAGGCGAGGGCCAGCACTGTACTGCTGATTCTATTCCGGCAGATGGAGGAGAGATCCGGTGTAGATGGAAGAAGAGTCCGGTGATGGGTAGCGTGGGAGAGGCTCTGGCTCGGTTGTGGAGATGGGGGAAATAGCGGCTGAGGGATGTGCATGGCATAATGGCAAGGCTCACGGGTTTTAGAGAGAAGGTGCAGTGGAGGTTCGTGCGCAGTGGTTCTTGCTGGGTGAAGAGATGAAGGAAGCAGAGGGTGGGGATGGGTTTCTCAGTGAGGGTTCAGAAAGGGGTTGTGTGGAATTCAGTTGGAAGCGAGGGCCGCCACGGTGGTTACTGCGGGCTGTTTGGGAGTTGGGTTTGATACAGGGGGTGGTGCCGTGCAAAGCAGGAGCAAGGCGGTGAGAATGAGGTCCGACGAATAAGGTGGTCCGAGAGATTAATGCATGCGACATCGTGAATAAAACGGTGAGTCCGTGAGTGTCAAACAGTGCCTAAGTAGAAACGGTGAGACAATAAATGAGGCACCGTGAGGGTGCTCACAGTGAGATGGTGAAGGAGTGAAACGGTGAGACAGTGAAGAGGGGGGTACTGTGGCACCGTGAGTGTTTCTCACAGTCTCACCGTGTGGTATGGGAAATGGTGGGACAATGATGTGTGTTCAAGTTGTGTAGAAAGCGGTGGAAACTGTGTGACGTGCCACTGTGAATACCTGCAAATTAAAAAGATCAGATTAAATAAATTAATAATTCAAATAAATCTACCATTAGATTAATCAATTAATAAATTAAATTTAAAAAATTAAATTGAAAAATAAATCAATAAAACAATGTTAAATAATAAAATTAATAATACTTTATTTAAAAGAATGAATTTATTTGGGTTAAAAATTATAAAAAAATTAATTGAAGAACCACTTAAAATATTTACAGTAAGTTGCTTAAATTATTTAACCAACTAATTAACCAAATAATTAAGTAAATAAATAATTAAAGAATAAAGATGTTAATTGAATAAAAATGGTAAGTTACAATTAGTTAAGTTATTAAAATAATTAAGAACAAGATTGTGTTATTTATTTAAAATTTAAATAAATAAATAATTAATTAATTAAATTAATGAATTAATAACCTAACTAGAATAAAAATAAATAAATAAAAGTCTAATTCACAAGACTAAATTAATTTAAGAATTATTTAAAAATGACATTAATGCACATTAAAACACATGTTTTAAGCTAACAACTGATTATTTTACACGGCAGGTTCAAAATCACAACACTTATCATATATTTACTAAAAACAATCATTTTGGTATAAAAAAGTCAATAAAAATACAAAAAGGATGTGGCAAGAAGTGTGAAAACACTGCCACATCAGAGACCATATCTGTTGGGAAAAAATCTCTCAAGGAATCATTGACGCATTTTTGAGGTGATTGTGTTTGTTGACAAAGTGGACAACTGTGCTGTGATTGTTGAGAAAGCAAAACAATGACATAAAAATTTGTTGACAAAGGGGATTTCATGGTGGAGTGTCGAGTTCAAGAGCCGTGGTCAATGATCCATGTTTTATTCAAGAATGTCGATAAAGTAATGGATGATCTAGAGGTGGCATAAAAAGAACATATAGAAGGTGGCGCCATTTTCCAGTGTTTGCCAAATTTTTGGGCCTGAAAATCAACAAATGAAGAAAAGTGGTTTTTGGAAAAGGGACTTGCGCGCCGTGTACTTAAAGGCTTGGAAACTTGCGCACCATATTTTTTTCAAGATTATATCATCAAAATATGGCAAAGGGATAAGGGTCGCGCTAGTATTGGGTTGGTCGTGCAGGTGACTTGCGCGCTGAAGAATAGACTTGCGCACCGGTGCCTTAGAGGATTGGAAACTTGCACACCTATTTTTTTTCAAGATCAGAAGATCAAAATATGGAAAAGTAAAGAGGTTCGCGCAAGTTTGTAAGTGGGTCGCGCAAGTGACTTGCAGGGGCAGTGACCTGCGCGCTGAGACTTGCGCGCCGAAGGGAGACTTGCGTGCCGTCGCGCAGGGTGGTTAAATTGCCTATAAATACTAGACCAACCCTCCTCATTCTTAACAGAGTTCAAAAATTTGAGAAATCAGAGCTCCCATCGTGCAGGTGTGGTGGTCGCGCAAGTAGTGGTGTGTTGCACAGGTGGGACTTGCGCGCCAGATTTGAAGAAGGGCGGTTGTTGATAGTTGCACACCAATATTGGTTTGGGCGTAAAGGGAAGTGAGTCGCGCAAGTTCAGAGTTGAAGAATCTTGTGTCGTGCAAGTGTCTGAGGTGGACTTGCACGCCAATTGTGACTTGCGTGCCGATACTTGCGTGCCGGATTGGACTTGCATGCCAAGTAAGGTTGGTTCATGGAAGAGATTTAGGGCTGTGTGAAAGCTGGAAGATTGCCCGATACCTTCGGTGCAAAGTGAGATTCATCTACGAGTGAAAGTTGGACATCAACAGAGCATCTACATATAGAGAAAGATTCATTACTTTATGAAAATGAAGAGACCTATAGGTCTATAAACTGTGAGTGGATCCTTTATGGAGTAGTGTGCAAAGGAAGAGGAAAAAGGTGTTCCTCTCTACCGGTAGTGAGCTAGAGAGAGAGAAATAGGGAGTGACCCTTGTGAAAGCAGTGAGCTAACCCTAAACATTATATAGGTAGTGATCCTGGGCATAAAAGTGATCTAGCCAAACCTTTTAATCCAAAGCTATTGAAGTTTAGTGGAATTAGGTACGACTGACAACCTGTCGGCGTATAATCCTTGGATGTAGCCCTTAGCGGTGAACCAAGTAAAATTGCTGTGTCCTGTGCATGCTTTACTTTCTGTTTATATTGTGAAACAGGAAAGAGAGAGAATATTGTTTTTCTTAACAATGAACCAAGATCATAACGGGCTTTAATTTTAAATTTGTCATACCCTAATACACCCCCCCGCTCAGGGTATTCAGCCGTGTGGACCTAACAATTGGTATCAGAGGGAAAAGTTGATATTTGTTCTTCTCTCAATGGAGGTCACTAATCATAGAGGGATTCTGATCTTCGATGGATGTAATTTTCAGATATATAAGAATAGAATGCAACACTATTTCCAATCTTTGGGAATGGATGTGTTTTCAGTAGCTATGCATGGTATCACAACTGATATTATTAGTGGTGCATTATCAGAAGCTGAGCATAAAGAGTTGGATGCTGATTCCAAAGCAATCAATGCCTTAGGGGGAGCCCTTTCCAATATCATCTATACAAAGGTGATGTCATGAAAAATGTCACATGCCATGTGGGAAAAGCTTTTGAATATTTATGAAGGGGATACAAAGGCCAAAGAGGCAAAGCTGCAAGTATTGTGGAACAAGTATGAAGATCTGAGAATGAACCTGAATGAGTCTGTTGATGCATTATTTGACAGGGTAAATTCTATAGTAGAATACATGTGAGGTCTTGGTGAGATTATTGAAGACATTAAAATTATAAAGCGCATCTTGAGAAAACTTCCACCTTGGTTCAATCTAAAAGTTTCTGTTTTGGAAGATAAAGACCCAAAAGAGCTGACATTGGATAACCTGCACAACACTCTTGTTGCATATGAAATGAGAAATGATGATAACGAAACTGTGGAAAAGGGGAAATCCAAAGTGGTGGCATTTAAGGCCATGAATAAGCTCACTATTGAATATTCTCAGGATGAAGAAGAGACAGATGAGGTGATGTCATTCCTTTCTTCAAATATGCAAAGAGGAAAAGGAAAGTTTAAAGGGAAACTTCCACTAGCATGATTTCGCTGTGGAAATGTTGGTAATATTGCAACAAGATGCCCCAAAAAGTTTCAAGAAGAAAATGATGAAGATGAAGTTGAAAATCCCAAGAATAAATCTTCAGCCTATGTGAAAGGAAAGAAGAAGCTCAAGAAAAATTTATTCAAGAAGAAGAATCTTCTTTCACAAGAAATAGATAGTTCAGATGAGTCTGAGGATGAAGAGGTTGAGGAGTTTGAAAATTGTAAATATCATGGACAAAATGATATGGTGGCGGTCATCGGTATTTCTCAGAAAAAGGAAGAAATTGACGTTGAAGAATAAGTTGAAGGCAGAGTTGATATGGAAGCTGAATTGGAAGCATCTCTTGAGGAGATAGATGTTTGGAGAGCAAAAACGAAGAAATCCAATAAAGTTGTTTGTGATGCCAAACTCTATATGTAGTAGTAGGAAGATGAGAAGTCTGAGTTGATGGAAGAAATTGAAAAACTCAAGTTATAAACACCATAGAACTCAGAATCAGTTAGTGAGTATAAGCTCAAGATTGAGGAATAGAAAATGGAGATCGATGGCTTGAACAGAAAAGTGAAAGATCACGTCAAGCGTATCGAAGGGATTGAAGAAGAAGTTTTCGGTCTACAGAGAAAAGTTAAAGACCAGGAAAAACCCTTGATTTCCAATAAATTCTTGGGAAAGAAGATCATTCCGAAGACTGAAAAGATGAAAGAGGAGCCTAGTAGTTTAGTCGGAAAGAAGCAGCAATTGAGCTCAAATGTTAAGGCTAATTCAGGGATTGATCAGAAGAAACAATCTGTGGAAATTGAAGTCAGACCACAAGCACCCGTCCTGAGATTGAAGATTGATTTGGGCATAAAGAAAAATCAGAATATTCAGAGATCCCAAGGGGAAACTCGGAGTGCTGAAGTGTCACGAAGGAATGCACCATATATCAGGTGTTATTGTTGCGAGAAGATGGGACATTCACAGTATGTGTGTTCCATAGCCAAGAGATATCAAAGGGAACAAGAACAGAGGTGGCGGCCAAACAGAGAATGATTTTCTAGAATATATTTTGAATGACACTGTTTTTGGTGCGTAGGATTTGGGCACATGGATAGGTACTACACTTCGACCATTCAGAGAAATGTGCCAAATAAGAATCAAAACGTTTACAAGTAGCAGATCAATAAATCGAAAGGTGAGTTAAAAATGCAGAATAGATTTGTGGATTTGCCTAGTCCATCATAGTCTGAGAAAGAACAGAAGTATCAATCCTTGCCGAGTGTGAAAGAAAAACTATGGACCAAGAAGAAGAAAAATGAGAAGGCCATGGTGGCAGAGATTTCCCTTAAAGCATCAAATCGTTTTGGTGTATGGATCCTTGATAGTGGTTTCACATCTCACATGATAGGTAATAAGGATCTTGTTACAGGCATAAAATATGACAAAGAAGGAGTTTTCAAATTTGGAAATGATGAAGGCCTGAAGATTGTTGGCTCATGGAAATCCAAGTTTGGAGGAAAAAAATGAAATGCGCTTATGTCTTGGTAGTAGAGGGTCTTAGTCATAACTTGCTCAGTGTCAGTCAAATATGTGACTCTGGGCACTCTATCTGATTTACCAAGAAGGTGTGTGTTTTGAAAGGAAAAGATGGAGTAGTTGTTCTACAGGGAAAAAGGACAAAGGGAAATCTTTACCTTATAGGTGGGGAAGAAGATACATTCCTTTTATCCAAAGAGGAAGAAAACTAGATTTGGCATAAGCGACTTGGTCATCTATTCCAGCCATCCATGGAATATCTGGTAAAGTGTGATGCTGCTAGAGATCTTCCCAAACTATCACGTGATCGCACTCATACGTGTGATGCTTTCCAATAAGGGAAGATCATCAGAAAAACATACAGGCCAAAGGAACAGAAATCAACTGGAGTGCTCAAATTGGTGCATGCTGATGTATGTGGACCTATCTCACCACGAGCTATAGATGGGAAAAGGTACTATGTTCTTTTCATTGATGATTATAGTAGAATGGATTGGGTATTTGTCATTACCCATAAGATAGAAGTGTTTAGTTGTATAAAGCAGTATAGGAGGGAATCAGAAAGGATGCTTGGGTAGAAAATTCTGAAGTTTCATACTGATAACGGTATAGAATTTACAAACAGTCAAGTTGAAAACTATCTCAAGAAACACTGGATAATGCATCAAGTTTCATCAGTTAGAACTCCCCAACAGAATGGAGTGGTTGAGAGGAGAAATCGGATCATCAACAACATGGACAAAACAATGCTTATTGAAAAGGACCTACCAGAGAAATTTTGGAAGAAAGTAGTTTTGACATCAGTCTATATTTCTAACAGGTCTCTGTTGTGTCCAAAGCAAGGAAAGACTCTGTATGAAATGTGGTACGGAAAGAAGCCAACATTGAAATACTTTCGAATCTTTTGTATTAAGTGATTTATTCTCAACAAAGAAAATCATAGGAAGTTTGAGTAATGAGAAGATGAGTGGATATTCCTTGGCTACTCAGTGAAAAGCAAAGCATAGAAATGTTTCAACAAAAGGCTGGGAAAAATTCTTTAGAGAAATGATGTCACTATAGTTGAAAATGAACATAATACTCAATGACCCAATGAACAATTTCGGGATGAAAGTGATGACGAGGAAAGAAACACAGGAGGAGCAGAAGTGGAAGAGGCTGACTCGGAAGAAGATGCTGATGATGAACAAGAAAGTGTCAAGTCTGTGTCTACAAGGAAGCCAAAGAGTCAAGCTAAAATTGATAGACAAAATATCATTGGTGATCAGACAGCTCCAGTTCAAACTCGAAGAATGAAGTCACTGTAGCAGACATCTTTCCTATCTCAGGTAGAGAAAAAATGTTTTGCTGATGCAGCTGAAGATGAAAACTGGGTTCAGGCTATGAATGAAGATCTTGATCAGATTGAGAAGAACCAGACATGTGAGATTGTTTTGAGGCCACCAGACAAGAATTTAATCGGGACTAAATGGGTCTATCGCAACAAGATGAATAAATATGGCACCGTGATTCGGAACAAAGCATGGCTAGTGTTCAAGGTATACTCCCAGATAGAGGTAATAGATGTTGATGAGACATTTGCACCAGTTGCAAGGCTGGAGACAATCAGATTATTTTTGGCCATAGTAGTGCAAAGAAAGTTTAAAGTGTTCCAGATGGATGTAAAATCTGCATTCTTGAATGTAGTTCTGGAAGAGGAGGTGTATATTGAGTAGCCATATGGTTTTTCTCATTCATGAGGATGAGAACAAAGTTTGCAGGTTGAAGAAGGCATTGTATGGGCTAAAACAAGCACCAAGGGCATGATACTCAAGGCTTGATCAATACTTGAAGAAGCTTGGTTTCTAGCGTGGTGGAGTTGATTACAATATCTATTTTAGCAATTACAGTAATCAAAGGATGATGGTGCTGGTGTATGTCGATGACATAATTTTTAGTGGATCAGATGAAGCTCAGTGCAGAAAGTTTTCCGAATTCATGAAAAATGAGTTTGAAATGTCAATGATTGGAGAGCTAACATTTTTCCTTGGTCTACATGTGACACAAGGAAGGAATGAAACATTCATTTCTCAATATAAATATACCAATGAGGTTCTGAGAATGTTTGGAATGGATAATTCCAAGGAAATGAAGACTCTGGTTGCTACCCAGATGAAATTATCAAAAGATGAGGATGGAAAGGCAGTTAATATCACAGAATATAGGCAAATTATTGAAAGTCTGTTGTACTTAACTGAAAAAAGGCTTGATATTGTTTTCTCCACATGCCAAGCAGCAAGATATCAGAGTAATCCCAAGGAAATCCACATGATTGCAGTGAAAATAATACTTCGGTATATCCAGGGCACAGTGGATTTCAGCTTGACATATATTGAAAAATCTCAGACAGAGTTATTGGGATATACTGATGCAGACTGGACCGGTTCAACGGATGATAAAAAATCACCGTCAGGTGGTGGATTCTATCTTGGTGGATTGTGTATTTCTTGGATTATCAAGAAGAAAGATTGCATTTCATTAAGCACCGTGAAAGATGAGTATATTACAACCACTCAAGCATGCACACAGCTATTGTGGATGAAGCAGCAGCTTGAAGATATGGGAGTTGAAGTGAAGTCTCCGATCGGAATCCAGTGCGATAACTCAAGTGCTATCAATCTTAGAAAAAATCCCGTCCATCACTCAAGGACAAAACACATTGAGATAAAGTATCATTTTATCAAGGAGAAAGTTGAGAAGGTAATTGTGAAGTTGGAGTATACAGAGCTACAAGTTGCAGACCTTCTGACAAAGGCCTCACCCAAGGAAGCATTTGAAAGGCATCGACTGGATTTGGGAGTTTAGTCGAATCCCCGCACTTGAAATAGTATGGATGTGGAACCCCCCTCTCCCCGAGGTATGATGTGTGTTTCCCTAATGTGCTGATGTGTTCTCTACTCTGTTACAGACTGCAAATGAGTGTCCTTTGGCTTCATTGACAAAGGGGGAGAAAATAATGATTGTTCAAGGGAGAGACAATGTGACAATTTGAGAAATCATGAATGATATGGGGAGAAGCTGACAGGTGGAGTAGAGAGATAGGGGGAGCAATGAGAAAGGGGGAGAGTATTAAAACTGACGATGCTAGAAGCGATCGATCAAAGAATAGATATCACGTCAGCTGAGGGTCGTGATAAAAGCAGAAGAGTGGTGTTGGAGAGTGGTAAGAATATTTCCAAAAATTGGTATCAGTTTGGTAAAAATTGGTATCATTTTAGTGTCGACAGTGGGTGTTAGAGATGAAGTGATTCATTGATGAACTTTTCATTTACTCTTGTTTCTCACACCGAGCATTGCTTATGTGTGCTTAGAGTATGTGTTGAGTAAATCCTTGATCGCTATCAGGAATCGAAATAGGCGAATGGTGGCTGAAGAAGTAACGATGTATCTTTTTATGGAAGAGTTTTCAACAAACCCAAAGGAGGATATTGTTGGGAAAAAATCACTCAAGGCATCATTGAAGCATTTTTGAGGTGATTGTGTTTGTTGACAAAGTGGACAACTGTGCTGTGATTGTTGACAAAGAAAAACAATGACATACAAATTTGTTGACAAAGGGGATTTCATGGTAGAATGTCAAGTTCAAGAGCTGTGGTCAACGATCCATGTTTGATTCAAGAATGTCGACAGAGGAATAGATGATCTGGAGGTGGTATAAAAAGAATAGATAGAAGGTGGTTCCATTTTCCAGTGTTTGCCAAATTTTTGGGCCTGAAAATAAAAAAATGAAGAAAAGTGGTTTTTGGAAAAGGGACTTGCGCACCGTGTACTTAAAGGCTTGGAAAATTGGGCACCATATGTTTTTCAAGATCAGATCATAAAAAATATGGAAAAGGGATAAGGGTTGCGCAAGTATTGGGTTGGTCACGCATGTGAATTGGGTACCGAAAAATGGACTTGCTCGCTAGTGCCTCGGAGGATTGGAAACTTGCGCGCCTGTTGTTTTTCAAGATCAGAAGATCAAAATATGTCAAAGGAAAGAGGTTCGCGCAAGTTTGGAAGTGGATCAGGCAAGTGACTTGAAGGGGAAGAGAACTGCGCGCCGAGACTTTCACGCTGAAGGGAGACTTGTGCGCCGTCGCACAGGGTGGTCAAATTGCCTATAAATACTGGACCACCCCTCCTCATTCTTAACGGAGTTCAACACTTTGAGAAATCAGAGATCCCGTCGCACAGGTGTGGTGGTCACGCAAGTAGTGGTGTGTCGCACAGGTGGGACTTACGCGCTAGATTTGAAGAAGGGCAGTTGTTGATAGTTGCGCACAAATATTGGCTTGGGCGTAAAGGGAAGTGAGTCATGCAAGTTTGGAGTTGAAGAATCTTGTGTCGCGCAAGTGTCTGAGGTGGACTTGTGCACCAGTTGTGACTTTCACACCGATACTTGCACACCGGATTGGAATTTCACTCCAAGTAAGGTTGGTTCATGGTAGAGATTCAGGGCTGCGAGAAAGCTAGAAGATTTCCCGATACCTTCGGTGCAAAGTGATATTCATCTACGGGTGAAAGTTGGACATCAACAGAGCATCTACATACAGAGAAAGATACATTACTTCATGCAAATGAAGAGACCTATAGGTCTATAAACATTGAGTGGATCCTTTTCGGAGCAGTGAGAAACGGAAGAGGAATAAGGTGATCCTATCCACCGACAGTGATTCAGAGAGAGAGAAACAGGGAGTGACCTTTGGGAAAGCAGTGAGCTAACCCTAAAAATTGTAATGGCAGTGATCCTGGGCATAGAAGTGATCTAGCCAAAACCTTGTAATCCACAGCTAGTGAAGTTTAGTGGAATTTGGTACGACCGACAACCTGTCAGCGTATGATCCTTGGACGTAGCCCATAGCGGTGAACCAAGTAAAATTGCTATGTCCTGTGCATGCTTTACTTTCTTTTTATATTGTTCAATAGGAAAGTGAGAGAAGCTTTTTTTTCTTAACAGCGAAACAAGATCAGAATGGGCTTTAATTTTAAATTTATCATACCCTAATTCACCCCCCTCTCAGGGTATTCAGCCTTGTGGACCTAACAATATCTTCTTGAGAGTATCTCCACAATGAGGATTGTAAAGGTTTGGATGGGTAGGAAAGATATCCACAAGGTTTATTAGGCTATTTGAGATCATGCAGAGGGTTGGTGAGGTTTCTTACCATCCCACCCTACCCCCAGAGCTGGAGCGGGTGCACAAAGTTTTCCATGTGTCACCACTAAGGTGATATGTGCATGGCCTCACACATGTGATCAACTAGGGTGAGTTGGACACCAAGGATGGATCCACCTTTCTAGAGAACCTAGTGTCGATCGAGGGTCTACAAGAGAGGACCATTCATGGATGGACCATACCCTTGTTTCTTAGGTTGTGGAAGCTCCGGAACATGCATGAGAATTTCTTGGAGTGGGATATATAGGGGTTGGATCAATATCCCATGTTTTTTTCCATTTTCTCTTTAAGGAAAAAAATCTTGAAGGGGGAAATGATGTTGAGACTCGATTTTTTCCTTTTAAGACTTTAAAATATTTCTATATATATTTCTAGAGATAGGCATTGAGGTACATTTAGTGAAATAATTAATTTTTTAAATAATTATTTATTTAATTTTGATGTATTGAAATTTTATATAAGAATACTTCCATGGTGATTTCTCCAGGGTTAGCTACATAAAACTTGGGATAATTCTAGAGTTCATCCTTCCTCCTTTATTGGAAATCACACTAGATGACTATGAAACACCAGATCAAAGCATATCAGGACACAACCATTACAACCACTCCTTTAAATAAATGATGGGCATGTTCTTTTATGAAGAATAATCCAATATCTAGGTAGTAATCTTCAATTGGTGATTTATAACCTTTTTATTAAATATATTGAGCAGGTCGATCCCAGTTCTATCGGTCTATGCCAATTGTGGCATAATCATCACCTATGTACCAGATTTAAATTTATTTTTGAATTTATTTCAAACCCTGAATCACTATTCTTGATCATTGGACAAGAACTCTTGGAAAATTATTGTATAAATATTTTTTTTGATTTTATCCCCAATTATTTCTTGCATTCGTCACTGGTCGGGCTCCACAGTCCTATTTCGACATTGTCAGGTGGTACAGAGCCTGATCGGACCTACAAAACCATGACATATCGATAAAAAAAGTATGGATTGATGAAAATGAGCACATATCTAGAATCTCCATAGGAAAATGATGATCGTATTGACAATTGGATGCTGATTAATCAATGGAGGAAGGTTTGGAAGTGTGCGGGACGAACGACATATCTCTAATGATCGACGAAATCCATTTTTCTGGTGAATGGTGTCTAGAAACAATAGATTCGGTTTAGATCCACTATTTTTAGGCAAATTCAAGGATGAAATTGAAGGAAAGGACCAGATTCAAGTAATAGAAAGCAGATCTAAGAATCTGGAGAAAAATCAACAACACATCCTATATAGGGATGAATAAAAAGTGTGCATCCCCTTAAGTACGAAAACTAGGGTTTGAAAAAGATAAGGATGGCACAACATGTAGACCTCCTATATGCCATGTACCCATTCTCAAAATAGGAAACACATGTGATAGATAACACATTTGGGATCCCATATAGAAGTACACAACCACATACACGAACATGTACCCAATTACATGGATACATGGTCATATACACGAACACAAGGTCAGTACACAGACATGGGGTCTAGTACATAGACACGATGAGAAGAACATGGACCGATCCCAAGTAGCTTGGAAATTCCGTGTAGTCCACCTGAACGATGTGTACTCCTACATGGTCAGGATCCATGTGCTGACCTAGGACATGGAAAAGTGGTGGAGTAGGAAAACATTTCATGTGGGTCCCCTCACACGCCGTGTACCCCCTTGACCTCTTTTGAGAAAGCTTAAATGTTTCACATCTCTTTTATTTGGACTCGTATTTTATCCCATGAGTATCCTATCATGAGTGTTTTTCCATATAGAACAAAATGGTGACCTCAGTTGTGGATTTTGAGATACAATGTGATTTTTTTTGGGAATGGTGATTATTTAGGCGATGCTCGTATATGACAGTGATCATGCAGATTCACCAAATCCATATTATAGAGTGGACCCCCCCATCAGAATGGGCGTGAGTCCTCTATAGATACCTTTTTAGTGGAACCCCTCTACTGGGTAGGGTGCTGGTCCTTGATGACCAGAGTGGAACCCCCCATCACAATAGGGCTTAGGTCCTTGACCAATAGAGTGGAACCCCCAACATATTTGGTGCAAGTCCTCTACCCACCGAGTGGAGCACATCTAGTATTATATGGTGTGGGTCCTCATGACACAAGAGTGGTACCCCCATCATCATGGGCACAATTACTCCATAGATACTTATAGAGCGGAACCCCTTAACACACTAGGGAATGGGTCCTCTACTTTTAGGTTGTCTTCCCTCTACAGTAGAACATAATGACATGGTGTGGCATTGCTTGCATGATTACTTCTAGGAAGACACATGAGATACTGGGCATCATTGATGGAATTTTGGAATTATTAAACAGTTTTCTTATTAGGATGATACGTGAGATGAAGATCCCCTTAATCTATCATTTGGTATTATTCTGACTGAATATATATATATATATATATATATAAATTCTTCTATATCCATACCTTATATTTAGTTACTCTTTTTCCATGGGAGGCAAAGACGCGTGGGGTATGCCATGTTCTTTATGTGTTTAGTTTCTAGTGGTTTTATGAGTTTAATATCATACAATAGGTGGAGAAGACTCAATGGGTAGTTAATCTACTCATTGTGTTGAGCCCCTTATGTTTGGAAAAGGTAACTTTCACTCTTAGTTTGGGTTGAGCTATTCTCTTTGAATGTATCTTTCATCTACTATATTTCCTTTCCTGTTTTATCTCTTAATTCTCCCTTTATCTTTGAGGGTTTCCTACTAGTTAATCATAAAATGTCCCCTTCATGGGATTTTTCTTCATGTGTCATGTCTTATGTAGATTATGGATAGGTTGGTGGTGACTTTAAAGGAGCTTAAGGATACTGGGTACTTTGGACTGCATACGATGGTCGTAGCTTGGGATTCAGGAGATGGTCTCTCTCAGCAATTTACTTTTCCAATTTTTTTTAGGTTGGGACCTATTTATTCTTGGGGATGTATTTTCCCATTTACTTTTCAGTTTTTACTACCATACTCTTGTATAATCTAGAGGTATTTATATGGATGGTTGTTCCCTTATATTTCATCTTCTTTTACTTTTACTCTCTCTTCAGTTTTTCATCAAGATGATTGTGCATGTGCATACATGTACTTAGGTAATGGCCTCCCCATGTTAGTTATGCCTTTGGTGCTAGTCGCCAGCCCTTGACCTATGGAGGTGGGCATGGGGTAGTCGCAGCCCAAGCCTTGGCTTGGGTCAGGTCATGAAAACTTTTATCCTTAAAACCATATTTTTAGATTTTATGCACATAAGATATATATGTTTTTTTATATAATACATGTACACACAAAAAAAACACTATGGGGTAGTAAAAATAAGTTTCCCCTATAATCCCCATTCCACTTCCAAAAATAATCAAAAGTAGTTTATCATTTGAGTTCAACATTCCATCAATTAAGTTATATTGTTCAACACTAGAATTATTTAATTTATTTCCAATGATGGTCCACAAGAGATTGCGATTTTTTTGGGAATTAGGTTGTATGAAGAACTTTTACTTTTTTTGTTATTTTTTTATTATTTTATAAATGTTTTGTTAGAGTTGGTTCCATAGAAACAACTAATTGTGCACTTTCTATTAATAGATAATGTATTTATACATTCCATTATATTATCACATATTGAATTTAATTTGGCATAGTTTGTAAAATAATTTACTTAGAATATTTATCACATTAATAAGTTATAAAAATTCATCACTATAATGATAAATTAGTGGTTACATATATTATTAAATACATGTACTATGGTTTAGATACATCAGTATGATGATAAATAGATGATTTTTTACCTTCAAGTGTTTATAGATTATAAATATTGAGAGTTCTTCTTATAAAGTTCACTCTTGGAGATCTCTAATAAGAGATGTAATGAGGATGAACACACTAATAGAAACACCGTATTATTAACATGTCATTGAATGTTTATATATATGATTGAGTGTATTGATCCTTAGGATTTGGGGGCTTTCCAAAGTTGTAAATACTCCTCATAGTCCTTCATGAAACCAAAGTTCAAATTAGAATAGGGAAGAATTTACATGGTACTGTAATAGAGCAGGTACTATAGCAAGTACTATAGTTGGGTACAATATCTATGGTAATATTCACCTGATTTGGGCTATTGGGAAATGTATTTAGGCCATTGATCCACTAGGATTTCAGTCCATCCATGGGTCTTTGAACCATCTAGGTGTATGATACATTGTGCCTTCGAGTCATCATGTTGGTGTCAAGATTTAGTATCAAAGAAACCTCAGACTAGTGAACTGAGCTAAAGTTATAATAGCCACTGGTGAAGAGAATTGGAAGTGTGAAGGGTGGGAAAAGGAGACAAATCTATTGGATTTAGAACTAGGCTTAGGCATGACATCAGTGGAGGCTAAGCATAGATACTTTAAGGGTGGATTGGGTGAGGTTTTTGCAGTACATGATTTCAACCTATGGGCCTCTAGTTGATTTAATAAATTTAAGACCTCTATGGCTCTGGGATTTCAAGCCATGTAAGGGTTTTATCTCAACCCAGTTGAAGATGGATTTATCTAACAAATAAAATAAATTCAAATCCCTTCGGTTTATGGAGTGTGTATTAATACTTTGAATTTAGATCAATATTAATGTGTATTATGTTTCACATACCTTGATGCATGATGAAAACCATGATTTATTTTCACTCAAAGAAGTATATTTTTATAGAGGTATCATGGATGGTATGTCATTAATTTAATATCAATAGATAAATTTTCCCTTTTTATTTATGGATATAGATATCCATGAACCCTTAATTGATATGGAAGCGTCTCACTAAAATACATGGACATGATAGTTTATAGATATGTATGTTTAATAAAATTTAAGTATTATAGGTAAAAAATATAGGATGATGACATGTTTATGCACTCTTTTTGACTAGATATTAACTAATAAAGGGATTGTATTACACAGTAGTGTTCGTAGGATGTTTTCATTGTGATGAATCATTTTTATTTATAGGAGGCATGATGTTCTTCTAGATACCACTATCATCCCATGGGTTAAACCTTCTACAATTCATAAAATTGACTATAGGGTGACACACTAAGTATGTCCAAAATATCATTAACTTGAATATAAAGTTCAAGAATAAATTTTTTCCAAGTTTGGTGAATAATATTTATTAAATTTATATTAATCTTAATTTTAATGAAAATATTATTCAATAAAAGAATCGATGATTTGATTTGTTTCTTATTTATTCACAAGAAAAATAGATATAATATTTTTAATTCACAAGATAAGTGAATATAATATATATATTTTAATTTATAAGCTAAGTGAATAAATTGAACATTTATTCACAATTTAAGTGAATTCAAATATTTATTCTATTTAATGGATATTTTATTATTATTCAAAGTTTTATAATTTCATTGTAGTATTGTGATCAAGTTCAGGATATAATAAAACAATCTAAGAAATTTAAAGAAATAAATATTCATTTATTTAATAAATTATATTAGAATAATAAATATCACCAAAGTAATTATATATTTTTGTTATTTTAAGAGAGAGGTGACATGAGTTTTTTTATTATAGTCAAATTAAAAGAAAAGATCCTAAGTATAAAAACTAAATTGTGTTATTTATTTTATGTGTTAGTCTATTTCATCCAATTCTATTCTAAAGACCTAGATGGGGAATTAGAGATAATCCTTTCTCCTCTTTTATGTTTATAGAGAGGAAATATAAGCAATTCATCTATATGTTTGAGTATGAATGACGCGAAGAACTTGATTATCTCAAACTAGCTCTCAAGATATCAAAAATGGTGTTTGAAGTATCATGAAACATGAGTGGATGTTGTTATAGGAATTATCATTTAAATTATCGAAGAAATGACCAAACCAATTCATTTAGTGATTAGGTTAATCACATAAACGATGACTAGAAATCAAATAAAAGAATTAAATAATCAATCTATTTATGTTTTTTAAATAATAAATTATAAATTACATGTGATAATCCTATAAATTGATAAAATTATATTTCATCTAGTTCAGAAGTGAATTTTTTAAATGGGCATCCCACCTCTCCACTCCCGCGACACCTAAGTCCCTCGAGTGGTATAAGATTGGTCAAACTAATTTATAATTGTTATAGTGATTTTATTTATTAAAATTCATCTCATGAAGGTCTAATTTTGATTCAAATAGTCTATAATTCATGTTGATTTAAGTTCTTATATCCAATAAAAAACTAAAGAAAATGATATTTTATTCACAATAATTAGTTTATTTTATTTATTTATTTTATTGTGCACATATGTGTGTGTGAGTGTGTGTGTATTGTTATAGTATATTTATATAAAATAATATATATATATATATATATATAATAAAATTGTTTGGGGGTAGCCGTTTACCCCAAACAATATATTCCCACTCAAACTCCCTATGCCAGAACAGTTAAGACTTGAAAAATTGACTAAATAATTTCCCATGAGGGATTTGAATATTGAAACCTCCCTTTTCATTTTTATGTTATATATAATATAATATAATATAATATATATTTATTGATATAAATAAATATCTATTTATATTAAAAATTATATATGTATTAACAATTAATAAAAAATCCTAAAATAAATGAAATAATTTTAGTAATTTTTTTGGGGAGTTGAAGACTATAAGTAGATCTATAAAAATAATATAAATTAATTTAAAATTATTTAATTGTTGTTGAGATGTATTTTAAAGTTTATCCATTGAAAAATTTATTGCATTTTGAATGATCATGAGCTTTAAAGACCTATGTATAGATTTGTTAATTTAATTTAACAATTGAATGGTTTAAATTTGTAATAATTGCAATTAAATTTATTTTGATAATATACATATTGTTCCTCATTTAAATTATTCAATGGAATGAATATTTGTATTTTAATATTAAATGTAATTAATGCTTCCTGGGTTTCCCTCACTTGTGTGTGAGTATAATTATAAAGATAGAGATTTCTTGACAAGATGATTCAAGTAAAATACCAAGTTCAAATCCAACAAAAGTTATAATAAAATAACTGGAGATGCATAGAATAATGGACGATGATGTAACTTGAGTCAATTTAGAGTCAAGGATTTACTCCCTCTATGGTTTAGGTTGGTTTATTATCACTTGATAAACTGACCTGTAGAATAAACCTCACGATCATTCTTGTTTATTTATCTTTGAATGGTTAATTTTTTTATAGAATTGTGGTCACAATGTTAGGATAATTTACAAGAATGCTTAGATAAAAATATAAAGTACATGTAATAAATTTTTATGTGTGTGATTAATTATTTATTCGAGGAAATAACATAAATAAGCATACTTGGTAAATTTGTATTTCATTCAGGAATATAATAAAATTTCTTAAAATAAAAATATAAATTTAATGAAATTCCTCACATTACCTATTTTAGAATATAACCATAGTTTAAATTGTTTTTTATAAATATAGTTAAGATAATCTCCAACTATCTAGGATTTATCATTATGGTGATAGGTTTACTTAACCAAATTGACTTTAATAGAAGTGTCCATAGCTGTCTTGGTGTATTTTGGAGGGAATAGTTGAGTAAATCAGAGTATATGATATAAGGATTGGGGGTTTAACTCAATAGACTGGGAATTTAAAAGTTAATATAATTGAAAGAGTAAATACTAACTAAATACCTTCGAGTAGCAGCATCATCATAGTCTCAGTTATAAGAAAATAAATATAGACCCTAGCCACTAAAATATATAAAGTATATTTTTTATAAAATGGAAGTCAGTACCACTCAATCACTATTATTATAATTTATTTTTTACAATGACAATTTCCTTACCATAGAAAAGTTCTTGGAGCGGTATAGGCACTTGTGAATCATACCATGAAAATAAAGGGAATATTATGTACTTAAGTCCCCACTACCTGTTAATCCTCCTTAAGAAGTTAGTAAGGATGAGAAATATGTTTAATAGAGAAATATGGATGATTAATTATATGTATAATTCATTATACTATCATCAATGTCAAGAGAGACATAAAATTAGTATGTAGAAAAAGATTCATACTCTAGTATGTCTAATCTATGGGAGATATACCATGAGAGAGCTAAAATTGATAGAGAAAATATCTCCAAAGCACTCTTCACATGCAAGTTAGGAGAGGGATCCCTTTCAAGACATCATGTACTCAATATCATAGGATCAAAATTTATCAAGTTTTAATATTAATTTTAATAAAAAAACTTAGACAAATCACTTTTAGATCATTTAACAATGATTTAATAAGTTAATAAATACATGAAGAAAGACAATTCATTAGTATTTATGATGAAAATAAAGAAGAGTAAGGCTACGTGATCAATGATAATATTAATTTCAATGGGGTCTAGGAAATATTCTTCTTAAGAAACAAAAAATTTAGAGGGAGAGAAATGAGTAAGAAGTTATCTATTTTTCATGTAGAAAAAAGGCCATTTGAAGAAGAACTACAATACAGTTAATAATAAAGGGGAATATCCAGATATATTCAATATTAAATGAAAACATATAATTCTACAAGTTGGGTATAAGATGAAATTTATAGCACCCCAATCCCACACTTTTGAAATCTATTTTTAATAAACATCTTATTTATATACTAGCTTTGAAATGAAAAGAAGCATCCGAATTTTAACAATAATAATTATAATTCCACCAAAATACCCAATCTAGTCATGGGTTGGCATAATCCAAAATACCCATTCTAGTTTGTCTCATGATATCTATCAATTCATCTAGGGGATATCTATAACCAAGGCCCACATATTTCTAATTAAGTCTCATGCATTCATCATATTAAGTAATTAATAAGCTATAAATACCTAACAAGTATTCCTTAGTAATCAATAAACATATATACTGATATAAAAACATAAAAAATGTCAATTATTTTCCCAATGTTAATAAAATGGATAATGTTATCACAAAACATCCAGAGAAAGAAGGTGTATGGTTAAACAACACACAATCAACTTTTCCGAGTAATCAATAAATGTCTGTACCAGAATAACAAATATACTGATTTTCCGTAGTTCCTAAATTAATAAATAGAATACATTTATATATAGGCATCCCTAAAACTATCACCATATGACACCAAGGAAATATAGTTAATTCAATAATTTCCTTTTTCAACCTATGTAATGAATCTAGGTGAATACCCTTTAATGAAAGGAAATATTGAGCGTTAACAATGGGAATAATATGGAAGAAAAATTTATGCCTACGCATAGTGGAAGGTTAAAAAAGAAAATGGTAGTTATGGATCATATGTTAAATAGAAAAGATCATTGAATATTCCATCCATATAAATAATATGGATGAAAACATTTAAATAATATCTTCGATCATACACAAGGCATTTATAGTACAATGAATTAGATAAAAAATACTTTTTAAGAGTTTTAGATTAATCACTTTGGGAATAATAAATATCCTTGATCTTTTGAAGTAATTTTAAAATAAATATTTTATAAATATATTAGAATAGTAATTTCTTTTATAAAGTATAAAAACGTATAGATAAAGACTCATATAATGTGAAAAAGGTGGAAAAATTATATGTTGACACATAAAATTTTAACAGGATATTTTAGAAGACATTCATTAAAATAAAAAGCTATGGGTCACTTTCAAAAATTATTTTCAAAAAGGTGAAGTGAAAAATTTGAAAATCATTCAATTTTATAAAATTAAATTCTACAATTGATCCTTGAAAATAAATAAAGGTTATCATAATAAATGTGAGGTGGAAGATAAAACTTTTGATTTGAAATAATATGAAGCCTTATTAATATTTGCAAATACCATTATTGATACCCCATATAATAAAAAGAGTAAAAAAATACTTTTTAAAAGAGTATAAGTAAAATATATAAGTAGCATGAGATAAAAAATAATTATGTTTCCAATTATAATGGATAACATTTGTAGGAAATAAAAATTATGGACAGGGAGGGGAAACCGTAATTAAAGAGAATGAAAATTATTCTCAATAATGATATACTTATAGGGATGAAAATTTTATTAAGATAAATATATAAATTAAAATGTAATTTTAAATTATATATGAATATAATATTCCATAAAATAAAATCTAATGTTGTAAGTTACCAATCATGGATGAAATAAGTTTAATTTGAAGCAATACGACTTAATGAAGGGAGTTGAGTTATCAAAAACCCTTTCAACTTTGGTATATTTTGAATAAAAAACTATTTTATTGAGAACATGATATGGTTTTTAAAAAAATGAATAAAATTAATATAGTAAAATACATAAATTAGGTATTATATACACTATTCCAAATAAAACATGGTGTATAATAGGAAATATTTCTCAAGGGGTAAAAATTTTTAGATAAGAAAACCTTACCTTAATTCTTGACTTCCACTAAAGAACATTAATCAAATTTATAAAAAAAAATATTAATTAAATATTTAAGAGCCTTATTCATACTTATAACCTTTTATGAACTCAATTTATATTTTTTCTCCATATGTGTATTAATTAATTAAAATCTAGTTTCAATATCGGGTGTGAGTAATCTTTATCATTTTGAACTAGTTTTGTAATAGTGATGTTGTTATTTATTATTCTCCAAAAGTTCACCATTCATAGATAATTAAATGGAATGGAATATATAAATTCTTTTTATTTATAAATCACTTAACTCATCCTATAAGTTTTTTAGTTATGTTTTGTGAAAGTGGAATATGTGTCGACTTATTTCTGTAATTTTAGCTATCAAAGATGATATTTTAATAATTAGTTAAATAATTAATATAACCCTTATAGAACCATAAAATAAATCACAAATTTACGATTTAATTATTATAATATTATAATTTAAGTTTCCATATTCATACATGATATAGTTTTATAGGATTTTTTAAGTAGGTGGTTAGATCGACCCAAAATTGAACATATTGTAATTCGATGGGTGAGTATGGTTAAAAAAATATATATTTTGAAATAATATTATTATAAAAGAATAATAATGATATTAATAATATGTTTTTATTTTTTTTATTAAAATTTAAAGTGTTTTGGATAAATATTGAAATCAATATGAAAAATGGAAAATGTTACTTTGTGGATCTGGTAGTCCTCACATACACACCTTTGACAGTTTTATTTTTTCATAGAATGAGAGGAAGTTATGTAATAGTTTGTCATTTAGAAAAATCATTAATGTTATAAATATAATATTAGTTAATTAATTACATTTTAGGACCATCCATGTTATGTGGTTAATAAAAACAAGACACACTATTCACGGAGGAGGTAGTTCGCATATACGCATTGTGGTGTTTTTTATTTTTTAATGAATTAGAGAGATTGAAAGTAAATATTAATTTTTTATTTTTAATCAAAAATATATTATATATACCATATTTATTAATCAATTATATAATTATAAACATCTATTAGAAGTTTTCATGAAAAAAAAATATGTCGATTGATGGAGGTGGTGGTCCATATGTACGCACTATCAACGTTCATTTATTTTTCTTAGTGGATAGGAATAAATAAATAAAGATTATTCATTTAATATAATAAAGTATTGGTATATTAAATTTACTAATTTCATTATATCAAGGTAGTTATAAATGGTTTTGAAGAGGAATATTAAGAAGAAATGATTAAAGATGTAATACTTATGTCGAGATCTCGACTTTTCTCTAAGAATTCTCCTTATAAATGGAGGCCTTAAGCTAACTAATGGCGACCAGAGGCTTAAGGAAGTGGAAAAGAGTTATAGTAGGAAAAAAATTAAATAGTTTTTTGATAAAATTATAGGTTAAATATTTAACATGAAGTGGTGTAAGGACACCATTTTATAAGTAAAGAGGAGGAAAATTTTAGAAGCACGCTGTATATTTTCAATAATCTAAAGTTACTATTCAAGGTTAAATAGACCAAAAAGAGAAAAAATGTAACAGGTGATTTTTGGTTAATAAAAACCTCACAAATCTATTTGAAAACACGTTTTTAACATGTTTTGGGTTATTTCTTCTATGTAAATATATTTTTACCTTTTTTACTTTTATGAGGTTAATTAATTTTTAACTTTAGTAATTAATTTTATGGACCAAAATTAAAATTTAACTTTTTATCTAATTTTAACCTTCTGTTTAAAAAAATGAAAATAATTTTATTGAATAAAATATTTAACTATTTAAAATGTTAATTTTACAATAAACACACATAACATGTAATTTTTTTATGGAAAATCTATTTTTAAACTTGAAATTTATTTGTAAGCCATAGTAATCAAAATTATAAATTTTATTGACATAAATTGATTTATTATAAAAAATGAGCTATTTATATTTCAAGGAAATAAAAAACCAAATTTTACCAAAGAAAAGGTTAAAACCATTTTTTATTAAAATTAAAATATTATTTTGTTTTATACGGTTAAAAATATATTTTATAAATTAAAAAAAATATTTAAAATTCATAAATTTATTAATTAAATAAATATTCTTCAAATTTATACATTTTATAAAATTCTAGGTCCTTCTTATAAACTGATAAAGTAATAAAAGTCACCATTTTGGTAAAAAAAATGATATTTTTCACTATTCATCTAAAAATCACTCATCTTAAAAAAATTTCAAAAATTCATAATAATTAAATTTTGATATGAGGAATTAAAAAATTAATTTTTTTAAAAAAAATTAAAATTCTAAAATTTATAATTTATCTTTTAAATAAAATATATAGGAAAAAAAACTTCTGTTTGAAAAATTTATTTTATAAACTTTTAGAATTCTTATCCTATTATGTATTTATTTATAATTCATTAAAATGATTTTTATTTTATAGAGGTTTTATTATTCACAAATTTTCTTAATAATATTTATATAATATGTCATAGCTCATTTTAATTCTGTGTTACATGGGAAACATCCTATCAACATGGTTTTTATTTAAAGGGAATAATTGTATCACAAAATCATGGGTCGTTGCATTCTCCCCTAAATAAATTGCATACTCACAATTTTATTTATTAATCACTAATGAAAAAAATATAAGGGTATCTAAAATATGTAGGTAACTCAAGATTCTATTCTCTCTACGATTTCATCCTTACTATCTTAGGTTTGATAAGTGAACTCATCATGTTTCTTATAATAGGCATATCAATGATATTGAATTTCTCTCTAATTGTTTAAGCTTGGAAATACAAATTTTTTCGTGTTAAGACCTATATTTTGGAAGTGATTATTTTATGGATTTTATAATAAGCCTCATACTAATCAGTGTTTATAGGCTGATTTAGGAATTTTAAACTTGTTTCTCCAATCTTGGAAATTATCATGATATCTATGTATAGATTTATAATCCATGACCAATACCATTTAGAATTTGACTAAAGGATAGATAATTTTATTTTTTAATTTTCAAAAAAAAATATTTATCATAGAATAGATATATACTTGGGTTATAATTATCATACCACTATAAGTTTTTATTATTATAAAGATATCTAGTCATCAAGGTGGTGATTATATATTCTTATCAAACATTAAAGGTAAAAAAGGAGTGGATATAACAAGGATAAAATAAAACAACTATAGAAATTGAGTCGATTATTAGTGTTCCTCACTATATATCATCTTTAAAACTCAATTCCATAGTTGTGTTTGCATAAATATTCTATTTTCATGGAAGTTATTAATGCCTATAATCATTTATATCCCTTGTATTATGACATTGACTAAGATAATGTCAATATTTTACACATTTTAAACACTAAACTATCCATGTTAACTTAGTATGAACATTTTCCCCTCCATTTTTTGACTAAAATGTTCATTTTTTTCCTTAGAAGTTTTTTATTTGATACCCTACTTTACCACATATAAAACATATTCCAATTCCTTTGAGGAATTACCTAAGTGTCTCTTCCCACATTTTTAACATGAAGGAAACTAAATATTATTTTTTTCATCATCTCTATAACTCGAAATTTCATGATACTCTATAATTATACTCTTTGGGTTTTTTGGGATTTCAACTATGTTCATGCTTTTAGTTATAATTATTGATATACTATTTTGTAGGAATGGCCTGAAGGCCTTCATTTTTATTATTTTTGATAATCCACCTTTTAAGGGGTGAGGTGGAACCCTTAGAAGGCCCAAAGTCTTAGATAAAAATAAATGACCTGTAGGACTTAAAGGTAATCACCCAAATAAGAAAACTTGGAACTAATCCTCCCTAGAATATGTCATGATATCAGCACTCCAACTTCGCAGGGCTGGTCAGCTAGCTATATATACGATTTGGAATTATTATATGGTTTATCAATAGAGATATTATCCCATTAGGTTTATCATTGGAAAAATCTATACATTATATAGGGTATCCATTTTTAACTTTGTTCCTTAATGATTTATCCATTACTAAAACCAAAAAAGAGTTAATGTGACTGATGAATAATTAACACCATAAGAGAATGATCTTAAGAAAAACTCAACCAAGAAAGGTTTTATCTTTAAAAAAATTAAATTATCTTTCAGTTTAACTTAATTCATTCTTGATTCAATATAGGATTTTTCATGTTGAGTTTTCTTATATGTCTTAACCTAATTACTTAATATAATAAATCATTCATAATGGATCGTAAATAGATTGTTAATGAACAAATAATATCCCCCAGGAGAATCTATCTAGGTGTGTACTATTAGGTCCACTCATCATGAACTAGATTGAATATTAAGTTGATACTCAACCATCATTTTTCAAGGTGATTAACCCTTGGTCCATATGTATCAGAGTCAATTTCACTTTCAAATATATATACAGGGGTGTAATTTATAATTAAACCATGTAATACCTACTTTAAAAAAACATTGAGATGTTTTCCTATATTTAGACTTATCTCTTTGTTATATCCTTTGGGTTTTCCCTAATAACCTCTCATCATAATCCCCAGAAAAACATAAAATATTTAATATAACCAATCTAAAATATTATTTATACCTTTTAAAGTATGGTAAAACCTAAATTATCAATCCTTAATAACATTTATGACCCTTAATTTATCTTCAACTGATGATATCCTAACCACTAATGTTATCTAAACCATCCTCTGATACCAAATGAGGATCCCTAAGACCCATACTCTCAAGTATGTTTCTAAAAACATAAAATTTATACACTATATTTTATACACATCCATAATTACAATATTTTTCTCACATAATATAACAAGTACATTCCAAGGACCTTTGTAGGTTTAGAGTTTCAGGGAGTTTTGAAAAATATTTAACCAATCAAAGCCATTTTCTTTAGATAAAATGGATATTTTACCCACTATATATGAAATTACATAATCCAAAATGATTCTTTGAAATTTACCATAATTTATCCACCCCATATGTTCTTATAAATAAATCATACATAATACTTCCTTTCATAATCTAAGGGAATGGAAACATAAGAAAGATATGAGATCAGATGAACAGTAAGGGTAAACATAAGTGATACCAATCATAGATAATAAGTGAGAATAACATGAGAATATGGATATAATCATGATACATAAGAAATTTGTACCCAAAAAATAATAGATCATAAATCATTGAATATAGAGTGGAATAACAAAATAAATGAATTAAAATAGTGTGTAAACATGATTCAATAAACATGATCCATGAGATCATAACATAGTCACAAGAATAAGCATAAAACTATTTCATCTTTCAAACATGGAATGAAAATTATTTTAGGGAAACATTAATTTCATGATCCACACTATCATTTCCCATGATTATGAGCTACTAAAAGGTTCTAATGAATACATATCTCATGACATATAAACTTTTAACCAATGAATTGGCGGGATATATCAGACCCCACCCATCATTAATTCATACTTACATGTGAAACTTAAAGTTAATAATTCATAATTTTACAAAGAATACATGGAAATAAAATAGGTTTTATATCCTTTTCAAATGGATTCTCATAATCAATTTATTCATAATATTATGAATAATCAAAGGATATTAACTTAGGGAAAATATATGGGTATCTAAAGATATCTATAATTTCATATGGTATTTACCTAGTATAGGTAAATGATAAATGATTAAGTTAATAATTTACCCAATCAATCAATGTGTGGGGTCTAGGTGAATACCCTTCAATCAAAGGGAATATGAAATTGTATATTCATAGAGGAAAGGTATTGAAAGAAAAATTATGGTCATACACCGAAGATGATTAGGAAAGACAATTGAAGTGATGGATCATTCCTCAAAAATAGAAAGACATTACATATTCCATCTATATAAAGAAGTTTGATGGTTACATTCAATGGATATCCTCGATCAAGCATAAGATATTTCAAAGGAAAATGGCTTAGATGAAAAATACTTTTTTGGTGTTTTTGAAAAATCACTTTTGAAATAAGAAGTATCATTGATTTTTTGAAATCTTTTTAAAAGATATATTTTATAAATATAGGAGAAAATAATTTCTTTTAGAAACCATGAAAACATTGAGATAAATATTATTTTAAAATTAAAAAGGTGGCAGAAGTACATGTTAGCATGTAAACATTAAAAAAAACTTTTCACATTTTGAAGAAAACAAGACATTAAAAAAATGTAAAAATTTTATTATGATTTTTAAAAGAAGTTCATACAGTATAAAAAACATTAAACACTTATTTAAGAATAGATAAAGATATTTTTGAAACCATCTGAAGAATATAGACATGAAAAAGGGGAGGTTCTTGATTGAAAAGAGGAGACGAGGTCGGTTTCACTTACAAGAAACACTTAGGGTAAAATATGATTAATGGAGAAATAATTTTTTTTTCAGAAAAATTTAAAATCCCATGAATAAAAAAATAAAATGAGAAGGGGTTTTATAATTAATAATAATTCATCAGATGAATTATCATTTAAAAACAATATTTGTTTAAAAATATGATTAGAAACCAAACCCTAATGATTTGAGTAACATTTAAACTAAAAACTTCAAGGATAAAGAGTTTGAAATTCAACTTCAAATAGAATGTATAAAATATAATTCATGATATAATATAACAAATAGGCAATATATAGACCATATAAAAGTATATTGGTGCATAAAAAGAAGCATGTCCCATGAATTAGGAATTGAGACCAAGAAACCCTTATTAGAAGCATAATATTTGAGGTAAGAGTAATTTGATAATGTGGTCATAAGGAATTTTTTTAAAACCCCATTAAATACGGAGTAAAAACATTATAAAGTATTAATTAGGTAGAATATTTCAAATTTGGAATAATATTATGTAATAAGAAATTATATAACTAAATTAATGGAAATTGAGTTAGCAAAAACCCTTACAACCTTGGTATACTTTGAATCAAAGTCCATTTAAATAAATAAAATTATATGGATCTTAAAACCAAAATAATTGAATGCATGTGGTAAAATAAATTTTATTATTTAGTAATCACACCATATTAAGGATTTGATGGTGTGAAATAAGAAATATGTCTCAAGAATTTAAATTTGAGACAAGAACCCCTTACCTTGGTCTTGATTCATTAAGCACATGCACTTAACATCTTGGATAATAAAATGATGTATTTTAATAACTTTATTAATAACCTTATTCATCTACATTTCATATTCTAAGGTTTATATATTATTATATGATATTTATTCATTATATAGTATTTTATTATGTTAGTTACTCAGGGTTGTTCAGTCAATTTTTCTATAAGAATTTCTATTTATTAAAAATGGTAAAATTTGACATAAAATTGCTTCATATTTTCTATATTTATATATTTTTATTTCCCTTATTATTCAATTATTAGAAAATTCATATAATTCTATAGGTTTTGAAAATGGACTCCATGTATGAAAGGTAACATGAAATGTTCCTTTTTAGAGGTTAGATTTAGTTTGATAGTTTATTGTTTATATCACTTATAAAATGTACAATAACATATTTTTATATTTTTAAAATTCCTTATTTATTAATTATAATATAATATAATTATTAATTATGTGTCGATACTCACCCATGATTGAAATTTATAGCATTATTCATGCATGTTGTTAAACCGACCAAAAAAGAACTTGATAAAATTAATAAATAAGTATGATTATGAGGCGATTTAGTTATAATATAAGCATTAAATAAGTATAATGACATTATTCAGATGTTATTAATGTGGTGAATTGATTTGAAATTATTTTTATAAATAATAAATGACTAGTTGAAAAAATAAATCACTTTCATGGAGGGAGTAGTCATTACATATGCATGTATGATATTTCCATTTTTTCACAGAACAAGAGGAAGGTATGTAACACCCTAATTTTTTTAAACAAACTATGTTCATTGGATTATTTGACATGCAATGCTGAGCTTAAATGACACATGACATATTATTATTTAAATATGACTGTTATAACCAAACCGTTAAATTGAGAGGTATGAATAGGATTAAATAATTTATAAAATATAGATAATGTTCCTACTCAATATAAATTTATTTATAAATGATTATTAAATAATGACTCAATTTTTAGTAAATTCATTTTATTCATCAAAAACTCATTTTCTTCAAAGATGATTTTATTACTTTTTGTGAGAAAATATTATAATTAATTTATCGAAATTTCAGAAATATTATTTTATAAAATATATGTCATATTTTAATTTAGCATGTTAAAATTATTGTAAGATGAATATTTGGTATTTTTATGAAAATATTGATTTTCTAGTAATTAGTGAAAACTACCGTTTTTTCAAATATTATCATTTATTTCTATTAAATAAAGTATTTTAGAGGTCCCACTAAATTTTCTATTTTGTCTTAAAGTGAAATATGAACCATTATATTTATAACAATTTAATAAATTTCATATAAACCAGAATTTTTCATGATTTTGGTATAAATTTATTTTTATTCTTAAAAACAAAATTTTATGAAAACTATTTTTAAATGCTTAAAGGTTAACAATTTTCATCAATTAAAATAACCCCTAATAAGGAAATATTAAATAATATATATATATATTATAATTATATTTATATGAATTTAAATTCATATAATGATTATTTCTAGTAATAGGGTTAATATATGACCACCTATTGCTTGAAAAAAGTATTTTCCCAAAAAATCACTTTTCTCCATGCTTTGGAGGATAATTTTAGAATGAATTTTTGCTACTTATAGAGATTTTATTTAGAATAATGGATCCGATATATGGAATCATAAATTAATATTATTTTATAATGTGAAATTAGTCTTTGGTGAAAATTAATATTAAACACAATAAAAAATTTGTCACCACAGTAAAAAGGTAAATTGAGTTAATTATGGGTAAAAATAATTTGATAAGGAATAAAAAATAACCCTAAATCTTGAATTATTTTTATAATATAATTATATTGTATCCTTAATATCCAAAATTATAACGTATGACCTTTTGTTTCCATATGACCAGGATTATGACCTTTATAATACTTTATGTAAAGAAAAGCAAAAAAATGTCTCTTTGTTGCTTTTAATAAAGATAATATTTTTGTAATAGGGATAAAAATAACCTATGCTCTATTATAAATATTAATTTCAAATATAAATATTTTTTTGTCTTGGTAATTTATTTCTAATTTTTAGTTATGAAATAATTACCTTAAATATTTACGCAACATCGACACAATAATTATTTAGTTAAAATAAAATTAATATATATGATTTTAAAAATATTAAAAGTAATATAATTTGTTTAAATTATTATGTTCCACAAATTTTTTATATATTTATAACAATTTATGGAATTTTTAATGGTATATATTTTAATTACATCCTTGTAATTATGTTGGTAAAGTCAAATTAAATTAATAGTGTCAAAATTGACATTAATGATATTTTATAATAAAAAGTGTTTTATTAAATGATTTAAAATTACTAAAAACATTATATTCATCCAAGTTAATGGGAAATGGTGGATAATAACAAAAGTTTTATACTTATGGGATTTTAACCCTTTATATGAACATTATTGACTCATAAAAAGAAAAAAAATTAACGTTGTAGTAATTATCAAACATGGTTAAAAGAGGTTAAAAAAAAGATAAGGATAAAAATATAACCTAAAATTTTCTATTTTTTATTTTATGATATTATTTTGACTCATCCTAATATTATATTTGAATGTTTTTAATTTTGATTCATTTTAATGTGAAAATTAATTTATATTAATTTAATACTTTAAGAAATTCCAAGAGTTCCCCTCACCTTACTTATATAAGGGAACCTCCTCTCCTATTTTATTCACACTTAAAATGCCATTTTGTTCATACAATAACTTCCCAAATCCATTATTTACGTATATCCCCATGTAATAAAGGAATTTTATTGGTCATAAAACCATCATAGGAAAGTTTTTTGTGAAAAATTTAAGAGGTTATCTGAAGAATTGGTATAGTTCTTAATCACGAGTTTTCGTTTTATTTCTTCTTCCACATCCTTAAAATCTTATTAAAAAAAACTAAAATAATAACTAAAGTATATTCCATATAATGAGATGTTTTTATATTTATTTTATTATTTATTTATGATATTAATAATATATTTATAATTTTGGAGAAAAAATATATCATCTACTTTCATAACTTTCCATTCACCGAAAAATCATAACGTCGTTTATGGGTATATGCGGGCAACCACCTCTGGGAATTAATGCAATTAATTTTTCATAACCCCATGACATAAATGAAATATATAAGTATATTTAAAGAAATAATATGTTATTTATGATATTATTATCATCCTTTAGATATATAATACGACTTACCTTTTTTCCATAAGGATTCTAGAAAAATGCAAATATTACTCATGCGTATGTACAACCTACCGTCTCAATGATTATAACGTAGTTCATTTTTCATAACCATATTTTAGGATTAGTTTTAATAGTATAATTGATGTATAAAATTGATAATTATTTAATGATTATTATTCTAGATATGATGGAATAATTACCACTTTTACCATATTCAAACTATCGAAGTTATTTTGGACATATGAATCAAATATCATTAAAACCCCAAACATTAACATAAATAAATAAGTTATTGCATATAAAATGGTAATGAATAAAGTAAAAAAGGAATAATAAAATTATTTTTTTATTAAATAAGTAAATAATTAACATAGGTTTACTATTCAGGAATATAAATAACGTATGTTATGAGTTAGAATCAAGGTAATATACTTTAAAAAAATACCATTTTGAAGTTTCCCTTCAAAATATTTTTCATTCTTTGTACTTGTTCTATTAAATGTTTCAATAATATTATTATTTATACATAAAAGGTTCTAAAAGGTAATTTTTGACCATATTTATCTTTTTTATAATGTTTTTAAAAGTGATTCTTATAAGGTTTTATGCAGGGTACACTTTACTTTAAAAACCTTTTTTTAAATGTTTTCATGGTTTATTTTCTAAATATTTATCTTCCATATACATATTCTTAAAATTATTTATGCATTTTTATATGGAAATAAATTAATTATTTTTTATGTATCTTTTTAATTTATTTCAAATGTTTTCAAAATGAATCTTTTTATGTATTATATATATACAACCTTTTGACTTTATTTACAAAAGGAAAAAGGAATGCCCTATTTTAACCTATACGACAACATCTACTTTTCCTACCACTATATAAATCATTTTTTTGGATTCCTTTATAATAATTCATGTTTTATTCAAATAAAAACCCTTTTTCCCATATTTTTAGGTATTTTATTTTTTGAAATGGGTTTGAAAACAAAGGGTATATCAATATTTGAAAGTGTTTTTCATATGGGTTCAAAAGATTTTTTGAAGAGTTTTATGATAAAATATAAAATCATAAAAATATTTTATTTATGATATGGTAGATGATACTTATATCTGATAATGAGTGAGTTTGATATAGCTAATATGACTGGTGATATTGATACAACTTATATTACTGGTGATCCCAATATAGCATATAAAATGGGTGTGCCCGACGAAAAATATAATGCATTGGGTAATTTTGTTTGTCTTTATTGGAAAGAAGGAGGGAGTTTACTATAACGTCCCGGTTCTGAGTGCCGCCCAGAGGTTCCCCATACCTGGTTGGTCACATGGCCTCAAGAACATTTCCACAAACACCAGAGGCTACCAACTTGCAGCAAGGGGCTTGGGTGTGATAGTGGGGAAACTATGGCCTCATTGGTAGAATAACGCAATGAAAAAAAATGGATAACAATAACAGAAGCAGTAATAACATGAAATAGGTAAACAATAGAAGACTGAAAGTAATAAACAATTAGTGCATATATATAAATGATGCATGATACATCTATCTAAGAAAACATCCAAACAGGTCACAATTATGGAATAGAGTAATAAAACAAAGTACAAAGAAATAAAATAAACTCCACCAGCATCGCAAGCCTCAGTTTGGTCCCATGCTCTCCATCTACACAGTAGTCAAATACCTGATATAGAAGGGATATTTCCATTATCTATACCTGAAACAATATAAAATTATTGGACCTAAAATCATGACCCAAACAGGGTGTGAGACAAATCCCAGTAGGAAACCACACAAAGATCTGTTCTTAGCAGTCAGTGAATATATATATCATACAATAAGAAAAATAAATTAGTAAACAAGGAAGTACTCAAAAGTAAACAAACCTAAAGTTTCAATTGAATTCATTTTCATATATCAAGTAAGAAGAAAATCAAAAACAAGTAACCCTATGTGAAGTACACACTGCCTAACCCCTCTATTTCAACAAAACAAACACAAGAAACCCTCTAGGAAGTACTCACAGTCTAATCCCTATGGTTCATCTTTAGCAAAGACTCTATAAGGAAGCACTCACTATAAATTCCCCCTATGGTATTTTATTAGTAAAATAAAGACACTCTAGGGAAGCTCAAAACATTCAATTCCCCCTGTGGTCTCACAAAGTGGATCTACAGACACTCTAAGGGGGCACTCACATCCACCCCCTAGGGTTTCGCAACGTGAAAAGTAAATAGACACTTTGGGTAATCCCTCAGCATCTATTCCCCCTATGGTCTACTACACCAGGTTCCCACATCCCTGTGTAAGTCATTCGTGCACAACATTGTTCAATATCGAAATTAAACCTTAAGAAATACTTGGATAAAATCTTTCAAGAACTACTTGGCTAAACAGCTACAAGTATGTAATAGAATCAGATAATATCACTCCATCCTAATAACACTAGGCATTGAAAACAAAATATCCTAATAGGAAAAGGTAGAAAAAATGGTCAATATCAAAAAAACATGGGAAACACATCCATAGCATGAAAAATAACCCTATTTACAATCAAACAATCTCTAATCAGACACACAAGTCATAGCAGGAATTAATAGGGATAAAATACCAAAACACACAATACCCTATTCTAGGGTGTTGGGAACTTTTTCATATAATATTGAAAGATTAACTAAGGAAAGGCACAAACCACCTACCTTGATGTTATAGAAAGAACACTCTCGAACATTGGCCCTTGAATTGGCCAAGAACGTTGTAGATCTATAAAAAGGTCAAAAACGTTCAATTGAGGATATCTCACGATAGGGGAGAAATAAGGAAACAAGGATCAAGAAGAAACAAGATCTCACCATGGTGATTCCAATGCAATCAACGACAGTTGAATTAGAGAACAGATGATCGATATTGGGATCTGGGAAGAATCGCGCTTCTCGGTAGTTCTTGGACGAGACGTCGTCAGAAGAAGAGGTTTCTGTGAATAAGACGCGACCCTGGTCTGATATAACAATTAAAAAGAAAAGTACATGGTGTGTCTTTTAAAAGTACATGGTGTGTATATTCCTTAACCAGCCTCCACTGTAGGTGGTCTACAGGTCACCCCATGTAGCCATGTACTCAGCCGTTACACGTCTAGTACACAATCACCCATGATAACCAGGTATACGACGTGTACTCCAAAGTACAAGATGTGTACTCCTTAAATTTACAGAAACTACTATTTTTCTCAAAACACCAAAAAAATAGGATCCATACATGAAAAGAAGATCCAGGTTCTTACATTTTTTAATGTCTTTCCTCTTATATATTCAACAGGGATCTAGTTATTTATGAAATGGTTAAAGAATATAATGATATAAGTTTTCAAAAGGGTTTTTAATTAATTTTTATGGGTTTTAAAGATTTTTCTTTGAGAAAAGCATGTACGTTTATCATATGGATATGATTTATTTCATATGATCAATAAATATTGTGAAAAAGGTAATCATTTTTTGGGTTTTCATTTGTTTCACTGTACTAACAAATTTCTTCTATTTATGACCATTACTAAGATTTTTATATTCAGTCTACATTTTAAAATGTTTTTTGCGGGGATTAAGGATGGGTAAGAACAAAGAAGAAGTCAATATGAAAAAATAGGCGGTTAGCGGCTGTTTAAACCGTCTTTAAATCATTATGTGGTAGTTTTTTAAGACCGTATCTAAATCGTACATAAACATTTATCTAGCGATGGGTTTTTAACCTTAGTAATTAATTTTACAGAACAAAATTATAATTTAACTTTTTACCTAATTTTAACCTTATGATTTAAAAAATGAAAACAATTTTATAAAATAAAATTCACAACTATCTGAAATGTTAAATTTAAAATAAACACACATAATATGTAAAAATGTTTTTAGAGAATGTGTGTTTTTAAACTTAAAATTTACTTATAAGGCATATTTATCAAAATTATATATTTTAATGACATAAATTTTTTAAATATAAAAGAAAACGAGGTATGTATGTTTCAAAGAAATACAAAAAAAAAATTTACCATTAAAATAATTTGTTAAAAGAAAAGTTTAAAAACAAATTTTATTAGAATTAAAATATTAATTTGTTTTATAAGGTTAATCATAGATTTTATAAATTTTAAAAAAATATTTAAAAATCATAAATTTATTCCTTAGATAAATATTTGATAAATTTGATTGTTTTATTAAATTCTATTTCCTGGTCATATATTGATAAAGTAGTAAAAGTCACCATTTTGGTAAAAAAAAAACGGTATTTTCACTATTCATATAAAAATCCTTTATCTTAGAAAAATCCCAAAAATTCACACTAAGTAAATTTTGATATTAGGAATTTAAAAATTAATTTTATTTTAAAAATTTAAAAATATAAAATATAAAATTTATCTTTTAAATAAAATATATAAGAAAAACTACTTTTTTTTTAAAAATTCTCTTTAAAAACTTTAAGTATTATTATCCTATTTTGCATTTTTTTTCTAATTAATTAATTCTAATTTTATTTTTTAGAGGTTTTATTATTCTTACATTTTCTTAATAATATTTATCTAATATTTCATAGCTCATTTTATTTTTGTGTTACGTGGGAAACAAGATATCCACATGGTTTTTATTTAAAGGGAAAAATTGTATCGTAAAATCATGGGTCGTTACATTCTCCCCCAAAAATAAATTTCATCCTCATAGTTTTCATTTATTACTCAATAATAAAAAAATATGAGGGTATATAAAATATTGATATAACTCAATATTTTATTCCTTATGATGTTTCATCTTTACTATCTTAGGTTTGATAAGTGAACTTACCTCTACCCTTATTATAGTAATATCAATGATATTGAATTTCTCTCCAATGGTTTGAGCTAGGAAACCCTAATGATTTGGTGTTAAGACATATATGTTGGGGGTTCTTTTTTAGAGAGTTTAATGTTGATATTTTCCACATTTTAGACACTGAACTGTCCATGGTACCTTAAGATGAACATTATTTCTCTCTATTTTTGACTAAAATATTCCATTTTCCCTTAGATGTTTTTTTTGTTCGATACCCTCCCTTACCACATATAAAACATCTTCCAGTTCCTTTTAGGTATTATATAGGTGTCTCTTCCCACATTTTTAACATGAATGAAATTGAATATTCTTTTCTTCATCATCTTTGTCACTTGATCTTCCATGAGTCTCCATTATTCTAATATTTAGTGTTTTTGGGATTTAAACTATGTCCATATTGTTAATTATAATCATTGATATACGGTTTGGAATTATCATATGGTTTCTAAATCAAGATCTTATCCCATTAGGTTACTCATTGGGACAATCTATGCATTATATAGGGTATCCATTGTTAAATTTGTTCAATTAGGCATTATGCATTACTAAAACCAAAAAAGAGTTAATGTGAGTGACTAATAATTTATACTATAAGAGAATGATCTTATAAAAAAATCAACCTTTAAATGTTTTACTACTTAAAACCATTAAATTATATTTCGTTTTTATTTAAGTCATTCCTTATTCAATATAGATTTTTTGGGTTGATTTCTCTTATATGTCTTAACTTAATTCCTTAACATAATAAGTCCTTCATAATGGATCAAAAATAGGATATTATTGAAAAATTAATATACCCGAGGAGAATCTATCGATGTGTGTAGTCTTAGGCCCACTCATCATGCACTAGAGTAAATATTGAGTTGATACTTAACCAGCATTTTTTAGAGTGATTAACCCTAGGTGCATATGTATCGTAGCCACATCCACTTTCCAATATCCATATAAGGATGTAATTTCTAAGAAAACAATATATTCTTTACTTTACCAAAACATCGAGATGTTATCCTATGTTTAGAATTATCTCTTTAACATAACCCTAGAGTTTCCCAAATTGATTCTCATTATAATCGAAGAACAACATAAAATATTCAATATAAAAAATATTAAATTTTATTTATACCTTTGACAGTATGATCAAAATTATCATATAAATCCTTAATAACCTTTGTAATCCTTAAATTATCTTCAACCGATGATATCCTGACCACTAAAGTTATTTAAACCCTCCTCTGATTCCAAATGAGGATTCCTAAGATCCATAATCCCATGTCTAATGCTAAAAATAGAAACTTTATAGACAACATTTTATACACATCCATAAGTACAAGATTTTTCTCACATAATGTAGCAAGTAAATTCCAAGGACATTTTTGGATTTAGAGTTTTAGAAAAATATTTAACTAATCAATCCCATTTTATTTATATTAAATGGAAAATTTTCACACTATATATGAAACTACTTAATCCAAAACAAATATTTAAAACATCCCATAAATTTTCAACCCATGATGTTCTTCTAGATAAATCATACATAATACTTCCTTTTATAACCTAGGGAAATAGAAACATAATAAATGGATGAGCTTAGATGATCGGTAAGGTTAAACATAAGTGATACCAATTAAAGATCATAAGTGAGCATAAAATGAGAATATGGATATAATTAAAATACATAAGATAGTTTTACCCAACAAATAATAAGTCATAAATAGCGAAATAATCCTTAGAATAGAATAATACATGAATTAAAAGAGTGTGGAAACATGATTCAATAAATATGATCCATGAGATCATAACATAGTCATAAGAATAAGTATAAAACTATTTCATCTATAAAACATGTAATAAAAATTAGTTTATGGAAACATTACTTTCATGAGTGACACTATCATTTCCCATGATTATGATCTACTAAAATGTACCCATGAATATATATCTCATAACGTATAGACTTTTAACCAATGAATTGGAGGGAGATATAAGACCCCACCCATCATTAATCCATACTTACATGTTCCACTTGAAATCAATCATTCATAATTTCAAAAAGATTTTTTGGAAATAAAATATGTTTTATATCCTTTTAAAATGGATCCGTATAAGGAAGTCATTCATAATATTATAAATAATGAAAACATGATAACTCATGGAAAATAAATGGGTATCCATATGTATTCATAATTTAATATGGTATTTACATAATATAGATAAAGGATATATGGGTTAGTCAATAATTTACCCAATCAATTAATGTGAAGAGTCTAGGTGAATAACATTTAATCAAAGGGAATATGGAATAGGTTATTCACATAATAAAGGCATTAGAAGAAAATTTTTGGTCATACACTGAATATGATTAGGAAAGAAAAATAGAGTGATGAACCATTCCTATAAAAGAGAAAGAAATTAAATATTTTACAAAAATAAATAATTTTAATGGTTACATTAAATGAATATCATTGATCAAGCATAAGATATATCAAATAGAAATGAATTAGATTAAAAATATGTTTTTGGAGTTTTAGAAAAATCACTTTGGAAATAATAAATATCCTTGATTTTGTGAAATATTTTTGAAAGATATGTTTTATAAATCTAAGAGAAAATAATTTCTTTTAGAAACCTTGAAAACATAGAGATAAATATTTATATAAAATGACAATGGTTTTGGAACTACATGTTCACATTTAAAAATTAAAAAAGAAACTTTTCACATTTTGATGAAAACGACCCATTCAAAAACTATTAAAATTTTATTATAATTTTTTAAAAAGTTAAAGTAGTAGAAATTACCTTAATCACTTATTGAGGCATAGATAAGGATATTTTAAAAACCATACAAAGAATATAGAAATAGAAAAAATTGTTTCTTGATCAAAAAGAGGAGACAAGGTCAGTTTCACTTACAAGAAACACTTGAAAAAATATGATTCAAGGGAAAATAATTTTTTGGTAACATTTAAAACTCATTAAATAACAAAAGGAATTGATAAGGGGTTTTATAATTAATAATATATCCCTATATTAATTATCATTTCAAAAAAATCTTAATTTAAACATAATATTATCAACGAAACCCTAATGATTTGAGTAACATTTAAATCAAAACTCTTAAAGGAGAAAGAGTTTGAAATTGAAATTAAAATTTCATGAATAAAAAATAATTCATTATATAATATAATAAATATACACTATATAAACCATATAAAATTATATTCATTCATAACAAGAACCATGTCCCAGTAATTAGGAATTAAGACCCATAAACCCTTAAAAGAAGCATAATATTTGAGGTAAGATTCATTTTATAATGAGGTCATAAGGATTTTTTTTAAAAAACCATAAAATAATGAGGAAATTAATTATAAAGTATTCATTATTTATAATAATTCAAACATGGAATAATAGTGTTCAATAAGAAAGCATGTAACTCAATGGAAGGAAATTGAGTTAGCAAAAACCCTTACAACCTTGGTATACTTTGAATAAAATTAAATTTAAATTAAGAACATGATATGGATCTTAAAACCATAATAAATGAATCAATTTTGTAAAATAAATTCATTAGATAGTATTCACACCATATTAAATATTTCATGGTACATAATAAAAAACAGGTCTCAAGAATTTAAATTTGAGACAAGAACCCCTTACCTCGGTCTTGATTCATTATACACATGCAATTAGCTTCTTGGATAATAAAATATTGTTTTTTAAAAACTTTATTAAGAACTTTATTCATCTATATTTCATATTCTATGTTTTATCTATTATTATATATTATTTATTTTTTATATAGTTTTTTCTTATGTCAGTTACTCTAGGTTGTTCTATCAAATTTTCCGTAACTATTTTTATATATTGAAAATGGTCACAGTTGACATAAAATTGATTGTTTGTCTATATATTTATATATATATTTTTATTACTCTATTATTAAAAAATTAATGTAGTTCTATAGGTTTCAAATATGGACTCTATGTTTGGAAGGTAACTTGAAATGATCCTTTTTGGATGTTACATTTACTATGATAGTTTATTTTTGATATCACTTATAAAATGTCCAATATTATAATTTTAAAATGTTAAAAAACCATTATTTAGTTATTTTTATCCAATATAACCATTAATTAAGTTTCAATAATCACCCATGATTAAAATTTATAGCATCGTTCATGCTGGTGGTTAAATCAACCAAAACAAGAACATGCTATAATTAATGAATAAGTATGATTATAGGGTGATTTAGTTATAATATCAGTATTAAAGAAGTATAATGACATTATGCGGATGTTATTAAGGTGGTGAATTATATTTTAAAGTATTTTTATAGATAATAAATGAATAGATGAAAAAATACATCACTTTCATGGAGGCAATAGTCCACAATTATTCATGTAAGACATTTACATTTTTTTCTTAGAATGAAGGAAGGTATGTAACACCTTAAGTTAAAGAAAACTATGTTCTATAGTGTATATGACATAAAACACTAATATTAAATGAAATATGAAGTATTATTATTTAAATATAAGTTTTATAACTAATCCGTTTAATTGTTGGGTATGAATAGGATCAACTACTTTATGAAATGTATATAAAGTTCCTACTTAATATAAATATATTGATAAAATATTAGTAAATAACCACTCAATTTTTAGTAAAGTAATTTTATTCATCAAAAAATAATTTTCTCCAAAGATGGTTTTTATTGATTTTTTTTGAGAATATATTATAATTAATTTATGAAAATTTTAGAAATATTATTTTATAAAATGAACACCATATTTGAATTTATCATTTAAAAAGAGGCTTGGGGGAATCCATCCAAGAATTCTTCTGGGGGGATATCCCACGAGTAGTTAGTGCGACCACTTTGGTACTCATTACCAAAATCAAGGGTCACTCTTCTCTCCAACATTATATACCAACCAGCATGTGGTATCTCATATACAAGGTTTTGACCAGAATCATCAATATAAGGACATATTCCCTTCTTCCTTGATGGATATATGATGAGAAATATGGTTTTGTGAAAGGAATATCTATACAAGGGACCATTGCTCTAGATTAGGAGCTAATAATTGATCTTAATAATAAGGTTTGTGGATCCAACATGGTAATAAATTAGGGTATGGACAAGGCCTATAGAAGAATTGAGTGGAGCTTTATCATCAAGGTACTTGAAGGTATGGGGTTGGGATTATGATTTATTTTTTAGGTTCTTTAGTTCCTCGTGGCTCATTTTTCTCTTTATGGGGAAAAATCGCGGCTTCTTCAAAGCTGTTCGAGGCTTGAGACAAAGATATCCAATATCACCAATCATTTTCATCATCACCAAAGATGTCTTAATCTATCCCATCAACATGATTATTTCAAGGAAAATTATCCTTCCTTATCTATTAAATCTATGGTCCAACTGTATATCCCACCTCATGTTCACAGGCGATATGATCATATTCTTGAATGTGAACAAAAGATCAGTTTGCAGAATCAATAAGGTCCTTAGAGACTATTTTAATTGGATTGAACAAATCATTAATTGGGCTAAGATTAGCTTCCACATCTCAAGTAAGAGTTTGGAAAGAATGGTTAGATCCCTAGATAGAAGTATGGACATGTGGAAAGGAACCCTTCCCATTGAGTACCCGAGTGCCACTATAACATTGGGTAGGTTGTGCATACATCACTTTAACCACATTTTTAGTAATATTAGAGGATGTCTGTTGATCTTGAAAAAACAATTTCTTTCATTAGGATGAAGGATAAAATTGTTAAAAAGTGTCTTCTCATTCATACCATTTCATGCTCTATCATCAATTAGGGTCCCGAAAGGTGTTATATAAAATATTGACAACATTATTGCAGCCTTCATTTTGGATTGACATTTGGTTTGGAAGCGGCGTTGGGCCTCATTGGAAAGGATATACAAACCATTTTAGGAGGTAATTAATGTAAGGAGTATATCATACATACTTCAAGTCATGCATTAAAATATTTCTTGAGAGATGATCGAAGAGTTGACTTTATGGGGACATTTTATAGAGCTAAAATGAAAAAGGAATGCAAGGTTGAATGGAGTTAAATCATCTTCCTTATGGATTTTGAATCTTCCCCATATTTAAACTCTTCAATCTCATACTAGAGGAATCATGTGGAGTAGTGAAAAATTATTTTGGTATCATAATTGGGTTGGAACGAAACTCAGGTTTCTAGCCTGTTTGGCTATGAACATATCCTTAAAACATGAAAGCATGCACCCAAATTTCACGAAAGCGGTTTTGGATAAAAACTAGTTAGAGACCTATGGTCAAATTGACATAAATAGTGATTCAGACATGTATGTTTTCACAACATCATCTTTAGGAAATTTTTCTATAAAGTACTTTCGAAGGGTGTCAACCACCACTAACTACCATGAAACATGGGGTGATATTATTTGGTAGAAAAAAATACCTACAAAATAAAACTTCCTCATGTTGAGAATCAAGAACTGTGTGATACCTACTGATGAAAATGTGAAAATAATGGGTATTAACCGGGTGCCTAGGAGATCATGTTTCAAGGAAAGTATGGATGGGATCTTGGATCATATATTTTTTGAGGGAGAGTGGGCACATGAAATTTTGGGATTCTTTGGAGATTTTACTGGACTCACTTCCTATAAGATTTCAGACTAACTATTTATTGATCATTGATTTCATGGCATGGGGTTTATTGGTCTATAGAACAAGGTTCATGCAGTGGTCATGGATGAAGGTTGTTAGAGCATCTGGAAAGAAAGGAATTCATCACGTTATGAGGGGATTTTCTTCTCAAGGAACTCCATGATTTCCAGAACCAAGAACCTCTAGTCCAATATGGTTCATTTGACTAAGAACTGGCATGATGGACCTACCCTAAGGCCTATCCAGGTATCCAAAACATGTAATAATCCCTCACCTGATAGACATGGGCACTGGGTATATCTATTTTCAAACTTTAGCTATCCAAGATTGACATACATGGACATTACATTAATTTTACAGAATAATTAATACACTAAACAAACAGATACCACTACTACAACTTGGCCTTTTATCATCACTAAAAACTGGCATTAACAGCGCTAGAAAACTGTTGTTAAGGCCTGTATAGATAAAGGGGGGTCACCTTTATCAGCGCTTTTTAGAGCGTTGATAATAGGGCCCTTTATCATCGCTCTTTTAGCGCTGTTAAATGTATCCTTTATCAGTGCTCAAAAAGTGCTGATAAAGGCACCTTCCCCTGCACCTTCACATCTAGAACCTGCACAAATAGCATACCTGCACAAAACATCACCTGTACACCTACACAAAATAGTACCCGCACACAATATTTTGACAAACAATGCTATATACATTTACTTAACAACATGAATACAAAAAAACACACTACTATATACATTTCAAACAATGTTTTACATGGTTACAATTACGATTATCCGACAACAGTTATAAACATTAATGTTTCATCCTTTTATATCCTTGATCTGCTCTCAAAAATTGTCGTCCATGGTATTTGTTGTCGAACAAAGCATCCGAACTCATGGAAAAAAATTCACCTATATAAGAAAACAAATATTATGTTATTAATACAATAATGAAATAAATTAAAACATTAATCTAAAAGAATACATTAATATGGAAATGTGAAACTAAAATATGAAAATTATAAACTCAAATGTTTTCATTCTGATAACAATGAAAGGGAATAATGTAAAATCAATATGTTTTTGGATGATTTATCTCATTTAATAAATACTAATTCTTTATATAATGAAAATCTTTACCGGTTACACCATGCATTAGATTTAGGTGAGGTGGATTCTTACACGTCAAAAATGACTCATGGATCGTTGTCCTAAAGTATCAAAACAATCGAAATGCGTTTTCTTGGTTTGCCGTATGTTACTTGTGTTGTTTTTTAAGTTTATGTCAATTTGAAACTGATATCAGACACTTTTAGCTATATCGGTCACACCATGTGTCAGATTGAGGTGTGGTTGATTCTTACACATCAAAAATTACTCATGGATCGTTTTCCTAAAGTATCAAAACAATCCAAATGCTTTTTCTCGGTTTGCCGTATGTTACTTGTGTTGTTTTCTAAAGTTTATATCAATTTGAAACTGATATCAGACACTTTTAGCCATACCAGTCACACCATGCATCGGATTGAGGTGAGGTCAATTTTTAAATGTCAAAAATAACTCATGGATCACTTTACTAAAGTATCAAACCAATCCTAATGCATTTTCTCGGTTTTCCTTATGTCAGTAGTGTTGTTTTGTAAAGTTTATGTCAATTTCAAACTGATATCAGAAACGTTTAGCCATATCGGTCACACCGTGCATCGGATTGAGGTGATATTGATTCTTACACGTCAAAAATGACTCATGGATCGTTTTCCTAAAATATCAAAACAATCCGAATGCGTTTTCTCGGTATTCCGTATGTCAGTAGTGTTGTTTTCTAAAGTTTATGTCAATTTCAAACTAATATTAGACACTTTTAGCCATACCGGTCACACCATGCGTCCGATTGAGGTGTGGTCGATTCATATACATCAAAAATGACTCATGGATCATTGTCCTTAAATATAAAAACAATACTAATGCTTTTTCTCAGTATTCCGTATGTCAGTATTGTTGTTTTCTAAAGTTAATGTCAATTTAAAACTGATATCAGACACTTTTGACCATACCGGTCACACCATGAGTTGGATTGAGGTATGATCAATTCTTACATATCACAAATAACTCATGGATCGTTGTACTAAAGTATCAAAACAATACGAACGCATTTGATCAGTTTTCCATATGTCAGTAGTGTTGTTTTCTAAAGTTAATGTCAATTTAAAACTGATATCATACACTTTTAGCCATACCTGTCACAGCATGCGTCATATTGAGTTACATTCGATTCATACACATCCAAAATGACTCATGGATCTTTTTAATAAAGTATAAAAACAATCAGCATGTGTTTTCTTGGTTTTCTGTATGTTACTTGTGTTGTTTTCTAAAGTTTATGTCAATTTGAAACTGATATCAGACACTTTTATCCATACCGGTCACACCGTGCATCATATTGAGGTGAATTTGATTATTACACATCAAAAATGACTCATGGATCGTTTTCCTAAAGTATCAAAACAATAAAAACGTGTTTTCTCAGTTTTCTGTATGTTACTTGTGTTGTTTTCTAAAGTTAATGTCAATTTAAAACTGATATCAGACACTTTTAGACATACCTGTAACACCGTGTGTCGGATTGAGGTGAAGTCAATTCTTAAACGTCAAAAATTACTCATGGATCATTGTAATAAAGTATAAAAACAATCTGAACACGTTTTCTCAGTTTTCTGTATGTTACTTGTGTTGTTTTGTAAATTTTATATCAATTTGTAACTGATATCAGACACTTTTAGCCATACTGGTCACACCGTGCGTCGGATTAAGGTGCGGTCAATTTTTACACATCACAAATGACTCATGGATTGTTTTCCTAAAGTATCAAAACAATCTGAATGCGTTTTCTCAGTTTTCCATATGTTACTTGTGTTGTTTTCTAAAGTTAATATCAATTTGAAACTGATATCAGAAACTTTTAGCCATACCGGTCACACCGTGCATTGGATTGAGGTGCGGTAAATTCGTACACATCACAAATGACTCATGGATCATTGTACTAAAGTATAAAAACAATATGAATGCGTTTGATCAGTTTTGTGTTTGTTACTTGTGTTTTTTTCCAAAGTTTATATCAATTTGAAACTGATATCAGACACTTTTAGCCATACCGGTCACACTGTGCATCGGATTGAGGTTTAGTCGATTCGTACATGTCAAAAATGACTCATGGATCATTATCCTAAAGTATAAAAACAAGCCGAACACGTTTTCTGGGTTTTCATTATGTCATTAGTGTTGTTTTATAAAGTTTATGTCAATTTCAAACTGATATCAAACACTTTTAGCCATACCGGTAACACCGTGTGTCATATTGAGGTGCGGTTGATTATTACACATCAAAAATGACTCATGGATCGTTTTCCTAAAATATCAAAACAATCTGAATGTGTTTGATCAGTATTCCATATGTCAGTAGTTCATAAGAGTCTCTCATTAAGTTATTCTTTACTAGAAACTCAAATCATTTCTAAAATCATTCTTCATAATCTAAAGATATGAAACATAAGAAAGGGTGATCATAGATGCTCAATAAGTTTAAACAAGGGAGATATCAATGATCATATAAAGATAACATAAGTAGTATGAATTCACCTTCATTTTCCTATTTGTTTACATCTTCCATTAGGTACGCTGCCCATTCATTTCTAAACACATCTATATCATCTTCTGAATAGGAGTTTTTGTGATAGTCATAGTAGTACTAAAAAAATATAAATACGTAAAGGACTAATAATTATTTTAAACGAAGTAGTAATTATTTTCAAAAATACGTCTTCAGGGATGCTAGTTTGTTCATGAAATATGATCTCTTTCATAAATTTACAAACATAATAACCGCAGTCCTTGTCGTTTGTTTGTTTCAGACACTACAAAAACATCGAAAAAAATAATTAATCTATTTTGATATGTATTTGGATAGTGAAATATAATTATCTATACCCTAATACTTCTCCATTTGTAGATCTTGTGCGCCTTGTCGTCCTTAGGCCCTGGATTCATTCCAACCTTTAGATGATATTCATACACTGCCCTATTATAACATAATCCTCATTAAAAGATAATATAAATTATATAACGAGATATTTAGTTCTAAAATATTGGATTTAGTGTATTACGAATTGAAAATCGCCATCATTTTTGGTCGGTTTGTTGGATATCCATGCAGTGAATCTAGAAAATAAATATTTGGAGTATCCAAATTGACTGCAATGAGCATCCAATGTTGCCTAAAAACACAAAAAGGAATAAGTACTGATAGAAATTAAAATATAATTGATATGATTAAAATATAGAGTTTTACCCCGGCAACGTTGGTATTAAAAAGAGTCTGTCAGTCGTAATTCTGCATTGAAACGTTCTGAGAAGGCTTGACATTAATTTAGCCTAAAAAACAGAATCTATTTCTTCTCATTCTATAGAAATGGTGTGAGGACTAACGAGTCCAAATTTGTATTCATGGGAAAATCCCTTAAATTGTTTTTCATATATATTCTTGTGAAAAATATGAAATGTATTTATCCATAATTATCATAGTATATCAGCTTCTGTAAAATCAAATCATGGAAACATACCTCATGTATACATTTATAACTCAGGCGCCTAGCCAGTCGTATTCGATGATTTTAGCTACATCGTCAGCACTAACGAAATCTAATGTTTCCTCTATGCACATATCTTTTTCACAAACAATTGTGTGACTCTTTCCACCTTTCATTTTCATATCCACATGAGCTTGCAATGATATTAAATGTGGATATAGAACAGGCGGGGTGAAGGAGCTCTCAGTAGATCGTTTTGATCGGTTGTTGATCCTTTTGAGCCTCTCTTTCGTTTTAGCTCCTCCATTTTGTCCTTCTGTAATAACATTCATCGGTTTAGCCCTTTTCTAATTTAATGTTAAAGGTTCTTCTTGAAAAATGAATTGGAAATGAATACCTCCTGGTCGACATGTTTTTTTACAAGATTTGACGGCCATGAAACGAATGTTCCGACATCTTTTTTCACCGTATGAATGTCATCATCATCATTTGGTACGGGTAGCTAGGCACTCAGCTCATGAGCTACATTAATCGACAATTTGACATGACCAGATGGAAGTGGTCTGGAGTGTAGCATGTCATTCTTCATATTGAACACCATAGCCTTCGCTACAAGGCGATGGGTGGGAGTTGACAGATATAAATCATAGTCATTTTCACCCTGTAGAATATCATTACAAGAAAGGTATAAATGTCTATTTGATTCACATTTAATGGAAACAAATATTAGAACATTGATTACCTCGGTTAAGTTAGGTCTTTTAGGGGAATGGATTGCCTCAAATCTAGTGGGGGGTGGGGCGGGATCTTCTCACGCGGCTTGTTCTTGAGTTGTTTGTTCTCTTCGCCTCTCCCCCATCAAAGTTGCTATCAACTCTACCTGAATTTCGATTCTTCCTTAAAGGGTATTTACTCTATCTCTCATCATTTTCATTTCTTTAGTTTGATTATCCTCTTGTTTTTTTTTCTGAAAATACTTCCAGGGTGTCACCCCAAAACCCACACCTCTGATGCGGCTATACTGTTCTAGCTGTTTCAAGGCTGCTGAAAGTATGTCCGCATCCGGTGCATGTGTTGTTGATTCCTGTGACTATGTCAAATAGAAAATATGGGAAAATAAGTAATCATCATTATGTAATAGTGATTTAAATCAAAACAAATTTATATTATGTCATACTTACACATGTTTCCCACACTTTTTGTGTCTTTTCATCTACCAATTTCCCCTCTTTATTAACACGAGCCTCCTTCCATAGCACATGGCGTGGGATGGAAGTGGCTTGGGATTTTGATTCATCAATCTGCATATAAATAGAGAAACATGGTTACAATGTTGTTTTATGTCACATAAAAGTATTAGAGTACTTTTAAAATACGTACCAATTTTTTTTCAATTGAAGCATACCCCAACCTTGCTTTACAGTAGGGGTACGTTGGTTTTTCTGCCTGTTCTTTATTTTCAGCACTTAGTTGCTATTTCATAAATAAAAAACTGTCAATCAAAGTGATGAATACAAGAAACGTTAAACAACGTGTAACCAAACACAGTGTACCTGAAAAGTCTTCTCCGCACGATGGTTTCAAAATGAATCCCACACCCCTTGGGATATCAAGTGCGCATAAAGAGGAGGTGGATGCAGCTTGATTTTCCCTTCAGCATCTTTCAGATGGTGTTTCATTAAAATGGTGCGAAAGCCTCTATAAACCCTTCCTGCCAGTTTTAATACATATTCTTTGTGCGAGACATCTACAATAAATGCACTCTGCAAGAGATGATGAAGAGTTAGTAAATATTTTAGTATTTTATTTTATTTTATTTTAATAAATTAAATAAATTATATCGCAATGTTACCGTAATCTCTTCACACATTAATGTTTTCAACCCGCTGACAACAGGGTGCCAGAACTCTACATCAATTAGAACACATTGCTAAGTAACGATTCCAATGTAGCTACTAAACATGGCTTTGTTGGGGTTTACATGCTGGCCTCGCTTATTCCATCCCACCTCATATTTGATGCCTTTTGCTTTTGCCTTAAGGATTTTGGATAAAACTTTCAGACTACATCGCAACTGTTTTTTTGTGCTGCCGGGGTTTCATTGCCTACCATTTCCCCGATTTCCACATCATCATTATGTTCTTATGAAGTGCTAGCGTTGGCACTAGGACCAACAACAACAGGTTGAGAAACCTGTTGTACCTCAGTAGTGGGAATAGATGCAACAGGTTAAGAGACTTGTTGTACCTCAGCAGTGGGACCAGCTACAATAGGTTGAGAGACCTATTGTGTCTCGGGATTGGGTGCATCAGCAGGTGAAAAAGTCATTATCTGCAGAAGTGGTTTTACATTTAATTTAGATCACATAAGAGAAACATCGACCAGATAATAACATAATGTAACAAAATCCATATTACAAAAAAAACCTGATTATTGAACTCTCTTTTTTTTAAAGGCTGAAGGGATTTGACCCCTCTATCGACTATCCATATCCCTTCATTGTGGTCTCCTCTGACATAAAAAACGTCATCTACATTGGGACCACTGTGAAATGATTGCGAATTCCCAATAAAAGGGTCATCCTCCATTGAATTTTCATCTGACCCTTCAGCTGTTTTGGTCGATAATAGAACAATTGACCAGTTTCGGTTTGCGGGATCTGGAACATAAAATACTTGCACTGCCTGTGATGCAATTATAAATGGTTCGTCTTTCTACCCTTCTATAAAGACCCGTAAATTTCAAGGGAATTTTTTTCTTATTTTTCTTTGGGATTTTACGAGTACACAGTTTTTAACGGCACCTGATTCCGAGGCCCAGTGTACCCGGAATCAATTTCCGAAGTTTATCTCGGGTACGTTCAGTGAATGAACGAGCGAGTTTTCCTAACTTTTGAACCAGTGCTCGGAATCGAAATCCGAGGGCACCGATGAAACCATAGAGCTGGTAATTTCTTAGCAACACCTTTTCTGGAGTTGAGTTTGCTCGTGTGAGGTTATTTAAAAAAGTGGGTTAACTAAGGAATGGAATAAAAATTTGTGCAACAATTTTTATTTTCTATATTAAGTAGTATAACCTATGCATGGTGGTTGGAGTGGTACCCACTAATATCCTAACTCTAATAGGTAGGATATTAGTGAAGTGGGGCCCACACGAGCCCCACCCCATCAAATCTCTTTAACCTCCCTCTCGTGCATTTATTTTGTAACTCACCCACACCCTAATTAAATGGAAAGTCAACCCTCGAAATTAATTTGGATTATTAAACGCTCAACAATTAAAGTCAATTAATTGATTGAAATCTTTTGAATTTCAAAAAGGGTTGGAATGAGTAATAAAATAAGGCAAAGCCTTATTTTATTATTTGTTGAATTGTTGTGTGGAGAATTTTGTCTTGGATATATTCTTCCTCGTCGAAGAACGCAAAGAACGCCGAGTCTACGACGAAGAACTCCGACACCACAAGGGGAGATCGCCGTACCGTCTTCTTCCCTCTCCACAGCCGGTGAGAGACGCCTTCTTCGAAGAATGATGATGCACTGCATCCTTCATCGGGAGAACACCGACGACGCTTACAGAGCCTCGATCCGCGACGTCGTCTTCCGCGACGCCATTTCTCCGCAACGACCAACGTTCAACAACTCCTTGAGGTAGGGATTTGGAATTTTGTTCGTGAAATATTCTTTGCCGTTATTCGTCTTTTATTTTGGGCCGCTTGTTATCAACTTAACGGGAGGAGGTCAGACCGCACGAACACGGCCGACCCTCCTCCCCCTTTGTTGTTGTGTTTGTTGCGGCTCGAAAGAAGGTAGCGCAGTGCAACGACACCGCGCAGAAACGTGGAGGAATGCGGTGAAGAAGCGCAGCGCCATTGCGCCGCGCCGTTGAGGCCGAACGAAGCCGCGGCTGGAGTCGGGCCGTGGTGAAGGGGTGCTGCGCCGTCGCACCGCGCCGGTCGGACAAGGCCGCGGTGGTGCGGGGAGTGGCAGCCAGAACCTCCGGCCGCCAGCGCAAGGAGGGAAGGACCCACGGGGGTCACGCGGTGACACACCGGCCCGCCAAACCGGCCGACTGGAAAAGGGTGGGCCCCCCATGCGGGGGGGGGGGGGGGGGGTTCTCAATCAGGGGGGTAGCGCGCCCCCCCTTTCCGCGACAGCTCGGCCAGCGCCGAGATGGCCATACAGGCCGCGCCCGCGCTAGGCGAACAAGGCAGGCTGGTTTCCGAGAAACTCGGGGGTCGTAACCCCCGGCTGGCAAAGGGCAGGCCCCCCATGCAAGGGGGGGGGGGGCGTTTCTAAATCAGGGGGGCAGCGCGCCACCGCTTTCCGCAACAGCGCGGCCAGCACTGGTGGGGCCACGCCCACCAGGGTGGGCTGCGCCCAATGGGCCGGACCCGGACCCGGGTCGGGTCGACCCGGTTCGAGCCAACCCAGGGGGTCTTGGGCTGGGTCAGTCTGGGCCCAAAACCCCATAAAACCGGACAAGTTCGTTAAAATGCCCGTAACTTGGGCTACAAACCTCAGATCGATGCACCGTTAGTTGCGATGCGATCCTTAGATCGAGACGGCCGTTTCGGTATATTACACTTAAGGTTTCGGAGAACTTTGTGTATGACTGGGTTGGTTCGAACACGAAACTGACCGGGCCCGCGGAGCAGAAACGCTTATAACTTGAGCTCCGGATGTCCGATTGACGTGTCGTCGACTTCGTTGGATTCCTCTTAGTGAGATGGACCTTTTGGATTACTCTGCTCGAGGTTTGGACGCAGTTGGAGTGCATTCAGGTTGGTTTTTACTTAAAAACCAACTGGGCCCCTAGAACGAAAAAGCCAATAACTCTCAGACCGGGCGTCCGATTGACGCGCCGTCTGTCTCGTTGAGTTCCTTTTATCGAGTCAGAACTTTGGGAAACATCAAATCCGGACTACGTGTCAGTTTATGTATCGACCCCTTGGATCATGGAGCAGACCCTCTCGGAATCGAGCATGCTGTGTGCGGGAACCCTAGAGCTGGCTGCGACTGCGACAATGATGAAGACTGCATTTAATTCCTCCGTGGGTTCGGCAGCGATGACGACTGCACTGAAATCCTCCGTGGGTTAGGTAGTGATGAAGACTGCACTGAAATCCTCCATGGGTTTGGCAGTGATGAAGACCGTACTAAAATCCTTCATGGGTTCGACGACGATGACTACTGTTCTTGTATCATACGTGGGTCTGGCAGTACTACTGTTCTTGCATCCTACGTGGGTCTGGCAGTATTTGACCTCTGTTGTAGTATCCTACGTGGGTCCGACAGAGTAGCTGGTTTTGTATCCTATGTGGGTCCCAGCTTAGATGAATCAGTGGCTACATCTGATCATCTCTATCACCTTACGAAGAAGTATACCTGTGTGAGATGAGTCTTGACTTTCAATCATTATCTTCGATATGATTGACTTGCTTTCCTATGTGGATTGGGTTGTACTATCCTGTGTGGACGTGATCAAACTTGTGCTCGGATGTTGGAGCCGAACTGGAAATGATGTATTAGGTATATGTATGGGAATATACCTAAGTAGTGTTGGATGTTACTTCATGATTGTATCTTTCCTTTGTTGATTATCCTTTGTGGATTCTGGGAGACCTTCAGGGGTCTCGGGGTCCCTACTGAGTAGCGTATTATAACATACCAAGTAAGTAATGAATAATAGATATTTTTATCTATGTGTATTAATGATTAATATAGTGTTTTAGAGGCTTAAAATGAAAATAAATCCAATCTTAATCATGGAATACACTAATATTCTTAAAAGATTGTTTTACTGCCTTTTGATGGCAAACCCTTTTTAAATCAAAATTTTGAAAATTTTATAATCTATGTTTGTCAAAATAAACTTATTCTTTATGATTGGGACATCAAAATTTACTTTGTGTGAATTTTTGGTATTTTTCAGACAATGTTCATTTTTTTAATGAATAGTGAAAAATGTTGTATTTTAATTCAAAACCTCTTCTTAATCTAATTTATTTATATGATTAGATTATCTTTTGAATTGGTCTTAATGTGTAATCTGAATATATTTTTACCATTTTATCCAATGATGGTCATTGTAATCAATTTCACTTTTAAATTGGACTTAAACTGGTATCAATCTTTTGATACTTATTGTTTCATAAAAACACGCTATTTGTCATGACAACGGGAATTAATTATTAAATTAATTAATGTGTCTTATATGTTTTGAATTTTGTAAAATAGACTTCATTTTTGAATTCATAATATCAAATATAGCTTAGGGTGAAGTTTTGGTATTTTTCTGAAAAACTTCAATTTTTGATGAATAATGAAATCACTAAGTGGTAGTTAAAGAAACTGATTTTTCGTTTAAATGAGAGTTTACCACTAATGTGTATTGAATTTCAAAAAATACGACATACATGGTTGTCATTAAGAAGTAAAATTTGGTTCAATGAGATTAAAATAATTTTTTGGTGAATAGTAACTTATTAAGTTTTTAATCGCGATTAAAGGTAATTAGTGTAGTTTAAGGTAAAAATAATGCTTTTATAAAATGAGGTGAGCTTGACAGATGTCCTACCCTAATTGGTTGTGTCATGTCCGACCAAGACAATCCATGGGTCAACTTGGGGACCCCATGGAGCCACTTTGGTTGGGAAATGACATAAAAAACTTTTTATTTAATGTTAAAGTAAAAATGACACAAACATGAGTTATGTTACTAAAACAATATTTATATGGGGTTATACAAGTCAGAGTTTTGACTATAAATATTCATTAGAAATATAAAAATATTTCCTACATCATAGTATTTTTCTTTATAAATTTTAGACATTAAATAAATTAATTTAATTATGACATCATGATGATGCAGCGATGACCTCATTATTTAACGATTTAAATAAAATGGAAAGATAATGTAAAATATAAAACCTACACATGGCCAAATCCAATTGGATGAGTGGATTTCGAACCCTTATCATCTTATCTTAGAAATATATCAATGTGGGACCTTATAAATTCGAAACACTTTTGAAAATAAAATAATAGTTTCATGATTTCCAAAAGTGCCCCTCCTCTCCTCTTATAAAAGGCCCCCACCTATACCTCATTTCACACACTCCTCAAGCCTTTGGATCATCCATACCCTGCCCATTTACTCTCTCCACATCCCTCTCCTCATCCTAGAGGATTCCCTTTGGGCATAATCCTTTCAAAGTAAGCCTTTAGACTCAAATCAAAAGGCGTTACACTTTTAAAGGTAATTCATTCTCTCAGGTTCATTTGTTTTATTTTGCTTCTCCAACCCCATAAACTATTTTTATTTACTTCTTTTGTAACAACACCAGTATCTTAAATATACCAGGATGTTGTTATAGGATTTATTCGAGCTACACTCTCACACAACTACATCAAATGGTTAAAGAACATACGGTTTCCGTGGATGGCGAAATTCTGCCTCCCGAAACGATGATTGTTCAATACTCATTTAACACCTTCAAAGGTGGCCATTATGATGTCACTATTTTTATATATGATATATAATATATTTATTCTTTACTTAAGCTTCTGTATTTTTCATTTATGGCATACCATTATTGTTTCCATTATGGGTAAACACGATATCTTCATTTTAGGAAGTGCGGACTACCGCCCCCTGAAAGTTATTTGATTCGTTAATACCATATGTGGGATGTGTAAAGGATAAAGTTAATGATATTATATATGTTATTATACTGTAATTATAATATACTCTTATATAATTATGTTTCCATTCTAGAAAATACGAAATAGAAATGGAAGTAGCGTTCATGCGTACGTACGGCTTACCGTCTCCATGAACGGTGCATTTCATTTCTTACCTCTAAATGTGATGTAATATTATAAATACATGTATATGATGAATATATATGATATATATGTTATCCAAATCATTAATATCATTTTGGATATAACGAAACTTTGACCAAATTAACAACATGTAAGTGTAAGAAGTCTATTTTTGACTTAAGAACCAAATACCGACAAAATGAACATTATTAACTTAAATGATTACATTATGTTCATAACATGGTATAAAAGGAATAATGAACTTGAAAAAGGTTCTTAAGCAAGTAGAGATTAACTCAATTTTATTATTCAGGAGGTTAAAGAACGGTCAGGTCAAGTCGGATACGAGGTATGGGACTTCGTCTCAATCTCCTTTCATTGAGTCATATTTTATTTTATACACAACCTTCTTTTATACGGTGTATAAACCCCTTTGACTTTTACATTTATTCACAAAGAATATTTTTTTATACGAAGCTTTTACTAAACGACAAAATGGAATGTTTTTTTCGTACGTATGCGGCGACAATGACTTCTCCGCTGTTGTGACCATTATTTGAGTTTCGACTTCCTCTACAATCCATACCTTTTTTTTAAAAGAAAAATAAATACCATGTTTTACTTTTCTTTTATTTTGGTATTGAAAATGGTTTTCATAATATTTTTATATCAATGTGTTGTATTGATATCTTGTGATTAAAAGGTGTAAATGTTATGTTTCTTTTATGCATGTTTTATGTGATACGATTATGTTGAGGTTCTTGGGCATTATTATGAAGACGGGTGGTTCCATGATAAACTAAGGGCGGGTGAGCCCGATATAGCTCTCCAATGCATTGGGTAACGTGAAGGAGTAAAACGTTAAGGTTTCTCCGAATATATTTTAGGGAATATACTATGATGGGTATTCCAAACGTAACCAAGAGGGTTACTCCCTACGTAAGAATGTTATGAATGCTTCAAGTTACCTTTATGTCTTATGATTTCTATGATTTATTCATGATTTTATGAGGTATGTTAAAGTGATTATGTTTTATGGGTAAAGTATGACCTCATCCTTATGTATATATGTACCCATGTTTCCTTTCCATATTTTTATATCCCTTACTGAGCTTTTTATGCTCATCCCATGTTTTTTTGAAATGTTTTTCACAGGTCAAGGGAAAGGTACATGATATGATAGTGTCAAGGAAGTGTCAAGAAAGAATCCATGTTTATTTTAAATATGTTTCCATTTATGGGAATGAAGAATACTATCTTTATGTAACCACTTTGTTTATATGTGGAATGTAATGCAAGTTTTATGATCTAATTCTCTAAAACTCTAAACATGAAAAGATACTCAATGTGTAATCTTGTAATAACTCAAGACTAAGTAAGGTTTATGGCTGGGGCCTTATAGTTGGTATCAGAGGTCGGTTTAGATAACTTTAGGAGTTAGAATTATATTAAATGATTATCCAAAAATATTTTTTTTTGAAATGATATAGCATTTGAAGATTACCATGTTGCTTCATCTAAGACATGTTTGTTCAGAATGGTTTTCTGCAGAGGAAACAAGGAAGCAGTGCTAGGAAGGCATACAGAAGGAAATAACCTTCCGAATCAGCATCCTGAGATGGTCGGAATTGGAACTGAACAATTTTTTGCAGTAATGGCGCAGTTGACTCAAGAGATAAATGGTGGTGGTATCCATGCACGAGATCATCTAGATCAACCACAGAGGAACATGTCAGTGGTGGAACATTTCATGAGGCAACATCCCCCATCATTCAGAGGATCATCTGACCCTGTGTTAGCTGAAGGGTGGATTAAAGCACTGGAGAAGATTTTCGATGTCATGGGGTGTTCAGACAATCAAAAGGTTAGTCTTGCTATTTACCATTTGGAGGGTGAGGCAGATCAGTGGTGGTCTATGGTTAAAAATATCATGGACGCCGATGAGATTGATGCTCTCGACTGGGATGAATTCAAAGGTATGTTTCTTGAAAAGTATTTTCCTAAGGCTGTTTGACTTAGGATGGAGAAACAATTCTTGTAATTGAGGCAAGAGGAAGACTCAGTGGCTACCTATGAAGAAAGGTTCACTCGATTGGCAAGGTATGCTCCAAATTTTATCCGAGACCTTGATAGTAAAATCAATCGTTTTTACTCAGGATTAAAGCCATAATATCGAAGGGAATTTGCTTCTCGTGAGTTTAAAAGTTATGAAAAGCTTGTTCGATGTGCTAAGAAGGTGGAAATGGAGTTTTGCGATGATCAAGTGTTCTATAACAACCAACAGAAGAAGAGACCGAGGTGGCAGGAGAAAGGTAAGAATTCTTCAAAAAAAGTCTGATGGTAAGAAAACTAAGTTTCCAGTTTGTAATAAATGTGGCAAAAGGCATGATGGGGAATGACTTCTGAATTCTGGAAAGTGCTACTGATGTGGTAAGATGGGACATAAGTCTCGTGATTGCACTGAAAAGGATCAAGGTGAAGGTAAGACCAAATTTGATTTACAGTTAGTGAAATGTTATAAGTGCAATGAGATGGGTCACTATGCAAACGAGTGTCCGACAAAGAGATTGAGTGATGGGAAGCAGTTAGAATACAAGCAGAAATGGATGGTGAAATCCTTTGCAACTACTTCAGTAGATGTCAGGCCATCAAATGAAGTTGTATCAGGTACTTTGTTTGTTTTTTCAGATTATGCCAGTGTGTTGTTTGATTCGGGGTCTACACATTCTTTCATCTCTAAAACCTTTTCTAGTAAAATGAGAATACCATCTCAAGAAATGACTCCTGAACTTTTGGTAAAAACACCTAGGGGGAATGTTGAGGCAAAAAGAATTTATTAGAATCTTCCTATCCTTATCTTTGGAAAGAACCTACTTGCAAACCTTATTGTTCTACCTCTAGTAGAGTTTGATGTTATCCTGGGTATGGATTGGCTCTCTATTTACCATGCTAAGATTGAATGTAGAGATAAAGAAGTTTCTTTTCAGAAAGACTTTCAGTTTGTGTACAAGAATGAACCCTTACTGTTGATAACTTATCAAGAGGCCAAGAAACTTGTAAAAGATGGAAATGAATGTTACCTTGCACACATCGTTGAAAATAAAGGAACTGTTCAGATTAATGATGTTCCAGTGGTAAATGAGTATCCTGATGTTTTTCCTGATGAGTTTCCTGGAATAATACCAGATCGGGAAGTTGAGTTTACTGTTGACTTAGTTCCTGATGCTAAGCCAATTTCAAAACCCCCTTATCGTATGGCTCAAATTGAACTTTTAGAGTTGAAGGAGCAATTGCAAGATTTATTGGAGAAAGGTTTCATTCGACCTAGCACATCACCATGGGGTGATCATGTTTTATTTGTTAAAAAGAAAGATGGTTCTATGAGACTTTGCATTGATTATAGGGCCTTGAATAATATCACTGTTAAGAAAAAATATCCTTTGCCTCATATCGATGATTTGTTTGATCGGCTCCAGGGAGCTTAGTTTTTTTCAAAGATTAACTTGAGATCGGGGTACCATCAGCTGAAGGTAAAGGAGGCAGATATTCCGAAGACCGCGTTCCGTAAAAGATATGGCCACTATGAATTTTTAGTAATGCCTTTTGGGCTAACCAATGCACCTGCTGTATTCATGGAATTAATGAATAGAATTTTCCATGAGTTCTTGGATAAGTTTGTGGTGGTTTTTATTGATGATATTTTGGTGTTTTCTAAAATTAAAGAAGATCATGAAAGACATTTAAGGGTTATCTTTCAAACCTTAAAAGAAAAGAAATTGTATGGGAAATTCAGAAAGTGTGAGTTTTGGTTGCAACAAATTTCCTTCCTTGGTCACATTGTTTCTAAAGATGAGATAATTGTTGATCCTGCAAAAACAAAAGTTGTGGAAGACTGGCCAAGACCCAAAAATGTAACTGAGATTCGTAGCTTCCTTGGTTTGGCAGGCTATTACCGAAGGTTTGTTAGAAATTTTTCATGGTTATCTAGTCCAATGACTAAGCTAACTCAGAAGGGTGTTAAGTTTATCTGGACAAAAGAATGTGATGATTGTTTTCAGGAATTAAAAAGAAGATTGGTGAATGCTCCAGTTTTGGAACTACAGTCCAGGAATGGTGAGTTTGTTATCTATAGTGATGCTTCATTGAAAGGACTTGGTTGCGTCCTAATGCAGAATGATTAGGTAATTGCTTATGCTTCACGACAGTTGAAGACTCATGAGGTAAATTACCCTACACATGATTTGGAATTAGCTGCTGTTGTTTTTTCTTTAAAAATTTGGAGGCATCATTTGTATGGATTAAAGTGTGAAATATATACTGATCACAAAAGTTTAAAGTATATATTCACTCAGAAAGAGTTAAACATGAGACAGAGGAGATGGCTGGAATTAATCAAGGATTATGATTGTACAATTCATTACAATCCAGGAAAAGCAAATAAAGTGTCTGATGCTTTGAGTCGAAAAAGTAATGCTTCATTAGCAATGTTGTGTTTGGAACGTGATCCTTTGGTTAAGGATTTGATGAACTTTGGCATAGAAGTTGTTGGTGCAGGAAGTTCTTCTGTTTTGTTTCAGGTATCAGTGAGATCATCTCTATCAGATAGAATCAAGCAAGCACGGAAGCAAGACAGTGAGTTGCAGAAAAAGGTAGAGCTAGTTTAGAAAGGTAAGTTTCCTGAATTCAACATTGATAATGATTTCGTTTTGAGATTTGGTAAGAGATTGTGTGTGCCTTGTGATTCACAGTTGAAGAGAGAGTCGTTATGTGAAGCTCATAGTTCTCCGTTTTCAGTTCATCCTGGAAGTACTAAAATGTACAGAGATCATCAAGAGTATTACTGGTGGGATGGAATGAAAAGAGATATTGCTGATTTTACTGTGAAGTGTTTGACTTGTCAACAGGTTAAAGCAGAGTGGCAGTTACTGAAAGGGATGCTTCAGCCTTTACCAGTGCCAGAGTGGAAATGGGAGAATATATCCATGGACTTTGTTGTGGGATTACCAAAGACATATCGAGGTAATAATGCAATCTGGGTTATTATTGATCGCTTGACTAAATCTGCTCATTTCCTTGCTATACGAGATACTTTTTACCTAGATCAACTTTCTTGTTTGTATCTTAAAGAGATAGTCAGGTTACATGGAGTTACCCTCTCCATTGTATCTGATCGTGATCCCAGGTTCACTTCTAACTTTTGGAAAGGCCTTCAGAAGTCATTGGGTACTGAATTAAATTTTAGTACAACTTTTCATCCTCAATCAGATGGGAAGTCAGAACGAACAATCCAGACATTAGAGGATATGCTACGAGCTTGTTCTATGGATTATCAGGGAAGTTGGGACCAACATCTTTCTTTGGTTGAATTTTCATATAATAACAGTTTTCATTCCAGTATACAGATGGAACCATTTCAGGAATTATATGGGAAGCGGTGTCGAACTCCAACTTTATGGGATGAAGTGGGTGAAAGGAAGTTGATGAGACCAGAATTGGTAGAAGAGATGGCAGAAAAAGTTCAGCTGATTTAGAAGCACATGAGAACAGCTCAGAGCAGACAGAAGAGTTATGCGGATAACCGGAGGAAGGATCTATCTTTCGAGGTAGGTGATCATGTTTTTCTCAAAGTATCACCATGGAAAAGTGTGATGCGATTTGGTAAGAAAGGAATGTTGAGTCCAAGGTTCATTGGACCATATGAAATTCTGGAGAGAGTTGGATCAGTTGCATACCGGGTGTCTTTACCTCCGAGTTTATCTCAGGTACACAATGTTTTTCACGTTTCGATGTTGAGAAAGTATATGCCAGATCTATCTCATATTTTGAGTCCAGAGGTAGTTCAGCTGGAAGAGAACCTATCTTATGAGGAACAACCGGTCCAGATTCTTGACCACATGAAGCAAGTGTTAAGGAATAAAGTGATTAAGCAGGTAAAGGTTTTGTGGAAAAACCACATGATGGAAGAGGCAACATGGGAATCTGAAAATGCAATGAGGGATAAATACCCCCATTTATTTGATATGTAAATAAATTGCGGGGACACAATTTTCTAAAGGGAGGAAGGATGTATCATCCCAAGTAAGTGATGAATAATAGATATTTTTATCTATGTCTATTAATGATTAAGATAGTGTTTTAGAGGCTGAAAATGAAAATAAATCCAATCTTAAGCATGGAATACACCAATATTCTTAAAAGATTGTTTTACTGCCTTTTGATGGAAAACCCTTTTTAAATAAAACTTTTGACAATTTTATAATCTATGTTTGTAAAAATAAACTTATTCTTTATGATTGAGACATCAAAATTTACTTTTTGTGAATTTTTGGTATTTTTTAGACAATGTTCATTTTTTTTAATGAATAGTGAAAAATGTTGTATTTTAATTCAAAACCTCTTCTTAATATAATTTATTTATATGATTAGATTATATTTTGAATTGGTATTAATGTGTAATCCGAATATATTTTTACCATTTTATCCAATGATGGTCATTGGAATCAATTTCACTTTGAAATTGGACTTAAACTGGTATCAATCTTTTGATACTTATTGTTTCATAAAAACACGATATTTGTCATGACAACGAGAATTAATTATTAAATTAATTAATGTGACTTATATGTTTTCAATTTTGTAAAATATACTTCATTTTTTAATTCAGAATATCAAATATAGCTTAGGGTGAAGTTTTGGTATTTTTCTGAAAAACTTCAATTTTTGATGAATAGTGAAATCACTAAGTGGTAGTTAAAGAAACTGATTTTTCGTTTAAATGATGGTTTACCACTAATGTGTATTGAATTTCAAAAATATGACATACATGGTTGTCATTAGGAAGTAAAATGTGGTTCAATGAGATTAAAATAATTTTTTGGTGAATAGTAACTTATTAAGTTTTTAATCGCGATTAAAGGTAATTAGTGTAGTTTAAGGTAAAAATAATGATTTTATAAAATGAGGTGGGCTTGACACATGTCCTACCCTCATTGGTTGTGTCATGACCGACCAGGACAAGCCATGGGTCAACTTGGGTACCCCATGGAGCCACTTTGGTTGGGAAATGACATAAATAACTTTTTATTTAATGTTAAAGTAAAAATGACACAAACATGAGTTATGTTACTAAAACAATTTTTATACGGGGTTATACAAATCATATTTTTGACTATAAATATTCATTAGAAAGATAAAAATATTTCCTACATAATAGTAGTTTTTTTTATAATTTTTAGACATTAAATAAATTAATTTAATTATGACATCATGATGATGCAGTGATGACCTCATTATTTAACGATTTAAATAAAATGGAAAGATAATGTAAAATCTAAAACCTAAACATGGAAAAAACCAATTGGATGAGTGTATTTCTAACCCTTATCATCTTATCTTCTAAATATATCAATGTGGGACCTTAGAAATTCTAAACACTTTTGAAAATCAAATAATAGTTTCATGATTTCCAAAAGTGCCCGTCCTCTCCTCTTATAAAAGGCCCCCACCTCTACCTCATTTCACACACTCCTCAAGCATTTGGCTCGGCCATACCCTGCCCATTTACTCTCTCCAAATACCTCTACTCATCCTAGAGGATTCCCTTTGGGCATAATCCTTTCAAAGGAAGCATTTAGGCTCAAATCAAAAGGAGTTACACTTTTAAAGGTAATTCATTCTCTCATGTTCATTTGTTTTATTTTGCTTCTCCAACCCCCTAAACTCTTTTAATTTACTTCTTTTGTAACAACACCAGTATCTTCAATATACTATGATGTTGTTATAAGATTTATTAGAGCTACACTCTCACACAACTACATCAAATGTTTAAAGAACATACGGTTTCCGTGGATGGTGAAATTCTGCCTCCCGAAACGATGATTGTTCAATACTCATTTAACACCTTAAAAGGTGGCCATTATGATGTCACTATTTTTATATATGATATATAATATGTTTATTCTTTCCTTAAGCTTCTGTATTTTTCATTTATGTCATACCAATATTGTTTCCATTATGGGTAAACACGATATCTTCATTTTAGGAAGTGCGGACTACCGCCCCCTGAAAGTGATTTGATTCGTTAATACCATATGTGGGATGTGTAAAGGATAAAGTTAATGATATTATATATTTTATTATACTGGAATTATAATATACTCTTATATAATTATGATTCCATTCCAGAAAATACGAAATAGTAATGGAAGTAGCGTTCATGCGTACGTACGGCTTACCGTCTCCATGAACGGTGCATTTCATTTCTTACCTCTAAATGTGATGTAATATTATAAATACATGTATATGATGAATATATATGATATATATGTTATCCAAATAATTAATATCATTCTTGATATAACGAACCTTTGACCAAATTAACAACATGTAAGTGTAAGAAGTCTATTTTTGACTTAAGAACCAAATACCGACAAAATGAACATTATTAACTTAAATGATTACATTATGTTCATAACATGGTATAAAAGGAATAATGAACTTGAAAAAGGTTCTTATGTAAGTAGAGATTAACTCAAGTTTATTATTCAGGAGATTAAAGAACGGTCGGGTCAAGTCGGATACGAGGTATGGGACTTCGTCTCAATCTCTTTTCATTGAGGCATATTTTGTTTTATACACAACCTTCTTTTATACGGTGTATAAACCCATTTGACTTTTACGTTTATTCAAAAAGAATCTTTTTTTATATGAAGCATTTACTAAATGACAAAAGGGAATGTTTTTGTCGTACGTATGCGGCGACAATGACTTCTCCGCCATCGTGACCATTATTTGAGTTTCGGCTTCCTCTACAAGCCATACCTTTTTTTTAAAAGAAAAATAAATACCATGTTTTACTTTTCTTTTATTTTGGTATTGAAAATGGTTTTCATAATATTTTTATATCAATGTGTGGTATTGATATCTTGTGATTGAAAGGTGGAAATGTTATGTTTCCTTTATGCATGTTTTATGTGATACGATTATGTTGAGGTTCTTGGGAATTATTATGAAGATGGGTGGTTCCGTGATAAACTAAGGGCGGGTGAGCCCGATATAGCTCTCCAATGCATTGGGTAACGCGAAGGAGTGAAACGTTAAGGTTTCTCCGAAGATATTTTATGGAATATACTGTGATGGGTATTCCAAACGTAACCAAGAGGGTTACTCCCTACGTAAGAATGTTATGAATGCCTCAAGTTACCTTTATGTCTTATGATTTCTATGATTTATTCATGATATGATGAGGTATGTTAAAGTGCTTATGTTTTATGGGTAAAGTATGATCTCATCCTTATGTATATATGTACCCATGTTTCCTTTCCATATTTTTATATCCCTTACTGAGCTTTTTATGCTCATCCCAAGTTTTTTTGAAATGTTTTTCACAGGTAAAGGGAAAGGTACAGGATATGATAGTGTCAAGGAAGTTTCAAGAAAGAATCCATGTTTATTTTAAATATGTTTCCATTGATGGGAATGAAGAATACTATCTTTATGTAACCACTTTGTTTATATGTGGAATGTAATGCAAGTTTTATGATCTAATTCTCTAAAAGTCTAAACCCAAAAAGATCCTCAATGTGTAATCTTGTAATAACTCAAGATTAAGTAAGGTTTAAGGCTGGGGCCTTATACGTATACTCACCCCTGCATGGGCTATGCCCGCACTACGTTGTGTCGGATGCAGACGACAGACAACGCTGATCGTGGTTGACGCTTGTGGAGCAAGTCGGTACCTGGAGGTGGACCACTGGGCGGGACGTACACGGAGCAGACGGATGGACCCAAGCAGATGAGGAGGCTATCTGTACCTACCCTTCAGGTGGGACTTCCAATGGATGGCTCGACGTTTTTGCTTTACTTTCGGTTGTTGTACTTTCTTTCCAATTGTACTTTACTTTCAGTTTGGGTTTGTATTCTGGCCCATTTACTTTCCGAACTTACTATTGTACCCAGTTTTAACTTAGTGTATACTTATGATTGCTTACTCTGTGGTGTTTGTTTACTTTATAAAGTCAATGCCTTCCCCTTTTGTCGGGATTTATTCCTTGGTGCTAGTCGCCAGCCCCTGGCCTATGGGAGTCGGGCTTGGGGTAGTCATGACACGGGTCCCGAGGATTGGTCGTGACACCTTCCTTATTGAAATCAACTTTCACGAATCCAAATTCGTCTATTTTAACATAACTCTTATTATCAACACACTTGCATTGAAAAATCAGAACTTGGAATTCCGTATAATCTAACTCCCATATTTGTTTGATGATGCCAAAGTATGACATATTCGCATAAATTGGATTTCTATCCTTAGCACCGGAAACATGCATCGCTTCAGCCACAAGTGTAACCCCACTATTTTGCATGGTACTGTCTCCATCATGTTCATTAGTATAAAATGTATAACCATTAACTACATAAGTATTGTAAGATAATACATACACACTTGGTCCTCTGGCTATCAATCGAAGTCGTTCTGAAATGGACTCTAGATTTTCATCTGACTTCTTAAAAATATGGTCCCGAAACCATCCTATAAACTGTCGATTATGTGTATCTGATATCCATTTTTTAGCCTTAGATGGATTCAAATGCCTAATAATTTCTTTGTAGATTTCAACATATGGGTCAACGTTGAAACTGTTATGCAAAACATAAAGGTGGGCCTGCTCTCAATCTGTAATATTGATTGTGACAACCTATCTTACAGAAATTCTTTCACCCTCAAGCCGCCCAGTGTGATGAGATTTCGGTAGGCCAATGCTTTCCACACCAGACAGGTATTCAGTACAAAATTCAACGACTTCCTCAACAATATATCACTCTGCAATACAACCCTCTGGCCGACTTCGATTTTTGACATACCCTTTCAAAATCTTCATATACCGTTCAATGGGGTACATCCATCTGTAATATACAGGACCACCTAGTTTAATATATCCCACCAAGTGGACCATCAAATGAACCATCATATCAAAAAATGAAGATGGGAAGAACATTTCTAATTCACATAATATGACGACAATTTCTCTTTCCATAGTTGTCAATTTTTCCGGGTCTATAACTTTGCTGCATATTGCTTTGAAGAAGAAACACAGTTTCGTTAATGTATGGCGGATATTCTTGGAAAACATTCAACGTAAAGCAATATGAATGAGATATTTCATCAAAACATGGAAGTCATGTGATTTCAGACCTTTTAACTTCAAGTCGCTCATTGAAACAAGGTTCCTGATATTTGACGAATACCCCTCTGGAACCTTTACGTCATTTAAGAAGTTTCATAACTAATATCTCTCCTTCCTGGAAAGTGTGTAAGTAGTAGGAGGAAGAAATGTTCGTTGTTCACCCTTCACTGGTGCCAACTCTTCTCGTATTCCCATCTCAACCATGTCCAACCTAGCCTTAATTTCATATTTTATTTTTCCATATGTATTTAGCAACGTGCCGATGACACTATCAAATACATTTTTTTTACGTGCATAACATCAAGAAAATTTCTGACATACAGACAATTCTAGTATTGTAATTCAAAAAAAAACTGATCTCTTTTTCCAACTGATTTTTGTAAGGTTTTTCGAAGCTGTTTTACCAAAATTAGTGTCCACATTTTTAACTTTCTCAAATAATTGATTGCTTGTTAGTGGAGATGGTGCTGTATGTTCTTCTGAACTTCCATCGAATGATGTCGTCCAAGAACGGTACTTATGTCGTCAGGGTAGAAATCTGTGATGTCCAAGAAACATGGTTTTCGATGAATGTTTCAACCTAATTGATTGTGTACCTTGTTCACAAATGGGAAACCCTTGAGTTCCTTTAATTCTATATCCTGACAAATTTCCATAAGTAGGGAAGTCATTTATCGTCCTGTACAACATGGCTCTCAAAGTGAAATCTTCCTTTCTATAAGCATCATACAATGTAACACTTGAATCCCACAATAATTTCAAATCTTCGATCAATGGAGCTAAATAAACATCAATATAATTACCCGGTAGTTTTGGTCCTGATATAAGCATAGATAACATGATGTATTTTTGTTTTATGCATAACCACGGTGGTAAGTTATAATTTACCAACATAACCGGCCATGTACTATGACTGTTGCTTTGAAAACCAAAAGGATTCACTACATCTATAGATAACGAAAGACAAAGGTTTCTCGACTCATTTCCAAATTCAGGATACTCATGATCAATTCTCTTCCACTGAGGAGAGTCTACCGGGTGACGTAGTATCCCATCTTTAATTCTTGTATTTGCATGCCATGTCAATTGTCCTGCAATCTCCTCACTTCCATATAAGCGCCTAAGCCGTGGAATGATTGGAAAGTACCATACAACTTTAGTAGGACTGGATTCATCTTTCTTGTATCGAGAAGCACCACACTTTGGGCATTCTTTAAGTAATTTTTAGTCCTTGAGAAACAGTATACAGTCATTCGGGCAGGCATGTATTCTTTTAGAGATCATACCCATCGAGCATAGCATTCGTTTGGCGTCTTATGTTCAGATCGAGAGCTCATTTTCTTCTGGGAGAATGTCATTCAGGAGAGCAAGTAGTCTCGTAAAACTGGCGTCACTCGACCCATTGTCTACTTTCAAATTATGCAGCTTCTGTACGGCTGACAATGCCGTATATTTAGTGCAACCAGCATACAATGTCATCTTTGCACAACTTTTTAACTTCTCAAACAATTTTTGGCAATCACAAAGTTTATATTTGACAGTCCTTTTCATTTCCTCAATACGATCTTCATCATCATTCACATCTATAATCACATCCTCCATACGGTCATCTTCATTGTTCATGTTTGTAATCATATCAGATGATCCATAAAACACAGTGTTATCCTAGCCACTAACTACATTCATTGTTTCCCCGTGTTTATTCCAACATGTATAACTCTGATCTATTCCGTGACATATCAAGTGTTATTCCAACCCCTCTGGACTAATTTGTTTTGAATAACAACAACATAAACACATACAAAGGATTTGATAAGGGTCACATGAATGATCTTTTTCAAACTTGATAAACTCTTTCACGCCTTCCTCATACTCTTTTGTCAACTGATTGGCATTCATCCATTATTTATATTAATCCTATTTGAAATACATAGGATGGGTATATAGGTTAGGGGAGAAGGAATATGAGTATAATTTAGATAAAAAACTAGATACTTCAAAAATGGTGTGGGGCGTGCTCATTAATAGAAAATCTTGGGTGGTTCTTGGGATTCATCCATTCTCTTCCTCTCTTCGATCCCCCCTAATGAGGGACGGTTCTTGGGAGTTTTTTATAGATCGTTAGTGAGTTATTCCCTCATACTTCCTCCATTACTATTATCCTTTATTTCCCTATGATTTGGGATGCTTTTAACTAGGATTTGTGTGATGATTTCACTAGGTTTTGTATGAGATTTGTATAGCCTAGTTAGGTTTTCTAAGGCTATTTGAGTAGGTATTAGAGTCTTAGGACTAAAGAAGATGGATCATATAATTTTATATCTCACGTATGATGAGGAACACCCTCTTAAGGATATATAAGTTTCATGGTGTGTGTGATGAGTAGGATATTCCATATAGGGATTGGTGAAGTGTGACATAGAGGATTTCCTCCTTATAATTGGATTAAGTGATCTCCAAGGGGAGATATGATATGGTACCTAAGTGAGGGTCATGATAATAGTCTCGATGACTTAGCATAGGGTATCCAGGTCTCTTAGTGTGAGTTTCTTAGGATGGTCATTATTTAGTTTTAATGAGTTTTAATGTGGTAATTAGAAGATGATATATACTAGACTATTAAGGCCTAGATCAAGTATAGCATGTGGGTTGTGACATTACCATGTAAAGATGAGTGTGTGTTGGTATCAATGAGTAGAGATGGGTTAGGTTTGTAGAACCCAGTAAATTCCCTTATAGGCTGAATTAGAATGTTGATAGGTTGGGAATAATTTTCATGTATAACCAAGATGGTTTTAAGGAGATTATTATGCAAGGCTAAATGGATGGTGAATTTTATCATTTATGGTTAGACCGACTAAGATATTGGGACTTTATATGACTTTGACCTAGTTAAAGTATGATCATCCATGGGGCCCACCTATTGATGATGTGGTTTGGCTAGTATGAGAGGTTGGCTATCTAGATACCCTCTTTAGATTACTATTTATATTGTTTGTGGCATGAGACCATATGGATGGCCTTTATTTAAGTGATAAGGCGTTGGTAGGACCCTACATTGAGTGAGAAGGTAGTGGTCAAAGGGTATTGGTGTGTGACTTCCATGGGGTCCACCTATTGATGGTGCATTTTGACTTGTGGTAGAGGTTGGATATTGTGATTCCCTCTTTAGATCATTTTTTGTATGATAATATGATGTGAGATATAGAAATGGTGATCACTTAGTATTGGTTTGGAGTAGTTTTGTGAGAGGCTGTCTATAGATATTCCCTCCTCAAATTGTTTTTTTATGTGATGTGATGGTGAGACCCACCGTAAGTGGGGAGAGCTAGTCAAGATCAAACAAGTAACCAACCACATATACATGTGTCACACACACAAGCATCACACACAATAATCACGCCAAATCATAATTAATCTCAATATTTACAATAAATGAAAACATAATTAATTCATGAAAAATAAATTTTTCTCACCTTAAGTAGGAGGACCCAGTGGAAGAGGAGGAGGAGGCGTCGACAGCGGAGGAAACAGAGGCAGTTCAGAGGCAGCAGAGGCAGCGGAGGCAGCGAAGGTAGCGGAGGAGGCAGCGGAAGGCTGCAGAGGCAGCGAAGTAGGCGGAGGAGGAGGAGGAGGAGGAGGAGGAGGAGGCGCTGGTGGATGAGGAGGAGGAGGCCGCGATGGAGAGGAGCAGGATGAGCCACGGTGGAGAGGAGGCAGCGGAGTTGGCGGCGGAGGAGGAGGAGGAGGCGCCGGTGGAGGAGGAGGAGGAGGCCGCAGTGGAGGAGGAGGAGCAGCACCGGAGAGGAGGCCATGACGTAGGAGGAGGAGGACGAAAAGCCGCGGTGGAGGAGGAGTAGGAGAAGTAGGCGCGAGAGGAGGAGGAGGCGGTGGCTACGGAGGAGGAGGAGGAGAAGGAGGCGGAGGAGGAGGAGGAGAAGGAGGCGGAGACCGTGACAGAGAGGAGGCATCGACGAAGAGGAGGAAACAACGTAGGGTATGGATTCCGTGAAAGCTTGACAGGGTGCGGGGAGGAGGAGGAGGACCCGGTGGATTTAGTAAATCCCGTGTGGACCTTTATCAGCGCTAAAATGAAAAGCGCTGATAAAGGTTGGACTTTATCAGTGCTTTTGTAGTGCTGATAAAGGGTGACTTTATCAACGCTTTTCATTTTAGCACTGATAAAGACATGCTTTATCAGCACTTTTGTAGCACTAATAAAGATATAGTTTGTCAGCGCTAATAAAAGCGCTGATAAATGTATAAATTTAATAATTTCTTTATATTATTATATATTTATTTAAAATTATATTTATGAAATATATATATATATATATATATATATTAATAATTATAACTCTAAAAAAATATATCTCTATTTATACTTATAAAATTATTTGAAAGTTATATTTATATATATATCATTGAAAATATATATTTATTTTTTAAATATAATTTAATTTTAATTATAAGTGTACATTTTTTATAACATATATATTATATGGGTAACATAATAAATTATAAATCAATAACACATCAACGTGATATGTAATTATAATCTATAAATGAACATTTTTCATGCACATATATATATACACACATGTATATATTCATTGACCCCCAATTCATTGGAAAAGACACATATATTCAATAATTTTAATTATACATATATATTAAAACGTATTATATGTTTATAAATAAAATAAATACATTAAATATAAACACATATAATAAATAAATATATTAAATATAATGAATTAATAAATCTAATAAATATAATGAATTAATAAATCTAATAAATATATTTATTATTAATATTATAATTATTTAATTATATATATATATATAAATATTTAGTTATAACATGTGTTTTTTGTTTAATGTATACAATAAATATTATCAGCACTAATATAAGCACTGATAAATCTAACCTTTATCAGCACTAAGAAAAGCGCTGATAAAGGGATATTTAAAGCGCTGATAAAAGATCCCTTTATCAGCGCTAAAAAAAGCGCTGATAAAGGGTAAACCTTTATCAGCGCTTGTTTTAGCGCTGATAAAGGGTGCATTTATCAGTGTTTTTTTAGCGCTGATAAAGGTCAACCCCTTTATCAGCACTTTTCCGTTAGCGCTGATAAAGCCAGGCGCCTGCCTTGCCCAATTTTGTGGTAGTGTTCCCAATAACCATATTATTTTAGTGCCTTTGGAAACTTGAAACAAAAACTCCTAGTCAAGTGAAAGATCCTTAATGTATTCCGCAATGATCTTCCCCTTTTTGTACTCCTACCGAAAACCTTTATTTATAACCTACGGAAAATAAAACTTAAGAAATGATGAGATCAGATGCTTAGTAAGAGTAACCAAGGATGATATGTAAATATAAACATGAGAATAAATGGTATGAGAATATGGCCATAACATTGGAAGATCATTCCCAACATACCAAAGGTAAACTTGAATTATAATAAAATTAAAGAACATAATCTATAGGATTATAAAATTGATATACGGTATGAAATTGTGACAAACACATCAACTTGTAACTTTGTGTAAAAAATATAGCAACATGTTCACTTATTAAGAACATAAAATCAGGCCCTTGCATAAACATATGGACATGGATACTAGGTCCACTCATATAATTATGGACATGAAAACCAAATCCATGTATAGAATTTTGAACATGAAATCATGTTCATGCATTACATATATACCTCATGAGTTATCCATACTTATCCAATGAATTAGAGGGAGATATATGTCCCACCCATCTCATAATGAAATCATACATTTGAGTGCCATGAAAATAGATATCATTAATCATATAAAAATCCATGAACTAAAATGGGTTTCTTAAACATCATTCCATCATAAAATAATTCGTAAAAAATGAATGAATTTTATAAATATATTTCCATCATAAAAATAATCCACCATATTAATAATAGGGATAATATAATTGAAACATATATTTATTAAATAATTTCATCTTATATGGAAAATAATTTTGATAAAACACATGAAATTCATTCTTGAGGAAAATATTATTTCTTCCTAAAAAACATTTTATTTTCTTAAAACACCGCACAACATTAAAAGAAAAGAATTTATTTTAAGATTATCATGAAAGCTTGTAATAAAATATTCATGGAAATAAGGTGTTATTAAAGTGTAAAAGTACATTTATTATCTATAATTTTAAAAAACATTCTTCTCATATTTATGCCAGAAAAGTCAAAAAGTACCACGTTTCAAAAATGAAAGAAAGATGCTTTTCAAACTATGTAGTAAAAAGTAAAAATGATTAAAAATTCCATTAAATATCTATAGGAGAATATTAAAACATTTTATGAAATCATTTTTATAAAACATGGACATGGATGATAAATAAACCCTAGTAAATACTTACATATAAACAATCTCAAATTAATAATGAGATTGCGAATTTATCCCTTACATTAGGCCTAGGTTCCTTTGTATGTATCATAAAATTATATACAATGGATTAAATATTTTTATTGACTTATTAGAAAACCATATTTAGATTTATGATATTATATATGATCATATTCATACCCATTTAATAATATTTTATTATTATGCTTCTTTCGGGTGTTAATTGCTTCATTTTCTTATGCATGTTTTGTTGAATAAGTTTGAATTCTTCTTCATAGGTTATAGTTATATAATTTATAGAATGATATTAATATATATATATATATATATATATCATATATATTCATTATATACATTTAGATAATTCCTTATTTTAATGAAGATCATATATAATGAATCACATAGCATCGTGTAGATGGTAGGCCATACATATGAATGAGAAATGATATAATTCCCATAATTTTGAAATAGTATTGAATTGGATGGTATATATTTTGTTAAAAAATAAATATAATTTTATAATAATTTTATATAGTTATTATTTAAATCTTTATACCCATCCAAGTAAGCTAGTGGTGAATACAGATTACACCACAACGTGGAGATAGTAAGTCGTACGTACACACACAAGGAGATTTTGTTTTTCTTAGGATGGATAAGAAGGTGGAATATGGTTGTTCCATAACCATAATAAAATATCAGTATATATTTTATTTTTGAGTTATTAATTTATAATGGAAAAAACAAATAGAGAGTAAGTAGAAGAAGAAATGATCTTGAGAGAGTTGGTGTAGGAGATTACCTCTTCTTCGTCGATCTCCCTGTAGATTTCTTCTTAAGGTACTAGAATTGGTCTTTTGAGAAGACCAGAACCTCTAAAATTTTAATAGTGAAGTTTATAAGGGAAATTGATAGGGTATTTCTAAGCTTTGAGGATCAAAATTAAGTGAATAAATGAGGGATGAGGTTCCCTTTTATAATTGAGGTGACGAGCACCGTTGGAATCTCCAAAAATATTAATTTATAATAAAATAAAAGCCCATTAAAAAAGATTCAAATGTTTTAATTATAAATAATAGAAGAGTTAATGTTGTAATATAATCAAAAAATAAATTTTAGACATGTTTTTCTATCAATTTAAACCTTATAATATTAATTAATACTTAGTTATTCTATTTAGATTTTAAGTATGGTAACACATATTTCAAAATTAAAAGGGTAAAATATTAACTTGTTTGATGTAAATTAGAACATAAATAAATAATTAAGAGTATTTTACACCATATAATAATTATTATGTTTTTTTAAAATTATATTAGAATTTTCCAATAATTTAATAATACTTTATTTTGATAAAATATCAATTGTGTCAATTTTGTAACTATTCATTTCTTGGATTTAAAAAAATATCAAGATAACATGTTAACCTATAACCAAATATTTTATTATATCCCTAATGAGTCGAGGTTTTCTATTAAATTTGTTGGATATATGAATCATCCCAAATTATATTCATTTTAATATTTTTAATAACATTAATTTCACCTTTCCATTAATAAAATAATTAATACATCAATTTTTTGTAATTATTTAATATACGCATTTGTTGGGTAAAAATTAAAAATAAAATACTACAATGAAGAAGAATCTTATAGATTTTATAATAATACTTATATTTAAATACATCTCTTGAAAAATCCTACATTACTAATGTTATATTTATTAAAACATGATTCTGAAAACTCTAATATCACTTTAAATAAAACATTATAAGTTCAATAATATTTTTTTTATATGGCTCAAAATGGTAAATAAATCTAACCTTGGATGATTATGGCCGATATATACTTGAAAAAAAAATATTTGTCCATGTTTTTTGGTCTTTTAATGGTTATGATCATTTTAATAAAAATTATTTTATTGATTTTTCATCAACTAAATAATTTCTGCGTCATCAATGTATAAGACTTTAAAGTAATTATTTATTTCCTAATAAATTAAAAATAAATTACCATGATAAATAAAAAAAAATATATTTAAAATGAGTATTTAGAGTTTAATTTAGCTTCAATACAACCTTATTTTAAAAATGATAATGTTATTAAAATTTGAGTAAGATATATTTAACTTTTCTTTAAATAAAATATATTAAATGCCCTAATCTAATCCAAGTGAATTAAAAATGGTACCATTTAGAACCAAAGATGATTTAGGTTGAAAATCACTAGTCCAATTATATTAGGACATGTGTTAGTGTAATTTTATAATGTTATATTTACTTTTAATTACCCAATTTACCTTTTTACCATATTAATAAAAATTACTAATGTTACTATTCATAATGCCAAAAAATAAAAGTAAGCTATTTACATAATTCAAAACCACTAATTCCAAATACATAATCTATTTTTTCAAAATTCAAAATGCATAATTTACAGGTGGTAAAACTGCATTTTTTGAAAAATACTTCTTTTATCCCAAAAATTGAATTTGTTCTCATATCATGTATAGAAAACATATAAGATAAATTTTAGACATTATATTTGATATAATAAATATATATTTAATTAATAAAATATTTCAAGAGTGATTTTATTATTTTATAAAATCAATTATTTGTATTCAAATAGTTTTTTCAGAAAAACATTCCCTTTTATTTAAAAAGGGTTTTATTTTCATTTATAATTAATTTATCACCAAATAATTATTTATATATACATGTGTAAAGAATATTTTCATAATTCAGTTGTTTATACTCTCCATTATAATTATAGTTTATAAGGTAGCATAATTTTATTTAGTTGTTCACTTAAACTCAGTCTTGTGTGAAATGAAATCTATAAAAAGAACTTAAAATTGTTTTTAACACAAGACACACATAGTGTTGCGTATACTTCAAGATAAGAAAATGTTGATTTTAGCACAATATAATCTTGGTGTATCATACAAAATGAGACATCAATGAAATTAAAAACAATCCGTCTCATAAAAATCTCGGGGTGTAACATTCTTTCACCCTTAAAATAAATTTCACCCTTGAAATTTTTATGGGTTATAAAATTATTAATACTTGAAAGTTCCTTTCATAGAAACCGACATCATAAAAATAAAATCTAAAAATTCATTTTAAAATGTAATAGTTGGAAAATAATAATTTCCCAAATTAAATCATGACTGGGTGTCTATGTAGGGGAATATTGTTGAAGATTTGAGTATGGAAGAAAATCAGAGAGATTGATAAGGATCACTGATAACAAGAAAGTGGGTGATCCAGATAAATTTAACAATCACAAAACCCTAATATAAAGAAGTGTGAAAGAGTTCATTGATATCATAAAAAATGATGATAATAGGATATGATTTTACATCAAAATACCTTTTCCTAATGTTGAATAATTTTTCATGAGAATATATACTTACTTTATTTTAGTATAATCTAAGAATTTGTCTTGCCTTGAACACTTTCCTCTTCATCTATTTTTCAAAGTAATGAAGTTGAATTTGTCATTACTTAAGATCTAGTAGATAATGTGATCCATAAATAGAATGACATGCCGTTCCATATATCTTTATAATAGAAAAAAGGTTAACACAAGTTATGAAATATGCATAAGTCCACCTATGGTGAGATAATACTTTACTATAACAAAATTTATTCGAATTTTAACTTAAAATTTCTATAAATGGATAACATTATAATCCTTTCAAAAATAAAAGAATTTAGAAAGAGTTGAACTAAATCAACTTAACATTTATCCCTCATATATCAGAAGGTATCACTTGTTGGTCACATTCCAAACATGTGAATTGCTTAATAATATATTCTATTTATTATAAATACTTATTGAAAACATGTATGTTTCCTTATTATTAAGTCCAAAAATTTACAAAATTTATTCATGTTAGCATAAACCAATTTTCAACAATCCTTAATCTGTTCTAAGAAAATCATTACCGTCCAATTTATATATTCACATCCAACACATCTTTATCAAAATATCATTATCTAATCATCATTCTCATATTAAGGGTTATCCTTCCCTTAATCATGTATTTTCCAAAAACATCAACTTATTACCTCAATCAATTTTCATGTTTACTAGTACCATTTAGGATATTCTCTTGAAAAAACTACAACATACCAATACATAGATGTTTCATTATTCTAAAATACCATAAATGTACTTCCAAAAAATTATTCTTTAATTCTAATACAAAAAAACATAATTATTCGAAAACTTCATTGTCATATTACATATATCCAACAGTGATCACATGTTACCTTCCTTTGTCTTTTGTATTAATAGATTGATGATGTCGATCATCATCATTAACCCTTGAATTTTGGCATTGGTTAGTATAATTACCATTTTACTTGCACTTGAAACACTAAATTACTGTAGGTGAAATCTTTGGATATTTCAATTTATTCCCATTATTTCAGTGATAAAATGCCAAATGTCCTTCTTTCCCACACTTAAAAAAATTATCAATCCCCTTAAAGAAATTTCCTCTATGTTTCCTTCCACACATTGAGAATAAATCAAATATAATATTCTTTTATCCATAGTTTTTAGATTTTACTTTGAACTCTATCCTTATTTTCTTATCATAACCATGAGATAGATGGGTAACCTCAATCCCCCTTTTTGTAAAAAGAATAAGAGGAAGGTACATACTGAAAAATAAGTTCTTGAACTCATCCCAATCCATAGAGTCAATTTTATCTCATTGCATTATATTCTTGATAAATTTCCACCACAGATTCAATTTACCTTCCAAGTGATAGGTGCCCAACTTAACTTTCTCACATTCTGAATAACCAATAATGAAAAATATCCTTTCAATGGTGTAGATCCATTTCTCGGCAAGCGGGGGATCATTTATTCCATTAAAAGAAGGTGGATATTTCCTTAAGAAGGATTCAAGAGAAATTTTTTCCCTCCTTTGGTAATTTGGAAGCCCAGTAGGATTCATGGAAATAAGATTCTATATTCTAGATCCCATAATATTTGGTTTCTTAGGATGACAATCATTGCATTTCCCATCACATCCAGCATTAACGTGGTTCCTTTGGGTTCCATCCATTGTCTAAAATCCATAAATATTTGTGTGAGGGGAAAAAATAATACAAGGAACACAACATAATCAAGGGGGAGTACTTTTAATATATAAAATCTTAGGTTTATTCCAAGGTTTACTGTGATCATTACCAAAATTCAAGTATTGTAACCTTTTACTCCAACTTATCCTTAGGTACATCCTGATACACATGTTTAGAAATATTTCTAGGGATCTCGCTAAAGTTTTATCATCCTAGTTTATAAAGGTTGACTAAACCTTCACTCTGATACCAACTGTATCAACCTAAGATTGACCTATATGAACATTACATTAATTTTTAGGAATTATTAATACATTAAATAAACAGAATCTCAATGATTGTATTAGTTTAGTGCCTTTGTACACTTGGAACACAAACTTCTGGTCTAGTGAAAGATCTTCAATGTTTACCGTAAAGATTTTACCTTTTTTGTAATCCTACCTAAAACCTTTCTTTATAACCCAAGTAAAAGAAAACATAAGAAAGTGTGAGCTCAGATGCACAGTAAGAGTAAATAAGGGTGATATGTAATCATAAACGTGAGCATAAAGGGTATGAGAATGTGATCATAACATTATATGATCATGCCCTGCATATCAAAGGTAGACTTGAATTATAATAAAATCAAAGAACATAATCTATAAGATCATAAAATTTACATAAGGTATGAAATTGTGGCATACACATCAAATTTAACTTTGTGAATATGAATAAATATTAAAAGTTTCACTCATTAAAGACACAAAATCAGTCCCTTTAATAAACATATAGACATGGAAACTAGGTACACTCATCAAATTATGGTCATTAAAACTAGCTATATGCATAGAATTTTGAACATGAAATAAGGTTCACACATACCATATATACCTCACGAGTTATCCATGATTGAACAATGAATTAGAGGAATATACAGGTCCCACTCATCTTATAATGAAATTATACATTTTTATTCTCCAAAAACAGAAATCATTCATCATATTAGAATCCACACAATAAAATGGGTTTCTTAAACATCATTCTATCATAAAATAATCCATAGAAAATGAATGGATTTCATAAATAACTTTCTATAATTAAAATAATCTAATATAGTAATAATAGATATAATATACTTGAAAAATATCCTTATTAAATAATTTCATATTATATGGAAAACAATTTTGATAAAACACTTGAAATTGATTCTTGAGGAAAATTTCATTTCTTAATCAAAAACATTTTCTTTTCCTAAAACATCACGTAACTTTAAATAAAAATAATTTCTTTGTATATAACCATTAAAATTTATAAGGAAATATTAATGGAAATAATGTGTAATGAATTAAAAAAACATTCTTATAGTATAAGTTAAAAAAACATTATTTTCGTACTTATGCCGAAAAAGTGAAAAAGTACCTCATTTGGAAAACGAAAGAAAGATTCATTTCAAACTCTGTAGTAAAATGTTAAAAATGGGTAAAAATAACTTTAAAAATCAATAGAAGAATAGTAAAACATTTTATGAAATAATTTCTATAAAACCTAGACATGGATGATAAATAAACCCTAGTAAATACTTACGTATAAACAATCTCATATTATAACGAGATTGCAAAATTTTCCCTTAACTATGGTATCAGTTCCTTAATATGTATAAAAAATTACTCAATAATGGATTAAATAATGTTATTAACTTATTCCAGAACCATATTTATATTTATTATATCATATATGATCATATTAACACCCATTTAATAACATTTCACTATTACACTTCTTTCGGGTATTAACTGCTTCCTTTTCTTATGCATGTTTTGTCGAATAAGTTCTGATTATTCTTCATAGTTTATTGTTATATCATTAAAAAATTATATTAATATATATATATATATATATATCATATTTACTCATTATATACATCTATATAATTCATTCTTTAATAGATATCATATATAATGAATCGCATCGCATCGTGGAAACGAAAGGCTGTACATACGCACGAGCGACAATATCATTCCCATAATTGCGAAATGTTATGAAAGTGGATGGTATATATTTTTTTAAATAATAAATATAATGTTATAATAATATTATATAGTTATTATTTACATCATTATATCTGTCCATGTAAGGTGGTGGTGAAAACAGATTACACCATGATGTGGAGACGGTAAGCCGTACGTACGTGTGGTGATTTTGTTTTTCGCAGGATGGATAGAAGGTGGAATATGGTTATTCCGAAACCATAATAACATCTCAAAAAATAGTTGATATTTGAGTTGTTACTTTATAATGTAAATGACCAAGGAAGAGTAAGTATAAGAAGAAATGATATTGAGAGAGTCGGTAAAGAAGATTACCTCTTCTATAATAGGCTCCCTATAGATCTGCTCTAAGGGCACTAGAGTTGGTATTTTGAGAAGACCAGAACCTATAAAATATGAATAGGGAAGTTTATAAGGTAAATGGGCAGGGTATGGGTAAGATTTAAGTCTCAAATTGAATTGAATAAATGAGGGAAGAAGTTTTCTTTTATAATTGAGGTGAGGGGAACCTTTGGAATCTCTAAAGGTATTAATTTATAATAAAATGAAAACACATCCAGAAACATAAAAAATGTATTAGTTTAGAAAATGGAATGATATAAGGTTGTAATGTCACCAACCTATAAGTTTTAGACAAATTTTCATTCAATTTAAGCATTATTGTTTTAATCAATACTCAGTTATTCTATTTAATTATTTACTAAGCTATCAAATATTTCAATATTAAAAGGGTAAAAAATTCACTTATTTGATGTAAATTAGAACATATATAAATAATTTATAAAATTTTACACTATTTAATAATTATTATATATTTTTAAATTGGTTTTATTATTTTTAAATAATTTAATAATACATTATTTTTATAAAATATCAATAGTGTCAATTTTGGCACTATTCATTTCTTTGATTTTAAAAAAAATCAAGATAAGATGTTAACCTTGAACTAAATATTTTATTATATCCTCATAGGAAAAAGGTCATCTATAAAATTATTTAGATATATGAATCTTCCCAAATTATATTTATTTTAATATTTTTATTAACATTAATTTGATATTTCTATTTATAAAATAATTACTACATCAATTTTGTGTAATTATTTAATATAATTATTTGTTGGGTAAAAAATAAAAATAAAACACTATGATGAATAAAAATTCTCTAGTCTTAATAATAATATTTATATTTGAATATATCTTATGTGAAATCCGACATTAAAAAAGTTATCTTTATTAAAACATGGATGTGACAACTTTAACATCACTTTAAATAAAATATTATAATTGTCATAATCTTTTACATATGGATCAAAATGGTGAATAAATATACACTTGAATGATTATGGTTGATATATACTCAAAAAATAATATTTGGTCAAGTTTTTTTGTCTTTTAATGGTTCTTATCATTTTAATAAAAATTATTTTATTGATTTTTCATCAATTAAATAATTTCTTCATCATCAATGTATAATCCTTTAAAGCAATTATTTATTTACTAAAAAATTAAAAATAAATTAACATGATAAATAAAAAAATTATATTTTAAAGTAGTATTTATAGTTGAATTTAGATTATGTATAATCTTATTTTAAAAATGATAAATTTATTAATATTTGGATAAGACAGATTTAACTTTTCTTTAAATAAAATATATTAAATGTCCTAATCTAATCTAAGTGGCTTCCAAAGGGTACCATTTAAAATGAAGAATGATTTAGGTATAAAATCACTTATCCAGTTATATTAGGTTAAGTGTTAGGGTAATTTTATAATATTATATTTACCGTTAATTACCCAATTTACCTTTTTACCGTAATAATAAAAATTACTGAAGTTACTATTCAAAATGCCAAAAAATAAAAGAAATATATTTACATAATTTGAATCCACTGATTAAAAATATGGAATCATTTTTCCAAAATTTGAAATACATAATTTTCAGTAATTAATTTAAAATTAATTCTGCTGTTGGAATGAAAAATAGGTTTTAAAAGTTAAAACATTGCAAAAGATTGAAATTGTTTTACATCAAAATTCATGGTAAAAATAAAGACAATGTCCAAAATTATATTAACTGATAAAAATATAGTCTATTTATACTTTAAAATCATTCAATAATATAATTTAACCATATAAATTATTTTGAAAAAAAGATGCTTTCAATTAAAATTTAGTATATTTTTATTATTCATTAAAACATTAAACTTATTAGAAAAATATCAAAAATTAATCCATATTAAATTTTTATATACTTATTACAAATAATAAATTTATTTTGTTAAATATAATGTATAAAAGTGTCAAAAACTAGATTCAAAATGGGTGTTCCATCAAAAGGCGGTAAAACTACATTTTTTGAAAAATACATCTTTTATCCAAAAAATTGAATTTGTTCTTATATAATGTCTAGAAAACATATAATCTGAATTTTAAACAATATATTGGATATATTACATATATATTTAATTAATAAAATCCATAAATAGTGATATTATTATTTTATAAACACATGTGTTTGTATTCAAATAGTTTTTTAGAAAAACATTTACTTTTATTTAAAAACCGTTTTGTTTTCATTTATAAATAAATTTTCACCAAATAATTATTTATATATACATTTTTAAAGCATATTTTCCTAATTTAGTTGTTCATACTCACCATTATAATGACTAGGTTATAAGGTAGCATAATAATATTTAGTTGTTCACTTAAACTAGGTCTTGCGTGAAATAAAATCTATAAAAAGAACTTGAAATTGTGTGTAACACAAGCCAAGAATAGTGTTGCATATTCCACAAGATAAGATGGTGTTTCATGTAGTGAAATATAAAATTGGTGTAGTGCAAAACACAAAATATCAAATAAATTAAAAAGAATCCATCTCATAAAAACCTTGGGGTGTTACACTCACCCCTCTAGACCCAGGAGGAATACAGATGGATCATGCTGCATGGGACAAATGAGGGGTGGTGGCATGGTTGATGATCCTAGGCACTCAGTCATTATTGTGTATGCAATTTTTTTTGGTAGAGGTCACTCCCTTATAGCTGAAGCCATGGCAATGTTAACTGGCCTCAAATTATGCAGACAAATGAACATTAAGCCAACAGCAGTGGAAACCGACTCCATTATCATCTTCAATGAGATGCATCATAAAGGTAATACCCTTTTTTCAATATATTATTCTACAATACATTACATTAGTATTATCTGTGAACACACGAAGATTTTCTATACTTTACAAGGGGGAAACAAGGTTGTTGACCACCTAGCCTCTACTATGACCCAAGGGACAAGTGTCATCTCCTTTTCTGATTAGAACTCTCTATCCTATAAAGCGAATACTCTTGTGAGAAGGGTTTCCCCCAGGTTACAATATTTTAGACCTTTGCGATCTTTTTCTCTTATGTTTTACCTATTATTTTTACTCAATTTATTAAATAAAATTATGATGATGAGGTGTGGTGTGAAAAATTTCTTTTTATCATGCTCGGGAGGATAATTTTAAAATGAATTTCTAGAACTTATAGAGATTGAATTTGGAAGAATGGATCCAATATTTTTAATTATAATAATTAATATTATTTAATAAGGTGAAATTAGTTTTTTTTTTCATAATGAATAGTAAACACAATAAAAAAAATTCACCACGGTAAAATGGGAAATTAGGGTAATTATGGTTAAAAATAATTTGACAATGATTAAAAGGTAAACCTAACACTTTAATTATTTTTATCATATGATTATTTTAACCATAATAATCCAAAATTATAATATATGACCTTTCTTCCATATGACCAACATTGTAACCTTTATAATACTTTATGTAATGAAAAGCCAAAAATGCCACTTTCTTGTTTTTAATAACTATAATATTTTGTGGAAGGGATAAAATAAACTATATTTAGTTATAAATATTCATTTGAAATATAAATAATTTATTTTCATAATTATAATTTATTTCTAATTTTTAGTAATGAAATAATTAACTTAAATACTTATGCAACATTGATGAAATAATTATTCAATAAAAATAAAAATAAAATAAATGATTTTAAAAATATAGTAAATTATTATGTTCTAAATTTTTTTTAGATATTTATAAAAATTTAGGGAAGTTTTATAGGTATATATTTTAATTATATCCGTGTATTGATGTTTTTAATGTCAAATTAAATTAATAGTGTCAAAATTGACATTAATAAAATTTTATAAAAAATAATGTTTTATTAAGTGATTTAAAATTACTAAAAATGTTATATTCAACTATGTGAATGGGAAATGGTTGATAATATCAACCATTTTATATTTATGATCCATTTTTCTTTTTATAGGAACTTTCTTGACCCATAAAAAGCAAAAACCTTAACACTTTGATAATTATAAAAAAGGGTTAAAAGAGGTTAAAGCCAAAAGATAAGGTTACAAATAACACCTAAAATCATCTATTTTTTATTTTATGAGATTATTTTGGCTCATCCTAATATTATATTTGAATATTTTAAATTTCAAGACATTTAAATTTGAAAATTAATTTATATTAATTTAAAAATTTAAGAAATTTCAAGAGTGCCCCACCCCCTACTTGTATAAGGGAACCTCATCTCCTCTTTTATTCACACTTCCAAAGCCTTTTTGTTCATCTAATAACTACCAAAATCACTTACTTACATATCTACCCACATAAAAAAAGCCTTTTATTGATCAGAAAACCATGATAGTAAAGATTTTGGTGTAAACCTTAAGTGGTTGTCTGAAGAAGAGGTGTAGTTCTTAATCAAGAGTTTTTGTTTTATTTCTTCTTCTACCTCCTTAAAATCTTATTCAAAAAATGTGGAATAATAACAAAATCATATTCCATTTAATGATATGTTTTTATATTTATGGAATGAACTATATATTGTATTCATGAAATATTTTTCAATTTGTAGAAGAAATATATTATCTATTTTCATAACATTCTATTCAGTAAAAAATCCTAACGTCGTTCGTGTGTATATGTGGGCAACCACCTCCATGAATTGATGCAATTCATTTTTCATCACCACATCACATGGATGGAATATATTAGTATATTTAAAGAAATAATATGGTATTTATGATATTTTGATCATATTTTAGATATAATACAATACTTTTATTCTTTATATAACGATCTTTGAAAAATGGAAATGTTACTCATGCTTATGTAGGACCTATCGTTTCCATGATTGTAACAAATATAATTTTTCATAACCATACTTCACGATTGGTTTTAAAAGTATAATTTATTTATAAAATTGATAATTATGACTTGATTAGTATTTTGGAGATGATAGAATAATGAACACTTTGACCATATTTAACCTGCCGAATTTATTTGGGACATATGAATCAAATATAATCAAAACGTTCAACATAAACTTAAATGATTACATAATTGAACATAAAATGGTAACGAATAAAGTAAAAATGGAATAATAAAATTAAAAAAGGTTATTAAAAAGTAAATAATTAACATAGGATTGTTATTCAAGATGTTAAAGAACATATGTGATGAGTCAGACTCAATGTAAGAGACTTCTTTAAAAAAATAATCTTTTAAAGTTTCCCTTCCAACTCTTTTTCATTTTTATCCTTGTTCTTATAAATGTTTCAAGAAAATTATTATTTATGAATTAATGGTTCCAAAAGGTCATTTTTAACCATATTGAACATTCTTTACAATGTTTTTAAAAGTAACCCTTTTAAGGTTTTATGTAAGGGACACTTTACTTTAAAACCTATTTTTATATATTTTCAAGATTTATTTTCTAAATCTTTCTCTTCCATGTACATATTCTTATAATTATTTATAGGTTTTTGTATGTAAATAAATGAATTATAAATGAAATTTTTATGTACCTTTTTAATTTCTTTCAAAGGTTTTCAAAATGAATATTTTTACGTATTATATCCAAAAGGTTTTGACTTTATTTACAAAACGAAAAACGGAATGATCTATTTTAACGTATATGGCAACATCATTTTTCCCACCTTTGAAACCATTATTTTTTTGGATTCATTCACAATATTTATTGTTTTATTCAAAGAAAACCACCCTTTCCCATCCCTTTGGATATTTTAGTTTTGAAAATGGGTCTCAAAAGAAAGGTTATATCAATATTTGGAAGTGTTTTGTATGTGGGTTCAAAATATTTTTTCCAGGGTTTTATGATAAAATATAAAAGCATAAAAATGTTTTATTTGCAATATAGTACATGGTAATTTTATATGATGATGAGTGAGCCCGATATAGCTTATATGATAGTTAATCCCGTTACAACATATATGACGGGTGAGTCGGAAATAACATATACGATTAGGGCACCCGAATAGAACTCCAATGCATTGAGTAATGTTCCTTGTATTTATAGGCAAGAAAGAGGGAGTTTACCGGTGTGGTTTCTCCTATGGATTTAATTGGGATCTAATTATTTATGAAATGGGTAATGAATATAGTTCTATAAGTTTCCAAAAATTTGTTTTAATTACTTTCTAAGAGTTTTAAAGATTTTTTTGAGCAAAGGGTGTGTGTTTGTCATATGAAAATTATTTATTTCATACACTCAATGAATATTGTGATAATGGTAACCATACACTCAATGAATATTGCGATAATGGTAACCATTTTATGTGTTTTCATGTTTTTCACTGGGCCAACAAATTTCTTTTATTTATGAACCTTACTGAGATTAATTATTAATTATTAATTATTAATTATTGATTATTAATTAATTAATTTATTATTTTTGTTAATTTTTTAATTCTCATAATTAATTTACCTTTTTTTACTTAGTATTTATTACTATATAAATGCACATGCGCATGCACATGCATACATATCTTATATATAGAAATTCTTCATTGGGTGAGATTTGAACCCCTTACCTATTGCTTATTATCCAAAGACTTTACCATTCCAGAAGACTCTTCATGTGGAGAATAAATAGAATTTAATATATTTATATATATATTGATTAAAAAAACATCACATAAAAAATAGATACAAACTAAATAATTAATAATTAATAATTAATAACTAATGAATATATAATAAAAAGGTAATTAATAATACATTAATAATAAATAAATAATAAACAAATAAAATAATAGAATAATAAAATAATAAAATAATAAAATAATAAAATAATAAAATAATAAAATAATAAAATAATAAAATAATAAAATAGAAAAATAATAAAATAATAAAAAATAAAAATTAAAAAAAATTAATGTTTAAACAATAAACAAACAAACAAACAAACAAACAAATAAATAAATAAATCAATAACAAACAAATTAATAAGTAATAAATAATAAAATAATACTGAAAAATAAATAAATAATAAATTAGCTGTCAATAATAAATTAATAATAAAATAATAGTAAATTAATAATAGAATTATAATAAAATAAAAATAAATTAATAATTAACATATACACAATAAATAAATAATAAATAAATAAATAATAAAAAACCAAAAATTAAAAATTAAAAAATAACAAAAAAAGAAAAAAATAATAAAAAATATATAAATAATAAAATAATAAAAAATAAAAAATAAAAAATAATAAACTAAATAATAAATAATAAATGATAAATAGTAAATAATAAATAATAAATAATAAATATTAAATTTTAAATTTTAAATAAAATAATAATAAAAAAAGACATAAGTAAATAAATAAATAAATAATAAATAATAAATATATAATAAATAAATAATCAATAAAGTAATAAATAATGAATAAATTACAAATGAATAATATATAAATAATAAATAAATAATAAATAATAAACCATAAATAATAAATAATAAATAAAACATAGTAAATAATAAATATTAATTAATAATTGAATAAATAATAAATAATAATAAATAATTGAATAATAAATAATGAATAATAAATAATTAATAATTAGTAATTAGTAATTAATAAATAATAAATTGATATAAATATCTATTAATATTATATACATATAACAAAATTTATATAAATATATATAAATGAAAATTTATGTTACATAATTAAATATAACCTCTATCATATATATATAATTGTATATTAATATAAATATTTGTATATATAAGTAAATACACACACACACACATGACATAACAATATCTAAGCATAAATATGTATAAATGTTTACAAATGTATATAAATATACACATATATTCATAATTTTATATAAACACGCACACACACACACACACATAATTGATAATAAATTTCCAAAAGAGGAAAAAAGACAATAATTGAAACACCATATAATCAATAGGAATGTAAATTAGTGGAATAAAATCATAAACAATATAAAAAGAATATACAAACTCATTTCTAGAGGCATTCTAGGCTTTTTTGTCCTCAATAAATACGATCGAGGTTCTCTGGTTCACTATCATGTAAATATAATCACCAGATTTGATTTGATATGTGGTAGAACCCAAATGGACACCCGAATCAAAATTTATGGCCATTTAAATTTCAAGTTTGATTTCCTACTTTTATTTAAACTATAATAAATTTTATTATTTTAATTATTACAAAATTTAAATCTAATATAGTTTTATTTCATTTCATAAGATTTTATTTGACTGGTAGTGGAGCTAAAATAGACTCTCGGATCAAAACTTATGGTCATTTAAGGTTGAAGTCTGATTTTCAACTTATTAAAGATTTTTTTTGAGTTTCAAATAATTATTAATTAATAATTATAAATATTTATTAATTAACAAATTATAATTAATTAAAATTATAAATAATAAAAAATATATGATAGTAAATAATAAATAATAAATCAAAATTATTATTATTATTATTATTATCATTTAATTTAGTGGTAGTTTTAAAAAAAACGGATGAAATTTCCCAGTGGTTTTTTTAAAAAATCGCTGCTAAAAATTAATTTATTTTTTTTGATTTTTTTTTAAAAAATGAACAAAATATTTAAAAAATATTTAGTGACAGTTTTTGAAACCACCTTTAAAAACCATTGCTAAATTATTTCCTGAAAAATAATTAGTGGCGGTTTTAAAAACCTCCATGAAAAAACTACCACTAAATCAGTTTTTTCCTATAGCAAATCATCATAAAAGTCATGAAGATTTAAAAAATAAATAAAATTTGTTTCTTATTGAAAGTTTTATATTGTGGGAAAATGGATATTGATGAGTAGTTTCCTATTTATAAGATATGGTTTTTCTATGTTTGAGTTATGACCTAATTCTCTAAAACTCTAAATTGTAAAGATCCTCGGTTATGTCAGAAAGGTAATTCTAGTTTTAAGACATAAGAATATGTAATGTTTAAGTCCAATTCCTTATAGTATTTAATAAGGGATTTTTTTGGATAGATATGGATATTAGTTTTTTTATGTGAGGTTATCTTAAGAGTTTTGAACACCAATATTTGTTAATAAGCCAAAGGTTGATCATCAGTTAAAAGGAATCAACACCTTCTTTGAGGTTTTTGAGTTATGATATTTCTAGGTGATTAATGATATTTTGGGAGAGGTTTTATAAGGTTGAGGTATATAAAACCCTTATGTTTAATGAAAAGTATTATTTTATAATAATTATATTATTTTTTTGGGATGTAAGAGGAATGGTATGAGATAAACTTTGAGGTTAATACATTCTTTAATTTTAAAGTTATTACGGTTATTGTTAAGGATTTAAATATGAAATTATTGTATTATTTCTATGGGTATTTTCATTATAAGGACTATTTTCATTTTAGAATGAAATAATTCTTTTCAAGTTTGAATGATATTATTTTTTACATATTAAATATAATTTATAAAGATGAAAGGAAAAGGACCTCACACAACCTTCTTATCACTTCCAAATGATTTAATCATCACTATCATGGAAAAATATTGTTAAAATGATTTTGAAATATTTTTGAACATCCAAATCACCTATAGGAAAGTATTTGATCTATCAAACACCTTTTAATTTCTCCAAAATTTTATGTATCATGGTATTTATTTTATTTGATTTCAAAATCTCAACTCATCCATCTCATCAGGAAAGGTAAATACCACCAAGGGCTTGACTATTTATATTCTAGAAATATAGACTCCATGCTAGAAGATAAAGGGGATATCAATAGTATAAAATAATACCTTGATGTCTAGATTTATGGTATAGATTATTTTCTTATGTTTTAAGTGTGAAACATTATTGAATTGATATTGTTGAATCATAAATACATATTTCATATCTTTGATTTTTAGGAATAATGTATTAAAGAATAAGACAAGAAATCATGGTTAAAAATTTAAGAAGGAAGTTGAATGAAAGACGTGTTTATCAATGATATTCAGATATATACTAAATATTATGATAACCATGAAACACCTAATAATTATTATATAGAATATTTTTTTTAATAATTTGGAAACATGTGTTAGATAGAATCCATACCTCTAAAAACCGGTGTAGAAAAAATGCAACAATTTTTAGAGATGATTATTGAAAGACATATGATAAAGGGATAAAAAAAATTGGGTTAAAATTTTCTTGATGTTAAGGAAATAATAGTCAATTAAGATTATTTGATTTTGTGGGAAATGAGTTGTATATAAAAACATAGAGGTTAAAAATTGATTTGGTGATTAATGATATTTTTTCAAATTTTCATAATATTTTGGGGAATGATATATGAATTACATTAATATGGTTTTTGTAAAAGGAAAACCCACGGGTCGGGCATCAACCCGCCACATCTAGCAAGGGTGTAGGGCCTAAACCCACAACCAAAGGGTAACAAGGATGTATTGCACATGACTAGCCTATGTGATGTCCTTGTTAGCATGAAATAATTTTTTTACTTAAACAATTTGATAGATAATTATTATTTTTATTTTGGGAACATATGTTTTGTCATATGGATAACTTTGGGATTGAAAAGTTATTTAGTGATTAAGTGATTAATGTTATTTTAAAATAATATCTCTATTTTTTGGGGAACATTATATGATTATGGTATACAAAACATTATGTGATTTTATTTGAGGATTAAAGGTTGATTTATCTTTTGGTGGTATATATTATTTTAATGTGTATTTTTGGAAATTTAGGTCTTTTATAGACTTTATAAGCATATCATGGATATTATATAACTATGATATATAGAATTTTGGTGTGAGATTTTAAGAGTGATTTATGTTATTTAGATCGAAATGGTTAATTTATCTTCGAATAGTATATGGACAAATCATTATAATTTGCGGGTTTCAATATTTCTATGGAATATTTAAAATAATTTTAAGGTTATTTATTTACCAAAAGATTTAAGTTGAACTTTTGGTCTTATTAAAGCTTTGTTGATTATTGTTGTATTTATTAATATGATGGTTTATTCATTTTGGGAATTATCTTACCTTGTGCTAACTGTTATGGGTTTGGTTAATGTATAAAGATAGGAGGAATATCTTGTTATACTTATATAGAATTATGTTCCCTGTTATATGTTTATTTTAGTGCTTCAGACATAAAAAAAATCCATCTTGAATACACATCTTTTGGAGAAAAAGATAGCATTATGGTAGAAATTGATCAAAGGATGAAATTCTTCTTGTCAAGTAAGTATATTTACTTAATTTATTTTTCTATTGGGTAAATGAATTCTTAAACTCTAGGAAAAAGATCTTGAAACAAAAATGTTATCTTATTACCTTTATTTATGATGAAATGATGGTCCTTTTCAAACCTCATTAGTTTATGGTTTTGTGGTTTTTATCTTTCTCTTGATCATTCAGTTTATTATGATCAATGATCTCTATCACTCTACATAATTACTTGGACATTATGTTTTTCTCCATGTACAAATTTTCAATTCCCACTAATGTTATCTTATTTGAATTCTCGGTAATGTGTTAGGCCATATAACCTTTATATTTCCTTTTATTTTTAAGGGGATGGTTTATTAACCCTTTTTACAATGTGGGATATCAATAAATGTATTTTACATTGTCAAACCTTTTTTTCTGATATTATGATCAGAATGTGAATGAATAAGTTATTGGTGGGGGGGGGGGGTATGTAACACCCTAATATTAAATAAAATGAAAACTGTATTTAATAGAATATATGACATGCAACACTGAGGTTAAAAGAACTATGATTTTTTTAAAATGGATGTTATAACCTAACCCTTAAATTGGTGAGAATGAGGAGGGTTAAATTATTTATTAAATATATACAAAATTTCCTACTTAATTTTAATTTATTTATAAATTATCTTTAAATAATCACTCAATTTTTTGTAAAGTCATTTTATTCATCAAAAAAGAGATTTCTTCTAAAATGATTTTTTTGATTTTTTTGAGAAAATATTTTGATTAATTTATGAAACTTTTAGAGATTTTATTTTATAAAATAAAAATAAAATTTTATTTCAGAATTTCAAAATTATCTTAATATGAATATTTGGTAATTTTATGAAAATATTGAATTTTCAGTTAATAGTGAAAATTACCTATTTTTCAAGTATTGTCATTTATTTCCATTAAATAAAGTAATTTAAAGGTCCCAATATATTTTTTATCTGATCTTAATGTTTTATATGAATCATTTTATTTATAATACTATAATTAATTAAATTTTAATTTTCAATTTTCTTTTTTTTGGTAAAAGTTTTTTTATGCTTAAAAGCACGATTTTCTGAAAATTGTTTTTAAATTGATAAAGTTTATCCATTTTAATTAATTATGTTAACCCATAATAAGAAAATATTTAAATTAAATTTATATATAATATATCTATTTTTATTAATTTAAATTCAATTAATTATTATTTCAAGTTATAGAGTTAATATAAGATCATCTATTACTTGAAAAATGAATTTTCCAGAAAAACCGCATTTCATCGAGCTTATGTTATTATTTTAAAATGAATTTCTATCACATATAGAGGTTTAATTTGGTATAATTGATTCCATATTTTTAATTTTAATAATTTATATTATTTAATAATCTAAAATTTATTTTTGTTCACATTAAATAGTAAATATTGTTAAAAATTCATCACCATAGTAAAAAGGTAAAGTGGGTTACCTAAGGGTAAAAATAATTTGATAAGGTCTAAAAAGTAACCCAAAAACTTCGATATTTTTTTTTATATTTCATCCATACAAATAAAAAATTCTAATATATGATATTTTTTTCCTATATGTCCATGATTGTTACCTTTATAATACTTTATGAAAAGAAAAGCAAAAAATTTCACTTTCTTGTTTTTATTAAATATAATAATTTGTGATTGGGATAAAAATAGCCTATGTTATATTATTAATTTTAATGTGAAATAAAAATAATTATTTTATCATTGTAATTTATTTCTAATCTTTAGTAATTAAATAATTAACTTAAATACTTATGCAACACTAACTCATTAATTATTTAATAAAAAGAAAAGAAAATAAATAATTTTAAAAATATTTGAGGTATGAATAAATTATTTTGTTACATAAATTTTTTAGATAATTATAAAATATTAGGTAAGTGTGAAATTTATATATTCTAATTACATCCTTGTCTTAATGTTTTTAAAGTCAAATTAAATGAATAGTTTCAAAATTGACATTAATGATATTTTATAAAGAATAATGTTTTACTAAATAATTTAAAATTCCAAAAAATATCATATTCCTCAAAGTTAAATTTTAATTGTTGATAATATAAACAATGGTATATTTATAGTCCTTTTATCTGTATATAGGAACTTTCGTATCCCCTAAGGAGTAAAAACTTTAATATCACGATAATTGTAAATTTTTTTAAAAGGGGTTAAAACAAAAAGATAAGGGTGAAATCATAAAAGAAACCTGTAAATTTTTTATTTTATGGGATTATTTAGACTCAAATTCATATTTTATTCTAATAATGTAAATTTAGATCCATTTTAATATGAAAATTAATTTATATTAATTTAATACTTTATGAAATTTCCAGAGTACCCCTCCCCTCACTTATAAGGAAACATATTTTCATCTTTTATTATCACTTAAAAATCCTTTGGGTTCAAAACATACCTACACAAATAAATTTCTTATATACCCACCCACATTATAGAGGCCTTTTTTTATTATAAAACCATCCTAGTAAAGCTTTTGGTGTAACCCTTATGAGGTTGTCCAATGAAGAGGTATAGTTTTTAATCAAGCATTGTCATTTTATTTCTTATTTTACCTCCTTAAATTTTTTTTAAACTTTAATAAATAAAAAAATTAGTATATTCCATATATTGAGATATTTTAATGTTGATGTAATAACTATATACATCTAGTTTTCCATAAAATGGGAAACAAAAACATTTTTCGTGTGTACGATAGACTACTACTTCACGAACCAATGTAATTTGTCTTCCATCACCGCCTCTCATTACTGTTTATGATGATGGATATGATTTGTATATATGATATTAATGAAATATTTTTCATTCTGGATAAGTAATATATCATATAATTTCTTAACTTTCCGATCACTAAAAAATGATAACGTTGTTCATGCATATGTGTGGACTATCACCTCCACGAAGTGATGTGATTAATTTTCATCAAAAAATAACATGGAAGAAAATGAAAAGTATATTTATATAAATAATATTATATTTATGATATTTTCATTCTCCTTTAAATATACAATAATACTTACATTCTTTCTACAATGATCGTTATAAATGGATACGTTACACATGTGTACGTACGACCTACAATCTCCACGATTATAATGTAGTTAATTTTTCATAACTATATTTCATGATTGGTTTTAAAAATATAATTTTTATATTAAAAATATAATTATTTCAGTATTATTATTTTGGATAATATTTAATAACTACATTTTGGACCATATTTATCTCACCGAAGTCATTTTTGATATATGAACTAAATATCATCAAAATGTCTAAAATAAACTTCAATGATTAAGTAATTGATTATAAAATGGTAATTTATAAAGTAAAAAAGGAATAATAAACATGAAAAAGGCTCTTAATAAAGTAAATGTTTTATGTAATTTTATTATTTAGGAAGATACAAAACATACACGATGAGTCAGACTCAAGGTAAGGGACTTATTTTTAAAAAAATATCTTTTAAAGTTTACCTTTTAAATATTTTCCATCCATGTCCATGTTCTTAAAAATATTTCAAGAAAATTTTTATTTATGTATAAGTGGTTCCTAAAGGTCATTTTTTACCATTTTTTACTTTATTTAAATGTTATCAAAAGTAATCCTTTTAAGGTTTTACACAAGCATTAGTTTACTTTAAAAACCCTATTTTAAATGTTTTCAAGATTTATTTTCTAAATCTTTCTTCTCTATTTTAATATTCTTAAAATTATTTATAGATGATTTTATATGAACATAAATAAATTTTAAATGAATTTTATGTCTATTTTTTACATACTTTAAAATTGTTTCAAAAAAAATATTTTATATATTATATATGGAATGTTTTGACTTTATTTACAAAAATAAAATGGAATGAATTATTTTCACATATACGAAAATATTGAATTTTCATGCCTCTATAACCATTATTTGATTTTTGGAGTATAAGGACCCAACCTTAATCCTTACTTAATATTGAAATAAATTGAATAATTCACATTGAGGATCTTTTCAGGTTTAGAGTTTTAGAGAATTTGGACATATCTATTACATCTCAAAGATTACAAAGTAGAAAAATCTACTCAGTTGCCATTTTTTTCCACAAAATAAAAACTCTTGAACCTAAAAGTCATGTCTAGTTCATTGTTTTAGATAGCATGACATTTCCTTGATCCCATCCTTGACCCTATTCAACTTTATGTCCTGTGAAAAAATATCAAAAACTTGGGATGAGAATAAAAAGATTAGTAAGGGTTATAAGAGTACGGAAAGAAAAAATCATTCCATGTATACATAAGAATCAATGAAATCATACTTTACTCATAAAACATAAGCAATGTAACATACCTCATGAAATCACAAGATTTATGCATAACTCAATAGAAATCATAAGGCATAAAGGTAACTTGAGGCATTCATAACATTCTTACATAGGGAGTAAACCTCATGATTATATTTGGAATACCTATAATAGTATATTCCCTAAATCTCTTAGAAGAAACCTTAGCGTTTAACTCCTTCGCGTTACCCAATGCATTGGAGAGCTATATCGGGCTCACCCACCCTTAGTTTATCACGGAATTACCCATCTTCATAAACAATGCCCAAGAACCATAACATAATCATAGCACATAACTTAATAATAAAGGAAAGATAACATTCCCACACTGCAATAACAATATAACATTTTAAGATATTGAAATAATGAATCCATTCTAAAAACAACTTTTAAAACCAGTTAAAACATTTAATAAAGAGATTTTTGAATCAAAGTGTACCATACCATTTTGAAGATTTTAACATTTTAAACCATTCATATCCACATAAATAAATCCTTAAAACCATTTTTCAAACATTGATATTAATGAGAAATATTTATAAGAACAAATCATTAAAACATTTAAAACGATATTTTAGTTGAAGGGTTTTTAACAAAATGAGAGACACTTGAATACAATAATTGAGGAATAACATTTAATCAGAACTTTATAATATCATTAGAATAAAGGGATTCATGATATAATATTCCAAAGGATAGTATATACACCATATAAGAGTGAATTGGTGCATAACAACCATGAAGTCTCAATAGAAATGTAAAATGAGATGAAATACCTTATAAAGAAGGTATCCTTAAATTAAGGATAAATCAATCTCATAATTATGTGTGAAAAATATAAATACACCCAATATAAGTGGATATTAAGTGTAAAACAACCAGAGGTCATTCACACGTATTCATAGGATGACATATTCAATAACTACAAGTTGAACCCAAAGAAATCGAAATTGGGTTAAGAAGTTCCTTTGGTAAAATTTGACAGCCTAACAACGTCACCTTAAAATTCATAAAATTAGTTGTTGAGAGAGAAAATGGAATCTCATCACTTGGAAATAAAATTTACATCAATAAGGATATATAAGAATATATCCCAACATAAAAAGATGTAAATTAAAAGACATAACAAAATAAGTTTTTTAAAAAGAGGAGTGTGAAAGGTTCCCTTACCGATTGGGGAAACTTTCGAAATGTACACCCCATGGAAGAAGGGTCATAAAATGAAGATTTAAATACCCATAAATGAGATTATATTATACAAATAGTAAAATAATGGGCAGTACATACACCAAACAAAAGGAAATAGTGTCCAATGTAGCATGAATCTCACGGGAATAAAAAGTGAGATGAAAATCCCCTTATGAAAATTCGGCAGCCTAACAGCGCCACATAAAACTTCCAAAAATGGATTGATGAGATCAAATAGGGTCTCTCATCATATTAAAATAAAATTTAAAGCAATAGGAATATATAATAACGTCCCCCAACATAAGAAATAGGATCTTAAAATAAGTTACATAAAAGAGAGTACTTTAAAAGAAAGAGAGAGGTTGGACCCCTTATGAAAATTCGACAGCCTAACAGTGCCACATAAAAATTATTAAAATTAATTGATGAGAGTAAGAGGGGTATCTCATCATTTGAAAATAAAAATTACAGTATGGTGAATATTAACTAACATCCTCCAACATAAGAACATGGAGCATAAATGAAATGACATAAAAGAGGGTACTTGAAAAGAAAGAGAGAGGTCAGATCCCTTACCTCAAGTCCGACTTGTCTTGTTCGTTTCTTTATATTACTGAATAATAAACTTTGGTCAATTTATAATTGCTTAATTATATCCTTTAAAGATTATTATTCAGTTCATATCACATATCATAATGTTATAATAATTGGTTAATAATGTGAGTTCATATCAGACGTTTTTGTCTATGTTTGGTACATGAGTCAAAAATGATGTTGTTTGAAAAGAATCGTCCATGTAGTTATAAGTAAATAATCTCCAGAATATTATTAATGATTTAAATATCATATATATCCAGTACATATTCATTTTTTACTATTCCATAACATTTTAAGATAAAAATAAATGAAATGCACCGTCCATGGAGACGGTAGGCCGTACGTACGCATGAACGCTACTTTCATTTCTTTGTCATATGAATGGAATTAAAAATAATTGAGAGATATATATATTATAATTGCAGTATAATATACATTTTATATAGGTCACATAAGATTATTAATTTCATTCTTTATACATTCCATGTATTGCATGAACGAGTCACATCACTTGAGGGGGCGGTAGTCCGCACTTCCTCATATGAAATTATCGCATTTGCACAACATGAAAAGAATAAAGATATGTTTTAAACATAAAATACAGAATCATATATAAAACATAAATACTATATATATAATATATAAAATACAGTGACATCATAATGGCCACCTTTAATGGTGTTAAAATAATATTGAACAATCATTGTTTTGTGAGACAGTAATTCGCCATCCACAGAAACAGTATGTTCTTTAACCATTAGACAGATGTGTGTGTAAGTGTAGATCGAATCATTCTTATAATAAAATCATAGTATATTGAATATACTGGTGTTGTTACAAAATAAAGTAATCAAAAGAGTTTATGGGGTTGGAGAATAAAAATAAAATAAAAGAACATAAGAGAAGACACTACCTTTAAATCGAGTAACTCCCTTTGGTTTGAACCAAAAGGGTTTCTTGAAGAGCTTTCTGAATAAGGTGAGGATTCAATGATGAATATAGGGATGTGTAGAGATTAAATTGGTAGGGGTTGGCCAATCCAAAGACTTGAGAGGTGTGGGTAAGGAGGTAGAGGTGGGGGCCTTTTATAAGAGGAGAGGAGGGGCACTCATGGAAAGTCAAGAAATGTTACTTTATTTTAAAAATAGTTTCTGATTTTAAAGGTACCAAATTGATATATTTAGAGGATAAGGTGATAAGGGTTTTATATATACTCATCAAATATGTTTTTTCTAAGTGTAAGTCTTATATTTTACATTATATTTTCATTTTATTTAAATCGTTCATTAATGAGGTAATCGCTGCATCATCATGATGTCATAAATAATTTAATTTATTTAATGTCTAAAAATTATAAAAAAAATACTATGATGTAGGAAATCTTATTAGATTTAAAATTAATATTTATAGTCTAAGATATCATTTACACAGACAAAACTATAATTGTTTTACTTGGGTGATACATACTTTTGTTATATTTTCCTTTTAAAAAAATAAAATGATAAAGTGTCACTATCACACAAAAGTGATTCCATGGGGTCCCAAAGTTTGGCACAAGGCATACCATGGTCGGACATGACACAACAAGTAGCATTATGACACATATTGGGGTCATTTGTTATTATTATTATATTATTTTTTTATCCTTAACTACCTGATTACTAATTAATAACTATAATTACAGATAATTACCATTGTTACTATTCATAATGTCCAAAAACAAAAGAGTCTTAATTAAATAATTTGGACCTTATGATTCCAAATATGGAATCAATTTTACCAAATTCCAAATACAGAAATTGAAATAATTAATTTAAAAATATTTCCCATTGTCAAAACAAATAGCTGGTTTTTTTTGAAGCAATATCTATGAAAAGTTTGGCACTTGTTTATGTCCATTTTCAAAGTGAAATTAATTATAATGACCACCACTGAATTAAATGGTAAAAATATATTCTAATTAAACTTTAAAAAAATTAAAAATATAATCTAACCATATATTTAAATTAGATGAAAAATTAGTTTTGATGTAAAATGCAGTATTTTTTCAGAATTCAAAAAAAATAAACAATGTCAGAAACATTCCAAAAATTTAACCAAAGTAAATTTAAATTTTCCAATCATAAAGAATAAGTTTATTTTGACAAATAGATCTTATAAAATTTTCAAAATTTAGATTTAAAAAAGGTTCACCATAAAAAGGCGGTAAAACAATCTTTTAAAAATATTAGAGTATTTATTCTTAAAATTGGATTCATTTGGATTTTAAGCCCCTAACATTTATTGGATAAATGTAAAAATATTTAACAAACATATGTAATAATTTTGTAGTTATTTCTGTTCATTCCAGCCATTAAAACGGCTAAGCGTTAACTATTATAATATTATTATTTTATTAGTGTGCAACGTAATATTTCAAAGAAACTCGTTGTTGCGTATTGGGTACGCCATCGAGCATAGCATTCCCTTTAAATTAATATTAACAATTTATTCACAAATATTGATAAACCTTAGAATGTAATATTATTTATTTACCTGGGATGTTACATGGAGTCCTTTACAAGATTAAATGTTTTATTTAAAGAAAAAACCTCTTTACCTTTATTTTATGTATTTTATTATTGAAAACAGGTTTTGAAATCGTAAATTTTATTTATTTATGATATTGTACTTGAGAATTATAGATTATGATGGGAGATATTTGATACATCATATATGATGGATGGGCATGATACATCTTATACTATGTGTGAGCATGATATAGCTTATGCCATAGGTGCACCGAGATAGTGCTCCAATGCACTGGGTAATGTTCCTTGTCTTTATAGGCAATATGAAGTGAGTTAAGTGATGTGGTTTATCCTATGGATTTAAACAATTTATATTTATTTCTGACATGGGGTATGAATATAATTATCTAAGTCTCTAAAAAGTATTTTTATTAGCTTATTATGAGTTTTAAAGGTTTTATTTGAAAACATTTGTGTGTTATCACATTGAAATGATTTATTTCATACACTCAAAGAATATTGTGATAAAGGTAACCATTTTTTTATATTTTTATGTTTTTCACTAGATTAATGGATTTATTACTTTTATGACCCTTACTGAACTTTTTTGTTCTCATTAAAAATTTTAAAATATTTTTCATATAGTCTAAGGATGGGTAATAACAATGAATAAGTCAAGTTAAAAGTCAATAAGATTTTTCATGAAAAATAAAACATGGTTCTTATTGAAAGTTTTATAATGTGGTAAAATAGAAAGTGATAAGAATATTACACTTTGTAAGATATGGTATTTTATTTACGTGTTATGATCTGATTATCTAAAACTCTAAACCATAAATATCCATAGTTATCTAAGAAAGTGAATTTTAGTTTGAAGACACTAGAATATGTAATATTCAAGAACAAGACCTTATAAGGTAGAGAATGGTTTGTAATTTCAGAAATCTAATAATTTTATATATATTCTATTAGTTCATTTATTAAACTTTTCAGACCATCCATGTTTTTTTGGTTAAAAAAAATAAGAAATGTTGTTCTTAGAGGCGGTTGTCCGTATGTACTCTTGACGACTTTTTTATTTTTCAATGAATTAGAGGGATTGAAAATAAATATTAATTTTAAATTTAATAATAAAAAAAATATTATATATAAAATATTTATTCATAAATCACATAATTATAACCTTCCATGAGTTTCATCTATGAAAAATAAAATGCATTGATTTCTGGAGGTGATATTCTGCACATATACACTATCGATGTTCCTATACTTTATAAGTAGATGGAAATGAATAAAACATGGTTTTTTATTTAATATAATAACATATTGGTATATTAATTATATTTATTTCATCATATTAATGTGGTTATAAAAGTTTTATAATAAGAATATTAAGAAGAAATGATTAAGAAATAGGTAATACTTATGTCAAGAGGTTGAGTTTTCTCTTAGAAATCTCCTTAGAAATGGAGGCCTTAAGATAAATAATGGTGATAAGAGGCTTATGGAATTAGGAGTGGGTTATAGATGATTTTTTTATATTTTTACTTATAGATTTTATGGTAAATGTGTTACATGAATTTTTGGTAGGATCCCCTTTTATAAGTGAAGTTGATGGAAATTTTGGAAGCACCCTTTCCACTTTCTATATTGTATAGTTACCATTCTTGGTTAAAAGGAAGAGGAAGGTACAAAAGATGAATTTTAGGTTATTTATGGTCAATAAACACCTCAATAATCTATTTGAAAACATGTTTTTAAATTTTTATGGGTCATTTCTTCTTAGTAAATCAAAATTTACCATTTTTAATTTTATCAGGGTCATTAATTTTATCACAAGAAATTAATTTTAATCACCAAAGTTAAAATATAAATTTTAAATAATTTTTAACGTATAATTTTAAATATAAAAATAATTTTATCAAGTAAAATTTCTAAAAAATTGAAACATTATTTTTAAAATAAACACACACAATGCATAAAAATAGTTTTTTTTGGAAAAGAGTGTTTTTAAGCTTTAAATTTATACATAAAAACATAAACATTATCAATTTTCATGCAATAAATTGATTTATTATAAAAAAATTATGTATCTTTTAAAGAAATAAAAAATTTATTTATTTTATTAAAATAATTAATTATAAGAAATTATTAAAAAAAATTTATTAGAATTAAAATATTACTTTTGTATTATGAGGTTTAAAATAGGTTTTATAAATTAAAAAAATATTCAAAATTCATAAATTTATTCATTAAATACATATTTGATCACTTAATAGGTTTTATAAAATTCTATTTCTTACTTATATATTGATAAAGTAGTAAAACTCACCGTTTTGGCAGAAAAACTGTATTTTTCACTATCGTCTAAAAATCAATTATCTCAAAAAAACACAAAAATTAATTCTATGTAAATTTTAATATGAGGAATTAAAAAATTAAGATAAATTTAAAAAATTAAATTTCTAAAATTTATAAATATATTTTTTAAATAAAATTTACAAGCAAAACAAATTTTCTTTAAAAAAACATTTCTAAAACTTCGAGTATTCTTATCCTATTTTTTATGAATTTATAATTGACTATTATGTTTTTATTTACTAGTGGTTTTATTATCCCTAAATTTTCTTAATAATATTTATCTAATATATCGTAGTTCATTTTAGTTCGGTGTTGTGTTGGAAACAATCTATCAATATAGTGTTTATCTAAATGGAGAAATATATAATAAAATATTACATCATTGCATTTTGAATCTATTTAGAAAGAGTATTATTGATTCCAACCATTCCACTACTAAAAAGGGATCATCTATATACATTCATTTGTATCATGTATTAACTTTTCACATCAATCTTTCCTTATTTTAGATCACCATTCCCCGCTCATAATATTTTTTTGAACACTCCTTTGCTTCTAATGATATTATGATTCTCTAGAATCATTACATATTCCCTTGTATGATTTTTTCTATTCTGTCTTACTCATTATTCAATAACCTGACCCATAATTCATCCTTCACTACTTCTTCAAATGATATTGGCTCCACATGAGAAGATAAATTTGTGTGCTCTATATTCCTTATCCTTTGGGATTTTATTGAAGTATACTATCATCAATTCTATTTGATTTTTAAATCTCATCTTATATATTCTATCTTTGAGTGAATTTTTACCATCTTTAATATTTTCTTCTTCTTTTGACTCAACCTCAAAGCCCTCTTCCCATGTTGGACCTTTAGGATCTCCATAATTTGAGTGAATGCCATATTATTCATCAAAAACTTCATCTAAAACTAAATTTATAGATTTATATCTTTCCCTATCATTAATCACCATCACATCATGAAACTTAATATCGTTACTCAACCTCTTTTTAAAAAATTTATAGGCATAAATCTTAATTGAGTATCCTAATAATATTTTTTAACCCATTATATCACCATATTTTATTTGAATTCCTACCTTATTTTGGAAATAATGCTTGCTTACAAACACTCTAAATCATTTAAGTGTTATACTCCTTCCATAACACATATTTTATAATGTTACATCCTATTCAAGACTCAATATAGGATACTTTTGTGAATAAACTACCAATTATATTTATTCCTTCCAATAACACCTTGAGATACCACTCTAGATGAGTAGTATATTTTTTATATTATTCACCATCTAGTTATTCATTTACATGACACCATTTTTTTTCTCTTGGATGAAACTTCATGATAGGTTTCTTACTTATTCAGGAAATTTTCTACCACAATGGGGGTGCACTCCGTTGCATTATTTGATCTCATAACCTTGATTGATCATCCAATTTCATTTTCCGATCTCTATTGTAAATGAATAATGCATTTAATGAATTTATTTTTGGTCGACATGAACATGATACACCCCATTATACTATAATCATCATTGATAAAGATGAAATATCTTTAATATCATTTTCTAGTAAATTTCAATAGACCACACACATTATATTTCTCTCAAAATAGAATACCCAGGTGTAGTCTTTTCAAACCCTCTACACAAGGGAACCACCCTCTTTATGAAGAGGTTATTCCAGAGAGATCCAAAAATGAGAAGGAACTATTGTCATCCAAGATGGAAGAGCATCCCAGAGGGTGACAACCTGATCAACCATGGTTTGACACAAAAATCTATCAGGAGAGGTGGGTTGTGCCTCATTTCACCCACCGAGTCAGGAACCAGGTGACCCGACAAGTTGATTGGATCTTGGGGTAAGGAAAAATTAAACAAAGAGTATACTCCTAGAAATCAAAACATGCACCTATCACCTTCACCATTGGACCATGTTTTAAATTAAATATAATAAGTTTTATACTATTTTCTTCTCAAGTTATTAGGGATTTCTTACTATCTTCCCTCCCATTCCATTATCAAAAGTATTTTATCTATCATACTTCAAGTTTGGAATTTCAAACACAACATTTAGTTTATAAATATTCTCCATACTTTATTGATGTATATTCTCAAGCCTTTAATTCCATAAATTTGTCTCCCCTTATATCGTAAGGAAACATGTTTTCCCCATGCTATCCATATAGAATAAATTTATATTCATTATTTAAACTTTAATAAATTAATTTTTATCCCTATCTCTAATTAGGAATCCATTCCAGTTAAATGTGACTATAATTACCAAGTTACATGGTTGAATCACACTAATAATTCCCTTCGAATGACCATCCACATAAAATACTTCTAAATTCCTAAATTGATCTCCAATAATTATTTTATTTCCATTTTTTTTGATATTTGGGTATTTATAATGACCAAAATGAATCATACCATCAACATGATATTTAAAATTATTTTATAATTAGATTTTTTTAGTCACGTAGGATAAAAAACCACTATCATGAATCTATGTGTTGGTTTTGTTCATCACCTTTAAAGTAATATTGGTTCGAATACCCCTCTACATCTTATTTATTTACTTCTATAAAATTCCTAGTTGAGTTGAGATGTATGAAAATCTCTCCTCATTCTATTTAGTATGAGAAACATATTTATAATCTTCTTTATTCAATAGAGAAAATTAAGTTCAAAATTAAATTGTGTTATTGGGTTTTCAATCCCTTCTCCTGGATTCTCTATAAGAAATATTTTTATTCCATCAATTGCTACAATCCATAGTTTTATGACTAAAATTAGTACATTTAAAGAATATCCATAAAAATAATTTCTTAGTTGATGTGTAGGATATGTATTCATCTTCCCTTGTTTAATTTCAGATTATTCTCATTTAAATTAGCATTCCACAACATCAAAATATATCACAGTGTGGCCAAGTTAATCCTAAATATAAAAAATCATAAAGGGAAATATTTTTTCACCTCATTATCTTCACAAATATACGACTGATGAATACATCCTTGTTCTTGAGTATACATTTGATAACTGAGAATTATCACCAAACATTTGTTTCCTTCTATTTTTTTCACTCATTTTCTTGTATTTTAATGTTTTTGTATCAAATAAATTCTAATTTTACACAATTAATTGGGTATTTGACCATTTAACACTTTGTCAATACATCTTATGCCTCATTAATCCATTTACTTTAGTAACTCATATAAAAAATTCCTAAATTTTATCTTCCTTAAACCACTTGATTTCATTTCAACTTCATGTTTATTTCTATTTTCAACCACTATAAAAACCCAGAAATCCCATGGATTTTTTTTAAATACATGGAAATTTTACGAGACTGCAGTTTCTGACGGCGCTTGATTCCGAGGCTCGGTGTGCCTGGAATCAATTTCTGAAGTTTTGTTCAGGTATGTTCAGTAAACGTACATGCAGGTTTTTCTATATTTTGAACCGGTGCTCAGAATTGAAATATGAGGGCACCGATGAACTCGAAGCACTGGTATTCATTTAAGGAGACCTTTATCGCAGTTGCGTTTTATCGGGTGTGGTAGTTAATTTTTGGGGCTTCTAAGTAAAATTTAAATAAAATTATGTGTTGCATAATTTTATTTGGATGGTAGTTAAAACCACCAAAGGGAGGTTGGTGGTGGGGCCCACCCCCCATATAACCTCCCATGGGAGGATATTATGTGGTGGGGCCCACACGAGTTCAAACTCTTCACCTCCCCTTTAAACTCCCTCGAACCCCCTTAAACTCTTGGAATTCCATGGTTTAATTCTTACCAACAACCCACCATTAATGAATAGAATTAATTCATTTTTGATTCAAATCTTTTTGAATCCATCCCTCCAAATTTAATCTAATGTGTTGTCACATTTAATGAGAGAAAACTCTTGAGTTTTTGTGCCATAAAAATAATAGAGAACAATCTCTATTATTTTGTCTTAACATTGTGGAGAGCTAAGGAGAAGAGGGAGAGACTTCTTCCCATGAAGAACATGAAGAACATTTCCCCCACTTCTTCAACCGGGGCAAGAGAGTGAGGAGACGCCCGAGAAGAATGCCAGTCTTCTTTATTCATCCTCCCCATCAAAGGAGAAGACGCCACCCGCGAAGAACGTTGCCAACGACGATGTCACCTCCCTCCGAAGTCAACGGAACAACGCCTCCATCCTGCAACTTTGTCAACGGTCAATGAAAATCGAGGTAGGGTTTTTAATTCGAGGTTGAATTCCTTTCTTTTAAGTTATTATTTTACCTTGGATAAAAACAACAATCGTGGATCGACCCCCCCCCCCAACATTTCGGTCCACATAACGGATGTTGATTGTGGGACGGGTTAGAGATTAAGTTGGGGTTTGTTTCTGGTTCAATAATAAGCTAGTTTACTATTTGAGCCTCTAACGCGGAGGGCAAGGGCTAACAAACAAGTACTAACCCTCCGCCAATTCGTTCTTGATGCGCGGTTTGAAGGGAGACGGGTGAATGGAATGGCAACCCTGATTTGAGGCCGTTGTAGTGAAGAACAAGACCCGAGGAAGATGTAGGCGCAGACGAGAGGAAAAACAGACCATCAGAACGACTCCGGTGGCCCACGGAGGAGCGCTGCAGTGCGGGTTGCCAGTGATCGGAGGCGGCGGCCGGCACCGGGCGGACGCCTGGGGGCGGCGACACCCCGCACGCACCGGCGGCGGAAGGCCGCTATCATGACCCGTCCTCGGGACCCGTGCCGTGACTACCCCAAGCCCGCCTTCCATAGGCCAGGGGCTGGAGACTAGCACCAAAGGCGTAAAACCCGATATAAGGGAAGGCATTGCCTTTATGTAAGTAATCAAACACCACAGAGTAAGCAAGCAGAAGTAAACACTAAGTAAACTGAGTACAATAGTAAGTGCTGGAAAGTAAATGGCCCAGTATACAAACCCAACTGAAAGTAAAGCACAACTGAAAAGAGAGTACAGGAGCAGAAAAGTAAAGCAGCTACACCAAGACGTCCCTTGGAAATCCCACCTGAAGGGTGGGTACAGATAGTCTCCTTTGCTCCTCACCTCCAGCCGTCCGCTCCGTGTAAGTGTTGTCCAGTGATCCACCTTCAGGTACCATCCATCTCCACAAGCTCCTACCTCGGTCAGCGATGTCCGTCGTCTGCATCCAACACAACGTAGTGCGGGCATAGCCCATGTAGGGGTGATTATACACTACTCAGTTGGGACCCCGAGACCCCTGCAGGTCTCCCAGAATCCACAAAGGATAAACCACAAAAGAAAGATTACAATCATGAAGTAACAACCAACCCTACTTAGGTATATTCCCATACATATACCTAAGTCATCTATTCTAGCTCGGCTCCAGCACACGAGCTCAAGTACAACCCAGTCCACACAGGAAAGCACAATCCAATCCACACAGGATAACACAACTCAATCAACATAGGATAGCAAAAAAATCATATCGAATATAGTGATTGTAAGTTAAGACTCAGCTCACACAGGTATACTTCTTCGAAAGATGATAAAGATGATCAGATGTAGCCACTAATTCATCTATACTGTCGAACCCACAAATGATACAAGACCTGCTAAGCTGTCGGAAACACATAGGATACAAGACCAGCTACTCTGCCAGACCCACTCAGGATACAAGTACATAGGTAAAATACTGCCGGACCCACATAGGATACAAGAAAAGTAGTCACGTACTGCCGAACCCACATAGGATACAAGAACAATAGTCATCGCCGTCAAACCCACGGAGGATTCTAGTACGGTCGTCGTTGCTGCCGAACCCACAGAGGATTTCAGTACAATTGTCATCGTCGTCGCAGTCGCAGCCAACTCTAGGGTTCCCACACACAACATGCTCTATTTCAGGAGGGTCCGCTCCACGAGCCAAGGGGGTCGATACATCAACTAACACGAAGTCCGGAGTTGATTTGTCCCAAAGTTCAACAACAAAAATGGGGAGGAGGGTCAGCCATGTTTGTGTGGTCCGACCTCCTTCCGTTATAACGATAGCAAGCGGCTATTTAACGATGAACGTCAGAAATAACCACGAACGTAAAATCAAACCCCTACCTCGAAGAATTTACTGAACAATGATCGTCATGGAAAAACGACATCGCGGGGGTCATTTCGATGATGGCGTTGGTGAGCATCAAAGAAGAGGATGACGTCTCACACTGGCTGCAGAGAAGGGAAAGATCGGCACGCCGTCTCTCCTTGGTGCTCCGGCGTTCTTCGTGTTCTTCAACGAGGAAGATGATGTTCTTCAAGGCTAGAGTTTTCTTCTCCAATCCTTAACACAACCAAACTAACCCAGAAATAAAATAAGCTCCACTTATTTTATTAAGCCAGGCCATGAGTTCAAAATTTAAAAACTCAATTCCATTAATTGAATTAATGTGTTGGCTTGATTAAATGAGAGGAGAGGGGAAGTCCCAACATTAAATACAAGGGAGGTTTTAAAAGGAGTTTAAAGGGGGTTATGGGAAAGTGAAAAGGCGGGGGATCGTGTGGGCCCCACCTCACTATCATCAAAATCAGAAGTTAGGATCACATAGTAGAGAGAAATAAAGTTGTGACACAACTCAATTTCACTTAACACTTAAACCACTTAGTAAAGAAATAAAAATAAAATTGTAAAATAATTATATTTTTATTCCAAACATTTTTAACATCTCCACCTGAGTAAACGCACCTTCAGAAAAGGTGTTCCTAAGAAACTACCGGCGTTGAGGTTTCAACGGAGCCCTCAGGTTTTGATTCCGAGCACCGGTTCAAAAGTTAGGAAAACCCGCTCGTTCGTTCACTGAACGTACCCGAGCTAAACTTCGGAAATTGATTTCGGGCACATCGGGCCTCGGAATCAGGTTCCGTTAAAAACTGCGTACTCGTAAAATCCCAAATAAATTAAGATTTTTTTTTTGAAATTTATGGGTCTTTACAGCCGCCACGACACCGGCCGAGGCGGTGGAGCGGAACCCGCAACTGCGGGTTCCTGGAAGATCGGGAGGCGCCAGATGGCGCCGCCGTTACAGGAAACTATGGGCCGTGCCCCCCAACCCCACACCCCCACTATGTGCGTGCGTAATGCGCTCAACCAGTTGGCTGAGCCGCGGCCGACCGTGTGGGCTGGGGCGCCAGCCACGCTGCTCGGGCCGCCCTCGCGCGGGCAGGCCCGGAGCAGCCGGGCCGGGTTGCTGCTGCTGAGCCTGGCCGCGCCCGCCGGGCTGGGCCACGCCCTACCGGGCTGGACCTGGATCCGAGGAGGATCGACCCAGTTCAGGACGACCCATGGCGAGTTGGGCCGGGTCCGACCGGATCCAGACCCCCCTCTTCGGATCACTTTTGTTTTTTCATCCATAACTTGAGCTACAAACCTCCGATCAACACACCGTCAGTTGTGTAGGATTCCTTGAATCGAGAATGTCATTTCAATATATCTCACTTAAGGTTTTGGAAAAGTTGGGGTACATCCAGGTTTGTTCGAACCCGAAACCAACCTGGCCCTCAGATCGAAAACACTTATAACTTAAGGGTCGAACGTCCGATTGATGTTCCGTCCACTACGTTGGATTCCTTTTGATGAGACGGTACTTTTGGAATACTACACATATGATTAAGATGAGTTTGGAGTATGGATGGGTTGGATTGTACCTGAAATCCAACCGACCCCTTCGAACGGAAATGCCAATAACTCTCAGACCGGGCGTCCGATTGACGCACCGTCTGTCGCGTTGAGTTCCTTATGATGAGATAGAACTACAAGATACATCAACTCAAGACTTAGTGATAGTTGATGTATGTTCACTTGGCTCAAGGAGCGGACCCTCCCGGAATCGAGCGTGCTGTGTGTGGGAACCCTAGTGCTGGCTGCGACTAAGATGATGGAATCCTCTGTGGGTTCGACAGTGACGACTTGTATACCAAGATCCTCCATGGGTTCGATAGCAGTGAATTATATTCCAAGATCCTATGTGGGTTTGACAGCGATGACTACTGTACTAGAATCCTACATGGGTTCGACAGTGATGACTTCTATACCAGGATCCTTCGTGGTTTCGATAGTAGTGACTTTTGTACGAGGATCCTACATGGGTTTGATAGTGATGAATACTATACCAGAATCCTACATAGGTTCAACAATGACGAATTCTATGCCAGGATCCTGTGTGGGTTCGACAGCACTGATATTGTTCCAGGATCCTACGTGGGTTTGACAGAGGAGATGATTCAAAGGATACATCTAATCGTCTCTACCCCTCTTTGTGAGTTGTATACCTGTGTAAGCTGAGTCATTTCTTTCAACCATTATCAACGTGGTGATTGAATTTAATTCCTATGTGGAATAGTTTGTGCTTGGGATCGATAGTTGGATCCGTACTATGATTGATAACTTAGGTATATATATGGGAATATACCTAATTAGGTTTGGTTGATACTTCGTGATTGTATCTTTCTACTGTGGTTCATCCTATGTGGATTCTGTGAGACCTTGAGGGTCTTAGAGTACCTACTGAGTATCATTATACTCACCCCTGAACGGGATATGCCCACACCTCGTTGTGTTGGATGCAGACAATGGACATTGCTGACCAAGGCGGAGTGTACGAGGACTGGACGGTACCTAAAGGTGGATCTCACGATGAGTCGGTACCCAGAGGAGACGGACGAACGTGGAGTACTAAGGATGATATCTGTACCTACCCATCAGGTAGGATCTATGGTGGATGATCCAGGAGCTTCTAAGAAACATCCAGCTGTTTGTCTTTTAGTTGTACCTGTTTTCCCTTTCCTTGTACTTTACTGTTGGGCTTGTATTTATGGCCCTTGTACTTTCCAGCACTTCTTCTGTATTCAGTTTTTACTTAGAGTTTGCTTCCACTTGTACTCTGGTTGAGCTTGTTTGTAGTTATATAGACAATTCCTTCTTTGTTTAGGTATTTATGACTTTAGTGCTAGTCGTCATCCCCTGGGCTATGGAAGGCGGGCTTGGGGTAGTTACGACATGGGCCCCAGGGGAAGGGTCATGAAAAATTGGTATTAGAGGAGTCAGTTCTACCACAGAACTTAGACTCTGTTTCTTTTAACGGTAATAGTGTTAATTGTTTGGGGTGTGGTTATTAGTTTAGGGAAACCAGTGATGGTGCGGCGGCCGACGTATCCATACACTAGGATTCTGACTTCTGATCTCTGACTCAATGCACGAAAACCCTGATTTCATGTGTGTTTTATTAAAAATGTTTTCTTCGTGATTACTTTGTGTCAGCTCCCCAGGTATATTGTTTTGAATGTGGTGCACCTGTTTCTTTTTAGGATGACCCCATGAAGGCAGCCCGCTAGGGTTCTGAGTTTCATACGAGATGGTAGACCACCGAGTGATGAGACTTCGGTGCAGGCCCCCATCACAGCGGAGGTACCAGCGGTACCACTACCCACTGGGCCACCGATGCCACCAGCTCCAGTAGCAGAGAGTGCAAGCTCTCTAAGTGCATTTCACGAGTTCCAGCGCCAGAGACTGCCCAGGTTCCGGTGAGAGACGGATCCACAGGTAGATGAGGATTGGATGGAGGCTGTTGTTAGATATTTCATATTGGTAGGGACACCAACCGACCTCATGGTGATCCTTGCTATGAGTATCCTGTAGGCAGCAGCAGACAGATGGTAGAGCCTGATGCTCTAGGTGCATGATGAGGCATCACTACTCTGGACATATTTCGAGAGCCTATTCTGGGTAGAGTTTTTACCCGCCACCGTTCATGTGGTACAGATTCAAGAGTTACTTCATCTGCATCAGGGAAGTATAATAGTAGCTCAGTACTCAGCGAGGCTCACCAACCTATCACGCCACTCCATGAATATGGTACGTGACCCATTTTTCAGGGCCCAAACCTTTGATCAGGGACTCAGGCATGAGATCGGTGCTTTGATGATCTCCCTTAACATATCGACGCTGACGGGGGTATTGGATAGATCCCTCCTAGTGGAGAGTTTCCTTGTTGAGAAGTCTCCAGTAGCAAGACCTACCACTAGTCGACACGCACCAGAGTCTTCTGTAGCTGACAGTAGACAGATGACGCATGCTTCCAAGAGGACTAGACCCACAGGTGGTCGACTTCATGACTCAGGTTCGGTTGTGCAGGGCACATGAGACATGGATAGCCATATGAGGAGCAGGCAATGATATGCATGCGGCGGGCAGGGTTACATGGCTTGAGACTGCCCGACCCACCCTGTAGATGATCATCAGGCAGTATAGGGACCTCCCATGTAGAGGCAGAGGTTCGACCGTAGTGGTCCACCGGAAGTAGGTAGACGTGGCAGAGGAGATGGCTGAGCAGTAGGTGGTGGACGACATTTCGAGGCCCTACCACCACCACCACCAGGAGGTCCACCCTGACCGTAGGGAACAAGTGGACATGGGGAGAGATCAGCTTCAGGCAGCTGAGGCCTACAACTATAGTGCTCTGGGAGTAGGTGGATAGGAGCAGGACTAGTTCCTAGCATAAATTCCTTTGTTCATGAAGGTTCTATCTTCGTTGATGTCGATGTTTGTGGTTGCTTTGTGTCTATGTACTTTGAGCTATAGTAATAAAAGACACTTGTCCTTGTGACGTTTTATTTCCTGCCTTTTGTGTGGATAATACTACGAGATTTTGGATAAAACCGTTGACTTGACCCTCACATTAGAGATTCCTACTGGAGGAGACCTAGTGACCACACACTAATGCCGACAGTGTGACTCCAACCTTGGAGGCGAGAGTAACAGTTGGATCTCTTGGTAGTAGCGTCAAGGCCTTAAGACATCGTCCATGGCATGAATTAGTACCGTTAATGTTAGGATAGACTGTATTAGGCAATGGGCATGGTTCATCCAGAGGATGAGACCCGATTTCTCTTTTTGGAAAAGGATAAATCTTAGCAGCTCTTTTAGGGCGTAGACAAAGAAGGTTGTAGACGAGTTATTTTAAATTAGCTAGTCTCACCCATAGTTTGTTGGGCGAACACTTTCCAGTCTACTCTGACCACTAGAGTCTCAGGTATATCTTCTCTTAGAAGGATCTGAACCTGAGACAACGATGATGACTTGAATTCCTCCAGGACTATGACCTAGAGATAATCTATACTCCTGGAAAGGGTAACGTTGTAGCCGATGATCTCAGTAGGAGAACAAACATTCATCTGCTAGGAGAGGCGACAGAGAAGCTGGCTGCATTGCAGATATCCTTTGTGGATCAGGATGAAGCAGCCTTTCTACAGTCTCTCACTGTCACTTCCCCACTTCTTCAGCGAGTCAGGGAGGTGCAACATGGGGACGCTGACTGCGAGACTCAACGTGCTCAGATATCCTCAGGGCAGGCACCTGAAGGATTTTATGAAGGTGGGGAGCATGTCATTCCTTTCAGAGGACGTACCATGGTACCAGTTGAACTTAAAGAGAAAGTGTTTCAGGAGTTCCACACATCTCCTTTAGCGGTACATCTAGGAGTGGTAAAGACATACTAGGGCCTTTGATGACAACACTGGTGGCCAGGTATGAAGAAGGAAGTAGCAGATTTTGTCTCTCAATGCCTCACTTGTTAGGAATTGAAGGTGGAGAATCAAGTACCAGTAGGCTTGGTTCGGCCTTTAGAGGTTCCAAAGTGGAAGAGGTATGAGATATCCATGGACTTTGTGACGGGTCTTCCATGTACGTCCAGGGGACACGACTCGATTTGGGTGATCATCGAATGACTTACCAAGTCGTCCAACTTCCTACTAACCAGAGATGGTACGATCTACCACGGAGGAGGTACAGGTCATCCAGGAGCGGATAAAGACTGTGCAGAGCTGACAAAAGTCACATGACAACAGGAGATGGAGACCACTAGAATTCGATGATGGCGACCACATCTTTCTACGGGTCTCACCTTGATGAGTTCTAAGAATATTTAGCCAAGGTAGAAAGTTATATCTATGAATCATCGGACCTTTCTAGATCCTCAGTAGGGTAGGCGAGGTGGCTTAACGCTTGACCCTTCTACCTCAGTTGCACCGGGTGCATGACGTCTTCCACGTGTCTCAGCTGAGAAGATTCGTGCACGATCCTTCCCACATCATCGACCACGGGGAGATAGATATCAATGACGAGACGAATTTCACCGAGGTTCTAGTAGATATTGAGGATCGATAGGATCGGGTCCTATGTGGATGGTCGGTTCTTCCGGTGCGCATTCGCTGGCAGCACGAGAACCTCCAGGAGAGCACATGGGAGTGGGAGGCTCAGATGCATACTCAGTAACCCATTTGTTCCCCTGGTGTGTGTTGTAGCTTACGGGGATGTAAATCCCTGAGGTGGGGATAATGTAACAACCCATAAATCCCAAGTATTTTTTTAAATACATAAAATTTTTACGAATATGCAGTTTCTGATGATGCTTGATTTTGAGGCCCGGTGTGCCCAGAATCAATTTCTGAAGTTTTGTTCTCATACGTTCAGTAAACGTATGTGAGGGTTTTTCTATCTTTTGAACCGGTGCTCAGAATTGAAATCTGAGGACACCTATGAACTCGCAGTGCCAGTATTCTCTTAAGGAGACCTTTACCGCAATTTCATTTTATCGGGTGTGGTAGTTAATTTTTGGGGTTTCTCAGTAGAATTTAAATAAAATTATGTGTTGCAAAATTTTATTTGGATGATTGTTAAAACCTCCAAAGGGGGGGTTGGTGGTGTGTCCCACCCCCAGATAACCTCCCATGGGAGGATATTATGTGGTGGGGCCCACATAAGTTCTAACTATTCACATCCCCTTTAAACTCCCTTGAACCCCCTTAAACTCTTGGAATTCCATGGTTTAATTCTTGCAAGCACCCCACCATTAATGAAGAGAATCAATTCATTTTTAATTCAAATATTTTTGAATCCATCCCTCCACATTTAATCTAATGTGTTGTCACATTTAATTAGAGACAACTCTTGAGTTGTTGTGCCAAAAAAATAATAGAGAACAATCTCTATTATTTTGGCTTAACATTGTGGAGAGCTAAGGAGAAGAGGGAGAGCATTTTTCCCACAAAGAACATGAAGAACATCTCCTCCACTTCTTCAGCCGGGGTAAGAAAGTGAGGAGACACCCAGGAAGAACGCCCTTCTTCTTTCTTTATCCTCCGCTTCAAAGGAGAAGACGCCACCCGCGAAGAACGTCACCAACGACGACGTCACCTCCTTCCGCCGTCAACGGAACAACGCTGCCATCCTGCGACTTTGTCAACGGTCAACGACAATCGAGGTGGGGTTTTGAATTCGAGGTTTAATTCCTTTCTTTTAAGTTCTTCATTTCCATTGGATAAAAACAACAACCGCGGATCGACCCCCCCCCCCCCCCCAACATGTCGATCCGCATAACGAATTTTGATTGCGGGATGGGTTAGAGATTAAGCAGGGGTTTGTTTTTGGTTCAATTATAAGCTGGTTTACTATTTGAGCCTCTAACGTGGAGGGCAAGGGCTAAAAAACAAGTACGGACACTCCTACAATTCGTTCTTGATGCGTGGTTTGATGGGCTACGAGTGAACGGAATGGAAACCCTGATTTGAGGCCGTCGCAGTGAAGAACATTACCCATAGAGGTCGTAGGCGCAGACGAGAGGCAAAACAGACCACCGGAATGACTCCAGTGGCCCGCGAAGGAGCGATGCGGCGTCGGTCACTGGCGATCAGAGGTGGAGCCCGGCACCGGCTGGCCGCCTGGGGGCGGCGGCACCCCGCACGCGCCGGCAGCGGAAGGCCACCACGGTACCGGCTGAGGCGGTGGAGAGGAATCCCCAACCGTGGGTTCCGGGAAGATCTGGTGGCACCTGCTGGCACCGCCGTTACAAGACACCGAGGGGCTGCGCCCCCCCTCCCCCGTCGCTCTACGCATACGTAACGTGCTCGGCCAGTTGGTTGAGCCGCGGCCGGCCATGCGGGCCGGGCCCCCCTCGCGTGGGCCGGGCCGCCCCCGCCAGGATGGACCGCCCTCACCGGGCCGAACCTGGATTCGGGTCGGGTCGACCCGGTTCGGGCCGACCCAGGGCAGGTTGGGCCGGGTCGGACCAGACCCAGACCCCCCTCTTCGAATCACTTTTGGTTTTTTGTCCATAACTTGAGCTAGAAACCTCCGATCGATGCACCATAAATTTCATAGAATTCCTTGAATCGATACGGTTGTTTTGGTATATCACACTCAAGGTTTAGGAGAATTTTGTATACGGCCGGGTTGGTTCGAACCCAAAACCTACCGAGCCCTAGGAGCGGAAACGCTTATAACTTAAGGATCAGATGTCCGATTGATGTGCCGTCAAATATGTTGGATTCATTTTGATGAGACTGTCCTTTTGGAATAATACACACAAGATTCAGATGAGTTTTTAGTATGTCTGAGTTCAATTGTACCCGAAATCCAACCGGCCCCTTAGAACGGAAATACCAATAACTCTAAGACCGGGCGTCCGATTGACGCATCGTCTGTCGCGTTAGGTTCCTTATGATGAGACGAAATCACGGGATACATCAAATCAGGACTTCGTGATAGTTGATGTATCGACACTTGGCCCAAGGAGTGGACCCTCCAGGAATCGAGCGTGCTGTGTGCGAAAACCCTAGGGCTGGCTGTGACTGAGATGACGGAATCCTCCGTGGGTTCGACAGTGACGAAATCTATACCGGGATCCTCCGTGGGTTTGACAGTAGTGAATTCAGTACTAGGATCCGACATGGGTTCGACAGCGATGACTACTGTACCATAATACTACGTGGGTTCCATAGTGATGACTTCTATACCGGGATCCTCCATGGGTTCGACTGTAGTGACTTCTGTACCAGGATCCTACGTGGGTTCGACAGTGATGACTACTGTACCGAAATCCTACGTGGGTTCAACAGTGAAGAATTCTGTTCCAGGATCCTAAGTGGATTCGACAGCACTGATGTTGTTCCAGGTTTTTACATGGGTTCGACAGAGGAGATGATTCAGAGGCTACATCAAATCATCTCTACCCCTCTTCGTGAGTTGTATACCTGTGTGAGCTGAGTCATGTCTTTCAACCATTATCAACATAGTGATTGACTTTACTTCCTTTATGGAATGGTTTGTTCTTGAGCTCGAGAGTTGGAGCCGGACTATGATTGATAACTTAGGTATTTGTATGGGCATATACCTAAGTAGGGTTGGTTGATACTTCGTGATTGTATCTTTATACTGTGGTTTATCCTTTGTGGATTCTGTGAGACCTTGAGGGTCTTGGGGTCCCTACTGAGTATCGTTATACTCACCCCTGCATGGGCTATGCCCATATTTCGTTGTGTTGGATGCAGACAACAGATAGCGCTGACCGAGGAGAAGTGTATGAGGACTGGATGGTACCCAGAGGTGGACCTCACGACGAGTCAGTACCCGGAGGAGACGGACAAACGTGGAGCACTGAGGAGACTATCTATACCTACCATTCCGGTAGTATTTGTGGTGGACGATGAAAGAGATGCTAATCACCTTCCAGATGTTTGTCTTTTAGTTGTACTTGTTTATCCTTTCCTTGTACTTTATTGTTGGGCTTGTATTTCTGGCCCTTGTAATTTTCAGCACTTCTTCTGTATTTAGTTTTTACTTAGATATTGCTTCCAATTGTACTCTAGTTGAGTTTGTTTGTAGTTATAAAGGAAATTCCTTTCCAGTTTATGGATTTACACCTTTGGTGCTAGTCGCCAGCCCCTGGCCTATGGAAGGTGGGCTTGGGGTAGTTACGACATGGGCCCTGGGTGACAGGTCGTGAAAACCACACCCTCTTTAATAAACACAAATTTATTTGGTTATTACTTCATACAATAATTGAGTTCATTAATCACCTTATATTATTATCTAATTTTCTATTGAAATCTAATACTTCCATAGATTATTATTGAGTTGGTGCTTATCCTTCTAAAACTATCTCTAAATCATTGATATTGTCATCTAGTTAGTCAATTCACTCTAATTATTATTTAAAAAATCCATATATATTAATTTTATTACTTTGATGTTGATAAAGATCTTCCATTTATCCTCTAAGTTCAACCTTCAGATCCACAACACCTTCTGGTTGATCCACTTTCTCATTTTTAGATTTAACATTATAGAACATATCCATCATAACATTCTCTATATCTAAAAAAAATTCATTTTTATTTTATTTACATAATTCCTTAACCTCATCCTCCTCTTTACTCACCATGATCTTCCTTTCAAATTAGTTTGAAAGAATGTTTCCATATTTAATGTTTTTTCTAAGAGAAAAATCCTATGTTTTTTTATGAATTAACCATAAACTTATCCATCCACCCTCCTCGGACATCTCACAAAAATATGATCGACCTTCCAATGGTTGAGTCATTACAATGAGATATTTCCTTATAAACTACCTTTACCTCACATGAATTTCTTCACCACAAGTGATAGGAACTAATCACCTACATCTTATTCTCCTCCATCATCCTCATTAATGTATAATTTCACCATTAAATTTAATGTTTTATCCTCTTTTGAATGTATTGATATCCTTTCCATCTTCACACTCATCACATATGCAACTAAATTTCTGTCAAGTTTATCAAGAGAAAACTATGAAAGATTTCATTTTTCTAAAGTTAATAACTTTTAAATTTATAATGGATGAAATTTTCAGAGAGTCTTCTTAAAAATGTCAAAATATTTCATCTAATCACCAATTTGATAAAATTATCCAACAACCTCAACGATATATTTTAGTAAACCATAAATTTTTTTAGTTTAGATTATCTTAATATCATAAAACCTACTATGAAAAACCTGTACCTTTAACTCCTTCAATTTTTTATCACCTTCATAACATATATGAACCAAATTACTTTAATTGAATAAAAATATAATTAAATTCATATAAATATTATTCAAAAATTATTGGTAAGAATAATTTTTCACTGTAGCATAAAAATTGAGTAATTTTCCATCACTTATCATTTTAAAATTCTAGATTCACTAATATATATTCTATGAGTAACATTAGAGTAGGAATAAATAACTAGAGATTAAAAAATTTATCTCATTCTATTATTATATGTTTGATAAGGAAAACATTCATAATTCCATCAATAATCATAACATTATATACCTATGGAAAATAAATGTGTATATAATGATATTTAGAAACTTTATAGGTAAATAAAATTAAATCAAGACAATAAATCATATGGTATTTACACTGTATAGAAAACATGTATGAGGTTTATTCAATAATTTCCCCAATCAATAAATTTATATGTATATAGGTGAATACACTTCAATAAAAGGAATCAAAAATAGGTATTAATAGAGGAAATGAATTGGAAGAAAAAATTAATGTTATACATTGAAGATTATTATGAAAGAAAAATGAAGTAATATATCATTTCACTTATATAGATTTAATGTTTATTATTTGGGAAAATATAGATAAATAATCAACTTGTAGATGAAGAATAATTTCATATGAATATTATAATTTTACTTTTGAAAATCATGATGAAAATGACCATTTTTCCATAAAAACCCTTTTAAATAAAACTAATAGGATAATGTAAAAATAATTTTCTTTTTAAAAACATAGGAAAGAAGTTTCCAAATTATGGGAAATATATTATTGTGAAAATTTATTAAGAAGAATTTTCTTTTATTATTTTTATAAAGAAAGTGTAATTGAAAATGTCACTAGTTTCTTTCAAAATGTGATTTTCAAAAATATTGGAAATAAAAATTTTAAGATTTGTTAAAACATAAGAATTTAATAAATATAAAATAAAGGAGTCTTGAAAAGGGAAAAAATTATATAGAAACATGGTGTGGAATATACAAAATTTTATTTTGAAATGATGGAAAACATTTTATTATTTTGAAATTCCATTGTTGAAAACCACATTGCATAAAGAGATTATAAAAATTAAAATTTAAATGAATTTTTATAGGAAAAAAACCACCAAGAATAAAAATATGTGAATAAAAATGACTCAGATATTGTAAATAAAGGTATAAAAATACCCTAGATAGGCGATCACATATGAGATATCTTGATTTTAAAAGGAGTTTGGTAAAAAAACCATACAACTTGAGTAACATTTAAATAAAAACCTCTTGAATGAGGGAGAGAATGAAATAGAACTTATAATACCAATAATGATTAGATTTTCATTATACAAAATATTAAAAGTGAAATAGATATACCATTCTAAATAAAAATGGTGTATAATAATAAATATGCCTTAAGGAGTGAAAATTTGAGACAATAAACCATTAACTTGAATTCTCTCTTAGTTGATCAAACTATAACCTCCTGAATGAAATAAAACCACCATAATCACATATTTCATAACATTATTATTGTATAAAACCTTTTATAAACTTAATTTACAATTATTACCAATTTGTATATTAGTTAGTTATTATATATTTTCAATATCTAGTGTGAGTAATCTTGATCGTCTAGAACTAGTTTCGTAATTGCGGTGTTGTTATTCAAGATTCTACCAAAGTTAATCATTATCATATAACAAAAGATATTTTAATTGACTCATTATAATTATTTATCATGTTAATATTTCATTATATTGGGGTTTTAGTTATGATCATTAAAGATGAAATCAGTGATGATCATGTTTCATTGATTTTTAATGAATGTACATTGGTATTTTAATTAATAAGTTTAATATTAATATTACCATTATAGAGACAAAATAAAATATTTATTTACTTATTTATATAATATATTATCAATAATTAAGTTATCATATCCTTCCATGATATTATTTTATACCATGTTTTAAGTAGGTGGTTAGACCGACCGAAACAAGAACATACCATATTTAATGGGTGATTATGATTATGAATGTGGATTATTTTTGAATAATATCATTATTATATAAGAAATATGGTATCATTTAGATAATTTTAATTTGTTTAATGATATTTTAATATTTTTTAAAAATAACAAATAAACTATATGAAAAATGAGATGTGTTTCTTCGTGGAGGCGATATTCCACCCAACACTCTGTCAAAATTTTTGTTTCATGATGAATGAGAGGGAAAGAATGTGGACTAAAATTTTACTATTAATAATTATAATTATATTATATATTTCCAAAATATTACTCAATCAAACTTTTATAATTATAAAGGAGTGGAGGAGGTTAAAAAACAGAAGTCGTCGCTTTGTGGAGGCGGTAGTCCACATAACACCCGAGTAAGGATTTTGTTTTTATTATTGGAAAAGGGGAAAAGTGGTTAATAATTATTACCTTAACATAGTTAAGTGAAGTATATAAATAATAATTGTGTAAGTAAATATGAAATTGAAATTTAAAATTGAAAATTTTAGATAGAAAGGAAAAGAAGTTAGGAAAAACAATGAGTACTCAAGTAGAAATCATTGTGTTTTCCTTGGAGGATTCTTACGAAATGGTGGAATTCAGCCAATTTATTATGAAAATAAGCTCAATTAAAAGGAAAAGGATTCTATGTTAAGAAAAATGGAATTATATAATAAGGAAATTAAATTATTTTAGTGTTCTGGAATGGGTGTTGATAGGCCCCTTTTATAAGTTGCAAGAATGATATTTTTGTAAATATTTCAACATAATACAAGGAGAGAACATGTTTCACATTTAAATATGGATCAAAAACCTAAAACTTAATGGATTTTAATATATGATAAGTTCTATAGTACCTCAAACATTCATTTTCACACATGTTTTACTCATTTTTCTATGTTATTTATTCTTAGAATTTTCACTCTTACCATTTTTGGTTTTATCATGGTAATTAATTTCAACCTAAGTAATTTACTTTTAATGAATAAAAATAAAATTGAACTCATTAAATAATTTTTATATACTTATTAAAAATATTAGATATATTTTATTATATAATGTTTATATGTGTAATAAAAATTAATTTTAACATTAGCACATATAACACATAAAAAACTCATTTTTGGAAAAAGTGTATTTTTTTGATTAAAATTTATGTGTGTGGTAAAATTATAAATGTATTTTATTTTAATGATATCAATTATTTTATTATAAAAAATAAAATTAATGTTTATTTAAAATAAATCTAAAACCTAATTTTACCAAAAATAACATTTAATTAAAAGAAAATATTAAAAATACTTTTTTTGAAAACATTACTTAAGAACAAAAAATGTTAATAATAGATTTTCTAAATTCAACATAGTATATTTAAATGATATAGTTTACTTTATAAACATATAATTTTATAGAAATTTTTTTTTTAAATTTTTTTAACTCATAAAAGTAGAGGCATTAGCAAAATCAATTTATTTTTTTACTATTCACCTAAAAATAAAATATTTTAGAAAAATGTAAAAAAACAAATATTAGGATAATTTTGATATGATGAATTCAGAAATTATTTTTTTAATTTTTTTTTTGATTTTAGAATTTAAATTTTATTTAGATACTCAAGATAAATATACATATGTAATAAAATGATTCCATAGTTCAATTAATGCATATCACAAAAAGTCACACATCTAAAGGGCCGAAAGGTTTAAAGTATTAGAGACTGTATACATAAAAATATTATTTTAAGACACTTGGGAATATTTCTCCATAAAAATGATCATATATATTCTCTTATAGAAATCTCATATGATACAGTCCTCTTCATAAGTTGAGGAATGGAAATAAAAGAAATGGGTGAGCTCGAATGCTCAGTAAAGGAAACTTATGAAATAGTCACACTATTATATCATAAACATGAATTAAAACATGATAAAGGGAGAAATATCAGATAAATGGAGAATGAGAACATAAGTGAAAATCATAAAACATTATCGAGGATTAAAAATTATGGTATAAAAACATAAGACCAAATAAAAGTCATCAAAACATAGATTATATACACATAGTTGAGATCAAATAAAACATATGACATAAAAAAATCAAGACATCCTTAGAACATTGAATGTTATAAAAATTTATCATTTCTTTAAAACAAGTCACATTTTATAGAATTTTTACAAACATATGCATATGAAAAAATTGTGAAGAAATAAAATTATGGCCACCCTTTAATTTTTGTGGAAAAATCCATGTTTATCCACCCTTCAATTTTTCAAAATAATCCAACTATGTACACCCTTTAGTTTGTAAAAAAATAAAAGTACATCCACACTCCATTATCACATTATATATAAAAATATAACCAATTTTTAGAGGTTTATATAGGAGCCCACCCTTTATCATCTATATATATGAGTTCCACTTAAAATAAAATCCTTAATCTTATTATACCTGAACCATGAGAAGAAAATGGTTTTCATAAATTTTAAAATTAGTACCACATAAAAAAAATGATCATTTGATACCAAATTTTTTTTTCTCAAAATTTGTTTTAAAAAAATAACATATATGGTGATTTATGAATCATTAATCTATTGGATAAGAATCATTTGAAAATGGAATAGAAATCACACAATAAAGTTTTATTAAAAAGAATTTATATATATAATCTTATAAAGATCTTATTTTCAAGTCACTTTTCAAAAAATATTTTTTAAAGATAAATAGAAAAAAATTTCAAAAATTAATTTAAAAACGATTACAATAAATAGGCCTTGATAATAAAAATAAAAAAAATGCGAAAATTTGAAGTAGAAGGTAATATTATAATATAATGGCGAGGAAAAACATTTTAAATATTTTAAAAAAACGTTTTTGAAAACCCACATTGTTATAAGGATAACATAATGTTTGTTTTCTAATTAATAAAGGGGAAGATAATGATTATTTTAGATAAGAAAAGTTTTATATTGTAATAGGAAAATGAGAACATTTGTAGGTAGTAAAAACGTGGATATATAGGGAAAATCCCTTAAAACAAATGGAAATTATTGTTAACAAAATTTCATTTTCACAATACAATATATTCATCAAGGAAGAAGAATTCGTTGTGAAAAATAATTTTCTTATAAAATAAGGTTGGAATATAACATAGCATCATCATAGATTAGAATAGATCAATATTGAAATATAATAGTCATTGAGAGGTGATTAGGACCCAACAAAAATCTTTGGGTCACGAAAAAACCTTACCTTTTTCCCGCTTAGTAGAATTCACTCTAAACTCATATAAAACAAACATAAATATCTTAATATACTATTTTAGAACCATATTAATTATGAACACTATTATAATTATCACATATAATCATTATCAATATGTATATTGGTTTGTTTTTTCCTATTTTCCCACATCAGATGTTCATCATTTTGACCATTAGTAATAGTTTTATAGGAGAGGTGTTGATATTCATTATTCATACAAAGTTCATAATTCAAAGATAATTGAAGTTATAATAATGAATGATTTATATATATTTTTTGAAATTTAAATTTAACTTGATGAGTGTTTCACTCTTTATCCTTGAAGATGAAATCAATAATTATCAAAATTTAGTGATTTTCTTTACCAACGAAGGGTGTTTTATTAATTATTAAGTTGAATATCAATATATAATTTATAATACCAGAAAAATGTAATTATTTAAATATTTATATCATTTTATATTATTAATTATGTTTTTTAGTCATCAATGATATAATTTCATAGCATTATTTATCTAAGTGGTCAAACTGACCAAAAAATGAACATACCATGATTAGTGGATAATATAATGTGATATAATGACAATATGAAACATCTTAACATGAACCAAATGATCCAAAATAAGTGTTACATGACCTCATGAGTTCCTCCCTATGCACAAGAGGTTACTGACTAGCAACGATGGTCTAAGTTTGATAGTATGGAGACTATACCCTCTGTATCATGTCATCAAAAATAATAATAAATAAACAACAATAATAAATATTTTGAGTAATAATGTTGAAAATGAATAAATTATATACATAAAAATAACACCCAAGGTGTTAATATTGTTCAGAGTATATATAAAAGATAATAATGAGAACTAAACCAACAAGCATCTTCGGTCCTCTAGAGTCTGTCTTGGTCCGCTATAGCTCCATTCTCCACTACCGAATTTTCCACTACAGGGACCTTCCCTTCATTGGTCTCTAGTCATAAAATCTAAAATCACACTTAAATTCCCGATTAGGGTGTGAGTAAAATATGTAAGAGGACACCACCATTGAATCCATACCATAAGTGTAAAATATATATAAAAGTTTATATCTTGACATAAGTGAATGATAAATAAACACACAACATATGCCCAATCATCATGCGTTGACCAAGCCACCATGAATCTTAGACTCACATGCTTTAGATCATTTTTAAAAAGGATTTTAAATAATTCAAGTACCTGTATCAAGGAAACATAGCTCATTCCACCTAGTTGGTGGTTTTTTAGAAATACCTCACTCTCCTCCATGTCATCATCTCACCCCACCCAGTCAGGGGTTGTCGCTGGAATTTTATACATTCCGTTAGGTTATTCCCTGGCTAAATTATCCTTTTAATCACCATCATGACAAATCTGTAGGAATTCATGATTGGTATCTTCCACCTAGACACTATGTATTTCCCTTGATAGGGATATGCATGACCACCTTTAAGGATATTAGGGCTGTTTCAGGTTGGCTAACCATCCACAAATGCTTTTACCTTTATTGGGATAGCCACACACACCTTTAAGAATGTTTGAACCACATAATTCCCTACCTTAAGGCTCCAACTAAATATCTCAATCCCTGATGCACAATTATAGAGTTTGTGCAACATAAAAAAAATACATGTCATAGCAAGAAATGATAAGGCACACCAAGATCAAATTCATGAGCCACAGATAATCACAATGTCATAATCAAGAAAGCACATGGACACTCACACACCCATATGAAACTTATCTCACACATCAGTTATTCTATGATAAACATGACACCATGATAAACATCATATATACATGGTCCATCCACTAAAAAAATGGAGGTATTAGTGATAGTTTTTTTTTTCTATTGGAGTTGGTTTAAACCAAATATACATAGTTTTTCAATAGTTATGAAAACCACATCTTATTTCATGGTCAAAAATCATTTAGCGATGTTTTTTATTTTTTAGCAGTGGGTTTTTATGTGTCATTTTTAGAGCATTTAACGATGGTTTATTTTTTTAAAAATACATCCAAAAATAAAATAGAGGAAATGAACCTAACCACATCTACATACATTAGTGGTTGTTATGTTTAGTGGTAATTAATGATAATTACCACTAAATAAATTCATTAAAAAATATTTATTAACGGTTATCATAAACCAGAACAAAATATATTTCTAATTTTTTTTAATATTTAATAAAATAATGTAAATATAAAACACTGACATACAGTAAAATAAAAAATAAATGTAAAATAAACTCATCTTACACACACCATCATACATCCACAGTAATATATATACAACCTTAGTCACCATTACCTCAGTTAGTTCATAACCTCAGTCAACCCATAACCTCAGTTGTCAATATATACATATAATGATTTTCCATCAACAATGAAAACTCATGGTTAACATATATTCATCCCAAAACCTCCACTAAGTCTATCTACCTCCACATCATGTCATCAACTAGAAACGACCACATCATGTCACCAATAGGAACAAAAAAATATAGAAATTAGAATTGAACATAATAAATCAGAATTATAGTAGAACCATTGGTAATATTTAAATATAACATAGAAACTAAGAATCCTAGAAACTACCTTTTAAAGAATATAATATATTATAATGGTCAAGATTGTGCCTAAGGCCAACATCTATCACCAAAAATAAAATTCAAAACATTTAAGAAATGAAATTTAAAAGAGAATTGACACAAAATATATTAAAATGTTACACATATTTTGTTTTTATTTTTTAATCATACAGAATAAATTTTAACATAAAACAAATAATATATCATGTAGTAATATTTGAAAAAATAAATTTACATATTTAAGATATTATTCAACACTTAAAATTGAAAATGTTTAAGTATATAACAATCTAATCAATTTTTGAATTGATATGCAGTGTGATTGAAATTTACTTATTAAATAAATGTAAATAATTTAATATGGAATATTTTATTATATTTTAGAAATAATTCAATAGTGGTTGTATCATAATTTCACATCAATCTGAGGTATTTTTCTATTATTTTGACCATCAAACTTTTTAGTGTTTGAAAACAGAAAAAAATATTTTATGGGTATCATGATAAAACTGTAACTCAAAATGAAATACCTCTAATTAGTAATTTTTTTAAAATCAATATACGGTTGTTTTCATACAATTTTATGGCTATCTGACATTGTTTTCCTGGTTTTGACCAGCTAATATATGTTTTTGAAGACTTTAATATCTTAAAAATAATATTGAGTCATTCCAAGAACACCACACATCACATGGATATTTTTTCTATGTATAAACAAAAAAAATAATTCAATGGTGGATTTATCATGATCTTATGTCAATCTGAGGTCTCTTTTATGGTTTTGACTATTACATGAACATTTTAGTGTTTCAAAACACTAAAAATTCATTCATGGGAATCCCAAGAAAAATGTAACATATAATGGAAGTTCGTTAGTTCCTATATTTCAAAAATCAATCTACAATAATTTTACAGTGATTTCATAACCATTTGACATCATTTTAATAGTTTTGACCCCTTGACACACATTTTTATGGTCTTTGATATCTTAAAAAATTACTTATTAGATCATTTTGAGAATGCCACACATTGGACGAATGTTTTTTCTATTTGAAAACATAAAAGATAATTCAAATTGGTTTTCCCATTATTTTACGTCAATATTGGATCATTTTCTATGGTTTTTACTATTACATGCACATTTTAGTGTTTAAAAACACTAAAAACGTATTTAAGAGCATCCTAGTAAAACTGTAACTTTTAATGAAATGATGTGAGTTTATGTATTTCATAAATCAATATATAGTTGTTTTACTATGATTTGAGAGACTTTTATATCATTTTCATAGATTTTGCCCCTGACACATGTTTTTAAATACTTTGGCATCTTTAAAAAATATTTAGTGAGCATTTAGAGCACACTGCCCATCATATGGAAGTTTTATCTATGTATATATGTCAAAAACAAGTCAATAGTGGATTTTACATGATTTTATATCAATCTGAGGATATTTTCTTTGGTTTTAATAGATAAACACATCTTTTAGTGTTTGAAAACACCCAAAACATGTTTATGGGAATCTTGGAAAAATAGTAACTTGAAGTGATATTTCAATTTTTCCTATATTCCTAAAATAAATATAATTGTTTCCTTTAATTTTTTTTTCATCCAACATCATTTTCATATTTTTGACACCTTGACACATGTTTTTAAATACTTTGGTATTGTTAAAATTTCTTGTTGATCCATTCAGAGTATACCACACGTTGGATGGATGTGTTGTCTACGCGTTCACATTGAAAATAATTCAAAAATGTATTTTTTCACGATTCAATATCAATATGAGGTATTTTTATATGGTTTTAACCATTACACACACATTGTAGTGTTTTAAATCACTGAAAACATATTTACAGTAATCCTAGGAAAATCGTTACTCAGAATTATCTGTCGTCAGTTCTTGTATTTAAAAAATAAATATATGGTCATTACCCTATTATTTCACCTGAATCTGATGCAACTTTTATAGATTTAACCCATGACACATGCTTTTAAAAACGTTGATATCTTTAGAAACTTTTTCTTATGTAATTCTGAGAACACCTCCCATTAAATGGATGTGTTGTTTTTGTGTACACATAAAAAATAATTTAAATGTGGGATTCCCATTATTTCACATCAAATGTGGGGTTTTCTAGGATTTTGACAGTTACTCACACATTTTAGTGTTTTCAAACATTAAAAAAATTTATGGGATTATGGAAAAACCAAAATTCAGAATGAAATTCCATCAATTTCTACATTTCAAAAATAAATCTATAGTAATTTTCCTTTAATTTCACTTCCATATGATGTAGTTTGTTTGGTTTTGACCCCCTAACACACATTTTTAAAGAATTTGGTATCATTAAAAACAAATTATTGAGTCATTATAAGAACACATCATGTTTAATGGATGTTTTCTCAGTTTTTATATATCATAAATAATTCAACGGTGGTTTTCCGATGATTTTACAACAATTTGAGGTCATTTTCTAGGGGTTTTTCACCCTTACTCACATGTTTTAATTTTTTAAAACACTAAAAATGTGTTTAGGAGTATCTCAAGAAAAAAATAACTCAGAATGAAATTATATTTGTTCCTATATTTTGAAAATAAATATATGTTCATTTTACTCTGATTTCATATCTATATGATATCATTTGTCTAGTTTTAACCCCTAACACATGTTTTTAGAGACTTTGGTATCATTAAAAATGGATTATTAAGTCATTTGAAGCACACTACATGTTGAATGGATGTGTATTATATGCATACACATTAAAAATACTTCAAAAATGTTTTTTCCTTTATTTCAAAACAATATAGGGTAATCTTATACGGGTTTTACCATTACATTCATGTTATAGTGTTTTCATACATTAAAAAGGCGTTTACGGGCATCCTAAGAAAACTATATCTCGAAATGATGTGTCATTAGTTCCTAAATTTTGAAAACAAATATATAGTTGTTTTACATTTATTTCATACCCATATAATTTCCTTTTTCTGGTTTGACCCCCTAAAATAGGTTTTTAAAGAATTTGGTATTTTTAAAAAAAATTATGGAATTATTCCATGAAAAATGTATGTCGAATGAATGTATTATCTCAGCATTTATATAAAAAATAAATCAAAGGTGGTTGTATCATGTTTTCACATAAATATGAGGCCCTTTTCAATGGTTTTAACCATTACACTCACATTTTAGTGTTTTGAAACACTGAAAATGCATTTACCTGTATCCAGAGAAAAACATAACTTGAAATGATATTTTGTCGATTCATATATTTTAAAAATAAATCTATGATCATTGTCCTCTGATTTCATAGTCTTCAGAAACATAGAGTGGGTTTTATAACTTGAAGTCTGTGTTTTAAATATAAAAGTGTCCTTTTTTACTTTTAAACATCTGTCACATATTCAGAACTGAAAAAATGAGCTCAAATTGTTTTTAAACTTGAGGAAAATGATCCATAATTCATTTTTTATGTGTAATAATTTACCACATGTCAATCCAGAACATGATGTGGTTAGTATGAATCAAAACGCGTGGTTTCAATATAAACGTATCACTTTATTTTAAAATATATGTTACATGTTCAAATATGATAAAACGAGCTCATATTATTTTAAAACTTTAATAAAATGATCTATAATTCATTTTTGATGTATAGAAATCTACCCCATGTTAATTGAAAACACAAAGTTATCCTTATCAATTGTGGTGCATTTTTTCAATATAAAAGTTTCATTTTAAATTCAAAAAATTCTATAACAAATCCAAATCAAAATAAATTATCTCATATTGTTTTCAAACTTTATGAAAATGATCCATAATTCATTTTTTAACATGTACAAATCTACCTCAGATAAATCCGACACACATTGTGGTTTGTATGACTCAAATTATGCGATTTTAATATAAAAGTGTCATTTTAGTTAAAATTTTCTATCACATTGTCAATGTTGAGAAACAACTGCTACAAAAATAGGCATTTAATAGTGCTTGAATTTATAAGTGCTACAAAAAAGTGCTGATAAATGGCCTCATTATCAGTTCTAAATAAAGCATTGATAAAGGGTACCCTTTATTAGTGCTTAATTTTTAGCACTGATAAATAGTTACCTTTATTAGTGCTATGTTTTTAGCGCTCAAAAAGGAATCCTTTGTTATTATTTTTTAGCATGAATAAAGATCTTAATAAATAAAATAAAATTATAAAATAAATAAAAAACAAAAATGAGTTTATTTGAAAAATATTCCAAATTTTATTAATTAAATAATTATTTAAAAAAGATAATAAATTGATTATACTATATAGAAATTATAAATACTAATAAATAAAATTTATTAAATATATAAATAAATGACAAATGAATATTAAACAAATTAAAATTAAAAATAAGTAAATTGAGAAAAATATTAAACATTTTATTAATTATATGATTATTGATAATGTTAATAAACAAAATATATTAAATATATATATATATATATTAATGTATTTAAATATGATTTATATAATACAAAAAATTATTTATACTTTATATTAAATAGTAACATATTTAGGGAATAATGGTTTATAATTAAAAATAAATATGAATAAAAAATACTGATTAATTGCATCAAGTAATGAACATAATTGAATTTGAATTTATTTATAAATTTATAACATTTGTAAAACATAGTATATTTATTTCACATATAAATAATTAATGCATTTGTATGTACATATGCACACACACAAATATTTTTTTGGAGTTTAATCAATTTATATTATTTAATATATATATATTTATTATGTTTTATTATTTTCAATATGTATTCTTCTTTATTTCAATATATATCTATTTTTAATGATTTGTATTAATCAAACATTTCCAAATTTTCAATATTGTACTCATTTTTAATTAATCAAATTTACTCATTTTTAACATGTCTGAACTTAAGATTAAATATTCATTAATAATGTTAAAAATACATTTCTAAAAAATATTTATAAATAAATATATTTATAAATTTATATTTACTATTTTTATACATTTATAATTATAAATAAATAAATAAATAATATTTGTTTAAAAATTATTTGTATAATTATAAATAAATAAATAAATAAATATAAAATTATAATATATTTATTTAAATAATGAATATATTTAGTATGTTTATATATATATATAATGATATAAATATTATTTTTTTAAATTGTATTTATATAATTATATATATATATATATATATTCAATGAATTATAAAATTATTATTTTATAAAAAGTAATATTATAAGTACTATAATTATATATAATAATTATACTTTTTTAAAATTTATTTTTTTAAATTATTATGTGTATTTATCAGTGCTTATTTAGTGTAAATAAAAATAGAGATTTATCAGCATTAAAAAAACGCTGATAAAGATTCATTTTATCAGTGCTTATTAACTTAGAACTGATAAAAGGTATCTTTATCAGTTCTTTTTTTGATGTGCTGATAAAAGCATCACGATATATTTTAAGAATCCTAACCATCACAAACTAAATCGTGATATTTGATGCTCTCCACAGAAGCGACATGCAGTCGATGCTCCTCATTGTTGAATCCAAGATTGAATTTTGGCTAAAATCAAGACTCCTACTATTCGAAGGCTCGAAACCAAGTCTTAAGCGATTCAAGAGTTGAACACAACCATAGATCGAACGAAATCTAGGTTTCTAGGTATCCCTAATTTCCCTTAGTTATCCAATGAATATTATCATCCCACATTCATGTATCCCAACAAGTCTCGTTGCACTATCCTATAATAAAATAACCCAAAATTCCTTATTTTTTAGAGATATTAAAGTATTGTCTTCCCTAATATCATGTGGGTCTCCTTGGGACTACATTGGTGCTATGTGACTTAAAATATATCAAGCCCAATGTTGGGTCATGTTCTTGTGAAATATAATAGGTTCCCAATACATATATTCCATGACATCTACCTCTTTGAAATTGTCAAATTTCGAAAAATTCATCCATATAGTGGATGGTTTTTTCATTGGTTTTGAATATTACATTGAAAATCACATGGATGATGAAATATCTGATATCATTAGGGTCTTATATTATGCCATACAATAATTGGCATTGAGAGGGTTGAGTGAGGAGGAACTAAAATATAGGATTATCACCTTTTATTAGAAAGGTAATTCTATAATTTGTTTCCAAAAAATGGATAATGAAATATGTGACACATGAGAACAATTATATAATGATTTATTTCATGAATTTGTTTCCTTGAAAAATGAGTACTGAGATATGGTGAAAAATTAATTAATTTTTTTTGGATTACTGTGAACTATTTAATGAGGCTTGGGAGAGATTTTGGTGTCACTTGTAAAATGTAACAATCAAATTATCCTGATAAATCTGTAAAATCAAATGAGAAAAGAATTATATATGTTTGATTTGTTGTCTTATTTATTTAAATACTTCTTGAAAAAAATATAATGTTTTCAGTATTTATTTTTCATATATTTCAATTTTAATTTAAATAATATGACTAAAATTATATAAAAAAAATCAAAGAGGTTTAAGTTTCTATAATCCTTGGACTATATTATACAGGAAAAAATGATTTTGAGATAAAATCTAAGTGATAATTTGATTTTGGTTATTGAAATATAGAGAGAAAATAAACAATTGGAATTAGTCATTTTATAGGAAAAACCTTAGCATCATGTTACTTTAGGAAACGAAATACTCTTTCATTTTGTGGTGTAGAAGAAGAGTACATTTTTGAAAAAAAATTATTATTCCCAATCCTTTAGGATTAATCAAATTTTTTTAAAAATTTGATACTTCATTTGAAAGTTAAATTATTTAATGAGAAAAATTTTCAATTATTTAAATTTTAAATAATATTTTAAATCATTCAAGAATAAATCATATACCACTCGATTTAAATAATTTTGAAAAAATAAAATATTAAAATTTTGATGTAAATTTAATAAATAAGTTTTAATAGAATCTATTTTGTTGAAATAAAAAATTATTTCTGATGGATAAAATCATTACACATTTAAAATCCTACTTCAAGACAACTTTCATAGTTTTGATTTAATAGTTTGATTACATTCTATGTTCACTATGTATTCTTAATTTTATTTAATTTTATTGTTTACTAACATAAACATATATCTATTTTTTATTTAATTCCAGTGGAAATATGATTCCCCATAGATGTGACTATCTCAATTACATGACATAAAAAAATGTTTCATTACAATAAATCACCACAACCTATTATGTTAAGAGTTTTATAGTATTAGGAAAAAAAATTAACTAAAAAATCATGAATTTTTAAACTAATGGATATTTTTTTGGAACAATATATCCCAAAAAATTGATCAATAATAAGTCTTCATTGTTCTTATTCAGATCAAGCTCCTCATGTCACATTGTTCTTATTTAAATAAAGTTCCTCATGCATAGGTTTGATCCAATTATCATCCTTGTCATCCTCTCCAAATGATTTAGGCTCTACTTGGGATAAAATGAGTTTTTTAGTGTCTTACTCCTTTGAGTTTTCACCGAAACATTACGATCACCAATCACATTTTATTAATTGTTTTTATCCTTTCTTTTATTTCTTGTAGATGACAAAAAGTATATCCATATTTGAAATGATAACCCACCCATTAATTCTTCTTAAAAATCACTTCATTTATTTCATCACACATCTAATAAACACTATTTATTTTTCACTTTAATCCAACTACAAATATGTCATTATTTAACATTGATTTTTGGTTCCACCCTTAGGAATCTTTGATTACCATCCATATAATTCACAAAAATGGGATACATTCACATTTGATAATTAATATATCATGTATATTAATTTATTTATTATAAAAAATGAATATTTTATGAACCCAATAAGATATATTTACTTTCTCTTAGATAATTCAAAGCTTTAATCCAATGTATCTTATTTTCTCCTCATCCTCCTCACTCGTTGATTATTTGTTTGGTAATATCTATTTGCATTTTTTTAAAATCATTATTGATTTACTATTGGAATATCCCTATGGTAAAAAATGTTTTCATTGTAAAATAATTATCTATATAATTAATTTATTATTTAATATATTTTTTTAATTTATTTTGTTTCAGTATTACAAATATAATAATTTTTTTCTCGTACTGGTGGATTGTTTTATTCAATTTGGGGTGGTTTGTTCGAAGATGCTAATGCTCGTGAGGGATTGGACCTCGAGCCTACAACTAAGATGACGATAATATGGAAATGCGTTAATAATTTATACAACTATTTAGAAAATATAAATTCCTACTACTTATTTAATTAATTTTTTAATCATTTTATCTAATATTTGTATGTTAATTTACTTATCATCTTTATCTAATAGTTATTTAGTTTTTTCAAAGATATTTTGGGAAGTCATATTTTTCTTTAAAGTATCTACAATAAGCCACAAAAGAGAAAAAATAATGTTTTATTCCAATGTAACCATGTTTTCTATATTCATTTCCTTTCTTTTTCGAACTTCCAAAACTGCATATTGATGTAATGTTATCAGTAAAAAACCTTTCTCTTTGTTTAAAGCCTCTCCTCTTCTACTTTTCAACAACAAGAAAGGTTTTTTGGCTAAGAACATTGATTCAATATTTATTTTTAGTAGTTAGACATAGAAAGATAATGTAAACAAGGTAACATTGGTAGTTTGGATTGTTTTGAGACTTTAGGATGTGAATTATCCACACCTCAATCCAATACATGTTGTAACCAGTATGACTCTAAGTGTTTCTTTTCTTTAAATTGACATTAATTTTAGTCAAAGGGATAACTTACATACTCAAAATCGATCAAACATATTTTTATTATTTTTATACTTTAGGGAAATGATCCATAATTCATTTGAGACTTATAGGAATCCACTATAATTCAATTAGATGCATGGTGTGACTATTTTGCTCAATGTGTCTGTTATCAGTTTAAATTTGACATTTTAGTTGAAAAAAATTCACTCAATAAAAACAAAAAAACCCAACTTGGATTTTATTGATTATTTATGAAATCGATTCACAAGTCATTTTTTATGTGTAGGAATCTTTCTTGCTTCAAACCAATACATGATGTGATTAGTATAGGTCAAAGTGTGTGTGTCTAGTTTAAAATGACATTTTACTAAAAAAACAAGTGACATAATCAAAACAAATAAAATATATTCAGACTATTTTGATACTTTATGAAAACTATCCATAAGTCTATTGAGATGTTTTGAAATAATCCGTACCTCAATCTGATGCACAGTGTAACCAGTATGACTCAAAGTACATCTTTTTATTTAAAAATGACATCAATTTTAATAAGCAGGACAAGTTATGTACTCAAAACCCATAAAAAACATTCGTATATTTTTTGATACATTATTACAATGATACATAAGTCATTTAAGACATTTAGGAATTATCCTTACCTAAATCCGATTCACGGTGTGATTTTTATGACTCCAGTGCATCTTTTTATATAAAATTGACATCAATTTTAATAAAAAGGACAACTGACCTACTCAAAACTGATCAAATACATTCATATTGTTTTTATACTTTATAGAAATGGTCTGGGAGTCATTTTTATTGTTTATAAATAATTCCCACCTCAATCTGATACATGGTGTGCCCGGTATGACTTAATGTGTCTGTTATCAGTTTAAAATTGATATTTGAGTTCAAAAATGGAACTCACTAAAAACCAAGAAAACATTATCATATTTTATTTATAATTTAGGACATTGATTCATATATCATTTTTGACAATTAGAAATTGGTTTCACATCAAAATGATACATGATCTGAGTGGTATGAGTCAATGTGTGTGTTTTTAGTTTAAAATGATATTTTAGTAAGAAAGAAAAGTGACATATTCAAAACTGAGTAAACACATTCATATATTTTTGACACTTTATGAAAATGAACCATAATAAATTTTAGATTTTTATAAATTATCCTCACCTCAATCCAATGCATAGTGTGATTAATATGACTCCAAGTGTGTCTTTTTATTTAAAATTGACATCAATTTTAGTAGAAAGGACAAGTCACCTTCTCAAAATTGAGAAAAAACATTTGGGTTTTTTGGATACATTAAGATTACAATCCATAAGTTATTTGTGATGTATAGGAATCATAATCACCTCAATTTGATACACGATGTGTCCGATATGACTCAATGTGTCTTTTATCAGTTTAAAATAAACATTTTAGTTCAAAAAGTGTCACTCACTGAAAAATGAGAAAACACACATGGATTTTTTTTATGATTTTGGATAATGATTCATAAGAAAATTTTTGATTTGTAGGAATTGGTATCACATAAATATGACACATGATGCGACCATTATGAGTCAAAGTGCATGTTTCCAGTTTAAAATGAAATTTAGTAAGAAAGACAAATGACGTACTCAAAACCAAGAAATCATGCTCAGATTGTTTTGATACTTTAGAAAAACAATACATAAGTCATTTAGGATGTGTAATAATCTTACACTCCAAAATATGATATATGGTGTGAGCAGTATGAATCATAGTGCATTTTTTTCAATATATAAGGATCATTTCAGTTTAAAACGCGCATCACATTGCCAAAAATGAGAAAACTAGCCAGATTGTTTTCTCTACATTTAAATTATGTATTTGTACTTGATTTTTCTGATTTTTTAGTATTTTTGGTGCTTCGATGTGTTGTTATAGAACACTACACCAGTGCTTCAGTGTGATATTACAACATACTATAGTATACCCCTTTATCATCACATTTTAAGCCCTGATAAAGGTCTCATTTATCAATGCTTCTGAAGACTCTGATAAAAGGGTACTTTATCAGCACTTTTTTTAGCACTGATAAAAGACCCGGGCTTTTAATCTCACTCCAGTAGTTAGTGCTTCTCTAGTGCTGATAAAGGCCATTTTTATTACTGTTAAAGGACAACTTTTTAGTATTGAAATGAGATCATATTATTTTCAAACATTAGAAAAATTATCCATAATTCATTTTTGATGTATAGGAATTGACTTCATATCAATTGGGCACATGAAATGGGCAGTATGAATCAAATCCCGTGTTTCCAATATAACTTTCATTTTAATTTAAAATTCCTATCGCATATCAAAAACTAAGTAAATGAGCTCATATTGTTTTCAATATTTTGTAAAATGATACATAATTCATTTTGATGTATAGGAATGGACCACACATAACCTTTACACATGATGTAGTTTGTATTGATAGAAGTGCATGCTTTCAATATAAAAAAATCATTTTAGTTTTATTTATATATGTTTTATGTGTTATTTCCAAATGTGTTAATTATTTATGGTGTTTATAATTTACCTTGGTAGGATGATCTATAAGCCTAGAAATTTATTGAGGGATCATTCCCATCATCCTCTGAAATACAGACACTAAACCATTTTTCATTACTGAATGCCACTAATCCTATATTTTCCTATAAGATTATTTTTCTTGCATGTTTTCTTTCAACCTTTCAACTCTATATGCACATCCTGATCGAAGGAAGTGCTCGAACCCACACTGGGTATAATAGTTGATGATGAAAATTCTTTACCAATGACAGCTAATAGAGTAGGCACAGAACCCATCCCTTGTACACACTTAGGATTCTCTTTACATAAAATTATCGTAACTAAATCATTCTAGGATACCAATGATGATTGTGAAGGGTTCTCATCCTAGGATTCTATAATTTTAATATGTTAATAAAAAATATAAACATTGATATTTTTTTAAATTTCTAAACTTCATAATATTATCTAGTTCATAATTTTTTCATTACTATTTTTTAAAATTTAATTACTATAATTTTTTTAATGAAACATAAATTATAACAACAAAAATAATTTAAATCCAATTAAATGGGGCTAGTTAGATGGATCAAACGGTGCTAATAGATCTAATTGGTACTATTTGATAAATGTAGCCAAACCCATTTTATTGGATTTAAGATATGTTTGGCGTCATAATTTATTTTTGATTAATATTTTTTATAGTAATGAAATAACAATAATTCCTAATGAAAGGTACTTACTCCAACCTGTCTAATAGGTTCATTCACAAAACTGTCGTTGGGTTTCCTATATACTTTAAGACACATCTATGTATGGCCAACAGGGGGACCTAATTCATTATCCTTTATAAAAAAATATATATAAAAGTTAGAAAAAATATTAACTTATAATAAAATAAATAAATAATAGTGGATAAAATACAACAAAGATAATTCTTTTTCCTAAAAAAATATGAGACCCAATGATATGATGAATTTCTTGCTTATCATAATTTATATATTTTTTTTGTAAAATTATTTCAAAAAATAGAAGCATTAATAAAAATTATAATTTTATCGTGTTTATGTTTTTAAGATGCTTTAAAATATACAATTTCCTCATGAGATGCATCTTTGTTAATATTGATAACCATCTTCCACTACTCATAATAAATTCCTTCAGTAACTTTATCATATATTTTTCAAAATCTCTAATATGTGTCATTAAATTTATGGCATAATATTCATTTAAAATATCTCCATTTTGGCCCAAAATTTTTAGAGTCAATGGGTGTGAAACAAACCTAGTGGAATCAAAATGAAAAAATATCGAGAAAAGTCAGGACACTTTATAATTATATTAATAAATTTTCCCATGTATTTTAAAATATTTATCAATGAATATTAAATTAATATTATCTTTACTTGGTTATCAAAGACTTCATTTTTCTATGTTTTGGGAATATGCTCTAGTCTTTATAATTAATAGGAAAACTCACTATATCACAAACAAGATACCGAAGAATATGTCTATAAATTCTAGAATCATTACTAGTAGGCACCCCAAACTCAACAAATGGAATGATAATTCTGAACTCTTTTAGGTCCCATACATTTTTTCTATTCATATTTATACCTCTTATGTTGTTATCTTTATATGTTTGAAAAATGAAGTAAAAAATCAATGAAATATATAGTTTTTTATACAATTACATACATACTAGTAATGGTAACTCACTAATATCCCCTAGATACAGGGGTGACCAATTTATCTATCTCTAGAGGTGTATCAGATGGTAGGATAACAACAACATCAATGGAAACTACTAGCTTACTAGAAGTCTCGGGTATATTATAATCACTCATAACCATTGAAGATAACGATAATGGTGGTGTGCTATGAGATGTTAATAATCTAAGATTTCAAAATTTTTTATTCTTGTTATTCCTACATTTTTAATGGTTTAGAATATATTAAAAGTATAAAAAAATTAGAAGTAAGAGATTTTAAAAAAAATGAAAAATCATAACAATGTATATATGTAAAAAAAAATTATAAATGAGAAATTGTAATGTATATTCATTAAAAATTTATACATTTAATTATATCCATATTCATTTGATTCATTTTTATCAAAATCCATTGCAACAATTACTTCATTTTCACCCTCTCTTGCAAGTTTTATTATTTTAATACTATCTAGAAAAAATTGTTCAGTTTTTTTGGTTGATGAGGTTCACCATCACAAAGTACCAATTAATATTCATCTCTTATATCATACAAGTATATATACTTTATGTGTACAGTAACAGTATAAAATTCAAATATTTCATCATCTATATAATAAACCATCTTCCCTTGTAAATCCAAGATAAATGGATCATGCTCTGTATGCTCACCAGTATGGATCAAGTGAAAGAAGTTGATAGAAGTAAAATGTTACGAATATTTCAGTATAACCCTATCAATGTTGGCCCAATTTAATTTGAATAATACAACAATAAATTTACCATGACAATTTAATTTGAAAATATCAATCAATTTTTTATAGTATCTAACATTTTCAAGTGTAAATACACTACTATTTTGAGTTTTCAAGTATTCTTCATGATAAATTGTACTAAACCCAATTCCATGAAAATTTTAGGCATCAAATATCTTGGCCTATATTATAAGACCTTGAGCCAATAAATTTAAATCATTTGATATTTCTGATCGATTATCAACATTAATTATCTATAAAAAAAGATATAATGTGTTAGTTTTAACATATATGAAATAACTATATGTCAATCATATGAATATGGGAATATAATTACATGATTGGGGAAACATTTAAAAATATCCTTATTAATAACTTTTGTTAATTACAGCTCATTTTGAGATTGACCCCTTAGTCACCTATTTATTTTCAATCACAATTATTCAATAAATAGATTTTCAATAAAACTATTGTGTATCAAATATCTATGTGATAGTAGAAACTCAAATTCAATCGGTGTAAAATTTGACCTTTTTTCAATCGGTTATCTTATAGTTTGGAATACCAATGAATGGTTTTCATAATGAGAATTAGTGGAGATATAATCAACACATCCAACATGATTTAATGTAGTCTCAATCCCATCCAAATACCCAGAACATAATAGAGCCTTTTGGTTGAGCTTTATTCCTCCCATAAAATTTCAAAAGACTTACATATTTGATGAAGAAAATAAGAAACATATTAAGAAAAGTTATGCAATGATTTGGTAAAATTAAATTCAGAAATGGAAATTAAAATTATATCAATGTGCCTATAAATTGGATACATCAATTGATAGTAAACCAATCCACCATGTTAAGCTTCTTCAACCAAAAAAACAGTCAAATAAATTAGGATTGTAGATAATGAATGGGGAATTCACATATCTAAGGCGATACTTTCCATTCTCATTTTGCAAAAAACCATGATTTATATTCATTTATTCCAAACTATTACAATCATTAAGGTGATCCTTCAATTTACCATACTCATTAAGAAATGTAAAAATTAAATTGTCAAAGATTTTTTTCCATATCCATTATGTTAATATTATAACACATAAAATTAACCTCCCAATAATGGATTTTGAAAAATATACTCATTTTTTTCATAGATGTGTTTTAACTACATCAGATACAGTATCTGATACCCTTTTCCCACATTCTTTAATCCAATTACATTTTCTAAATTCTATAGTGACAATAATTAATTAAACTAATATTTATAAATAATATAATAACTTTGGTGGTTTTATAAATTAAATATCTTCATTTAATTGTGTCTTTTTAAACCTAAATTTTTGAGAAGCATCTAGAAATTGATGATTACATATAAAGCACCATTCTCTACCACGAGGTAATTGTTGAGGTTCAAAATGAAAACTACAAACTAGACAATCCAAACCAATGTGAGTTTTCCAACTAGATAAGTTTCATAGTCTAAGAAAATCACTAATTATCCACATTAAAGTAACATTAATTTTGAATAGTTTTCTCATTGAAGCATCATATGTTTCTATGCAGTCATCCCATAATTCTTGCAATTATATTATTAAAGGTTGAAGGTATACATCAATGTCATTTCCAGGCATTTTCGTTCTAGTAGAAATAATAAAGACTTTAAATAAGTCTTCTTCATACATATATATGGAAGTAGATTATAGGGGATCAAAAAAATAGGCTAAATTATATAATTAGTACTTCATGAAGAAAAAGTGTTAAAACCATCAAAATTCAATCCCAAATGTGTATTCCTGGGATCTAAATAAAAAAATGGATATGATGGCTCAAACACCTTCAATGGTGTTGATTATTCTAGATGTCTCATCAAGACAAAATTGTTACTATCCAAAGAATACCACTTTATATCATATGCAGTCTTATACGAACTGAATAATATTTACAATAGTGGTTTCAAAGGAACACAATGCAATACCATTATAGGAGTTTTATTCTTATATTTCTTCATGGGGGTTACATTGTTTTTTACTATAATTTTTTTTCACCTAATTTCATCTATTTGTATGAAATCTTATGCATTTTTCTTTATCGAAATCATCTCCCTAGTAAAGAATGCAATCATTAGGGAATGCATGTATATTTTAATAATCAATTCTATACTTTATTCATGATTTTATTCATATCATAAAAATATGTAGGGATTTTAGATTCACTAAATGAATCACAATGAAACTCTAAAATCATATATGTTTTTTTCCAGTAATTCCACATAGACACTTTGTACGATAATATTAAAGTAGAAAAGACAACTTTGAATACTTTTCACATCCTTCAAACAATTAATGTTGTCTTCATTTAATTAATTAATATTACTCATTTTATGGTCACTAAAGTTGTGAGGAAGATTAAGCTACTCAGGACCAATATAATATTCTATTGATCTATTAAAATCATAGATATTGAATCTTGCAATGCCAAATGTATCGTTTATCAAATTTGAAACTGAATTCTCATTTGGTGAGTCACTTTTGGTTTCATTGACATGATTTTAATTATTTTGAATTTACATAACATTGAATTAAACATTATAAATACATTATACATATTGAGTAGGAAAATATTTTAATATCAAATTATTATATACATAAAATTTATTCAATAATCACTTGAATTTATAATTAGGGAACATAAATTTTATTCTACCATCCATTGGTCGGTTTGAAATTGCATTATAAAAAAATTATTCTGAAACCTTTGAATACAAAGGTTTTTTTGAGATAAATTAATATAAATTTTATCCATAGGTATTATATTTCAACTCTTTTCCCCATACTTTTATATATAAGGATATAAATGTTTAATACAACAAGTAAAATTAAAATTATGCATCACCCAACTTCATCATTGACTAGGGTAGGGTCTTGATTCCACATAACAAAATTTCAATATCAAAATAATTCAATCTAATATGAAAAACATAAACAAAATAAATCTATAAATATTATCCCTCACAATAATATAGTTGGATGTCATGGAATAAGTTCACTGAGTTGAGGAGAGAGACAAATAAGAAACATTGAGTTCAGGGAGATGAAGCAAGCAAAGTCTAAATCATGGAAGGACTACAGTTGGGGGAATTATGTTGAGATACAGGTATGAGAAGGATAAGATTTTGGGTATAATGGGGTTAGGGTGGCTTTTTCTGTTGGGTGTCTTAGTAGTAGGGAAAAGTGGAAGAGGGGCCACCATTGGGGGTCTCCATCGAGGAGCAGGGGGGGTCACTACCAGGTTGTTATTGGTGAGTATGGTGGTTTGGATAATGGGTATTGGGGTGGGGGGGTCATATTTAGGGAGTATAAGGTGTTGGGGTCATGTGGATCAGTGGGGGGGTCATCGTTGGGTATCAGGGGGATTGTGGTTAGGGGGATCAGAGGTAAGGGAGGGGTGGTCATCATCTGTGAGTAGGGGGTATCAGGGAAAAGGGGATTGAGGTTCGGGGAAGGGGATAAAAATATTTGGGGGGGGGGGGTTAAATTAGGGTATATTTTAAATATTTAGTTATGATTTAAAAATAATCACCATAATATTTAAAAATAAAAAATAGAGTATAATTTATATTAAAGCACCCCTGTATTATAAATTATATTTTATAAAATTTGTTTAGTGGGAGTGATTAAAACCTCCACTAATAAACCAGCACTAAGACCTCTTTTTTATAGTGATAATGTTAAAGAAAATCCTACCTCAAATTTTTAGACATCAATGAAAAATTCGATCCAAGGTGTCATCACCCAAACTATGTTCACACACAAACTAAAATATAATTATGTTCCAAGGACACCTATAATCAAAACCAGCTATTTTATTCTTAGAATAAATAAAATATTACATGTGGTGATACTTTTATTCTCATGTATAATTTCTTAATTATCATTTTAGACCAATGCATGAATTAACATACCCCCATATGAATAATTTTAAAACCACATTTGATAGATACACATCTCTTAATATGAAACCAAGAGCATATGTAGTAGTTATTTATAATTATTCTTTGATAAAACCATATATTTATCATCAATAATTTTCATAATTATCCTTTGAGAATTTTTAAAATACCACCCTTCAATAATATGATACAATTTTCATATGATAATTTTTTTATAAATTATCTTTCTCTAATTATATTTTGAAAATTTATTTTAAATTATTTAAAAAAATGCAAAAAAAATTAAAAATACTTCACTACCTTTAAAAATAAAATTTATATTTAGATTCTACTCATCGAAGTGAACCCAAAGGCACCGAAACTACATCAATATGATATGTATTGGAGAAGATATCAAATAGAAAAGTGTGACGATGATAATAATAATTACAATTATAATAGATAGGGGGAAGAGAGAGAGAGAGAGAGATATAGGATAGAGGAGGATAGTCATGAGGGGGAATTCTTCCTATATACTGTATAATTATACCTTATTTAATTTTTATATTCTCATTTTATTTAATAACATTATATATCATTTATTATTATTATATGAAAAAATATATGTTTGGAATCCATGTACATGCATGAACCCCCCCCCCCTCCCATATCTTGTACATGACTCACGATCCACTTCCATTATTTTTTTTAATTATTACACTTAATAAGTTTTGTCTTTTCTCTTTCATACATATGCCATACATTAGGTTTGGGGTTCGTAAACTTCCAGATCCCCAAGTGTAACGTCCAAGCCCTCTCTGTTCCTGCATTATCTATTTTCATCACATTATTTATTTATTTCTCCCCTATTAAAACACATTTAATCATTATTCAATTATATATTAAAATTCATCCATATATATATATAAGAATTATAGACACACCCACACACCCACACCCACATATACATATATACACCTTCATATATACATATATAAATATAAATATATTTATATTTATATTTAACTCATATATATACACATTCATATACACACAAACAAATATTATTTTCCCAATTTAATAATAATATTAACAAAAAGCATAATAATAATAATAATTATTATTATTTGTTTATTAAATATATCACATTATTTCTATCATTAACATTTAAAATACAACTTCCATTAAATGAAGTTAGTAGTAAATACATTTTTTTATTACCCAAATAATTGAATTTATATGGAATATGTAATAATATCACTATTATTAACTAACCTCCTAATAAAAATTCACCCATGGATAAACATCACTCATAGAATAAGTTAATAAAAAATTATTTTATTACACATGTAAATTTCATTTTTCCCTTCAATATAAATAATAATAATATAATTATTATTACCCTTACATGTGATCTAACCAAATAACCAATGTTCATAAATTTTATATACCACCTATAGTAAAATCCACATTCTAGATCTAATGATTGTCTCATATTTCTCATATGATAAACTATTCATAGGATACTAAAATTTTTTCATAAAAATTTATAATAAAAATATTAAATAAATTACCGTCACATGAGATGTTACCAAATACCTGATGCACACATATTCCTTGTAGTGTAAAAGGTAAATATCATGGTTTGGATTTAATGTCAGTCTCACATTTCCCATATGAGATACCATTAAAGAGATATTCTATTATTTTTGAAAAATCACACACATGTAATATAATATATTTAAGTTTGTATTTTTTTCAATATTGAGCCTCTATGGGCCTCAAAATCTCATGAAGACTCTGTGTGTAACTTCTAAAATATTTTATAGAATAATATAAGGTGTTAAATGGTATTTTACCCTTACTCAAAGCCTTTAAATCATTTATAAAGTGTTTTTTATTAAACAATTACATTTTTACATAAAAATAATCTTAAATTGTTAGAAAATATGATTTTATTATCATTAAATATTTAGGATATTAAAATTATCCCCCTTTATTGACTTTTCATCCTAAATAAGTAACTCTAGCTCTCTTACTTGAGCAACTCAGGTAACTAATCTCAATCATTAGACTCACGCTTCCATGTATTCTCTTGGATCCATCCAGGCTTCCATCAAATTCAGATGACTGATACCATCTTTCCTTAGAGGACTTTCTCAATATAGTCTAATATATACATCATATTCTCTTCATATGATTCATCTCATTTCAAATCAATGTCCTCAAAGTCTATAACTTGAAAAGGATCCGGAGTGTACCTACAATGTTTAGAAACTTAGAACACAACATGCATGCCTTAATAAACTGGAGGAAATTCAAGAAGACAGGGAACTATCCCCACCCATTTTTGGATCTCAAAGGGTCACCAAAAACTTAGTGTGGGATTTTCCTACTTCCTCAGTCATTAGTTTCCCAAATGAGGAGTCACTCATAAGAAAAGATAATTTCAAAAAGTGAACTCCAAATTTATCCTACTACGATTAGTATAGGATCTATGTGAGATTTGAGCAGTGATAAAACTCTTATGAATTAGCTTCAATCTCTCAGAGGTCTCCAGAACCAAATTGGGTTTCATAACCACTACCTAGACCACCTCATTCTATCAAGCGATTAATGATATGATCACACATAAAGAGCCTCTTAAGCTGAAAAATCTAGGTGGTCTTCCCATGCTCCACCAAAGTTGATGGGAAAGATCAATGTATATCCTAAAATATGTATATAGTCCACTTGTACCTTCCATCTATCATAGGATGGTAGAGTGTTATTAATCTCAATTGAGTCTCTAGGGATTTCTATAACCCTTATGACAACTGCAATGTAAAACGTGTGAATCTATCTGAAAAAAATCCTCAAGGGAAATAGCCATGATCATACTATCTCAGAGATGTAAATAAATTCCAGTTTGACTACTAGGTAAGTATCATTGATTGGTAAAAAAAATGAAACTTTTTTCTACTAATTGAAAATAAACCAGACTACATTATGAATCCTTTATATCCTAGGTAACCCCATCACAAAGTCCATCATGATGTCCTACCACCTCGTATGGTAACAATTTTCTCATTACTATCTATTGGATGTTGATCTGCTACATAGACATGGAGCACCTTAGATCCATGACCCTATCCATGACTCACCTGAGTCCCTTCTATTTAGAGCTAATGTTTTGGACCCTAGTTGGATCCATGGTCCCCTTATTGTGTATGTCTCAATCCTTTACGATGACCTATCCTCATAGATTTCGATAAAAACTTCCGAATATGTCTTGTCTTGGCACACTATTGGCACTAGATCTGAGGTGATGGTAAGAACTACCAATAATTACTAACCTCCTCATAGATGAAGTGCTTCAGAACTCTTTCTTTCACAAGAGGTGTGACAATAAGTTTCTCTACCCTAGCTATCGACCACCACTCTAGCACAAAACGTTAGCCTTACTCTTCCTTATTCCAAAAGTATAACATGAAGGTTCATTAGAAACCATGAGAAGTCTTGAAACTATACACCTTTTTGTCCTTTCTTATCCACTAGGTCCTTTCAAAGTAGCTATGTGTGAGATCCCAGGTTTTTCCTTAAGGTACTAATATTTTCATTTTAACTCTTGGATTTTGAACTAATATGTATTTCCAATGAGGTCATGGGAGTTTTGGGGGGGTTTCCAGGGCTTGTTCAAATCCCAGAGCCTGAATTTTGGAGAAAATTAGTTGGGCCAAATAGTTAGAAGAAACTGTGTGACCCAAGACACATGGTTACTAAAAACCAAGCGGGGCCAGATAAAGAGCATATAAGGATGCACATTTTTCCTAAATATTTACCCAAGACCACACGCCCATGCCGTAAGCTCTGTAGTTTTTTTCATAGGTGTACAAAATATTTTGAACGTGGTTTCCCAAACCATGCGCATGTACAATGTGGGTTCTCTATTAAGGCTGTGAAGGGCGCATGGTCAGTGCACAGTTTGGTCAACTATGTGGCCAAACCATGAGACCCCTGTTAGTTGAAAAAATTTATATTTTTTACCTTAAAATTATATTAACTTAAACCCCCTTCCTCCTTTTTCATTTCCATCATTCATGAGTTCCTTTATCATCCTTTGAGAGCATCCCACACCTAAGCTTGGGATTGAAGGAAATCACTGATCAAGACTCTATTTCTTCTATTATTAGTCTCATTGGATCTATGTTGGTGAGTTATTAATTCCACTCACACCTTCCACTATTTATCTTCTTCTTGATAGAGTTATTTTGGTGCAAGATAATATGACCAATTTTTAGTTTATTCATCCATTTATATAATTTATTCCAATCTAGGTTGAGATAGGAGCTGAAACTATATGAGTGTTCTACCATGGGTATATGGTAGGTCTTCTATACCTTTCCATTAAAGTTTGGTGTTTTATATACCCTATTTCTGTTGTTCCATATGTCAGAACTTCTTGTGTTTCCCTTAAAATTAATTGAATTCATTGATTAAATTTATCAGAATCTATTTAGGTTTCCCACTTAGCACCATTATATGGTTGGAGGTCATTCAGCTTAGCCTGAGATACCCATGTGGGGTGTTCTTAGCCTTTTTATCATTAGGCCACCTGTGGGGTTTATTAATCCTTCTCCTATATTTATGATAATTTAATGATTATAGGATAATTTCTATGCATATTTTTTATGTGAATAGTTATGATTAAATGGCTACATTGTTAAATGGTAAAATTTGGAATGGTTTGAATAAACGCATGGTATGTGAATGATAATGAAGTGGGTTATGAAATGAGATGATGAAATAATAATGTTAGTAGATGCCTTAAACATTTCTACTTCTCATATTCTGATTACATTTGATTCCATGGACATTTATACACTATGGATCTTGATTATGGCAGTGGATGACTTTGACATTTATACTCCTAAGATTGTGATTTCATAGGATTCCATGTAAATTTCCACTTCATAGATTCATTTTTCTTTGGATGTCAAGGACGTTGATACTCCTTGGATCTGAATATCTTGGACTCACCTTAGACATGTTATATGGACATGCACCTTGGTATCAACCCAAGTCTTTACCAAGTTTACATTGATATGCTCCATGGTCTCGATGAGGATTCCTACGTCATTTATACCTTGGATCCGACCCTTTCTGGCTAGACACTTGATTACACAACATAGTCCATTGTGGATGCTTTATCATGATTTAAAGTTAACCTTTGATTACTGGTTCTTATTTTCTATTCATTGGGTTCCATGGTTGGATGGAGAGGATCACATCTTCATTTTACACATTAATTTTATTACTGTTATACCTGTGATATATTGATGATTATTTCACTGTTTATACATAGACTGGACTTTTTGTAGACACTATTGGCGGTGGCTTACTGAGTTTTATCTCACACCCTATTTGGGACATCATTGGGTAACCAGAAATTCTTCATGAATATAGGTAGGGACCGAGGCAAGTTCCCAGTTTATGATACTTTATTTGATCATTTTTTAGGAGCAGGGGATCAGATGACTGAGCTATGCTCGTTATGCTAGATGGGGATAGTTAATTTTGGTTATTTTTGATCTTTTGATACATGTACAACATGGGATTACTATTTCCATGTATTTACAACCATTTCATATAGATACATTACATGATCATCATATTTTATATAAAGTTTATTTTGGATTATTTTTTATTATTGTCTTATGAATGTTTAAATTTTGTCAGTTATTGATATTCTTATACTATTGGTTGATATGTTTACAACACTGTGTTACATTCTGAATTGAGGGTATCTTCACCCCATATACAAACCCTAGACCCTCTCTTCTAGTCAGCACCCTCTGGCATATAGTGAGATGTGGTTAAGACATTTTGACCCACCTGCTTGAAGCACCTTTTAGTGGATCTCAATTTGAGATGTTACAAAGTGATGTCCGAGCCATTTATTTTCTTTTCTTTTCATGGATTAATATTTTGAGACAATATACAGGATATTAGAAATAAGTTTGAATTTAGTAATAAGCTGTTCCTAGCTGTATCTAACCCACTTACAGAAAAAATCAAATTGCTTAAACTGAGAAATTGTTGTTCTGTATTTTTCCTATTACAGTTGATTTGATTCCATCATTGGGTAACCCACTTGATGGTTTTTGTTTCTTATAATTATTAATTTTACTATTTCTTGATGAGATGAGGGAATTAAATCTCATTAATAATTTTAGTCACCTTACACAATTAATATTCCATGAATTTTTCCATGCCATATAGGATGCATTTCTTGACATCATGACATTATTATGTGTGCCTTTTTTGATAAAATTATTATTTGATTAATGATTATTAAACAAGATTGAGAAACATAATTGGTATTTAGAGTGCCTTTCAAAATGTAAAAAAATTTTCCTTCATAGGCTACAACATAAACCCTAAGAAGTCAATTATGGCATGTGGAGTCACAGACCATTGGTTAGATGGATTGGAACGTGTTATGGTTGAGATTAAATAGACACAACAGATTGGTTTATAAGGTTTATGGGACCTTATAGGTTGGAAGTGGTGATCCATTTGGTTAAAAAATTTAAATATAATTTAAATATAAATATGTATGTAAGAAAAATTGAAACCAAATGGAAAGGTAACTGTTAGATATATCACGACCCATGATATAAAAAAGAGAGCTTGAACCAGAACCAAATTTGGAGTGGACAATAGATAGTGTCTTTTGTGTTATTTATGATCATTCATTATACCCAATCCTATATTTAGAAGTATGAATAGGGGTGAATATTTTTTATAATAAGGATTAGACCAATCATATACTTTTATTTGTGATATGGTTGTCATCGAATCTTGACGGAGGCATGTTCTTAGAATTTTTAGAGATAGTCCATTACGATGACCTCCAGTCATGTTCCATGAGGGCAATGAAGACCATGTTACAGAGGTGGTGGGACATAAGCCACAAGTAGAACATCCAATAGTCCCACTTGATATACTTCATGTAGTTATTAATATGGGTTTTGATTCCCAATTCTATGAGGGTTTCCTAGGCTTCATGTAGACCATCTAGGGAGCCCTACAACCTAACCCATCAATGGAAAAGATGAAGCATGGGGTATAGTAGTAGAATTCACCCATGTTTTGAAGGTATGGTGATCCATAGTACAATGAGATCTATATTGATAATAATTTATTGATTATATAGCATCTAGAGACACCTCCTAATAGGAGAGTGAATCTCACAACGTATATGCTTCATGGATCCTACAACTGTTGGTAGGATGTTATGAACTGGGTTTATAGGATAAAGGATATGGATTAGAGGGATTTAAAATCCTTATTTTATGATTAATTATTTCTTGAGACCCTAATATATGAAAGGAAAGGAGATTTTATACACCTGGAGAAAGGTGAGATGAACATTATGGAGTATTCAACACACTTCAAAAAGCTTCATTGTTTTCACTTATTTATCTTACTAATGAATCATTGAGGGAGAGATGATTTGATCAAAGTATCAAGAATATCATTTGATCATAGGTAAACATGTTTTACCTAACTAGTATAACTATGATAGTGAATCATTCTCTTATTACTAAATGAAACCTAAGGGAATTTGGGGGCGTAGAGCAGGGTAGTTCATCCTCTCGACCCATTGGTTCAGTGTCAATTAAAATAAAACACCGTTTTGAGGATTATCAGGAGGGGAATACCAGCCAGAGTATGAGTGATGGAAGTTACGTATTATGTCATCAGTTTGGGGGAAAAGTACATATAAGGAGTCTGTGTGATAAATACCCAGTCGAGTACTGGGCATGCGACATGATGGACCATGTACTATGATTCTCCAGGACCTTCCCTCCAATACTCAATGGAAGGGAATTCACTTTGACTCAAGTTTAGGATCACGATTCCTAGCTACACATTAGGCTAGGATATAGAGTAATTATAATCATTTAGAATAAGGTGATGGTAATGGCCAATGTAGTCCGGAACCAGTTATACTACGACAAAAAATTTGGACCACTCTAGATAGAGAGGTTGTTTCACATGGCCAAGATTCAGGAAAAATATATTCTATACGGCCTACACCTGAGGATCAGAGCATCATGATATCTATGGTGAGAGGTATGATTTTAGTATCCTATACTATGGTGTCTACTCTTTTTGATACAATTGTTTCCCATAACTTCAAATCTGTACCTATTGTGTAGAGACTTTGATTTTTTGTTCTATTTTCTAATGGTGTTATGACACTTGATAATATTTTGGGGATTAAATTTGAGAGTGTACACCGGTGTAGAGAATTTATTTTGAGATTGGTGAGTTTTTCTTCCAATGGAATCTTTTTTCATCTATATTACCTTGTTTGAAATTATAATCCGGATGGAATAGTTAGATTTTTATCATTCCCATGTCGTTTTTTATCTTCAGTGGTTGAATTTCACATCACTGGAGGGTGGGGTTTTTATTCACTGAGATGAATGGGAAGTCTAAACAAGCCATGATAGACCCAAGAATTGTGGACTAGGAAGTTTGATAGTCTATATTGCAAGCTTATATCTAGATGACAAGGTATCACTTTTGAATATTTCCCTCCAATGGTTTATTGTTTTAGGGATGTTTTATTAAATAACTTTTTAGGACTACCTATTTATAGATAGGTAAATTTTTTAAATCAAGCTAGTGCTAGGAGATGAACCAATATCAGTTCCTCCTTATAGGACAACTACTATAGTATTGCAAATTCTCAAGATGAAGCTATTGGATTTAGAAGAAAATGGGTTTATATGACCCAATACTTCTTCATGTGGTTCACTAATCCTTATTGTGAAAAAGGGATAATATAACCCTTAGTCTATGTGTGAATTATTTAAAATTGAATATGTTAATGCTTAAGAAATGGTATCCCTTTCCATGGATAAATGTTTTATTCAAGAAACTCCAAGGATATCAGGTTTTCTCAAAGATTTATTTGAGGCATGTTTATCACCATGTACATGTTTGACCTTTAGATATACCTCATATATATTTTCAAAGAAGGTATGTTTTGTATGAGTATTTGTTTATGTCATTTATTCTTTTTAATATGCTATCATTTCTGATGGAACTGATGAATCAAGTTTTCCATCCATATCTGAATTCATTTGTTCTGGTATTTCTAGATTATATCTTGGTATATTATCAAAATTGAAACAACCATTCCAAATATATTTAGATCATTTTGAATAATATGAAAGAGCATCAATTATATGAAAATCCCAGAAAGTGCCACTTCTGTTTGGATAAGATTCAATTTCTAGGTCATATTATCTTGGTGATAGAAGTATCAGTTAACCTAGAGAAGGAGAGATCTATTGTTTTATGGGAGAAGACTAAGAATGTATTAAATATATGGAGTTTCTTAGGGATAGATGGATATTATTTCCATTTCATAAAGTACTTATCACACTTAGAAGCACCTATTATGGGATTTACTAAGAAGATCATGCAGTTTGTATGGTCAGATACCAATGATATAGCCTTTCATGAGCTAAAAGAGAGACTGAATTCAGCACCTATCCTAATTCTTCCAGATCTAGGAAAAAATATATACTATGTATTGTGATTCTTCATGTATTGGGCTAATAGAAATTTTGATGCAGGGGGAGCGAGTCATGGAATACAATCTTGTCAGGTGATGCCAGAAGAGAGTAACTACCTGACAGACAATCTCGATTTTTCTACTATTGTCCATGCCTTCTACTATTGTAGGAATTATTTATTATGAGATAATTTTACAGTGTATAAGGACCAAAAAATCCTCAAGTACATATTTACATAGTATGATCAGAATTTGAGGCAATGAAGGTCGGTTGAATACCTATAGTCTTTTGAGTTCAATCTTGCCTATATGCCCAAGAAGGGAGATGAAATAGTTGATACACTGAGAAGAATGAATCAGATATAATAATTTTGGGATTCTAGTATCGAGTAGTTTATTTTAGCCTTATTCTCAGAGATGCACTTGGAGGTGTAGGATGGAAAAGGGAAAAATTGTCTGTCATCCTTAACAGTGACTTCCTCTTTTCTAAATATTGTGAGGATGATACATTTATCTAATTATGAGATCCTATTCTTGCAAGATACCATGGAAGGTGATAACCCTCTTCCTAGTTGGAAAATTGGAAAAGATGAAATTCTATGCATACATGGTCCCTTTTGGGTTCTATAAAACATATGTGGGGACTTGATGTGAGGGTTTAAAGCCTCATATTGGGAAGTAAATCCAAATGTTACTAATATGTATTGGGATTTATGCCACCAATATAGATGGATGAGAATGAAACGAGTGGTAACTGGTTTTTTCATGAATTGTTTCACCTATCATCAAGTGAAGAAAGAACAACAACAACTAACTAGGATTTTAAAATATTTATCCATTATCGAGTGTAAATGAGATAATGTTGTGATGGGTTTTTTGATTAGAATGTTGAGGTCGTATCTAGGAAGTTATTCTATATGGGTTGTTGTGGACAAGCTCATGAATCTCACCTATTTCCTACTGATCAACGAGTCATTATCAGTAAATGATATCTGGAGGTTATATATCAGTGATATTTTAGGCCTTCGTTGGGTTCCTCATAAAATTTTATCAGATAGGGATTCCCAATTTATATCTCAATTTTGGAATGCGTTATAGAGGGAATTGGGTACACAGGTGTTTCTGAGCACAATATGCTACCATTAGACCAATGTACAGTTAGAGTGCACTATACATGTTCTATATTCCACACTTAGAGCACAGGTCTTTGATTTTGGGGTCTCTTGGGAGTGACATATACCACTGGTAGAATTCACCTACAACAATAGCTATCAAGAAACTATACAGATGGTACCTTCTAAGGATTTATATGGTAGTACATTCCATTCAACCTTATATTGGTTAGAGGAAAGTGATATTGTGCTTCCCATACTGTATCTCAGGAAGTATAATTCAAAGTAGGCTCAATTAATTAGAAATTAAATGGATGCTACATAGTCTAGATAAAAATCTGACACCGATATCCATTGATGACTTCTAGAGTTCAAGGTCGGGGATCAGGTCTTTTTAGGTATCTCACCAATTATGGGACACAAATAAATTATGATACAGTGTAAGATTTCACCCTGATATTTCGGGCCATTCGAGATTCTACAGAGATTTGAGCAGGTAACCTATCATTTTCAGTTACCTCAGAGGTACAGAGACATGCACGACGTCTTCCATGCGTCTCAGTTGTTTTGTTATCACTCATATATATCTCATACTATTTATCCAGATGAAATTGAGCCATAGGTAGATGTATCCTTTGAGTACCATCATATTTTTATCATTGATTAGATAATGAAGGCTCTCCATGGTCAGTTAGTTCCTCTAGTACTCGTATTATGGTAGCATGACCATGTATATGATGAGACTTGGGAGTGGGAGGATGACGTATGTGCTCAGTGGATGGGGTTATTCCCATATAATACCTAACCATCCATGAAAGGTAAATTAGGGGATGAATTATTTAAGTGGGAAGATTGTAATAGAATATGTTTTTCCTTTATGTATAGATCTTTTTTTACATTCAGTTTAACTCTTTGGTTTTGATGTAATGTGAGTGCCTAATGATTTCACGTGAGTTTAGGAGGTTTATGAGGCTTGTTCGAGGCTTAGAGCATGAATTTTGGGGAAAATAAGATGTTCCACACACCGTGAGGCCATATCCACAAAGTTAATATTAATCATGTAGGGTTGGACAGAGAGTAGAAAAGGGCACACAATTTTCCCTAAATGTGCGCCTAGGGCTGTACACCCATGTAAAAAGCCCTTTAGTTTTTATAAGAGGCATTAAAAACTATTTTTTCATGGTTTCATAAAATATGTTCATGAATCGTGTGAGTTCCCATTTGAGGAAATAAATAGAGCATGGTTGGTGCATGGTTTGGCCAAATGGGCAGCCAAACCACGTGACCCCTATTAATTGGGAAAATTTAACTTTTATCCCTTAAAATTTTATTAACCTAAACCCCTTCATAATTTTTTATTTCCATCATGTATGAGTTCATTTATCATCCTTTTAGAGAATATCACACCTAAGAAAGTGATAAAAGGAAATCCCCAACGTGGAGTTTTTTTCATCCACCATCAGTCTTGTTGGATCTATACCAATGAGATCTCCATTCCTCTAGAATATTTTAATATTTATCTTCTCCTTGGTGGATTTATTTAGGTTCTAGATAATATTAACTATTTCAAAGGTATTCTTTTGTTTATATATTTTCTTCCAATTCGGTTTGAGATAGGAGCTGATACTTGACGAGTGTTCTACCACGATAATATGGTAGGTGGTTTATACCTTTCACTTAAATTTCAGTGTTTTATATTCCTTGTTTCCATTGTGCCTCACACCAGACCTTCCAATGTTTCCCTTAAAATTAATTGAATACCTTGGTCAAATTTATTAGGACCTTTTTAGGGTTCCCACTTTACACTATTATATGGTTGGAGGTCGTTCACCTCATCTCGATCCACCCATGGGGTGTTTTTTACTCTTTTATGTGATTAAGACACCCACATGGTTTGTTGAGATTTCCCTTATATTTATTTGAATTTAATGAGTTACAAGAGAAGTTTTATGCCTCATTTTCCTATAAATACTTATGATTAAATGCTTATATTGTTAAATGGGACATTGTAGAATGGGTTGGAAGAAATCAGGGTATGTGAATGATAATGAAACCAGTTATAAAATGAGATGATGAATTGATAATGGTAATGGATTCCTTGTACATTTATAAACCTTGGATCCTAATTGCATTGGATGTCATGGATATTTCTACTCTGTGTATTCTGATTATGGTAGTGGATATTTCAGACATTTCTACTTATAGTATCATGATTATATAGGATGTCATGGACATTTCTACTCCATGGATCCAGTTTACTTTAGATGCTAAGAACATTGCTACTCCTTATATTTGGATCTCCTAAACTTTCCTTAGACATGATCTATGGACATGCTCCCTATGATCCACCAAATTATTTACTGAGTTTCCATCACGATACTCTATTCACTTGTTAGTGATTCTTTTTTTATTTAAAACTTGTATCTAGCCCTTTCAGGCCTAGGAATTGATTACATGACATATGATGTTGTGGATTATTTATCATGATTTAAATTTATCCCATTATTATGAGTTCACATTTATTATTCACATAAATCCAAGGTTGGATGGATAGGATCACATCTATATGTAACACATTAATTTTATTACTATTATATCTATGATATACTTCACACTGATTCATTTTTTATACCCAAAATGAACTTTTTACAGTCACGATTAGTATTGTCCTACGGAGTGTTATATCACACTTTGTTCGGTCCTCTTTTGGGTACCCAGATAAAATTCATGGATGTAGGTAGAGACTAGGGAAAGTGACCATTTTATGATGCTTGATTTGATCATTGCTTAGGAGCATGGGAGCATAGGACTGAGCTATGCTCGTGATTTTAGTTGGAGATATTTTTTTGGGCATTTTTCTTCATTTGATACACGTAATGTATATGATGGATGTTTCCATGTGTTTCCTACCACTTTATATAGAGAAAATACATGATCATCATATTGTATATGACACTGATTTTTGATTATTTATTATTACATTATTATGGATTTCTACCTTCCATCAGTTATTGACATGCTTCCACTATTGATCAATATGTTTAGACCACTATGTTACACTCTGACATGGGGGAATAGTTTCTCCACAAACACACTCTCGTCCCTCTGTACTAGTCAACATACTTTGGTGTTTGGAGAGGGGTGCTTGAGGCCATGTGAACCAATGGCTTGGGGCACCGTTTAGTGGACCCCATGTTAGGATGTTACACTCTATGAGTCTTGTCACATGGGAAATCATTATTATTAAGATCTTCCAATGTTCTTTGAGTTCACGGGAACAATATGGATTTAGTGTACTCATAAGGAACTCTTCAAATAAAGGATTTTTCAATATTTTCTATGTTATTCCTGAATGGTTCACCACACCCCACAACTACTTATTGGATCCTTGTAGCATAAACACTGACAATTTGAGCTTACAGACTTCGAGTGTCTCAATGAGATCAAAAACATCCTCAATGATTCATATATAATCCTTCACCTATTGTGGTACACCCGTTCCCTAAAAGGTTGGAGTATGTAGATGATAGAAGTCTCAACCATAGTCTACCATAGACCTTGGTGGCAGAACTCTCGGATAGAGTGGTCCAACTGAATGTACCACTAGGGTGGGTGTGGAAATGTGCTCAAGAGAAGTCTAATAAGATGGTGGTATTCCCAAACATCTACAAGGTGAAATATTATATAACATAAGGAACATTTGGAACATAACACGTCCCAACCAATATATGGGATCACCCAAAGTTTCCTATAGGAGTCTACCCTTAAATCAAGGTATAACTCACCTAGGACTAACCCTTGTCTTCATCCCTGCACATTAATGACAATCATCATATATATAATAACAAAACAACATTCTCAGTTCAACTAATTAATTCCAATAAAGATATATCATAGTTTCGTGTCAACATAGATATATCACATAAATAGAAACTATCCCAAATAGGTAGAAGAGATCAAGGAATTCAATTAAATAAATACTATGCATCACAACAATGAGTATATACATGGAATGTGAACCTAAGATCATTGTAAGGATTCATTATTGTATGAAAAATCTCAAAAATCACATATCAACATCATGATAATCACACAAGGTGATTTTAAACAACTATAATAGAAAAACATAAATTCCAATTTTATGGTAACGCAGAGGTGCACTATATAGTGTTGGAAAAATAATATGATATTTCCCCTTCCTGAGTCCCAATCATTTTGTATCATGTCTACCCTATCTGAGATTAAGGAAAAGATAAGAAACAAGTTAGCGAGTCATGGTGCTCTGATACCATTTGGTAATATATGGACCCAACCCACTAGGTCTGAGCTGGGCACTATGTGACCTCATGTGTGCCTCCCCGTATACAAGAGGCTTCCAAGTAGTAGAAAGGGTATAAGTCTAATAGTTGGTAGACTATACCCACTGTATCATGTCAATGGGTAGAATGAAAAATAAACAAATATAATAAATAATTATAGTAAAAATAAAGAAAATAAATAAATGACATACATAAAAAGAGCTCTCAAGGTGGTAAGCCTGCCCAATATATAAGAAATAGATAATAATGAAAAGTAAATAAATAAACATTTATGGTCCTTCGGAGTCTATCCTGGTCCATTCCAGCTCCATGCTCCACTTTTCAATTGTTCACCATAGGGACCTTTCCCTTTACTTGATATTTGGTCATAAAATCTATAAGTGCAACGAAATGCTTGAGTAGGGAGTGAGTATAAGACTTATTAGGACACCACCAATTCATCCTTACCATAATTTCCCAATTTATATAAAATTTGATATCACGACATAAGTAATTCTCAATAAACACACAACATTTGCTGATTTATCATGCCACTACCATAGATTATGCTTTATCGAGCCTTGTATTTTATCACTTCTAAACATAAAGCATTGATAAAACGGAAACCTATATCAACACTAGATAAAGATGATGATATTTGTAACTTTTATCAACTCTAAAAAAGGAATGAAAAGATTGTACCCTTTATCCGCACAAATTTTAGCAATGATAAATGTGCATCTTTATCAGTTCGTTTCTTAGCACTAATAAAAATTTTCATAAAAAAACATTATTAATATATATAGAATTATTATCCTTATATTCAAAAATTAATTTTTATTTATATACATTAATTAAAAAATGCATGTATATAACTAATGTAAATATGATATATTAATATTCTTTTAATAATTCAACCAATTATATAAATATTAATGATTTATTGTTAATATGTGATATTGAACTTACATGGTTATATCAATTCCTATGTGCATATATGTGTCTGCATTATGTTGTGTGTGTGTGTTTTGTGTATGTGTATATATAGTTTTTTTACATGTATAGATGTATATTTGTGTATGTATACGTGCAGATGTATGTGGCATATATATATATATATAACATGTGAGCTTGTGTATGCATGGTATATACTTATTTTACATTATATGTATATTTGTTTCATTTTTGATATAATATTTATGGATTTTATTCATTTTTATACATATTTTTATTTTACTAAGTATTATTTTTAATATTCTTTTAATTTAGAATATTAGTTTTTATTTAATTTTTTTCGAAGTTGTAATATTTTTAATTTTTTTGAGATTTATATAATTAAGATATTTAAATACATTTTTTAATATTTCTTTCATTTTTGTACATGTTTAGAATTCATGTAGTTAATATTATATAAATTCAATTTTTAAAATAGTTTTTTCTATTAAATTGTATTTATTTATTTTTAATATTACTTTCATTTAGTATTATTCATACATTTTTAATATTTTTTATTTATTATATTTATTGGAATTTAGTCATTCTGTAATATTTTTTTATACCTATATTTCTCTTCAATATATGTCATATTTTCAATATATTTGCAATTTATATGAATAATATTTATTAGTCTTTGTTTATTAAGTTTTAACATTTAAAATATGTTTGAAATATATATAATTGATATATTTAAATGATTTTTTATTAAATTTGTAATTTAAATCATTAATTATAAAATTACAAATATATATAATTTTTTTAAAAAATATTTATAAAATTTTAAATATAAATAAATATATAAATATATATTTAAATAATTTTAAAATAATAATTAATATATTTAAATAATAAATATATAGTCAGAAGGTTCAGGAGATAGGCAAGCTTGCTCCTAAAAAATTTATTAGAAAATAAAGATGATAAAATAAAAAAGCACAAGATCAAAAAAATACAAGACCTCATCTATAAACAGAAACCATAAATGAAGGGAATTAGGCATCCTCATAATTGTGATTAGAAACATCATTAGAAGATTCACACTATGACTGTGATTACTCTGATTTAAGATCACAAAATTCTTATCCCTGAGATTTTTCTAGTCCATAGTGAGTTGGATTGTAGAACGACCTAACCCTCCATGTTTTATCCAAATCATCACAACCACATCCTCAACCATGAGATTTTGGATGATGACCCCATTTCCAAGACATAGACTACTTCCATGCCCCTTTCGAATCATCCCTCCCCAATTCTGTAATTTCATCATCCATAATTTATATTTTTTCACCATGACCTATCTGTAATGTAGTCTTCAATATATCTATATCAAAGTTGCGCTGTATTGGAAACACATTCTTATCTCTATCAAGAGTCTCATTCTATTTAACATTGCACACATGTTTTGTAGCAGATGTTAAAATCCTCATTCTACCACCTCCATCTTCAAAGCCACCAAGAGCATCACTTTGTTGAGCACCTTCATCATTTAAGTGCATGGGCTGTACCATCAGATCTACTGGAGAAGCCTAGGATAGACCCTTTTCAAGGGTGATCACTTGAGATATAGTCATATCATTAATATCAGGAGAATAAACTTTTCCACCACATCTTAAATCAGATGAGCTTCGAAATAAAATCCCATATCAGGAACATCCTCATCTGCCCATGAATGTTTCTCATTAGAAACATGATTAGTGACTTTAACTACTTTAAATGTTTTTTTCTCGATATAAAAAACAATTCTATTAGGAATAATTGAGTGCAAAGAAACTAGATCATTTGGATGACTAGGGTGATCAACCCCATCCTCTCCAGTGTTGATATTATTCAGATCTCCTTATGAACTTTTTTGGACAATTCCTACTTCAGAAGATGAGAAACTAAATCTTCTTCAACACCTTGATGTTGTTGGAGCACATTAAAATTGTCCTTCCATGACTTTGGAGTAGAGTATTTCATAGAGCCTCTTCTTCATTTATCATCTATGTGCCCCTTCATCCCACATGAACTACAAAAAATCATTTTTCAACATTTACTAAAGGCATGCCCAATATTTTGGCAACCTATGCAGAGTTAAGGAATATTTTCGAACTCAATTTCTAAATAAAACGTATAATCATTAATAGATAAAACCACTATTTTGATCATAGTGGAGGTGAGATTAATCTTCAAATGTAGTTGAGAAAAATGGACATATCTTACCCTTTATGTTTCCCTATCCATTTTAATTAGATAATATATGTGGATTTCAAAGAAACCAAATAAGATGATGAATTCTAACCCAAAACTGAGGTATATAATTCTTTTACTTAGATGGATTAAATACATGATCCTAGTATTGAATTATAAGGACCCCATGCTTCAAGTTTAAAAGGATGAATCTCCATGCCCTTGACTTTATCAGAGCACTCAAAAATACAATGTGAAAAAAACCCCTTCTCTAGTGAGGTGGGTTTCCAACCTTCAAAACACCAAATATAAATAATACATTTCTTAAGCTCAAATAGGTTCCAAATTTTTTTTGGACTTGAAAATAAATATGAGAAATGATAGAGTGCTTACATTACATAGTATTTTCTACTATGATGCCTTGAGAAGCTTCAATTAAGGTCTTGTCTCCCTTAGTCAAGATTTTTTTGGGATACCAAATTAATTGAATCCCTGATTCCTTCAAATTATATGTGTTTTAGAGAAGATATTATATCACATGAGGTCTTAGAAGAAACTGATGCCATTTCTAGCTTTCAGATCTTTCCACACACCACCATGATCATCTATGTCGGATGAGACCTCTTTCTCGATATTTAGGTCGAAATATTGACCTTCTTCTTTAGCACTACCCATAATCTTATCATGATGATCTTGAACATCATCAATCTAGGGAATGATATCCCCAAGAAAATATTGAGTTGTTTCATCGCTCACTGAGGGGTTAATAGAATCCGACATATGGAGATCCACAATCTCAACCTTCACATTATCAGAAGAGATTAAAGTGGTATCATAAATAGTTGGTAGAAGTTGTGATCCTTACAAACTCCTCTATTTATTCCTGATTCCTTCCTCATCAAGACTCTAAATTTTAAAGGCATAAAACTCTGGATTATTAATGGACTCCAACATATCAAAAAACATGGGTGAAGCACCTACAAACCTACCTCTTTGACCATCATGATCATCAATTTTACTAACAGTACACCCTGCTGCCCCACTAACTTGTAATTAGAAATCATCATTGAATTTTCGAACAACAAGAATTGGAGGGAACTCATAAATCATCTTCACAGTATCTTCACAAGAGTGATCCCCACTACCATGTATAGAGGTAGCCTTTAATTGAGTATTCAAGAAAAGGGGAGGGGTATCCTCTTCCCCACCAGGTTTTAAATCCATGTTCCCAAAATCAAAAAAGGAACCTTGACATATCTCATTCACAACTAGGAAAAGAGAAAAAAAAGGATGTCTTCATGTTCATAATAGGTCTTGAAGATATGGTCTGACCTCCTAGGATACCCTTTTTCTGGAGTAACCCCCATGCCTACCACAACAATTATAGGTGTTACCATTCTAGTATAATATTTTAGGGCTTCACCTATAGCTTCAGATGGAAAAATTCACATGTTTTCCCTTGATATTGCCTTTAAAATGATCACCCACATCATCCATATCATCATTAAAAGAGACATCAATGAACCTCTCCTTATGTTTGAATACTTTCTAATCATCATCTTGAATGGACTTTTCACTTTTTTCATCCTGATCTTCCATATCAGTAGCTAAATAGATAGGATCCGCAGTGGTGTTTTCCTCATTACATATACCCAAATAACCATAAAAAAGCATCCCTACGAGATCCCACAACATGAGAATCTTCAACACCTTTGGAAGGTGAGGAAATGACATTATAAGGGACCAAAGTACCTATACCTACCTTGGTTCTAGCCACCACAAAAACAAAATAGGGAGAGGCTTGAGCACACCCACTATCCCTCACATGTCTATAGAAACTCTTATCTTTTTTCAGTAATCAGATAAGAAGACATATCTCCCCTTCCATGAACCTCATTTTGAGCATTAATCTGAACAAATATATTTTTATTTCCAATAGGTGATTTATGTTTGCAGTTATCAGCAGGGTGCCCATATCTCTTACAATTTAAACATCTCATACCCATATGGCAGTTGTCTTGAACATGTCCAATGCACAAGAATTTAAAGAAAAATTCAGGAACAAATTCATAATCAATATCAAATATATTTATTGTATTTATAATAATATAACTATACTTATAGTAATATACCAATATTTTTATGTATATTAATTTATAATTATAATTATAAATAAATATATTTATATGTATATATATATATTTGAATAATTACAAAATTATAATAAATATATATAAACAACAAATATATTTATTATATTTATAATCATATATATATATATAATCATATAAATATATTTATAATTATATAAAAATATTTACCAAAATATTTATTTATAATTATAATTTTAAATATACATAAATAATTATATTTATAAGTACATATTTACAATTCTTTTAATATATTTTTAATTATATAAATATTTTTTTATATTTATACATAATTATGTATATTTTTATATATTTATATTTATTTAAAATTATATTCTAACTGTGTTACTCGATGTCCTTTTTTCAGGTGGACACTCCCTGATGACAAAACTGTCTCAAGTTTGAGTCATGCCACACTAAAATTATTTTGGGAAATATCCTTTTTTTTACTGAAAAAATCATTCTCTCAACTCAGAATGATGATCTTTCCATCAATATGATATATGAGAAGCCACCTGCTTATCCTGTTGGATGCAATATGGTTTGGCATTAAAAGGAAAAGTTCCACATATGGTTGTTTCGTTCTTCATGCTCTCTGAGATGGAATATTATGGATAGTTTTAATAGATGGTATATGGGTAAAAGGCTCGTTGAGGAGTCATTTTTCAATAAAAGTGGAAAAATAAATTATAGAGTCAATGTTTATGGTGATGGTCCCTCTTATTCTATAAAAATGACCCTGAAATGGGTATGATATGGTGTTCCTCTGGGTGTGAACCCATATAGAGATCCATATGATTCTGGTGAGTAGCTTGGTAATTCTATTTTAATTATTAATTAATGCTCTAGCCATGATGGGAAGCACAAAAGTGAGGCTCTATAGGGAAAATATTCAAATGAGGTTTTTTCTTAGTGTACGATGCTAGAGGAAACTCCTTCACATCTTGAAGGGTAAGGTTTCATTATGTATCCACTAGCCAGAGACTTCTCAAGACATGTTCTATAGGAATATGGTTTCAGGAAATATGATGTTAAATAGAATGTTTATTATTATCAAGAGATTCATAATATCATTAGTTCTTTAATAATATCATGTAAATGGGATAATGTCTTAGATGATGGAAGTGAAAAAAAGAATCATATGGTTTTATTGGAAATTACCCAATCTACAGGCATCGATGACTCTATTTCTTTTAAAGAGGCTATTATAAATGGAAAAGAAAATATGGTCAACAGTGAAGGTTTAACTATGGTTTCTCCAAAAATATGGTCATAGAATGATTACTCTAATCTTCAAAGAAATGTGTCTACTAAGTCATCTTACAGGGCATCAATGATCAAGCTCACTCCGAAGCAGGAAAGGTCCATTACAGTGATCCTTAGGATCCTCAATAAAGTTAACTCATATTTAGAGAGGAAAACTGATGATGATGATGATGAATTTGACTATGATTATGAAAATGATCCTAAAATTTATAATCATTAAACTTCTTTTCTAGATGAGGAAATATCCCTATGTGTGACCCAATCCATTATCTTGTTATCTTGACTTATTTTTCTTTCATATTTTAATAAAAGTTCTTGATATTTTACTTATGGATAAACCTTCATATAATTTTATACATTTAATTATTTTATTTATATTTTTAAAATTATGTCTTCATCAGTGCTTTGTTAGTTCTCATAACGAATTATCTTTATCAGCATTACAAAATTACTGATAAAACATTTATTTATTAGAATTATAATTTTAGGGTAGATAAAGAGATATATATATTTTTAGTTCTTTTTTAGAACTAATAAATATTTTCTTCATTAGAACTTATTATTTTAGCGGTGATAAAAGTACTCTTGATATGTGCTTTTTAAAAGCATTGATAAAACCCTTCCCAATATTTTAAATAGAACCCTAACAAATTTATCGTCACTCATTTTGTTCAATATCTCATAGAACTAAATCTCTATCTCTTCTCTCCATCGATGATCTTAGATGAATCAACACATTCAAAAGGAAAGGTATGTGATCACTTAATATCCATCACTCCCGCTCAAACATAATTTTTTTGTTTTTAATTTTTACAAATGGTTTAAACGGATCATGTGAGAGATCTTATTTTTCCTCGATATACCTAACCAATTCTCCAACCAATAGTCCTAACATAAATCCATTGTCATTTTAACCTCTCCCATGTCTTCTCATTCACCTCACTCATTCATCATTATTTATCACTCTAATTACGTGAAGATCCTAGCTATGCATTGAAAAAACCATTCCTACTTATCATGTAAGGTGGTGACTGAAAATGGTAAGTGGACAAAGTTTTTTCAGAGAATATATGGTAATAGGATCCATGTTCAAAGTATTCCTCCTAGTCCAATAGATTAAGATCCAACAATTCTACCCATTTTCTTCCGTTACCAGGTAGAATAACCCAAATCATTTTAATATCTCCTATTTTTCTATAGGAATTATGAAATGTGTTTAATTTAGTTTGTATAATTTTTTTCTTTTTTTTTTCTATTTATAATGCTTGATAAAAATTAATTCACATTACTTTTGACACTTATACACATACTTTTTTTATATGCTATATTTTTTTAAGTTTGTTTTTAATAATTTTACCTTGTTATGGCATTAATAAGTTTTTATATTTTTTTAAATATTGTTTAATATTTTTTTACATTCTTTATATATATATATATTTATGGATAACTATTTGTTATATATTTTAAACATGTGGTATGATCTGAACACATGGGTTATGTACATGGATTATGGGCCCACATCAGTACATGAGATATTGATGGTTCATAAGAGTCTTGAATGTGAAATGAATGGTGTATAATTAAAGATCAAGTGAGACACCTGAAGTGAATTTTAATAATATAGTATTACCCTTGCCATGAAAATTAGAAAATGAGTATTATGATATCAACATATCATAGGTAATGTCAAGATTTTATACTAGGTCATATGTAGAATGAATTATCAAATATGAAAAAACTTGATGGTACAATAGAAACAGAACATGGGTCACGTTAATTGCTTACATATCATCATATGTTTATATAACATCACAACCCAACACATCTAACATTACCACCAATAGAGTGTGACTATGTCGACATAAGATATGCCATTTCTCTAATTTCAATGTAGCTAACAAAATTATTCCAACATAATGAGCATTGCGATTCTCGACTAATCCACTGTTGTTGAACTCCAGCCTACTAAACTACATTCTGAGTATTTAATGATGGTTTATCTTCTTGATATTTTTCTTAATTCTATAAAAATTAATGGTACTTGAAGTTTTTTAAATTTACTTAATGTAGGATTATAGGATTTTGTAGTTCATGAAAATGATAGTTTATTTATACATGCTTTAACAAACCAAAGAAGAAATCTTTTTTTTTCATTTCTGGTTAATGAAAGAATTAAATGAAGACTACATGGATATAAAGAGAGGTATCTCTATTTATATATTAATACATGTGTAAGGATAAAGGGTGGAATAATAACTTCAATTATATATCTTGAACTTAAATTTTAAATGTTGTTATTAAAAATAGGTTTATTAATTTGGAATTTTCAAAAGATGGTAGTAATTTTCAAATTCCAATTCCTCAGTTGGATTATTTAACATTCATTACATGTTTTATAAAAGGTGATTTAATTTTTTTAACCCTATTATGATGATAGTGATGGTTCTTAATGACTCTTAGGTGTTTAATTTTATTTACATTGATTTAAGAAATATAATGTTTTAAATTATAATGTGGTATTTATTGAATTGAATTTCTGGGAATGAGATGTTGATTGTCTCCTTTGATAAAACATAAACTGTATGAAATGGGAATGGAATATCAAAACCCCATATCTAGACTTCTGGTTCTTTTGATTTAAATTCAAGAGTTTCTTCAAACATTGGGTTCTCAAGACCTTATAATTGGGCCCTATAAATGTTTCCATCATATAAAAAAGACCAACTTCAGATTATAAGAATCTTGAAACTAAAACCCCACCCAGACCACTATATTCCCTATGAAGAAATGAACAAACACTAACTCTTCCCCCTTGTTGATTTCAATTGTTCATTACTTTTTTTGGATCTTGTATTTTTATTCAATTAATTGAGATATTGTGAAATTAATACTATATGAGATATTTATGTCTTTAAATAGATTAAAATTTAATTGGATTATTTTTAAATATATATAAATCACACATTTATTTCCTTCAATAATTTCCACCACTAAAAATCAATATTAATACCCATTATTCGACTCTTATTATCTTAGAGTAGTGACTTCATGTAGTTTAAATGATTCATTAAGAATGAGATTTTATGGTTTCCAGTATCATATGTTTTGGGTATTTATTTATTTTCTTAGATATTAAAATTACTAAGATAAATTGAATGGATATGAATTAAAAAATTGATGGATTACAACCGTATGAAAAAATAGTATGAGGATGGGGTGAAATAGTTCCCCATGTTTGGAAAAGATCATGTGGATGACCCTTTTCAAATCCTTTGTCTATGTTTATACTGTTACTATTCAAGACTAATTAGTCTAAAGGAGTGGGAAAAATTCTTGATCTATCATGGAATTGATAAAAGTTATAAAGGTTGTACTAAATATAGGGAAAAACTAAATTTATTTAGTGATTAGAATAAGAGTACATTTTATGGATCATCTGATATGATTAAAAGTGTAAAAAATTACAAAGACCTTATCAAGTATGTTATTATAACTATGAATGATGATAAAGATCATATCAAGGAAATGATAATGATAGTTGAAGATGAAATTCATGATTTTCCAACACAAATTGATAATTTAAAGAGTTTTAAAAAGATTCCATTATATTCTAGATCTACTAAATATACAACATTTTCATCCATACTAAAGCTATATTATTTAAAATATGGAATTGATGGAGTGATTCCCGTTTTACTAAACTACTTCCTATCTTGATCAATATTCTATCATAATACAGTGAGCTTCCTAGAAAAAAATATGATAATAAAAACTGCTATGCTCAATGGGTATAATCTCTAAAATAATACATGCATGTCTAAATGACTGTATACTATTTATCAAGGACCAAAAATCACTTAAAATCTTCCAAAAGTGTGGTTCTTATTGATATAAGAATGATGAATCAGGTCCAATAAATTTGTATGGTAATTTCCAATCATTCCAAGGTTTAGGTACCAATCTTTATGTGAGGATAATGTAATACAATTGACATGCCACACATATACAAGAAATAAAGATGGTAAACTTTATCACCTATAGACTCTTATTTGTGGAATATAATTTACCATGAGTATCCTGAATTTGAAAAAATGCTGAGAAACATTTTTCTTGTGTTATATACAGATGAAGTGAAACCTTTTTTTTTCAAAGTAGCACTAACAATACAAGGGTGGTTATGTGGGTAAATTATAACTTTCCATAATGGTTATGCATGAAAAAATAAATAAATTATGTTATTTATGCTTATATCAAGACCAAAACAACCATTTAATGATATTGATGTTTATTTGAATCAATTGATCAGTGATTTAAATTTATTGTGTGATTCAGATGTTACGTTGTATGGTTCTTATAGAAATGAATATTTTATATTGAGATCCATATTGTATGGTATGTTAAATTAATTTCCTGCTTATGAATTTTTTTAAGATATAACACTAGAGGAACTCAAGGTTGTTCCATTTGTGAACAAGGTATAAAATCAATTAGGTTGAAACATTCATCAAAGAATCTATTTTTGAGACATCTAAAATTTATACTCTTTTGACATAAGTTCCAATATTGTATGACATCAATCTATAGGAGTTTATAAGAACATACCACACCATATCCACTAATAGGTGATTAACTATTTGAGAAAGTAAAAGATAGGAATGTATCTTTTGGTAAACCTATTTTGAAAAACCTTACAAAAACCAATTAGAAAAAGAGATCATTTTTTTAATTACCACACTATAATTGTTTGTCCATTAGGTATTTTCTTGAGGTTATGTGTGTGAAATAAATATATATGTGATAGGTTCATTGTCATGTTTCCAAATGAACCTAGAAAAAAAATGATGGAATTAAGTCTTGATAGTATATGATTGACATGGGGGTATGGGTAGAGCTACCACCAGTGAAGATTGAAAAACTAAATTTTCTTCGTCCAACTGCTTACACTCCGTCCAAGAATGAGAGATATCAATTTTTTAAATTAGTGAATGATGTAACATCTCTATATGATTTTTCATAAAATATCAAGAATATTGTGTAAATAACTAATTTATAGTTAAAGGGCCTAAAATCACATGAATTTCATTTTGATTCAAGATATAATTTCTTTATATTTACATTTCATTTTCCCTAATAATGGAAATCTTACATTAACCAAGATCCATTTATTTTCAAATCTATATGAAACAAAGTTATAGACCCGGTGAAATTTCCATCTATGGAAGGCCAAATTGCTATAAAATTATGTGAATTGAAGATATTCCTTCCTATGAAATTCTTTGATATGATGGTTCACTTAATGGTTCATTTGGTTAGAGATGTTCGACTATGTGATCCTATAAATTATAAATGTATGTACTCTACTAAATATTATATGATGATTTTGAAAGGTATGTAAAAAATTGATGTCAGTCAGAAGGTTAGTATGAAGAGCTATATGTTGATAAGGAATCTATTGAATTTTGTGTTGACTACCCAGCCTATGTATAAATCATTGGACTATTCAAATCTCATCACACTGGGGGGCTTGTAGTTAAATAATTTCCCAAATAGATGTTGTCCCAATTACTATTATAGAGCAGGAGTAGGATCACCCTTATGATTTTTAGAATAGCTTAGAGATTTCTCCATATATTTAAACCTAGAAAGTAATTATTAGGAATTAAAATACATAAAGGGATAAAATATGGATATTAAATATACATAATAAGTATTTTATAGGATAGTTTTGATACCATAATTTTAAATATTCAACTAGATATATAGATTTAATTTTAGTATGGCTTCAATATCTAGCCAGAGGACCAAGTGTATGTGTGTATTATCTTATAATGGTTATTTAATTAATGGTTATATATTCTATACAAATTAACATGATTAACAAAATACCATGAAAAATAGTGCAGTTACACTTGTGGATGAATAAATGCATGTATCTGGTACTATGGAAAGAAATCTAATTTATGAGAATATTCCATACCTTTTCAGCATAAAATAAATATGGGATTTATATTATATAACCTTCTAGGTGATGATATTTCAATAAAATTGGGTTTATAATAGGAGTGTAGTTAAAATAGATGAATTGGGATTCATTAAAGTGGAATTTAGTAAGGAATAATATAATAAAGAACCATTTATATTGGCATTATAGGATGTACAGGTTTTTTATATTATAGATCCTATAAACCGAAAGTGTTCAATTATTCTATTATTGACCAAAACAACTAAATGGTTAGTTGTCAATTCAAATGATTTTATACCTTTAATTTATACATTGCAATCATTTCATAGTGGTCCCACTACAGATGGGGTCTTGTATATCAGAGGAGACCACAATAAGGGTATTTGGATACTCAATAAAGGGGTCAAATCCCTTAAACCTTTAATAAATAAAAGAGAGTTCAATAATCATATAATATTTTTTTAATATAAACTGTGTTAAATCATATTATTATCTATTTGCAAATGCATTTATGTAATATAAATTAAATGTTCAACCACTTCTGTAGAGAATGACTTCTGCACATGTTGATGTTCTCAATCTTGAAAAATAACAAGTTTCTTAATATGTTGATGCTTCTAATTGAGAGGAACAAAAACCTTCTACACATTTAGATGCTATAAATCCAGTGGAACAACATATTAAGTATTTTTAAGATTAATAATTGGAAGAAGGTGTGAAAAAACCATTGTTCCATAAAAAATAGTAGCATTGTATCGTGAAAGTGTTAACTAAAATTATTAAAGTGAGAGAAAAAGGCATTAAATTCAAGGTTAGATGGAATTCATGTGGTTAGCCTGTTAACCCCAACCAGTACATGTTCCATAGTTACATTGGGATCACCACTCAAATTTTCATGATGATTGATGTAGATTTGTGAAACAATTTTATTCCCATGCTTAAGACACTAATTTGGGAAGATATTAAGGTAACATTATGATATAAATTCTTTATTTTACTAATACAAAAATAATTAAATGTTTATTTACTATTCATTATCCCTTGTAGAGTGTATTTATAATAGATGAATCTGAAATGAAATTTATATTAATTCCAGCTAAAAGGGCTTGTTGATTCCTTTATAAAATTCTTATGAAGTGTCATCTCAAAGATGTTGAAGGTAAAATGAACTTTCACCCACTATAAAATATGCACACCTCATAAACCAAGAAGTATGGGATGTGTTTATTAGTCATTGCAGGGAGACATATTTTAGGTGTATTATGACTGGTAAAACATTTATTGATAATACATTTATTAATAAGTTTGATTATTAATATCAAATTTATGAAACAAAAATTGAGTGTGGAAAATAAGCCCTGAGCATCAAAACTGACACACCCCTACCATAAAGCTAGGATGGGATTTGGTTCACTTGAAAAAAATGGTGCGTGTTTCTAGTCTACATTAATAATTTTATGTGACATGAAATAATAACATAACTATGTTCCTTTTTTATATGTAGATTGATTAATAGAAATCCAAACCCACTTCTATCCTATGTCACATGTTATATAAGGAGGCTTGGGAAAATAAAGATGGGATAATAATGGAAGAAAATAGGCAAAATTCTGGGAAGCATGTGTAAGTATGACATAATAAAAATTTGTTTTGTTTTAAGTATGTATTACACAAAAATGATAACTTATTTTCCTATATTTTTTATCCGAATTAGACACAAGAATCAACATCATTTGTACCCAAAGAACAACTATTTTAAGTATCCTTAGAGTAGCTAGAATAGTTTGTACACATCAAAGGTCTGGGTTTTGGGGTATCACCTAAAATATATTTTGATAATATAAATTAACAGGGGGATAAAGATAATAAAATGAAAGATTGTAGTCACGATTAGACACTTTAGAAGAAAAAAATTATTGGTAGTCAGAGTTTTTAGAAAATTTAACAGGACGAAATAAAATAGAAGAAACAACATAACAACAACCCCTTAATGAATATCCCCCACCCCCACCAGCTTTGAGGTAATCATTACCCACAAAGGGATGCATAATAAGAGGTAATAAATATTATAATAATTATTTCTATGAAATTTGAATCAGCTAAACACTATACCTTTCCGATAATAATATTCTAAAATGTGTAAATGATTTTGATTTATATATTTCAAGACCCACCATCAACTTGTTTTTAGGGGTATTGTGTACAATATCCATTGGGATATCCTACACACACACAAAATTACAAAAGTTTAGGTAAGTGCGGGGATTCATGTAACTCATGATCCAAGTGACAAGCTACCTATTCCAATTGATGATGAATATATTCATATGGTTGAGTAAGATATTAGAACCATCATATAATAGAAATTAGATCTTGTAAAAATACATATCAACAAGGAGGTATTTATTTAAAATTTATTTTTATGAATTTTTTTTAACAATTAATGGAGAAATGCATCAACCAATGAATGCTATTACATACGGTAAAAGAGAAGGTGTGAAACAGAAGGTCTAATCAAGATTATCTAAAGGCTCAACCATCCAATTGAAAATATCATCACAATTTAACTTTATCCTACCTCTTCAACTTACCAATTTACTAATATTAAAGGTTCATGTGGATACAACATTAGAAAATGGTGATATGATCATAATTGATTTTGAATAACATGTGTAAGGAGAGGCCATTATAGACTATATTGGTTTTGAGGATGTAAATGAAATCCTAAAGAATTAATGGATAGGTTTATTAGTTATAAATGTATTCTTGAGGTGTGTTTTTATGACTATTTTTTCCAATAGTTGATATAGTATACTAATTATGACTAAGTTCTATTCATAATTTTTGTAGCTGTATATATCAATACTATTTGAAGGGAAAACCCTGTGAATAGAAATTTGGACTCATTCGTCTTCACATCACTTATACACTACTATTATCATTAGAACCAAAGAAATATGAATAAATAGAGAAAAAAATGGACACAATGTTTGAATGAAAACTCACAGATGACAGAGTATTATTAATACCCATGATGCTGGGGTAAAACTCTACAATTTAATCATATAAAATATGTTTTCATTCATTTCACTACTTATTCCTTTTTCTTTTTTAGGTAGTATTGGTTAATCATTTATTTCAATTTGGATACTCCAAAGTTTTATTTTATGGATTCAATAAATGAATACCCAACAAACCGACCACACATGATGATTTTTATCAATTTTTAATACATTAAATGAAAAAAATTAGAAATAAAATTCAATTTATACATTTTATATTAGGTTTTATTTAAAATTATGTTATGATAGAGTAGTGGTTAAATATCATAAAAATATTATCATGAGGATAGTCCATGAGCACAAAAATCCTATCTAATTATAAAAATGGATAAATATTATTGTATATATATTAACATTCCATTATCAAAACATATATAAAAACAAATTACTTATTTTTTCTCAATAATTGTATAGTTCCCAAAACTAACTAATGATTTTTTTTTGGTTATTATGTTTTCAAACTTATGAAATATATGTATTCCATCAGAAAACTAACATCCCCAAATATGTATTTATTATGATAATTACAATTTCATTTAAAATATTTTTTAATACTTTATTTATTTATATTTTTCCAATACTACCAGGACTATCCACAGTATGTGTATTCATAATAGGAAATATATTTTTAGAGAAATGAATCAGAAGAATACATAGCGTGAGATTGTATATTGACATCATAAAGAGGTGACTTCCTTCTACTTATTTTGTCAATTTTCTCATCATTTTGTCTACATTTTTTAGTTGATTTCCATATCATTTTTATCTGATACTTATTTGTTTTAATTTTCATAGAGATCATGAAGAATCATGATATATTCATGAAGAACTCATGTACTATAAATATGGACTCAACAAGGATGATTAACTCATGATGATGAAATTTTATTTTTATTCTACAATGCATTCAACATTATGGTTATCAAATAAAAATATTGTCATATATCCTCAACTGAATCTGATACAAGGTATACCTTACATGACTCATAGATAAGGTTATTAGTTTTAAATTTACATATCAGTTTAGAACACATTTTACAAAATCAAAATTGAGAAAAATCATTCATATTTTTTGATATTTTAGGAAAATGATTCATAAGTCATTTTTGATGTGTAGGAAAAATAGTCATAAGTCATTGCTACTACTTATTTAGATAATTTTTTCAAAATTTTATCTACCATTTTTAAGTTATTTTCATTATCATATTTATTTGATACTTATTATTTATGTTTCACATATCTCTTGGAAAGTCATACTTTTCTTTAAATTATCCATCAAAAGGAAAAAAAAGAGAGAACATGATCCTTTTTAATAGAATAAAAAACTGAATTTTTCATGAAATGGAAAGTGAATTGTAAAGATGCATTTACCAAGGAATTTTGAAACACTTGATTAGAAAATTTTTTATTGTAAAAAATAATTCATGAACATTTTCTTGAATGGTGTAAGAATCAACCACATCTCAATCTGATACACAGTGTGCATGATATGACTCAAAATGTATGTTTTTAGTTTATAGTATATATTTTAGTTCAAAACACACATGACACAATAAAAACAAATAAAACACATTCAATATATTTTTATACATTTTTTAAATGATCTATATGTCATTTGTGACATTTAGGAATTGACCTCACCTCAATCTGATACATGGTGTGTTCGGTGTGACTCAAATTGTGTGTTTTCAGTTTAAAATTGACATTGTTTTTCAAAACACACATCACGTACTCAAAAATGAGAAAATGAAATTTTATTGAGTTTAAAATTTATTAAAACAATCCATAAATCATTTGTGACATGTAGGAATTATCAATACCTTAATCTAATACACGGTGTGCTCGGTATGACTCAAAGTGTCCACTATTGGTTTAAAGTTGACAATTTAGTTCAAAATACATTTCACTCACTAAAAATAAGAAAACATGCTAGTATTGTGTTTATAATTTTGTAAAATGATACATAATTCATTTTGACATGTAATAATTTGTCTCACATCAAACTGACACATGATGTGACCCGTGTGACTCATAGTGCATGTTTTCAGTTTAAATTAACATTTTAGTAAAAAATACACGTGACATACTCAAAATTGAGAAAAAGAATTTATATTGTTTTAATAATTTAAGAAAATGGTCTATAAGACATTTTTACATGTAGGAATCATCCTCAACTAAATCTAGCACACAGTTTGAATGGTATGACTCAAAGTGTGTCTTTTTTATTTAAAATTAAAATTATAGTTAAAAACACATACAACATTCTCAAAACCCAAAAATAACATTTGTATTGTTTTTTATACTTTAATAAGATGATCTATAAGTAATTTTTTATGTATAGGAATCAAATTCACCTCAATCCGATGTATGGTGTGATGGTATGAGTCCAAGTGTGTCTTTTTATTTAAAATTTTCATTTTATTTCAAAACACACATCACACACTCTATACCAAGAAAACACATTCAGATTATTTTGATACTTTAGAACTATAATTCATAAATAAATTTTTATGTGTAGGAATTATTTTCACATCAAACCGACATATGATGTGACCAGTATGACTCAAAGTTCTTGTATACAATTTTAATTGACATTTTTTTTAAAAAGTGACACGAGATACTCAAAACCAAGAAAACCCATTTATATTATCGTGATACTTTAATAAAACAATCCTTAATTCATTTGTGACTTTTAGAAATGAACTAAACATCAATACGATGCATGGTATGATTGGTATAACTCTAAGGGTGTCTTTTTATTTAAAATTTGCACTTTGGTTCAAAAGACACGTCACATACTTAAAATAAAGCAATCACATTTATATTATTTTGATAATTTATTTAAATGATCTACAAGTTATTTGTGACATATAAAAATCATTCACACCTAAATCTGATACATGGTGTGACCGATATAACTCAAAGTGTGTGTTTTCAGTTTAATTTGACATTTTAGTAAAAACGACATGTATCATACTCAAAACCAAAAAAACATTCATATTGTATTAATACAATCGGGAAATTATCTTTAAGTAATTTTTGATGTATAGGAATCATCCATACATCAATACAACCCACGATGTGACCGGTATGACTCCATATGTTTCTTTTTATTTAAAAATTGCATTTTTTTTCAAAATGAAGAAAAAACATTCATATTGTTTTGATACTTTAGGAAACTAAAAAATAGGTCATTTGTGATGTGTAGAAATAATTCACCTCTCTATCTGATACATGATGTTCCCAGAATGAGTAAATGTGTCCATTATTAGTTTTAAATCCACAATTTATATCAAAACGTGTGTCACTCTCTAGAGGTCAAAAAAATAACTCATATGTTCTTGATACTTTAGGAAAGAAATTAATAATTCGTTTTTGATGCGTAGGAACTAGTTTCACATAAAACTGACACATGATGTGATCAGCATGATTCATGGTACATGTTTTTAGTTAAAATATACATTTTAGTAAAAAAGGTACATGACATACTCAAAACCAAGAAAACAAATTCAGATTGTTTTTATATGTTAGGAAAATCATACTAATGTTATTTTTTATGTGTAGGAATTTTTCAAACCTCAATATGATGCACGGTGTGACCATTGTGACTGAAAGTGTGTCTTTTTATTTAAAATTTACATTTTTTTCAGAACACATATCACATAATCAAAACTAAGAAAACTCATTGGGGATGTGTAGGAATTATCCTCACCTCAATTCGGTACACAATGTGCCGAGTGTGACTCAAAGTATCCATTATCAATTTAAAATTGACAATTTAGTTCAAAACTAGTGTCACTCACTGTAAATAAAGAAAAGGATATCTAATTGTCTTGATAGTTTAGTAAAATAATTAATAAGTCATTTTTAATATGTAGGAATAAATCTCATGCAATATTGACACATGATGTGACTAATATTACTCAAAGTGCATGCTTTCAGTTTAAATTGAGATTTTAGTAAAAAAGCACATGACATACTCATAACCGAGAAGACACATTTTTATTTTCTTGATAATTTTGGAAAACATTCCTTATGTCATTTTTGAAAAGTAGGAATCAGACATATGTCAATCCGATTCACGGTGTGACCAATATGACTCTAAGTGTGTCTTTTTATCGAAAATTTACATTTTTATTCAAAATACATGCCAAAAACTCAAAATTGATAAGACACATTAATATTGTTTTTATAATTACTATAAATGATCCATAATTCATTTTTGGAAAGTATGAATTAGCTTAACCTCAATCGGATACATGTTGTGCCCATTTTAACTCAAAGTGTTTGTTATAAGTCCAAAATTGATACTTTAGTTCAAGACATATAACTACCTTAAAATTAAAAAAAACTAACTTTAATTATCTTGATACTTTGTTATATTGATTCATAAGTTATTTTTGATATTTACGAGTTAGTCTCATGTCAAACCGACACACGATGTGTCTGGTATGACTCAAAGTGCATGTTTTTAGTTTAAATTGACATTAAAAAAAAAGAAACATGACACACTAAACACCAATAAAACGCATTTTTATTATCTTGATACTTTAGTACAATTATCCTAAAGTCATTTTTTGTGTATAAATCATTCGTGCATGAATTTTACACATAGTGCGATTGGTATTAATCCAAGTGTGTCCTTTTATTTAAAATTGACTTTTTATTAATTTATTATTTAACATCTATATTTAATTTATTTATTTATAGTATTACTAACAAAATAATTATTTTCTTATACTTATGGATTCTTATTCTTGAGTTGGGGTAATTTTTTCTGTAACTAATACCATGATTAGATTTTTTTGAGAAGGGGTCGGTTTCCCAAACAATGAAACCATTGATGTTTTTTAATGTTTGTTATATTTTTTAAGGTAATTGTAAAAAAATGTTTGAAATATCTATAATATAGTATTTATTTTCTTCTATTTTTATGTAATTTTTATTTAAGTTAAATTATTAATTTTTTGTATATAGGTATATTTTCTTCTGTAGTGTGATGTAATTTTAACAACACACTGTAATAGTAGGGCCTTTATCAGTGCAAAAAGAAGCACTGATAAAGGTAACCCTATATCAGCACTTTTGTAGAACTGATAAAAGAGGCCCACTTTTAATGTTGTTTAGATCGAAAACATAATTTTAGTACTAATAAAGGCTTTTTGAAGCACTTTTAAAATCCCCTTATGTAATAGTGTGTGTTGACCAAGCCTCCATGAACACCACCTTGCATTTTTCATCTCATTTTCATAAGGGATGTCCAAGATGTCATGTACTTGTTTCAAGTTATCACAGATCACCCCCCATTTGGCGGTTATCTCAGGAACACTGTACACTTAGCCATGTCATCAAATCACCACACTCGGTTGGTGTTTGTCACCGAAACACCAAAAGTTCCATCAGGTTGATCCCTAAACAAGTTATCCTTTTAATCACCACTGGCCCAAGTCTATAGGATTCCATGACCGGTATCTACCAGCTAGCCACTATTCCTTTCCATCTATAGGTATTGGCACATCTGCCTTTGAGAAATTTATATCTACATCGGGTTGGGTAACCATCCACTAACACTTTTACCTTTACATGGAAATCCACTACCACATTTGAGGACATTATAACTACATAACTCTAAACCTCAAGGTTCTACCTAAATATCTTGGTCCCTAAAGAAAAATTCCATAGACTATGAAACACACAAACATTACATGTTATAGAATGGAATGATAAGGAACACCAAGATCAACGTTAGTAGCCACACATAATCACAATGTCATAATCATACAAGCCCATGACCATCCACACACCCACATGAAACTCATCTCAAGAATCAGTTATTCTAAAATAAACATCACATGATGATAAACATTATATACACAATTCCCATAATGGTATGGAACCTCCTACCTCAAATTCGACAATGTCAATGACAAATTTTATTGAATGTGTTATCACTAGAATTATATTCACACACCAACCAAAATACGATCACACACCAATGACTCTTAGAATCAAAACCATCTATTTTATTCCTAGAATAAATTAAATATTACATGTGATGATACATTCTCTATTAAATAATTTTCAAATTATTATTTTAGACCAACGTATACGATATAATTTCCCCCGTAAGTATAATTATAAAACCGCATTTGATAAAGAAAAAGATATAAAGATTAGACCAAGGACACATGTAGTAGTTCTTTATAATTATTATTTGATGAAATCATATATTTCTCCTTGATAATTCTCATAATTATCCCTTGATAATTTTTTAAATATCATCTTCTGATAATATGGTATAATTATTTATGATAATTTCTTATAAATTATATTTCTCTAATTATAATTTGATCATTTAATTTAAATTATACTTTAGAAAAATGAAAAAAGGATAAAAATACCTTACTGCCTTAAAAAAGGATTTATCTTCTGTTCTTCGAGGTGGACCCAACGACTCTGATGGCACGTCAATCCGATCACCATTGGAGAAGTTATCAAAGAGAAAAAATTTATGATGATAATAATAATGAATATAATAGAAGGGGGAAGAGAGAGAGTGGTTGGAGGAGGATAGGCATGAGGGTAGAGGATAAATTCGTCCTACGCATTTCACACTGCTCCCCTATTTCCTCTTTATATTCTCATTTTATTTAATAAAATTCTATATAATTTATTATTATCATATGAAAAAATATGTTTTGAATCCATTTGTGTGCACGACCCCCCTCCTCCATGATATTGTACATGACTCATGGTCCACTTCTATCATTTTTTTATTTTTAATTATTACACTTAATAGTTTTTTTCTTTTCTCTCTCATACATTTTCCATGTATTAGGATTTGGGTTCATAAAATCTCTGCTTCCCAAATGTAACTCCCAATCTTACATCATTATCTATTTTCATCACATTATTTATTTCTTTCTCCCTATTAAAACATATTAAATCATTATTTAAATATATATTTAAATTTATCTATATGTATATATAAATTATACACACTCACACACCTATATATAAATATATAAACCTGTATATATATACATATTGATTTAAATCATATATATATACACGAGAAAAGTTCAAGTACCAAGAAACCTTAGCCATAACATTTATTAATGAAAATAAAATGTAAATAGGAACGTAGAATAGTGCAGCACATAAAGCCCCACCAAACTATAAAACTAGAAAAACAATGCCACCCAAAACCCCCAAAAATGATCAAAAGACCCACACTTCATGATCTATAGAACATCTTGTTTGAAAGGTCTTAAAACCCACATAATAAAGGTTCAAAGGAACATAAATGGATACCCACCGGATGTATCCAAGATTCTAGATAGAATTAACCAGCTATGAAGATCTCGCACACCGGAGCACCTCGATGAGGCTAACCAAAAAACACCACCTGATGTCATCAGAAAATAAATCATTCATCCACAGACGTCATGGTGGCCTTTAGATTCCTCACTTACACAAAAGTGGTCATCCCTGATCTCCATTTCCAGAGCTTCTGGTCTTCATGTCATCTATACGAGTTGCTCACCATCAACATCCAATACAACCACAGGTGGTCCCATAGATGCCATTATCCATCAGCCACTAGAAAAAACATGCACATGAAATGTTTACCAAAAAAATTAGTCCCATCACCACACCTCCCACAATCTAAATCTAGGTCATCACCAACTCGAGAAGAAGTCGTGCATTCCAACTGTCTACAACCAGCCCTCCAGAAACATCACTCAAGGTCAAATCTGATGGACAACCAGTGTCCCGAGATTAACTACATCCCTATTTCTTCTCATAGTTATTTCATCCCCTCATAGGCACACACCCACATACCACCTCCTTTTCATATCTAGAAGCACACCGATCCTCATCCCCATCTTTTTACGAGTTGTTGTGGATCTCCAAACATCAGCTTCCCCTATCGACTCTATTAGGATCCCACACAATGATCACCACTACCAAGGTTCCATACTCCCTATTTTAGTTATGGTTCATAATTGGTGTCCCCCAAAGTCATCAGATCCAACCATACCTCACTGCCACCAGGATCCCATACCTATCACTGGCCTTCTCCCCACTTCTCTATTGACATGTTCCTTGGCTTCTTATTGTACAATACCATCCTCAAAACCTCCTATGCCAACGTATCAAATATGTTTCTATCACCCATTGCCTTGATTGTGATCCTCATGCCTGTATGAACTTGATTTAGCACCTAGAATATGTAGATATTGTGTATCTCCATGATCTTCACCTTCTTCTTCTTCATTTCATTAGATGTTGCGCCCTTGGCGACCCACTTTTCATCTCGAGGGTTCCTCTTGCGGACATATTTCTTCACATCCAGCTTCTTCTCAACAATATTTTTCTCTACCTTTAGTAACAAAATCAAATAAATATCTATACTTGTGAACCCCATAAAAAATTCCATCATCGGCCAAAGGTCAACACCATTGTTGTTGTCATGCCGAATACATCAAGCAAGATTCTTGCCATAAAAAAGTCGTAATCATCTTACTTCTGTTGTGTGGGAAATAGAGGGAAAATATCTCATTATTACTTACCACATCTGAAAAAGAACAACCATCATCATACAGTCTTCATTTGTTACAATCGCCAATGTGATCGTCATATCAAGATAAAGAGAGAAGGTCTCCACATGACGGAGAATTCATCAAACTCCTTCATCATATATATACACATTTTTATATACACACACCAATACTATTTTCCCTACTTAATAATAATAATAATAATAATTATTATTATTATTATTATTAAATATCCCACAACATTTTCACCACTATCATTTAAAGTAAAATTTCCATTAACTGACGATAGTAGTAAAAACACATTTATTATCCACATAATTTCATTTATGTGGCACAAGTAATAATTTCACTATTATTACTTAACACACCAATAATAATTAACCTATTTCAAAGATCTAATCGTCAATTAAGTTAATTTCAAATTATTTAATTACACATATAATTTCCATTTTTTCCTTCAATGCTAATAATAATAATATAATTTTTATTACTCTTACGTGCGATCTTACCAAATACCCAACACGCATAAAGGTTATTTAAAACCTAGGGTAAAACCCATATTTCAGACCTAATGATGGTTTCATATTTTTTATACAAGACACCATTCAATAGATACTTTTTTTTTTGTGAAAAATTAAAATTAAAATATTAAATAAATTACCCACACGTGTGATGTTAATGAACAACTGACACACACATTTTTTATGTCACTCCTAAGGTAAAAATCACATTCCATATTTAATGTAAATATTAGATTTACCATTTGAGACACCATTTAAAATATATTCCGTTATTTTTTAAAAAATCCCACACACATAATATAATATTTTTAATATTTCTATTTTATCAGTACTGAGCCTCTACAAGACTTAGAATCTCATACCAACTCTGCAGATTACTCCAAAAATATTCCATATAATATTACTAGGTGATAACTATGATTTTACCCTTATGAAAAGGATTCTAGTCATTTATTAACTGATTTTTATTCAAATGATACATTTTCACATAAAAATACTCATAAATTATTTTAAGGGGGGCTATTATCATTAATAATTGAGGATATTATAATATCATTAAACCTATAGAATAATGATATATTTTAGTGTTTATTAGTGTGATATATCATAATAAAATTTAATTAAAATAAAAATTAATGGATATGAAAATATTATACAATTTGAATAAAACATTTTCCTCCTAGTAAGATCAGTTTAAGTGATTGAATTAGCGATCCAAATTTGTTGATCATACCATTAATAGGTTATCCAATTTATCATAATATAACCTTAATGATATCATAAAAATCATATTTATTCAATAAAACCCTTCTCCGGACTATCCATTTAAGGAATTAGGAAAATAAAATCAGAAATCAATCAATCCATGGTGGCAGTAGTCCACACATATGCTTGGTTGATGATATCATTTTACATAGAATGAGATAAATTTATAATATTTTTTTTATCATTTAATGATCTAAAATATGTTATAAATGTCATATTTTTTTTATTAAATTCAACCTTAAGACCACATTTTTAAGGTAGTTAAGCAGAATGAAACATTTCACTTTATAGAGTTAGTAGTCTGGGCACACACACGAATGTCATTTCCTTTTAATTAAGGAAAATGGGAAGTGAAATTCCCTTACTTTTAGGTACATAAACCTTTATTAAATTATTTTTTAGTCTTTATAATGTTTTAGTTTTACATGTGAGTTTATGATGGATTTTTGAATGTTTTGGATTCATTTATGGAGGTACACGGTTTTTGAATAGTAAGTAGAGTCAGTGCATCTCTCGAAAACCTTACAAGGGAAGAATGTAGGCACTAGGAAGACACTTGTTTGGTATACAGTTTGGACAAACCTTGTGAGTAACCAAGGTAAACTATCTAAATTAAAATAGAGGAAAAAATATTTGGATCATGGTTTTTATAACCATGCAAGACAACTTTGTGAGGGGTTGGCTTGAGACAATAGAACTACATAGTTAACACATCGTTTTCCTAACTATGAAACCTAACCATGTGAAATACAATTATCCCTCCAAAATTTGGGGATGTAATATTAATTAAACCCTTTAGGCTTCATTAATCACCTATTATATGAATATCTCAAATTCTTCTTTCTCCATAGGATTTATAAACCTTTCATTTCAATCTAGAAGTGACTATTAGGAAAATCAATGTGTGTTGGAGGTCTAGATTCATCAATAAGTACCTGTTCTTCATCATTATTCTTAGATATAGACTTCTTATCTCTCCTAGAATCTTATATCTAACACTTGGTTGATAGACTCATGTTCCTCAATGGGAACCTTGATGTCTTATTCTTATATTTATTGAAGTGTGTGAGATCTAAGGATGGATCTAGAGTTTTTTAGTGTCGCTCTTTGTTTTCACCAACCATTTTGAGGTAGGTGGATAATATATTATCTCCACTTGAATTAAAAATAAAAGAAGTAGTTTTTGTTAAATTATTTTCTTTAAATGGTTCTAAAATATTTTTGTGATTCTTGATAGAAACCTGTCGTGGTTATGGATTCTGAAGTTAGTAAAAATTGATGGATTTTGGAAAACACCCATTTTTTTATAATTTTAAAATGAATATTTGGTTTTGAATCATGTAAATTGTTTTATAAAATGATTTTAATAATGAAAAGTTTTTATGTGGAATGTATTGTCATGGGTATTTGGCATATATGGTTAGTGTGATTGAATTCAAATACATGTCCCTATGGAAGGGGAGTATGCCATTTGTGCACTTGGTATTGGTAACCTTATGATTACATGGTGGATCAATGTGGTACCACTCATGAGTATGGAACTATCGCTTAGGAATTTATGGGTTGATTTTCCATTTTAATGAGTTAGAAAGTCATTAGGTAAATCCAATTGATTCTAGAGTCACCCCTCGCATGGGAACTATTGCGTGTTCAAAGATTTCTTCTATTAAGACATAGGTAAAGGCAAGGTATCTCAGTTATTTAGTGATTATTATTGATATCATGTTCATGTCATGTGAATTTGTAGCTTGGAGTGGGTTGGGTGTTTTTATTTGATGTCACTTGGGAGTTTTGAGTTTTGTGGTCTTTTGGTTCTCTTATAGTATGTATTTTGGATTTTAATTGTACTCAGATATGGTTTGTTGGTTTAGTTATGTTTTTTGTTGTATTTTTGTACTCATGAATTGTATGGAGGTTTATTTGGTTATTATCTATGTAGTTTTAATGTTTTATCATTAAAATGGAAATTCAACCCCCAAATTTTCTTGAGGATCTTGGAATTTATTTCCATACTTTGGTTTATTATTTGTCATCTATGGTTTAGTATAATATCTATTACTTATCAAGCCAATGAGGAGAGGCGAAATGTCACAAATGTTTTCAACTTTTTTTGTTCTTTCAGTAGGAAATGGTATCATAATTGCTTGGTTTGTCAGTATTTTTGGGGGAAAACTTTATCATTCTTCTTAAATCCTTGATTTGGGTTAGTAGAGAGGATATAGAAACATTGGAACTTCAAACATATAGAAAATATATGCATATTAAATCTTTTTATATTAAATTTCATGTTACTAGGGAGTTCAGGTACAAAAGTGTTTAGAGACACTTCTATATAACGCCCCGACCCCAGAATCCCAGAGTCATTCCATTATTTTATAACATTAGCATCATTACAAGGAATAAAATCCCAAAGGACTCATCAGTTTAATAGTATTGGAAATAAAAATTACATACATGATACCAATAATACATTGGGAAATAGAAAATACAAACATGATACATAAAAAAATGAAATAGACTACATCCTTGAATGCTTATTCAAAGATTTATTCCTCACAACCAGGGGGCATAAAACATAATAAGGGTGATCTCAAATGCATGGTAAGGGTAAGTAAAGAGGAAGAAAAAATTAATCAATGGAAATAAAACAATATGGAAAGCTAAATAACTAAATTCACATGGCATTCAAATAACAATATAAGGAAAATTCAATAAGGCAAGGTAAGAAAATGAAACATGTGACATTCAATAAATGAATTGAAAGTTAAATGTATCCATAGATATTTTTATGTAAAATATCAGGGATAAATAATAAATGAAATATCTATTATGTAAATGAATAGTGATGGATATCTATAACATACCACCGGGGCTTCATTCTAAGGATCTAATACTTTCAAGGATTCATGCCAAGAATCTAATACTTTTATGGATTCTTGAAAAAAATATAATACCATCAAGGATTTAAACCATGGATATCATATTTTAAAGGGTTAATTTTAATAATATAATACTTTTAAATCTTTATTCCAAGAATATAATACTATCAAGGCTTTATTCCATGAATCTAATACTATCAAAGTGAAAACTCTATGAAAAAAGTATATGGTTTAGAAAATACTAATATACATTGTATGAGAATATAGATATTCAAGTAAATTTTCAATAAATAATGATTAAAATAAAGTTATTTTTCCAAGATAAAGTTACCAATCATAAAATTAAGTGATATTTCATGGCGAATCATTAAGAACATTCTTTAGGAGAATAATATTTAAACATCCCAAAGTGTCACATACCACTTTGAAACATTTAAATAATAATCCCCATGAAGGTATGAAATTAAATGAAACTTATAATATCATGAAAATAAATATATTCATGATATTATGTGTTTAAGTTTATTATATATTCCATATAAATGTGATTTGGTTTATAACAACAAATAAGTCTCAATGGATTGGAATATTGAGACGAAATCCATTACCTTAACCTTAATTTGTGTGTGTGGTAATTATCCTTATTTATAGTGGTTTAAAATATGTTATTAACTTATACCATAACCATAACAATTCTTATAATATAATATATTAATTTCTTAAAATATTTTATTACCCGTTTTTTAACTTTCTTTCATTATTTTAACTATTTCAGGTGTTAATTGATTACCTTTCCCAAGTATGTTTTGACTTTTGATTTGTTGTCCTTATTAATTAGATCAAGATTTAATAATCTACAGAATGTAAACCATGACATAATTATCATATATATTCAGTATATATGTATTTATAGTGGTATATAATATTTGGATATTTGAAATGAAATTCACTATTCATGGAGACGGTAGGTCGTACTTGAGTATAAATGCTACTTTAATTTCTTTATCATATTAAAATAATGAAAAATAAATGATATAGGTGTATATTATAATTCCAGTATCATATCTATATTATATATGGTATATATGATTATGAAAATCATTCTTAATACGTTCCATTTATAGAATGAATGAATCAAGTCGCTTCGAGAGGGTGGTAGTACACACTTCTCCAAATGATGTTATTGTATTAACGAAAAACAATAAGTATTAAAGGTATGTGTAATAAAAGGATTAAATAATTATAAAGAAAAAAGAAATATCATATATATATATAGTTTTCAACATAATGTGCACCATGATAGGTGGTAATGGAAAAATTAACAATCATCATTTCGTGAAGCAGTTGTTCTCCATATACAGAAGTAATTTATTTGTTACCCATTATATAGAAGTGTTTATAAGTTTAGGTTGAACCCTTATCATTAGAAAGTAATATTATATTTAGGATACTAGTTTTTTTATACAAGCATCAAAATAATAATATTTGAGGTATTGGAGAATGGAAATAAAGTTAAAAAGCTTAAGGAAGTTTGTTCCCTGTTAATCGGTTAAATGCTTTTGGTTTGAACCAAAAGGCTTCTTTGGATGGATTTATGGCCAAATAGAGTATTATAGGTCTATGGGAGGGATTTTGGGATACTATTTGGTCATATTTTAGATGATACAAAGTGTATTGAGAGGTGTGAGGAAATGGAAGAGTGCTTGCCTTTTTATAGTGGCGGGGGAGTGACCCTCTTGTAAATAGAAAAATGTATTCATTATTGGGAGTTCTTGCTTATCGAAAGTGCCTCCAAAATGGAAAAATAATGGATAAAGGGTAATAGTGGTCAATTAAAACCTATAACACACAAAAATATTTTCATTTTAGTAATTTGGTTCATTAACTTCTAAGATTCCCCAATTTTATCATTTTGATTTTTATTAAAGCATCTAGTTTTATAATTTAATTAATTTAACCATTAAGAATAAACTAAAGTGAGATTTTTTAGAAAATAGATCCACTTAATTATTAATATGATATATCATTTATAAAATAAAAATACCATGTTATTTGTAAATTAATTTTAAAATAAGACCATGTGACATGCTAAGGCATGGTTTCAAGTCAGACCATGTTAACAATGTTTTTACAGTATTTGGGTCAATATGTTAATTATAAAAAAAAAATCAATTAGTCCATTAATAGAACATATTTAATATTTATTAAAACTTAAATATCACTTGGTATAACAAAGTATTTTTATTAATTTTAAATCATTTAATAAAATTTCATTTGTTATAAAATAACAATAATGTCAATTTTGACATTGTTTATTTAATTTTAATTTTAAAAAATCATAAAAAAAATTGGAATTCAAATATATTAAGTTTAAAAATGTGTAACATGATATATTCATCTAAAATAATAATTAAAGGAAATAATTCAACAAATATAATTTACTTTTAATATTTATAGTATCATTTAATTTAGTTAATTATTAACTAAATAATCATTACATTGGCATTTTCTAAGAATTTTAAATAACTAAACCATATATAAAAATTATTGATAAATTATTATGATAAAAATAAACTATTAATATATAAAAATTATCTGCATAACCAAAAATATTATGTGTTTTACACATATCAAAGTTTTATAAATATTAAAGGTAAATAAAGTTCATTTTTTGTCTTTTCCCTTACTTAACCTTTTATATAGGGAAATTCCTTTTAATAATATCCCAATAACCCATAAATTCAAACCAAGTAGGGATATTTTGTAATTATTGTCAAAAAATGGACTTGGAAAAGTTTCTAGGTGATTTTGGTTCTTAAGATTAAGGTTTATTTTCTTGTTAAGCTTAATCTTACCTCAATCACCATAATTAATTTTAATCACTTTCACTAATATTTTTGGCCAAAAATCAAGTTGATCTTATTTGACCAAAAATATTGTACTTATTACAACCGTGTATTTCCATTTTTCAAAATTCAAATCAGAAAACTGGGAAAATTAATATTAACTCTAATCCCGTACACATGGTGAGAAAGCGTGTTTTTAAAGTTGAAACGTTTAAAAGTCCAATAATATTTTATACCTAATTTTAATATAAAAACAATTACAATGACCTAAATTGGATTAATATATGAATAATTGATCTATTTTGACTTTAAAACCAATTTAAAATATAATTTATCATTAATAATTATTTAAATGAAAATTTTGTTTTTAACTAAAATGCAGTATTTTTAACTATTGATCAAAAAATGAAACTTCTCAGAAAAATAAAAAAAGTCACCTAAAGAAAATTTTGACAATCCTTATTCAAAAATAAAGTTTATTTTGAAAAACAAAATTTATAAAATTTATAAAATTTAGTTTTAACATAGTTTCTCCATTAAAAGGTAGTAAAACCCATTATTACGTGTAACCCAAACTAACTCAGTGTGGTATATAGTATAATCTTAACATTATGATGCGTATAAAGAGAGAAAAAATAATATTTATTATAACATTAAAATATTTTAATGTATTAGGGTGTTTCATTTTCCCCACCTTAATTAAATTTAATCCTCACAGTTTAAACTTGATCTTATTAATCAAGGAATTGATATTTGAAAATACTATTATTGAAAAACCTACATCGTAAATAGTGTAAATAACACCTATTCTTCTTAAGAGGGAAAATGAAATGAAAAGTTCACCAAAAAACTATGATTTAGAATAGGATAAAATTAGTAAAAATATTGATATGGAAAGGAAATATAGTTATCATATTTTGATGGAAAGTGATAGAGAACATGTTCAATTGAAAGTTATAGACCACAAAACCATAAACGAGAGGAGTGAAAAAGGTCATTGATATCATAAAATAATGATGATAGTAGGATAATGTTTTATGATACTTTTCTGAATATATGAATATAATTATATATACTTACTTGGTACATTTTTATAAGAACATGTTTATACTTTGGTCATGCCATGAATTATTTCTACTTCATATCATAGAAAAAGATTCATTTTATAGTGATGTAATATATTAATCTCTAAAAATAGATTTAAAGTTAAACACAAACCATTTAATAAATGGTTAACCTTTCTAAAATATTATGATCCAACACTTTAGAAAGATGGCCACTAGATTTCCAAAATGAACTTATCATTAGCCTTTAATCAATATGAAGAATATATAAATTTTTACATTCCAAACATGTGAATAACTTCATCATGTGTCCTATTGAAATATGGTAATAACTCAAATCACCACAAAACCCTATTGGGAATATTCATTCTTCCTTATTACTTATGTAAGACACATTTTATTAGATATATTCCTTAAATTCAAAAGTGTTTTAATCACTATGAATGATATCATATACCACTTTTAGAATAGTCATTAATCTATTCCAAGGTTGTCAACACTTTTCCAAATGAATCATTTCTTCATCTTTATCTCAACATAAAGAACATATTAAGGGTTTTCTTTCCCTTAATAATTTGTTTTACAAAACTTTATCTTTCTAATGAATAACTATTCTTGGTACCCTTCAATATATGATCTCAAATCCTTAACAAAAATGTTACAAAGTACAAATATTATTTAATTCTTACAACCAATACATCACTTATAAAATACTCCAATTACATAGTTCTTGAATCAAAGTGCATAAACACATCGATTTTTCCACTTCATAATTAGGCCATTAAGGCTACCACATATTATTACTTATTACCTCTTTCATTTCACATTTCACCAATAATATAATCATCATAAAAAATATAACCATTTCTCATACCACATTGATGATTCTTTTCATGAGCTTTCCACTTGGAACATCCATCCATCCAACGGACCGAAGGGCTTCAAATTTTTAATTTTATTGAAATCAGATTCGCCTTTAAAAGGAAGAAGGGGGAAACCCAAATAGACATAATCAAATTAAAACAAATAACAACCAAAAGTTCTAGATAGACAAACCAAACTGAAAACATAGAGAAACCCATCCCCAGCAAATGATCGTGAAAAAGCTCTCCATCAGTGCAACACTGAATTTCAAGCAAGTGTCTGGTGTCAAAGCATAGGCCCAATCCGATGGTAGACACTATAACCTCTCAAAAATACAAATCCAAAAAGCTCTTCAATGATGAACAACTATCTCTGGAACCTTCTCTGGGGTTGGATCCACATAGTCAAGTCTGAGAGTAACACCAACCCAACAGGGCTAGAAAACCCTTCTACCATTCCGAGAAACACAAAACATCCAATTGGAACATCGATTTTCATAATGACCATTCATTCCAAAATTAAGAATTTAACAATATATGATGACTTAGAGAGGACAATATTACCATCCATTCCATAAAAAGAACTCTTCATTTTTCCTTTGTAGTTGTTTGATTTGTTTCTTTCTGTTACACAGTCAAACCAACTTCTTAAACCTCTAAGAAGTTCACTTGAGTGATTCTTTCCACATTTTTGATAAAGATGAAATTGAATATAATTTTATCCATGGCCTCCATTACACTAACTCTCATTGAAATCCGTAATTCTATTCCTTGGTGAGTCTTAGAGTTAGTTAAGTTACACCTTTTTAATCATGTTCCATAAAAGATGATTTGGCATGATCACAACATTCTTCACTCTAGTAATCATTACATTTAACTTTTCATCAGTAAATTGTCTATCACATTCAATGTTAACCCAGTTCATTCTGGTTCTAACCATTGACTAAAACTATAAATCATAGTGTGAGCGACAAATATCAAAATAGAAAACCACATAGTCATGACAATTTACTTATAGCGTACTTAAATCATGGCTCATACTTCTTTAATCTATTACACCATAGGTTTATGAAAGGATATTCATAGTCATCTTCTATATAAATACTTCTTGATAGTTCATAAGGAAGATGAGAACTATCCTAAATCTATCCCCAGGGACTGTCAAACCTCGTGCGCAATAAGGATAATTGTCACATACGAGGTTACATCGAGTCAAGCCCAGGTTTTTGGAGTTGTTACCCCCAGGTACATCTGTTCTAGAACCACGTCCATTTGTAGTATCTCGGTAGGGTTGTATTACTAAGAATACCCACACAATCACAAATTTACCAAAATTATAGTATGTCTTTGTATATTATCCTCAATTTCTATTTTATTGATTTTATCCCTAATTTGAGTTTTCCAAGTCCAGTTCACAAGGTTACCGATAATATTCCTTTGATACCATTTATAAATCCTAGACCCCAGAAGCCCGGAGCTAGTGCATTGTTTAATTACATTGACATGATTACAAGGAATAAAATCTTAAAGGATAGATCCGTTTAGCTATCTTGGAAATATATATTTCCTATATAATACCCATAATACATTGTGAAATAGAAAATAAAAACATAATACATAATAAAATGAAATAAATTGCATCCTTGAATGCTTATTCAATGATTTCTTCTTCATAAACTTTTGATAAGAAACATAATAAGGGTGTGATAAAATTCTCTGTAAGGGTAAGTAAAGTATAATCAATAATTAATCAATGTAAATAAACCAACATGGTAAGGTAAATAACTGATAACGCATTCCATTCAAATAAATAGATAACTAAAATTCAATATGGAAATGCTAGAAACAGAAACACGTGCCATTTAATACATGAAATGAAACTTAAATGTATCCATAGATATATAGATGAAAATTTTCATGGGTTAATACTAATTTAAATATCTATGAATGAAATGAATAATGATGGTTATCTATAACATACCATTGAAGGTTTCTTTCTAAATATATAATACTTTCGAGGACTCATGCCAAGAATTTAATACTTTCAAGGCTTCATGATAAGAATATAACACTATCAATACTTTGTGTTGTGAATATAATATTTTAAAGGATTAATGATAATAATCCAATACATTCAATGTTTCATGATAATAATATAATAATGTTAAGGCTTCATTCCATGAATCTAATACTATCACAGTGAACACCGTATGAAAAATGGTATACAGTTTATGAAATACAAATATAAATTGTATAAGAATATGAATATTCAATTAAGTTCCCAATTAAGAATGATTATAGAAATTTATTATTCCAAGATAAAGTTAATGATCACAAAAAGTAATTAATATTTCAAGTTTAATCATTAAAAACATTCTTTAGTAGAATAATCTTTAAACATCCTAAAGTGTCCCATACCACTTTGAAAAATTTAAATCATAATCCCTATGAAGGTGTGACATTAAATAAAACTTATAATATCATGAGAATAAATATATTCATGATATTATTTGTTAAAGTGAAGTATATACACCATATAATAGTGATTTGGTGAATAACAACAAATAAGTCTCAATGGAATGTAAATTGAGATGAAATCCTTTACCTTAATATTAATTTTGTTATGTGGTAATTATACTCCTTTATAGTAGTTTAAAATATGTTACTAACTTATAAAAGAACCATAATAATTATTATAATATCATATATTAGATTCTTATATTATTTTATTACCCATTTGTTAAGACTCTTTCATTATTTTAATAATTTCAGGTGTTAATTGCATAGTTTTCTCAAGTATGTTTTGACTTATGATTTGTTGAAATAATTAATTAGATCAATATTTAATAATATACATAAAAAACACATGACTTAATTATCATATATATTCAGTATATATTTATTTATAGTATTCCATAATTTTTTGATATTAGAAATGAAATGCACTATTTATGGAGACGGTATGCCATACGTACGTATGAACGCTAATTTCATTTCTTTATCCTATTAAAAGAATGAAAATAAATGTTAAATTATTATATTGTAATTAATGTATCATATATATGTTATATATTCTACATATTTTTGTTAAAATCATCCTTAATACATTCCATGTATAGCGTGAGCGAATCACATCGCTTTGAGGGGGCAGTAGTCCACACTTCCTCAAACGATGTTCTCGTATTAATGCATAATGGAAAGTATTAAATGCATGTGTTATAAAAGGATTAAAGACATATAAATACATAATAAATATCATATATATAACATATAAACAGAGTGATCATCACAATGGCCACCATGAGAGGTGGTAAATGAAAAATTAATAATCACTGTTTCGTGAGGCAGTAGTTCGCCGTACACAGAAAGAGTATGTTCGTTACCCATTAGATGGATGTGTCTATAAGTTTAGGTATAAAACTTATCATAAAAACATAATAGTATAGTTAGTATACTGGTGTTGTTATAAAATCATGAAAATAATAAGAATTTAGGTATTGGATAATTGATGTAAAACTAAAAACTTAAGGAAGTTTGTTACCTCTTAATCGGGTAACTACTTTTGGTTTATACCAAAAGGATCCCTTGGATGTCTTTCTATCCAAATGGAGGATTCTATGAAAATTTTAGGGATGTTTCATGACTATTTAGGTATATTTTTTATGATCCAATGTGTCTTGAGAGGTGTGAGGAGGGGGTAGAGTGCTTTATTTTTTATAGTGGATGGGGAGTGACACTCTAGTAAATACCAAAAGGTATTCATTAATGGGAGGTATAAATTACTTGAAGTGATTAGAAAATGATAAAATAATGGATTAAAGGGGATTAATGGTTGATTAAAATCTCCTCCACACAAAAATATGTGCATTTGTAATAATTTTGTTCCTTAACTTCTAAGATTCCCCAATTTTATCGTTTTTGGTTTTTATTAAAGCATCAAGTTATCTAATCTAATTAATTTAACCATTAAAAATAAAATAAAGTGATATTTTTTAGAAAATATATATCAAATAAATTATTAATATTATATCTGATTTATAAAATAAAATAACCATGTTTTTTGGAAATTAATTTTCAAACGAGCGCATGTGACGCGCTAAAACATAGCTGAAACCCAGACCACATTAACAATGTTTTTAAAGTATATAGATCAATATTTTAATTATAAAAGACTGATTGGATGATTAATAAACCATATTAAATATTTATTAACACTTAAAAATAACTTTGTAGAATTTATGATTTTTAATAATTTTAAATCATTTAATTAAATTTCATTTATTATAAAATAACAATAATGTCAATTTTGACATTATTTATTTGATTTTAATTTTAAAATATCAAAAAAATATTGGAATTAAAATCTATTAAGTTTACAGTTGTTTAAAATGATATATTCAACTAAAAAATTAAATTCAATAATTCAATCAATATAATTTACTTTTAATATTTATAGTATCATTTATATTCGTTAATTATTAACTAAATAATCACTACATTGGAATTTATTAAGAATTTTAAGTAAATAAACCATATATAAAAATTATTGATAATTTATTATGATTAAAAAAACCCATTTATATTTAAAAATGATATGTATAACCAAAAATATGATGTTTTTTACATATCTCAAATTTTTATAAATGTTCATGGTAAGAAAAGTTCCCTTTTGTCTTTTTTCCTTACATAACCTTTTATATAGGGAACTTCAAGTTAAAAATATCCCAATATCCCATAAAATTAGATCCAATTAAGGATATGGTCGAATTATTAGTATCAAATGGATTTTGGACAAGTGTTCAAGTCATTTCAGTCCTTAAGATTAAGGTTTAGTCCCTTATTAAGCTTAATCTTACATTGACCACCATAATTAATATTAATAACTTTCACTAATATTTTTGATAAAAAAATTAAGTCGATCTTATTAGACCAAAAAAATTGTATTGATTACAACCATTTATGTATGTTTTTCAAAATTCAAATCACATAAGTGGGAAAATTAAGATTAATGTTAATCCCACATATATGGTGAGAAAGTGGGTTTTTAAAGAAGAAATGTTCAAAAGTTCAATAAGTTTTTATATCTAATTTCAATATAAAAAATATTCCAATGACCTAAATTCGATTAATATATGAATAATTGGTCTATTTTACCTTTAAACCCAATTTAAAATATAATTTAACTTTAATAATTATTTAAATGAAAAGATAGTTTTTAACTAAAATGCAGTTTTATTAACTATTCATCAAAAAATGAATCTTCTCATAAAAATACCAATAATCCACCCTAAGATAATATTGACATTATTAATTAAAAAATAATGTTTATTTTGAAAAATAAAATTTTCAAAATATTCAAAATTTAGTTTTAAAATAGGTGATCCATTAAAAGGTAGAAAAATATTCATGTAACTCAAGATAACTCAATGTGGTTCGTAGCGTAATATTAACATGGTGTTGTATACAAGAAGAGAAAAATAATATTTATTCTAATATGAAAATATTGTAATATCTTGGGGTGTTTCATTCTAGGTGTATGCTCAGCTCATTGTCACGGGTTTAGCCAATGACAGATTCATGACATACATTAATAGTAAGACTTCCCACTAATAATTTATTGTTCATTATGAGTTTAATAGTTTATTAGAAGTACAAAAAGTGATGATTTTTTAAAATAGTGAAAATTGTTGTTTTGAAAAACATGGATGTATTATTTTCCAAAATGGTTGAAAATTTGATGATGGTTGAATTTTGGAAATCTATGTTGTGATATGTGTTGATGTGGTCAATTGTAATTTATAGGCCATCAATTGATAATGAGTCAGGCTAAATGGATTTTTGTTCTAGTTATAAGAAATGGCACTTGGTAGGTGTCCTAAAAATCAACTGGTGGTGGCTACTGAAAATGTGGTTATACCTGATCCAGAGGTGAACCAAAATCTATTCCAATGAATTTTATAGGATTTTTAGGCTATATATAAGATTAATATAAATTATGACACATGGAAATTGAAAAATTCATTTCATTTCCAAAAGTATAATTCAATCATCTTTTGGGGGGACCCTAATTCAAAAAAATAAGAAGTCTGGTTGAATTGGATGAATTGAGTATTTAATTTCCTTAGTACAATAGAGTATCTAGAAATAAATATGGAAACAGATATATAGGTGGATTTGGTTTAATAATGGTGGGAGTTAGTATTTCAAGATAAATTAGACCAAGGCATGACATGGGTGGATTCTGAGGAATTTTTTGACAAGAAATTCTATCCTCATACCTTTCAAGTTTCTAGAACAATGCTCTTATTTATTTTTAAGCAATAGAATATCTTTTTGATAGACTATAAAACTAAATTGATGAATTTATCATCACTTTCCCTATAAGTAGCAGCAAGTTCCTCCTTGATGGCACACATTTTTTAATTCGGGGTTGAGTCCATATATTCAGTCAAAGATTATCATTATTTATATATAAAAAAATTATACATAAATGGTTAATAGAGAGATAGTGTTAAAAAGAGATATCTCAGGAAATAGGTTTGCGGGGAGCATGTTTATTTTTATGGGAACATGTGGGAACTCTAATGTTAGGAACAAGAAGAAGGGGGAAACCTACTTCCAAAGAGGATTTCTATGACTTGATTTTGGGTATGGATTGGTTGACATCGTTCAAGGTCTACATAAACTATTATGCATTAAAGGTTAGTTTCACATCTCTGGGTGGCATTGAGCATCTATTTTGAGGATATTAGTATGTAAAGGCATGTAGAGAAGGAATTCTGGAACTGTTTCTTAGAAACATCTCTTATCAATTTGAATCTATCACCTTGGAATTTGTGGATGAGATTTTAAATAGATATTTTTCGACTATTATTGACCAATTTTTTATGGTTTTCCCTAAATATTTCTCTAGGTTTCCACCCAAAAGTGAAGTTTAGTTTATTATTGACCTTCTACTAGGGAATAGTTTTATCTCACTTCAATATTATAGGGTGGAACCAATATAATTGAGATAATTTAATGTTTAGTTTGAAGAATTGTAAAAAATTGTTTCATTCGATTAAGCACATCTTTATGGACAACACTAGTTTTGTTTCCAAATAAGGTGGATATAAATATTATAATTTTTTTGGATGATCGTATGATTAACCAGGTTTTGATAAATAATTGGTATCCTATTCTATGAATTTATGATATATTTGATCAATTTAAGGGATCCTAGTGGTTCTAAAAAATTAAATTACATTTAGGGTATCACCAATTGCATGTTCGGAAGGAAGATATTCTAAATAAAACTTTTAGAATAAGATATGTCTCTTATGAGTATGTGGTTATGAATTTTTGTCTTACAGATTCACCATCCATATTTATGGTATTGATGAATCGAATCTTTCGGAGTATCTAGATTCCTTTTTGATGGTTTTTATTGATGATATACAGGTTTATTGTAGGGAAAAAATAGGATCATGAAAAACGCTTGGATATAGTATTGTGTATCTTATGGGGGAATCATTTGCATGACAAGTTATCAATGTGTGATTTATGGATAGAAGATGTGTGTTTCCTTTGACATGTAATTTTTAAAAATCGAATTTATATAGATCCTAAAAATATAGAAGATTTTATCTCTTGGAAACCACCAAAGAATGTATTTGAGATATATAGTTTCCTTAGATTTGTGGGATACTACAGATACATTGTACATGATGTTTCAAATTTAGAATCACTAATAATAGATTTTATGTGTAAAGAAATTACTTTCCAATTGAATGAGGAATTATAAAAATCATTTAAATAACTAAATGTTAGATTTAATTTTGCACCAATCTTCACATTGAAAGAGTCTGTATAGGGCTGTGTAGTCTATTGTGATGAATCAAGATCTAGGTTGTGATGGGTTCTTGTGCAGGGAGATTATTTTATTTCTTATATAATATGGAAGTTATGGCTTAATCAAAATAACAACCCAACACAATATTTATAATTGGATACTATGGTTCATGATTTGAAGACTTGAAATCATTATCTGTTTGGTGAGAAATTCATAGTGTTTTTTAAAAAAATTGTTATAAACACATTTAATCCTAAGGAGATTTGAATTTAAAGTTGTGTAGATGAATGAATTATCTATAAATTTTTTACTTTGACTTGATGTGTACAGAGAGTAAAGGTAACTCTATGGAATATGCATTGAGTAGGAAGTCATATTATCAATTGGATAATGAGGCTTCGAACTGGTGGAAACAAATGGTAGTCATAGTGGATATGCATCAAAATTTCACAGACCAAGGTGATTTTATAGTTTTTAATATAGTTTCATTTGTTCCAGATTTGGTTGAGTAAGTTTGATTTTCTCAAACATTCAACAAGTATTGTGTTATTGTGAGTTCAAAACTAAATGGCGGAGATACCCTTGAGGGTTGGAAGCTAGATGGGAGTTTTGAGTTATGGTTTATAGATTAGATGGTTGTAACTTTGGATTATCAGAAATATATTATTAGTTTCTACCACCAATTGAGATGGAAAATTCATTTAGGAATATAAAATATGTAAAAATAATTTAAAACATAGTTTTGGTGGGTTGGCAAGAAAATATTTGTATCGGAGTATGTATCGAGATGACTCGCCTATTAGAATGTCAAGATTGAGAATCAATGAGAAAATTGTCCCCAAAATTTTCAAATAGAAAATCATAATCCTAATGTTCTTGAGTCCCTTGGAATCTATTTACAGACTTTTGTTTCTTGGGGATGTCAGTTGTAACACCCTGATATTTTTATGATCTAGATTTTGTTTTTTCGATGTCTTATGTTGTACGCTACACCATGATAAGCATGGCTATACGCAACAATAATTTGGTTTGAGGTATACACAATGCTATTCTTGGCTTGTGTTATACACAAATTTAATTTATTTTGATATAATTTATTTCACACAAGACCGAGTATAGGTGAAAAACTAAAAATTATATTCTAGTCATTATAATGGTGGGTATAAATAGTATTATCTTTCTTATGAAAAACTATTTAAATGTAAATAAGTGAGTTTATAAAATAATAAAATCACTCTTTATGGATTTTATTAATGATAAATATATGTAATATATTCAATATAATGTTTAAAATTAATCTTTTATTTTTTCTATACATGATATAAGAAAAAATTCATTTTTTTAATACAAGAAGTATTTTTCAAAAAAATGCAGTTTTTCTGCCTTTAGATGACGCGCCTATTTTAAATCTAGTTTTTGAATTTTTTTTAATAAATTTGAAAAAATAAAATTCTTATTTTAAAATAGAAAATAAAAATTTACTTTGGTTAAATTTTTTGTGTTTTGATGATATGATTCATTTTTTGATAAATAATGAAAATACTTATTTTTATTAAAAACATTATTTTCTTTTAAAGTTATTACATAGTAAAATTATATTTTGGATTAGTTTTTAATTTTAATTATTTCATTTTTATCCAATTACAGTTTTTGAAAATGATTTTATATATGAGTTTATTATAAAAACATTCTCCATTTAAAAAGTGTCATTTCCCAAAAAAAATAGTTTTTTGTTACATTTTATTGGTTTTATTTTAAATTTAATTCTAAAACTTGTGTGTTTTGAATTTTGAAAAATGTTTTCCAAATTTTTATTTAGGAGGTCCAAATTTATTAATTAATTCCCTTTTATTTTTTACCAATATGAATAGTAATCATGGAAATTTGTGTTACCACGGTAAAGGGTAAATTAGGTAGTTTAGGTTAAAAATAAAATTATAATGACTATAAAATGACCAAAAAAGTGAAAAATTTTATTTTATGAGTGTAATTAAACCCTTAATAATTAATTATCTAAATAATTTAATTTAATTGACACATTTCCCTCAAAATGAATGAAATAATATTTAAATCAAACAAAGACACAAAGTGTCATTTTTTTTCTCTTTAATATTTATTATGTGTCCAAATATGACGAAATGGGTGGTATTAATGAATATAAATGGTATTTTTTAACTTAATAATCTTATTTTCATAATATAAATTTATATTTGATGTTTTGGGGCCATTTGGGAGATATTATGGTATTTATAATATCTTATTTAATGAAACTTTAAAGATGTCACATTCATGTTTTAAATCATATATCATTTCTAAAATAAGGCTATATTGAATCTAAATTTGACTATAAATACCCATTTTAAAGATAAAATTATTTTATTTATCATGGAAATTTATTTTTAATTTTTATGAAATAAATAATTACCTTAAAGGTTTATATATTTATTATGAAAAAATTATTTAATTGATGAAAAATCAATAAACTATTTTTTAATAAAATTATAATTACCATTAAAAGATTCAAAAACTTGATAAAATATTATTGGTAGAGTATATCTCGACCATAATAATCAAATGGTAGATTTATTGACCATTTTCAGCCTCCTTATAGAAGATATTATGGCACATATATTATTTTATTTAAAATGATGTAAAACTTGTCACATTCATGTTTTAATAAGTATAACATTTTTAATGATGAATTTTACATAATATATAATATACTAAAAGTATTATAATGAAATATAGTATATTTATATTCATCATAGTGTTTTATTTTTAATTTTTACTCAATAAATAGGTATATTAAATAATTATACAAAATATACGTTCTAATTACTTTATTAATGGAAATATCAAATTAATGTTATTAAAAATATTAAAATAAATATAATTTTGGATAATTAATATATGAAATAAATTTCATAGACTACCTAGAAAAAATAGGGATATAATAAAATATTTTTTTTCATGCATAATATCTTATCTTGATATTTGTAAAAATCCAAGAATTCAATGTGTTCAAAATTGACACTATTGTTGTTTTGTCAAAACAATGTATTAATAATTTATTTAAAAATAATAAAACATTTTTAAAAATATATAATAATTATTATATGTTATAAAATGATACAAATAATTTATTTATGATTTAATTTATATAAAATAAAAAAATATTTTACCATTTTAATACTGAAGTAATTGTTACCCTAGTAAAATGAAATAGAATAACTAAGTGTTAAATTTAAATTATAAGGTTTAAATTGACTTTAAAACTTGTCAAAAATTATTGGTTGATTATTTTACAACATTATCTCATATAATATTTGAAATTATGATATTTTTTGCAGTTTTTGGATGTTGTTTTATTTTATTATGTATTAATATTTTTGGAGATCCCAAAAGTGCCCCTCAGCTCAATTATAAAAGGGAACCTCCTCCCTCACCTCTTAACTGTACATTGAGCCTTAAATATCTTCCATCCCATTACCTTTTACCTTATCAATTTCTCTAGTTACATTATATAGGTTTTGGTCTTCTTCAAAGACCAACTCCAGTTATCTAAGAGGAAATTTAGTGGAAGCATGTCGAAGAAGAGGTAACCTCCTATACTGATTCATTCAAAATTGTTTCTTCTTATAATTATATTAATGAGTCATTTCATTATAAATTAATAAATAAATTATAAATTATATATTTATACGTTATTATAATTATGAAACAATCACATTGCACCTTCAATCTATCCTATAAAAAACAAAATCACCACGTGTGCGTACATACAACTTACCATCTCCATGCCATGGTCTAATCTGTTGTTCACCACCACAATAATTAGATGGGTATAATGATGGGAATAATAAATATATATGATTATTATAACATGATATTAATTTTGAAAGATTATACACCATCCAATTCAATACCATTCAACAAATATGAGAATGATATCATCGCGCGTGCGTACGTACGGTCTACCGTCTCCAGGATGAGATGCGATTCATTCTAACTGATATTCATTAAATAATGATTATATAAATATAAATAATGAATAAATATGGTATATATTGTGTTAATATTATTTTTTAATGATATAATTATGACCTATTAATGAGAACCAGAACTTATTCTTCAAAACATGCATAATAAAATGAAGCAGTTAATACCTGAATCACAAGTAATAATGAAATGTTGTTTACAAAAGGATGATAATATGATTATATATGATATCATAAAAATTAATATGATTCTAAAATTATTCAAATAAAATATTTAAATCATTATAAAAAAGGTTCAAATATATACAAAGAAAATTAGACCCAATATAAGTGATAATTTCGCAATCTCATTTTTATCTGAGAATGTCAATATGTAAGTATTTAATAGGGTATATTTATCATCCATGTTTTATATATTCTCATTATAAAATATTATTATACTATTTTATAAGGTTAATTTTACCCATTGGTGTATATTTATGAAATGGTATGAAAGTAATCTTTTGTCGCTTTCGATACGAGGTACTTTTTGACTTTCGGACAAAAGTACGAGAAGACTGTTTTCATTTAATAGATACAGCGTGATGGGTTTCTAAATTTTCATAACACCATATTTCCATGAATAATGAATTACAATAATTCAAGCTTATTTTCAATGAAATTGTTTTCTATTAAAATTGTGTGTCATTTTGAGAATAGAAAATGTTTTTTAAAAAGAAAATATATTTTCCTCAAGAATTAATTTCAAGTGTTTTATCAAAATTATTTTCCATCTAGGATTACATTATTTAAATTGTGTAGTGATTTATATCTCATGATATAGATATTAATGGAATGGGAATGATCTTGGTTCAGTAATATAGGGCTGGAAGGAGGAGTGAACTTGGTTCAGTAACAGACTTTGTCTCCTATGATGGTCTTGGAAATAAGCCTTAACTAATATGAAAATAAATTTATATGCTTATGTATTTTCCAAAATTCCATGTTTTATGCCAATTCAATTTTCTCATGGATCTTTTTCATTAATTATTTATGCCTGATGAACTTCTAAGATTTATTATATGACTTAATATTTTGATATTTGTTACACATTGTATGATTTTCAAAAGTTATGTTCATGTTTTTTACATTCTTATGTTTATGTTTTGTTTGATATTTTCCATGTTTACCTTAATGAGAATTAGATCTCACCCTTTTCATATTTTTTATTTTCCCTAGGATATTAATGAATATTTTAGGTTGGGAAAAAAATAAACGGAAATATCTTTATGGGAGATGTTGAAGATATTTCACAAAGTTAGAAGATTGTGTTCCAAGTTTCCAAAGGCACTAAACTAATATAGTCTTTGGGTGTCAATTTTTTTAATGTATTATGTATTCTAAAAAATTAATGTAATATCCATGTATGTAATGCTTGGGTCGTTAGATCACATAATTCCTAGTAGCACACCTTTCACTTTTGAAGGCAATGAGGAGGGGAAAGATATTACAAGAATGGTGGTTAATAATTATAAAATAATTATAATAACATATCATTATAATAGTCATAGTAATATTATAATTTTAATATGGTTTAATGAAATTTGAGTAAGAATAATTGTACATAAAGAAATGGTCAAGAGAAAGAGAGGTTAGGAACTTATACCTCGATTCTTTGATTATCTCCTTTGAAAGGTATTTTAATCCCTTTAGGGATGGTATTTTGAGAAGAACCAAACTTATTTAAGTTGTATATGAGATTTTAGGAGAGGTTTGGACATATTTTTAGGCTGAATATAGGTTTTTTTCGTGTGATGCTAAGCGAGGATGTGAGGTCACTTTTTTAAGTAAAAAGGGGTTGCATTTTTATAAAGACCCAAATCTTTTCAATAATATGAAGCCACTCTTAAGCAAATTGGTTATAAAATTTGAGAAATAATTAGGTTAGGAAGTTCTAATGCTGATAAATCCATAACCAAGTTTTAACACACATTTTTTAGACAAGTTTCAAGCCTTTTATCCATTGAATTACCACTTTTAACATTTTTGTTTTTACCCTAGTATCTAGTATTTACCTAAGGTAACTTAATCTTTATTCATAAAAATAAAGTGAAACTTATTAGATACTTTGGAACTAATTATTCAAAATTTTAAATAAATTTTTTCACATTTAATTTTTAAAAGTGTCAAAATTTAATTTTAAAATAGTAAATGTATAATGTATTAAAACAATTCTTGAGAAAAATATTTCTTGAGTTTTAAAATAATAATAATAGGTTTATAAACTATAATAAAGATTTTAAATTTTTTAATTTTAATAATAAGATACATAATTTTTTAACAATTTTTTTTGTTAAATTTATAAATCATACTTATATGCTAATAATTCCTTAAGAAGTCACAATATTGGTAAAAATGACATATTTCACTATTCACCGAAATTTCAATTTTTTTAGAAAAATCTCAAAATTTTACCCTAACATAAATTTTAATTTATAAGTAATTTTTTTTATTTAATATAATTTGAGTTCTAAAATTTATATATTTATCTTTAGAACAAAATTACAAAATATAAGGATAAAGTGCTTTGATTGAAAAATGGTGTTTTTAAACATTATGTGTTCTTATTATTATTTGATATAAATTTAAAATTTAAATGATGTTAATATATTATTTATTATATAATTATATTTTTATATTTTTATATTTAATCTATTATGATAAAATATAAACAATTTAATAAAATGATTCTTTGAAAAGAAAAGGAATATTACTTTTATACTAAATATGCTTTAATAAATACCATTAGAATTAAATATTTATATGCTAAAATCAAATTTTACAAGTCCATTGATATTAAAAAATTTATTTGAATTTTATATATACATAATATCATATTTTAATAATAAAATTATTTATATTTATATGTAACACATAAATATATATATTTATTATATTTTAATATCAAATTTTTATTTTATGATGGGTTAAATTATTTTAAAATTACTACTTAATCATACAAGACTTCAGTATACCTATTGCATATATGACCAACAACAATAAAAAAAATGAAAATATTTTCAATGACCATATTTTCAATGAACATATTTCAATCCTATATATATAACCTTACTAAAATCATTCTATTCATACTTTCCAATTCTATAGTTTTCATTTTAGATCTCTCAACTTGCTTCCACCCATCACTGTATTCTTTCTCATTGTTATTTTTTTATATTAATTGTGATTCTTAAAGGTGATGGTGAACTAAGGGATATTCTAGTTCTAAATATATTATTCCTTTCAATTTATTTTCCCCTTTTAATTTTTTAAGTTTTAAATGATGTAATCCTTAATGATGTGTAAAAATTTGTTTCATGTTATTTTATTGATACATTATTCTTTGGAAAAAATTTAAAAAAAAATTAGTTTAATACTTATCTTATATGACTTGTTACCTAATATATTTTAATTACTTTAAAAAAATATGAAAAAAGTTTAAAATTATAAACATATAGTTTGTGGAAATAATATGTTTCTTAAAAACTCGAAGCATTACATCCCCCCCCAAATAAATTGTGTCGCAGAAATTTTAATTGTATCCATCCAATGGAATTTTATAAGGGAATATAAATTATTAATATGACTCAATATCTAGTTTCTAGAGAGTTACCAACCTTCTAAACTTGAGAAACATGCCTCTTTACTCAGAATAATCCAATCCCTAATATCAATTTTTTCTCCAACTATTTAGAAAAAGAGTCTATGTTATTTCATATCAAGACCCACATTATATAATTTATTTGTAGGGGGATTTTATTTTAATTCTTTCATTGATATAATATCATATTTTAATATGAAATTTTCTTTTCTTACTCTAAAAATGTTTTCCTCTAAGTGGAGGGAACTAATCCATCACTAAATTATGTTAAATTTACATAATAGAAGGATAATAAGATTACCAAAATGTATATTACTATAAGCATAAAATTGGAATAAAATAATCATACCATTATAAGATTTATTCATCAATCAAATCATTGGGTGGTGATATAATGTTCTTAGAAAAATTATTTGATATACAAGAGTTCCTAAAATCAAATTCCAACAAGAGATCTATAATGCCCTGAGATTTTTAAAGAACACTATACTTAAACGAATCATGAAATATTTTTATTTAAATATGAAACTTATAGCCTATTAATTAAATTAGAGGATATTATGAGTATTAACTGAATTATTAAATATAAATAAAAGACATACTAAATACAAATACATTGATTATTTATTATGTAATAAGTACTCAATTTTTAGTGAAGTTATTTTATTCTTCCAAAATAAATTTCATTAAAAAAATATTTTTATTAGTTTTATTAAAAAATAAATATAAATTCATTGATTAATTCTTAATAAATATGTTCAAAATTTTTAGTAAAGTAATTTTATGCTTCAGGAAAATGTTTTCTTCAAAAATGATTTTTATTTCTATTTCTGAGAAAATATTATAAGTAATTTTTAGAATTATGAAAATTATATTTTATAAAAATAATATAATTTTTGAAATCATCAAATCAAAATTATCTTTGGTTGAATTTTTTTGATTTTTATAAAAAAATTATTTTCATATGAATAGTGAAAAGTACTGATTTTTATTGAAAATTGTGTTTTGGTTTCAAAAGATTATGAAGTGACATTTTATTTTGAAATGGTTTAAAAGAAAAATTAGTTATATTATATTATTATTAATTAAATTAGTTTCATTGGAATCTATTTTATAATTTAATTTGGTATAAAATCATTTTTATACAATCATTTTTAAGGAAAACTGTATTTTTTCTAGAAAAGGGTTTTCATCACATTTTTCACATTTATTTAAAATTTGACTTTTTCCCTAATAGGAATAGAATTTTTTGAAATAGAATTTAATTTTGATTTCATAAACCCAAATTTATCCTTGCATTAGTTTTATAATTTTTCTAAAAAGGTTAAATTTTTAGTGAATGGTAAAAAAATATTGTTTTTATAAAATACAATATCTTTTATGATATCGCCAAGACATAGACATAGTATAAAATTTTGGGAAATTTATTGAATGAATAAATTTTTATAAAATAATATAAATATTATTCAAAAATAATTGAAAATATATATATTGTAATTTATTCCATAATAAATTTGAAAATCATTTACAGTGCTGATGTAGCGCCTACATAACACTAAAAAAGTCAAATTTGGTATCCTAAAAAATATAATTGGGTTGATAGGAGTAATTTATGGACTTTGATATTAATTATTAATATTATGTTTATACATGAATTTTATAGTAATATAACAATTGGACTACCCAAATGCCTGTGTAATGCATGCGCATTGCTAGAAAACTCAAAATAACACATTAAATGTGTTTTCATGATATATATAGCCATTAATATAAAAGTTGAAATAATAGAAATTAATATTTTGATCATAATAAAATCATTTTTTTTTAAAAAAATTATTTATATTTTTTATAAATTATATAATTACTTTATATGCTTGTGCAAATCTAATATAGTATTAATTTAATTTATAAAAAAAAATATCTGATATTAAAAAATTATAATTAATATAATTCAGAATATTTAATGTGATCCAAGAATTGTATAGATTAAAATGAAATGTTTATGTTATAACAAAATATTTGGTTTTAATTTTAATTTTTGTCTTCATGTTTTTAAAATCAAATAATTAAATAGTATCAAAATTGATAATAATGATAATTTATGGGATTAATATTTTTTAAAATTATTTAAAATCATAAAAATATTAAATAATAAGTAATTGGATAATATATGGTCTAAAATTTTACCCCCATTTCATTTATAGTTCATTTCTAACCATTTGGATTCATAATATTCTTATTATATTTTAATATTTTGAGAAATTCCAAAACTTCCCCTCACCTCAATTATAAAAGGGAACCTCCTTCCTCAAATATTCACACCACTTATATCCTTATATATTGATAAATTATTAAACATTTTACTTATAAACATCCTTATAGAAATTCTATAGGTTCTATTCCTTCCAAAATACCAACCCTATAGCCCTTAAGAAGAGATCTAAAGGAAGCCTACCGAAGAAGAGATAATCATCATTACCAACTCTTTAAGGTTTATTTCATGTTCTACTTTATATTCATTTGTTGTTTCCATAATATATTAATAAATATAGTATCATATATATACTGATATTTTATTATGATTATGATACAACCATATTCCACCTTTTATTCATCCTATAAAAAATGAAAGCACCGCGCATTCATACGTACGACTTATCGTATCTACGTAGTGGTGTAAGTTTTTTGCATGAACACTTTACTTATATTATTATAATAATGAAAAAATGGATATATATTATACTTATAAAATTATATTTATTCTATAAAATTAATATATTATCCACTTCATTACTCTTTCAAGCATTTGGAAATTATGTTGTCGCTCATTCGTACGTACAACTTACCATCTCCCTGAAGAGATGTGAATAATTTTTTATGTAAAAATTTAAATAATTATTTTAAAAATGTATATGAGGAATAAATATGATATATATAAACTTAATATCATAACTATATCCTATGCACAAGATCTCTAACTTTCATAAAAAACATGCATGGTAAAATGAAGTAGATAACACCAGAAACAATTGTAATAAGGAAAGATTATTAAAAAAAGGTGATAATCTGATATAATAGGATCATATGTGATATTATAAATATGAATATGTTTATTTTATAAATTAATAACTTGTTTAAAACCACTATACAATAGGATAAATTACTTTTAACTAAAGGGAAGCGTAGTGTAAGGGTTTCTCGTCTTAGTTTTACTACTGTGACATGTGCCATATCCACCACTTATTTATTTTTCCGGTGCATATAATTTCTATTTGATATATAATATCATGAATATATTTTTCTTCATAGTAATTAATGTTTCATTTTAATTTATTTCATTCATGGGGATTATAATTTAAAAGTTACTAAAGAGGTATGAGTTTTATTTCACAATCTCTTCATTAATTAGGAATATTTATGTTTAAGTCCCCACATGGGAATATTTCTATTCCATGTTCAATATTTATAAAAGAGTTTTTTAATTTTTTTACTATTCTACTACAATTTTTTAAATTCATTTTACCCATGTTTTAATTTTTAAAAAACAGTTTGAAAGGAATATATTTTTCTTGTTTTCCAAATGAGGTACTTTGGGACTTTTTTCACAAAAAATATAGAAGGAATGATATTTTAACTTATATGGAAAGAGTATATTTTCCGTATTTCATGAATACTTAATGCTTTGAAGCTTAATTTATATGTTTACAAGGTTATTTTCAAATAAATGTTTTCCTTTATACTTGTTCATTATTTATTTAAATGTTAATTTCAAATTAAAAAACATACTTTCCTAAAAAATGTTTTTAATGATATTTTTATGTTACTTTTATTCTTCAATGAAAAAAAACATTTATTCCACCAATGGGTATATATTTTAATGATAACATCATTTGAATCATTCAGATATTTTTGATTGTTTGATATTGAATTTCTCTTAAATATCTATATTCATGTATCATGGATATGATTATTAACTAAGTTGTATACCATTTCTACATACAATATCAAATTTTCAAAATATTTTATTGAATGGGGAATTATTGATAAATAAATATTTTTTACTCAATGTGGATATTTTTTTATAATACATATTATTCATGAATTAAATCCATCATTTGATATTCGAGGAATGCGTTTGTCTTGTAGTGACGTGTGGGGCCCAGAATTATATAGCCCCTCGATGCATAGGTGGGCCCCATGAGACAAATCGGTTGTCAAAATTAAATAGGTTTCAACTTTTATTTTTAAAACATTTTTGAATGGTCTTGATGGTAGAGGTATCATGTTCATGATAACATGACATCCAATTATTAAGAATTTACTTCATTAAGAATTCATTTATTATTATCTATGAGATTTTCACTATGATATTATCAGAGGATTTATATTGTACACAAGTTATTTATTAAATGGAATTTGTTTCCAATTATTCACAATTATATAATGAATATGACTTATCTTCTCCTGATAGAAAAGTTGTTTATTTAATGGAATGTGTATTTAGTTATTTACCTTTCCATATTAATTATGAATTATTTATTCATGATAGATTCCACTGTACATAACCTTTAAAAATTATTTATGTCCATCCTTATTTTGTTTCCTTTATCTAAGATATGAATGATAATACTTTTAATGAGTTTAAGAATACATATTAGTTTCTTTTTCTAAAATTTATGTATAATTACCAATGTAATAAGGGTACCATGTATGTGTCTAGTTCTTCAATACTACAAAACAAATAGTTCCTTAGAAATGTGATTCATTGTATCTTATGCTAATTTAATGAAATAACTACTAATTCTGAGATTCTAAAATAATGTTTTCTATAGTTTTCATTAGAATAATTTTATTTGAAACCTTGGGAACTAGACTTTTGAAAAAATAGATTATAGAATGAATCCCTATGACATAATTTAAAAATAATCCCAAAGAAACCAAGATTATTATTTAGATAATAGTTATACATAAATTTTCAATTTATATTTATTGTTTCACTAATTTTTAGAATAGAAATTATGTGTCGTAATTTTATAATCTAATATAGTGAAGTCAATTATTTAAAAATTGAACCTTGTGGAAGGAATGAGCATCATATAAATGCATATAATCCAAAGAGTATGAATGATCAGTTCCTTGATTGTCTTAAGCCAATATTTCAAATAAAACTAGTCTCCCAAATATTCTCATCCTAAAATAACACAGTATCATGTGATAACAAGACTAAGAAATAATTTTATAATTATTATTTCTTTAAAGGAAAGAAAGATAAGAAGTGGATGGTAAAGAAAAGATGGAAAATGTGGAGAAGGGAAAGAAGGGGTTTACCGCATGTGATAATTATGCAAAGAAACATAATTATACTTTCTCAAAGGTAATTATTGTCTTCTACAAGTTTAGAGAGAAATTACATGAGACACATGAATGAATGGGTAAAAAAACTCTAATGATCGGTGTTTCAATTATAGTGAGATGGGGCACTACACAAACGAATTCCAAAAGAATCAAGGGGGTATATATTAAAAGAATCAAATTAATCAAGTTCAATATTAGGCTTATTACTACGGTAAAAGTGGAATGATTAAATTACTTGTGTATTTGGATTAATAAAGTATAATGTAATAGTACTTTTCAATGATATTATGTTTATAATAATCATGAAATGCATAATGATTTTACAGCAGTACTATTTTGTTAAATATTTGTTAGCATGTGTTGAATGGTATTGATGACTAGTAAAAGTGATTCAATGGAAAGTTGATATTTTTAGAAAACACATGATTGAGGGAGGATACCCCTTTATATGTTATTTATGTGGATATAATAATGATAAATATATTTTTATGGGATAGAATTGGTTGCTATGAAATTGGTTGAAGATTTTATGATTTATGTTATCTTTATTGGGTTTACTACATATTTATATTTAAGGAATATATTTTAAAACCAAATATTTTTTTCTTGGAAGCATTCATGTTTTTATTGAGGTTTTAAGGTGTTAAAGGTGTTTATATATTTGGTATGTGACATTAAGATATACCTAATGTTTTTTGGGGAATTAAATGTTAAGTTAATTTTCAAAATTTAATGACCTTCATTCTAAATTTTTGGACTTAAAATTCTGAAAAACTTATTTTGATGAGTCTTAAGTTTAACTAATTATGGAATGGATTAATTTGAACTTTGGATATTATTGTTTTTTGATTTATCAAATTGGATAACTTGTGCTAACCATTTTGGTTTTCGTAAATATTTATAGGCCTAAGGAATGTCATTTGGATCTTATAATCCATTAAAATTACTTCAATCATGAAACATTAATATCAAATATTGATTTCCTAGCATAAGATATGAACTAAAAAAATCCAAAGAATGGTATTATTATTATTACCTGAAAAAAAAATCAAGTGATTTTATTTTCTCGAGTACTTTATCTTGATAGTAAAATAATTCCTCAACTTTAAAAAAAGGACCCTGAACTAAAAATTTTATCTGATTACTTTTCTTACCAAGAAATCAATGGCCTTTTAACCCATCATAGATTTACAATTTTTTAAAGGATAAATTTATCATGAAAAGTTTCTATGTAACTCTATATTAATCCTTAGTAGTTTTTTTATTCTTCAATATCCATATTTTCACTTACCATTAATCTTCTTCTATTCGAAAACCTTGTTTTTTGGTGACCTTTGAATTTCTTTATTCCAATTATTATGCTGAAGTTTTATTAACCCTTTTTACAATGTGGTATTTCCAAAAAGTTATTTTCAATTTAAAAACATTGATTACTAGTCACAAGTTCAAATTTCGAGGATGCAAGTTATTGAAGGTGGAAAGAATGTAACACCATGAGATTTTAAATGAATGTTATACTTGAACGAATCATGAAATATTTCTATTTAAATATGAACATTATAACATAGCCATTAAAGTAGAGGGAATTAATATTATTAATATAATTATAATATATATATATATATTTAAAGGATATACTCAATAAAAATGCACTTATTAATTCATATGAAATAAGTACTCAATTTTAATTAAAGTTATTTTATGATTCAAAAATATGTTTTATTAAAAATTGATTTTTATTTATTTTGTAATAATAAATAAATAAATAATAATTGATTAATTATTAATAAATAAGTTCTCAATTTTATGTAAAGTTATTTTATGCTTTATAAATATTTTTCTTTAAAAATGATTTTTGTTGATTTTTATGAGAAAATACTATAATTATTTTTTATAATTTTTATAAATTTTATTTTATAAAAACAATATTATTTTTTAAATCATTATACCAAAATTATATTAGGATTTATTTTTTTGATTTTTCTTAGAAGATTTATTTTTTAGTGGATAGTGAAAAGTCCCTATTTTTCTTGAAAATTGTTTTTTTATTTCAATCATTTTCAAAGTTACCTTATTATAAAATGGTTTCAAATAAAAAATATTTATATTATATTATAAAAAAATTAATTAGGTTAATTGGAATCATTTTTATAATTTAATTTTGTGTAAAATCACTTTTATATATAAATAGGCATTTTTAAGAAAAACTGTATTTTTTTCTAAAAAGCAGTTTTCATCACATTTTTTGCACTAATTTTAAAATTAATTTCTATAAATGTAGGAATTTAATTTAAATAAATTTGATTTATTTTTTTATTTATAAATCCAAATTTTTTCCTAGGATGAGTTTTTTTTATTTTTCTGAAAAAGTTAAGTTTTTAATGAATAGTAAAACAATATTATTTTTATAAAATACGATATCTGTTATGAGTTTTCCATGAAATGAAAATAATATAAAAATTGATGAAACTAGTGTAACGAATATAGTACAATAAAATAATATAAATATAATTTAGAAATAATTAGAAACATATATATTTTAATTTATTCCAAAATAAATATGAAAATTATATTCAGTGTTGATGCAGAGCCTGCGCTACACTGGACAAGAAAAATTTGGTATCGTAAAAATAAAAATTGGGAATATATAAGTACTTGATAGAATTTTATATTAAATATTAAGTATTATTGATCATTTTTAAGTTAATATACAAATTATATATTTATATAACAAGTGTCTTAACCAACTATTTGTGCAATGCTTGTAAAAGGGGAAAAAGTCAAAATAACTCATTAAATGTGTTGTCATGATATATATGTGAGTTAAAATAAATATTTAACGAATTTAAGTGGATATTTTTATCATAATAAAATTATTTTAATAATATAAATTCATTTATAGTTTTTATAAATTATATAATTACCTTATATTCTTATGAAACACCAATGCATTATTAATTTAATTAATTGAAAAATTAGATAAATAATATTAAAAATATTATAGTAATATAATTTGAGATATTTAAGTTGGTACATGGATTGTAAATTTTAACATGACCTTTTTAGGATATAAAAAAACATTTTTTAAATTTGAATTATTTTCTTGATGTTTTTTAATTCAAAGCAATGAATTGTATCAAAACTGGAAATAATGAAATTTTATGGAATTAATATTTTATTAAATTATTTAAAAAACATAAAAAATTAAATAATCATAAAGTGTGTATTATTTGGTGAAAAATTTCACCCCATGTGCATTTATAGTCAATCTGAAATCATTTGGCTCTAGAATAGTCTTATTATATTTGAATGTTTTGAGAAATTCCAAAAGTGCCCCTAAACTCAATTATAAAATGGCACCTCCTCCATAACTTATCCACATTAATTTGACCCTTCTAGCTCTAAATATTCCTAAAAAATCACCTTATAAACTTATTTATTCAAGATATAGTGGTTCGGGTCCTTCCAAAAGACCATCCCTAGATCTCTTAAGAATAGACCTAAAGGAAGTACCCTGAAGAAGAGGTAATTGTCTTTACCAACTCTTTCAAGTTTATTTCTTCTTATACTTTCTATTCATGTATTATTTAAATCATAAATTAATAGCTCCGCTATCATATATATATATACTGACATGTAATTATGATTATGATATAACCATATTTCACTTTTTATCCATCCTATAAATAATTAATTACCAACGCGTGCGTCCATAGGGGTGACCGTCTCCACGTATTAGTGTTATTTGTTTTTCATAACCAAATTACCACGATGGTTATAATATTGGAAATAATAGATATATACAATACACATGAAATTATATTTATTTTTTCAAATTAATATATCATCCACTTTTTTACCCTTTCAATCTTTTAGAAACAATATTGTCCCCCGTGTATATATACAAATTTCCATCTCCACGAAGTGACACAACTCATTTTCTATTTCCAAATTTAAATAATAAATATAAAAAATTATATAATAAATAAATGTCATATCTATAGGCTTAATATAATTTTGGAGATAATGGAAGTATATCATATCCACAAGAACTGTAACTAATATGACAAACCATGCAAGAGAAAATAAAGTAATTAATACCTAAAATAAGGGTAATAAGGAAGTGTTGTTAAAAAAAAGGTGATAAGATGATATGATCTGATAATATATGATATTATAAATATTAATATGGTTATTTTATAAATTAATAACATGTTTAAAACCAATATAAAAGAGGTGAAATCATGTTCAACTAAAGGAAAGCCTGAGGTAATATTTTCTTATCACACTTTTACTTCTACAAGACATATTCCATATCCATAACTTATTTATTTTTTATGGTGTATATAATACTTATTTGTTATATTATATCATTTATATATTTGTTTTAATGGTATTTAAATTTTCATTTGATGTTGTTTCTTTCATGGGGATTATGATTCAAAAGTTTCTAAAGTAGTAAGGGTTTATTTAATAATCTCTTCATTATTTGGTATTGTTTATGTTTAAGTCCGCATGAGGAATATTTATATTAAATATACATGTTTTCTAAAAGTATTTTTAGAAAGGTTTTTACATTATTACAATTATTTTAAAGTTTTTTACGCATTTATGAGTTTTTACAAAATTATTTAAAATGGATCTTTTTATCATTTTCCAAATGTGGTACTTTGCGACTTTTCCAAAAAAAATACAGAAGGGATATTTTTTAATTTATAAGGCATGTGTTTATTTTCCCACTATCATGAATCCTTAATTATTTGAATCTTCCTTTAAAACATTAGAAAGTTATTTTAAAATAAAACACTTTCCTTTATACTTGTTCTTTTTTACATTAAAAGTTAATTTCAAAGTGAAAAATATATTTTCCTCAAAAATATTTTTAATGATATTTTTTTATTACTTTTATTCATAAATGACAAAAACCCTTTATTTTACTTATTTAACACTTAGTATGAGTTTTAATGATACCATCCTTTAAATCATTCACTTATTTCTTTTTATTGGATATTTCATTTTTCTAAAATATCCATATTATTGTATCATGGATATGATTCTTTCCTAAGAAATATGCCATTTCTCTACACGATGTCACAATTTGAAGATATTTGATTGATTGTATAACTATTGATAAACCTATATTATTTTATAAATACACATTTTTGTTGATAAGGAATATTAATCTTGAATTAAATTGATAATTAGATATATAAGGAATGCATTAGACCTATAGTGATAGGTGGGGCCCAAAATTATATATCAACTTGATGCATTGGTAGGTCTCATTAGAAAAGTTTGTTGTAAAAATTAAAGAGGATTCTACATATAGTTTTAAAATGTCTTATGAAAGGTATTTATGGGAGAGGTATCATGTTCCAAATAATATTACATCCAATAATTAATCATTCCCTTCATTAAGAATCTAGTTATTATTATCCATGATATTTTCATTATGATATTATACATGGATTCATATTGTGCACATGTTATTGACTAAATGGAATTTGTTTCCAATTATTTAAACTACCATAATGATTATTCAATATATTCTCATGATAGAAAAGTAATTGATTAATTTTCATGTGTTTTCAGTTATTTACCTCTCCATATAGAATATAAATTATTAATTTTTAATAGCTTACACTGTATGTAACTCATAATGATCAGTTGAGCTCACCCTTATTTTATTTCCTTTCCCAATGATATAAATGAGAATCCATTTAATGGGTTGAAGGATGCATATTAATTTCCTTTGTTATTATCTATGTTTAATTACTAATGTAATAAGGGTACCATGCATGTATCTAGTCCTTCAAGACTACTAAAATAATCGATCCTCAGTGATGTGATCCCTTGTATCCTAAGCCAACGTAATAAAAAAAATATTGATTTAGGGATTCTAGAGATAGGGTTATTATACAATCTATAACTCTAGATTAGATAGTATATTTACCTTAAATATTAGGATCCACCTCAAGATTAGTGCATGCATAGACATTCCATTATCCTCTTCTTGAAGGTTAGTGATGCTCATCACCTTGTTTAACCCTTGAATTAGGGCACTGATATGGATAATTCCCTAGCTCCCCCACAAAGGATATTAAATTATCAGTGGTACCTTTGAATAAATTCTATTTATTTTAATTGTGTTAATCAAGCTCTACATTTTCTTATGGAAATTTGATGCTTGATGACCCCCTATTTTATTAGAAAAGAATATTCCAATCCCCTTGAGGAAATTTACTTGGTGATTATTTCCATGTTTTTATATATATATAATTGAATATTATTTCCTTCATAATATTCATTACTTGATCTTCAATGAAACTCCATAATTTTCTTATTTAGTGTATTCGGTACTTCCAATTGTTTTACATTATTAATTGTATTTCATGACAGGTTAATTAGAAAAAACTAAATGTTTCTCACTTCATATACCATTTTAATTGGGTTTTCATTGAGGTAATCTTCACACTGTCCCACATACCCATGGTTATTTCTAGTTCAATCCATTACTAAAACCAAAAGGGATGACATTAGTAAAAAATCATTTACAATATGGGAAATTTATCATAATTAAAAAAGGAATCAAACTTTTAAATTCCTTTTTATTTTACATTATCAAGTTGGAAAATAGTTTAAACATATGTTAATCTTAGTTTGATAAATGTTACATTAAGTTGGGTTATATTATAATTCTATACCTAATCCCTGAATTTAACTTGTAAATAAATCTTTTATATATGTTCACAAAGATAATATGATTAACAAAATCATATCCCCCAAGTGTGTCTAGTCAGGTGTATATTATTAGTCCCAATCATCATGAATCATAATGATGATCAATTCAATGATAAAGAAAACCTTTTAGGGTTAATTACACCTAGGTGAATGTTTTCCACAACCACAACCTTTTTATAGTATCGAGATAGTGATATATTTCTAGGAAAATAACTTACTCAATACTTTACCAAGATTTCAGGATATCATCCTACACTTATACTCATCTCTAAGGTTTTTACTAAGGTTCTATAACCTTAACACAAAATGTAACAAAACTAATATCCAAAAAATAACTAAATATTTGATCTTATACCAACTATACCAACCAAATCTAAACTTACATAATTAAAAAATTGATTTTATGGTTCAATTAACACATCTCACAAATAGTTGTACATCCCAATGACCTAAATGTTTAGTGTCTTGGTGACTATCTATAAACATATTAATCTAAACACTTATGAACATTTATTCATTACTAAAATCCTCTAGAAAATCTTTTATACATCTCATATGATATAATCATCTTCATAATATGAGGAATTGAAATATAATAAAGGGATTAGCTCGAATTCTAAATAAGTGAAAATTATCATCTATTCATATAGTTTGACTATAAACATGAGGGAATACATGAGAAAGGGAGGAATAAATAATAATAAAAACATAAGACCAAATAAATATAATCAAAACATAGCTTAAAAACATGTAACAAATATAAAAAAAATAAAATCCTAACATAATAAAGAAGAATATATTTAGAACATAAAATATCATAAAAATTTGGAATTTATTATAAATAAATAACATTTTAGAGGAATGGAACAAACATAATCATAGGAAAACATTTTTAACAAATCCTTGTATTTCCACATTTTAATTTTTTTGAACAAATAAAGTATGTTCACCCTTTAATTTGGGGGAAAAATTCAAGTATTTCCACCCTTTAGTTTGTGAAAAATCCAATTATTCCCATGATTCATTAACTCATGATATATAAAACTTCAAATAATGAATTTGTGGGAGATATAGGACCCCACGCTTCATTATCCATAAATAATATTTCCACTTAAATTCAAATAATTCATCTTATCATACATGTCCCATGAGAATAAAATGGGTTTCATAAATTTTATAAGTGTTATCACATAAAAAACATGATCATTTTATATAAAAATAATAATATCCCAAAATTATTACTTAAGAAGATAATTTATAGGGTGATTTATAAACCATTACTCCTATTATATATGAATTGTTTCAAGAAGTATGATAAATCATAAAATGTATTTTCATTAAAAATAATTTCTTAATATCATCTTAAAAATATGATATTTTCAAGTCAAATTAAAAAATAATTATTTTTCAGATGTATATAAAAATTATTAAAACAATACATCAAAATAGAGTCTAATAAAGGTACCTTGATAATAAATAAATCAAATTTAAAAATTTTAAAGGAAAGGAAGTATTATTAGTTCATGCTAATAAAAATCCTTTGAAATATTTTAAAATGACTTTATTGAAAACATGTATCCATAAAAGGATAATGAAACATTTTTTTAATATGAATAAAGGAGGATAAAATGAACATTGAATATTTTTTTGAGTTTACACTAGGTAAATGGAAACATTATCAAGAAGTAAAATAATGGATATGGAGGGAAATTCATTATAAGAAATGTGAGTTTTTCTTAACAAAATATCATTTTCAAAAAAAATAAATTCCTCAAGAAAGAAGAATGTGGTGTGAAACATGATATCAAAATAAAATAAGGTCCAAATACCTCATAATACCATCAAATATTATACTAGAACAATCTGGAAATATAATTATCAAAGAGGAGTGATTTTGATTGAACGAAAATATTTGAGCCATGAAAGCAACTTACCTTTATTTTCACTTAGTAAAATACAATATAAAATCATATAAAAAACATAAATATCTTTATATAATATTTCAAAACCATATTCATACCTAAAATAATTTATAAATTTCATTTATAATTATTGTCTATAAGTATATTAGTTATTTATTTCTTATTTTCCCATATTGAGTGTTTAGAGTTTAGATTGTTCATACTAGTCTCCTAGAAGCTGTAGTGGTATTAGTTCTTCTTCCAAATTTACTAATTAAAAACCATTAAATTGGATTTAATTGATCAATTATATTGATTTATGAATTTTAAATTTTCTTTGATGAGTGTTTCACTCTTTATACTTGAAGATGAAATTGACAATAAGCAAACTTCGATGATTTTCTTAACCAATGAAAGGTTATTTCTTAACTATTGAGTTAAATATTAATATAAATTTATATAAAAAATAAAATATTTATTTAAATATTTATATAATATAATATCATTAATTATGTTTTTATATTTATTTATGATAAAAAGTCATCACATTGTTCAAGTATGTATTCAAACCAGCCCAAACATGAGCACACCATGATTAATGGATGATTATGAGGTGATTTAGTTGAAATATCATTAAAGGAGTAGCATAATTTTATTATTTTGTGTTTATTAGTGTGATATATCATAATTATAAAGTTTTTGTAAGAATTAGTAATGGATATGAAAATATTACATAATTTGAATAAAATACTTTCCTCTTCATATGAAACGATTGAATTAACCGTGATCATTTTTTGATCATGTCATTATTAGGTTATGCAAGTTTTAATACTAGAACATTGATGATATTATAAAAATTATATTTATCCACTAAACTCATTTTCAAGACCACCCATGTAATCCACTCATGAAAAGAGAAATGAAAATCAATCATTCCATGGAAGTGGTAGTCCACACATACACATGTTTGATGATTTTGTTTTCCATAGAATGAGAGAATTATATAATATGTTATATAATTTTACAACATAAAATATGTTATAAATATAATAATTCTTTATTAAATTAAACTTTATAACCATCCTTGTGAGTTGGTTGTGGAAAACCAAACATTACTCTTTGTGGAGGTGCTAGTTCAGACAAACATATCAATGTCATTTTCATTTTTCTTAACAAACAATGGAAGGGACGATAAACCATGTAACATAATGTAATAATATATCTATATTATAGGTATATTGATGTTATAATATTAATTTGGTGTAATTTAATTTTATTAAGAAGAAGTGTACATAAATAAATAGAAAATAGAAAGAGAGGTTGGGAACGTATACCTCACTTCTTGGATTATCACTATAGATAATGGGGTTAATATCTTAAGGGGTGGAATTTTGACATAACAAGAACCTATTTAAGGTGGATAGAAAATTTTAGAAGATATTTTGGGATATTTTGGACTGAAATTTTTTTCTCTAGGTGTGATGGTTGGTGAGGAGATTCGAGTCCCTTTTATGAGTGAAAAAGGATGATGTTTTATTAAATATGCAAACAAATAGTAATAGTAAGTCACTATCAGGGGAACTGGCTCTAAAATTTAAGAAATAATGGGTAAAGGAAGAGAAAAGGTTAATAAATAATCAAAAAAAGTTTTATAATAAATGTTTTAACAATGTTTCAACCCCTTTACCCCTTGAATTATTACTTTTTTCAATTTAGTGTTTATCTTGGTAACTAGGTTTTAGCTAATGTAACTTAATCTTTATACCTAAAAATAAAGTGAACCTTATTTGATAATTTTGACGCATTGATTCTCAATTTTAAATATTGTTTTTCAGGTTCAATTTTTAAATGTTAAAAATTAATTTTTATATAATAAAAATATAATGTATTATAATAATTTTGGAGAAAAATATTACATCATTTCAAAAATATCAATCATAGGATTTTAAACTATAATAAATATTTTAAAATATATAATTTCAATTATAAAATACATATTTTTTCAATAATTTTTTTCATAAATTTATAATCTAGAATTATATAATAATAATGTCATAAAAAGTCACAATATTATTAAAAATGACACTATTCACCAAAAAAATATTTTTTTAGAAAAATATCAAAATTTCACCCTAAGATAATATTTAAATTATAAATTAAAAAAAAATATTTTTTTTCAAAATCAAATTCTAAAAATTATATATTTTTCTTTAGAATTAAAATGCAAAATATATGGATAAATTTCTTTTACTGAAAAATGGTGTTTTTAATTATTATGTGTTCATGTTATTATTTCATATCAATTTATAGTTTAAATGATGTTAAAATATTAATTAAAATATAATAATAATTTAAATTTGTTTGATTCAATATAATAGGATAACATATATAATACTAAATAAAATAGATCTTTAAAAAAAGGAAATACTGCATTTATGTAACGACCCGAATCTGGAGCCACTTAACTGGTGCCCCATACCCAGTTCGCCAGATGACCTCAAGTGCATTTCCCCAAATGCCAGAGGCAGCCGACTAGCAGCGAGGTCCTTGGTGAGTCATTGGGGAAACTATGCCTTCATTTGGTAAAGTATAAAAGGGAGAGGAAATAACAGTCAATAACGGAAGCAGTAAATAGCATACAATATCTGAAACTATATAGCAGAAGAAATGAATATATAGTAATGATGATAATGATGCAGCGGGTACAAGTATCTAAGGAAAGAAGCAAACACAACAACGTGCTGAAATACAACTGAGAAATAAAGTATGAAAAGTAAACATTAACTTTAACAGCATCGCAAGCCTAAGCTCAGTTCTATGCTCTCCAGCTCCAACCAGCAATCATGAACCTGAAGTAGAAGGGCCACAATCCCGATCCACACCTACAACCATATAACCTATCTGGGCCTAATAGCAGGACCCAAACAGGGTGTGAGACTAATCCCAGTAGGTAGCCGCCACAAGATCTATGCCCTACTGTCAGTGAGTAATATATCAGAAGTAATGAATGTAAATGTAGTAATGAACTAGGAGTAAAAAAGTAAACAATCCTACTAATTAACAGCCACATTCATTTAACAATTAATTCATTCATTTAATTAAACAACCAAGGAATCTATCAAAGCTCTCTATTTCAAGGTAAACAGGTAACACATCAGGCATCAAAAGACTACCTAAACAAACAAGAAGGCCGAAATATCCAAGCTTGTGCTTTGGCTTGGTAGACTTATCTAAACCAACCAAACAATCCACATTCACACTGACTCTTTGGGTGGCTCAAACTAGCAGACCCCTATAGCCAAGTAAACATACAAAGGCACAGACACTCTCGGAAGCACTCATGTCGATTCCCCTGTGGTCTTGCAATGATAGCTACAGTCTCTCTGAGGAAGCTCTTACGTCTAATTCCTCTTGTGGTCTCAATACGTGAATAAACTAAGGACACTCTTAGGAAGCACAAAGACCAATTCCCATAGGTCCTACATATGAAATTAATTCCAACAAACCCCCTAGGGAAGTACTTAATTGTCTATTCCCTCTTTAGTCTCCCGCACCAGGTTCTTACAGCCCTGAGTAGTCCAGTCGTGTGTAATCTAATGTCAGTATCCCTAATTAAGTTTAGAAACTACTTGTATAAAATCTACAATGCATCAAAATAATTAAAACAATAGGCAACAAATTCAATCAGTTATAAAAAGCAAACTAGCAATTGCAATAGGGTTAGCCTTGCAGGAAAACTGTGCCAAACAGTGATAAACAGCCAAACAGGGATAGCACCAATGGGGTGATCCTAAAACATTCAAACAAGCATATATTATTATCAATTAACCTTAAGCTAACAATAAATCTAAGGCAATTAAATAATAGGACCAAAATCCATAACCCGGGATACCCGAAACACGGGAATCCGGCACTTTTGCACAAAAACTCATAAACATTCAACGTAAGGCAAAAAACCACCTACCTTGATCCTAGAAGATCGATATACTTCAACCTCGGCCTATGAATTTTCCTATAATATAGTATATCTACAAAAACATCTAAAACTTTTAACCTATGATAACTTGGAAAAGATGAGAAATTAGAAAACAATGCTCTAAAAGAAGGAAGAGGTTACCGCTATGGTTCCAACACAATCGACGGTGATCGATTCAGAGAACAGATAGAGGCTTGGGGGCTCGGAAGAGATTCGCGGCCGTACGGGATGCTCTCGATCGAATAAGATAGAGAATAAGACCGTTCTGGGGTTAAGACACGACCCCGATCCATTTAACGAAAATAAAGAAAGTACACGATGTGTAATTTAAGAGTACACGGTGTGTAGTAGGATTTTCTGTACTCCAATTTAAGCGGCCTCTGCATCACCCCTACATGGTCGTGTGCATGGTCATGGCACGGCTAGCACACGGCCTTGAGCGGCATTAAAGTACACAACGTATACTCATAAAGTACACGGTGTGTACTTAAATTTTTTCCAGAAACTACTCTTTTTTCAAAAACTCCAGAAAAAGGGAAGACATATCTGAAAAGAAGGTTTGGGTTCTTACAAACATCCCCCCTTAAAGAAATTCATCCCCAAATTTCCCTAACGAGGCATAGAGGAATAAACCCCGAACAGCTCCGACCACTGCGATCCGACATCGGCCTCCCTCTCCCAAGTCTCATCCTGTACTCACTCGTGTTTCCATAACACCCATATTAGAGGAACAGACTGGCCACATAGAACCTTCGTACTGCGAACAAAAATCCGGATAGGAAGCTCCTCAAATGATGCATCTGTTTTGAACTCAACCTCATCAGGTTGAAGGACATGAGACGGGTCTGAAAAGTAACGTCGGAGCTGAGAAACATGGAAGACGTCGTGCATAGTCGGGTACCTCTGAGGTAACTGCAGCCGATAGGCAACCATACCAACTCTCTCTAACTCCTCAAATGGCCCAACATACCGTGGTGAAAGCTTACCTTATCTCTAAATCCTCTTGTGTCCCAACCTCGGTGTGACACGCATGAAAACCTAATCTCGGACCTTGAACTCCAGAGGTCTTCTCTGCTGATCAGCATAAGACTTCTTCCGAGATTGTGCAGAAGCCATCCTTTTCTGAATCAACTTCACCTGTTCTGTGGTCTCCGGAACAAGACGAGGTCCCAGCATAGCTACCTCTCTTGCCTCCAACCAACACAAGGGTGATCGGCACGACCTAACATACAAAGCCTCGTAATGTTCCACATGAATAGTTGCTTGAAAACTATTATTGTAGGCAAACACTACTAGAGGTATATGTCTCTCCCAAGAACCTCCAAAATCAAGGACGCATTCTCGTCGCATGTCCTCTAGTACCTGAATCATGTGCTTTGACTGGCCATCTGTCTGGGGATGGTAAGCTGTACTCAGAAGTACCTGTGTACCCAATGCCCTCTATAGCCCTTTCCAAAAATGCGAAGTAAATTGGGTGTCCCTATCTGAAATGATAGTACTCAGAACCCCATGCAAGTGTACAATCTCATGGATGTAAAACCATCCAAGCTCATCAACACTGAAGGTCTCCTTAATCGGAAAAAAGTGAGAAACCTTCGTGAGCCTGTCAATGACAACCCATACTGTGTCATTCCCTCGAGGTGATATTGGTAACCTTGTCACGAAGTCCATCACGACATCATTCCACTTCCACTCAGGAATGGGAAGTTGCTGTAAAAGCCCTGCTGGTCGTTGGTGCTCCGCCTTCACCTGCTGACAGGTGGAACACCTCATGAAAAAAACAGAAACATCTCTCTTCATACCTGGCCACCAATACTAGCGGTGTAGATCATGATACATCTTAGTGACGCCAGGATGAACTGCCCAAACTGAGGAATGAAAGTCTCATATCATATCTTCGCATATATCTTCTGGCACCCATACGCTTCCCTAGAAACGCAAGATCTCACCCTCGCCTACGGTCCATCCAGGAAGAGGGTCATCTCCTAACATGCTTTCCTATAGGACTAGGCCTTCAGAATTTGATAGCTGCCTCATTTGAACTTGGTCAAGAAGGGTAGAGGTAACATCCACAAAAGAAATAAAAGTCTAACCCTGTCTATCGTGCACCTCCAAATTCATTTCAAAAAACAGAGCCATAAGCTGACACTCGCTGCTGGCCTCCTGAACTGCTTGCATCTGTGTCCTCCTGCTCAGCGCATCTACCACAGTGTTTCCTTTCCCAGGCATATAAGTAATCTCGAAATCGGAAGACTGTAGGTACTAAAACCACCTCCGTTGTCTCAGATTCAAGTCACACTGCGTGAAGATATACTTGAGGCTCTTGTGGTCAGTATATACAACAAAATGATCTACTAGAAGATAATGTCTCCAACAACGAAAAGCATGAACAACTGCAGCCAACTCCAGGTCATGCGTAGGATAGTTCCTCTCATGTGGCCTCAACTGCCGAGATCCATATGCAACAACATGATCCTCCTGCATAAGCACTGCTCCAATCCTGATGCCAGATGCATCACAGAAAACTGTATAACTCTTGCCCGACACCGGAAAAACTAGAATCATTGTTGAAGTAAATCTCTCCTTCAACTCCTGAAAGGCTGAATCGCAGACTTCTGACCAAACATACTTCACCCCCTTTTTAGTCAAGCCCGTCAATGGTGATTCTAAGCGTGAGAAGTCTTGTATAAAATTCCTGTAGTAACCAGCCATCCCTAAGAAACTTTGTACCTTGAAGACATTCTTCAGCTGCTCCCAGGTAACTATTACTCTCACCTTCTCTGGGTCTACTGATACTTCTGTCTCTGAGATGACGTGACCCAAGAAGTGAATCTCATCCATCCAACAGTTTCACTTTGAGATCATAGCATATAACTGATGCTACCTCGGAATACTCAAAATGATCTCAAGATGGGTAGCATGGTCGTGTTGAGTGTGAGAGTACACCAAGATATCATCCATGAAAACCACCAAGAAAGAATCCAAGTGAGGATGTAAATCTATGTTCATCAGTTCCATGAAAACTGATGGCGCATTCGTGAGACTAAACAACATAACCAAATACTCATACAAACCATACCTGCTCCAGAAGGCTGTAAGAGGTACATCAGATGGTCTGACATGAAACTGATGATAGTCGGATCTCAAGTCGATCTTTGAGAATACTCTGGCTCCTTGAAGTGGATCAAATAGATCATTTATCCATGGAAATGGATTTTGGTTCTTGACCGTCAACTTTTTTAGCTTACGATAATCCACACAAAGCCGTAAAGTACCATCCGCCTTCTTTGAAAACAGAACAGGTGAACCCCAAATAGAAGTACTTGGTCGTATAAAACCCTTTTCTAGAAACTCCTCCAACTACTTCTTGAGCTCTTGTAACTCAGGTATAGATATCTTATAAGGAGGTATGGATACCGGTGCTCCTCCTAGAACAAGCTCAATTGAGAAGTCTACCTCTCACTCCAGAGTCAAACCTGAAAAGTCTTCTGGAAAGACATCTGGAAAGCGATCAACCATTGGAAGAAAATCTATCTGAGAAGTCCCCTAGTCATCCAGATCTAAGCTAGGAATCTGGGCCATAACACCACCCAACCCATTATGTTCTCGTATAACTCTGCTTGCCTGGACATCCCACTCGCCCTTGTGAAGAGATGACTCGCCCTCCGGGGATGTGAAACTCACTCTACGGAAATAGCAATCGACAAAGGCCTAGAAGGGAACTAACCCGTCCATCCCGAGAATGAAATCATAGCCTATCATCTCCAAAACATAGAGATTCCATGAAAAACGACATCCAACAACCTCCAGGGGCAGTCTAAGCACTGAAGCACGCTAGCAGTTCTAATTCCAAAGGGAGTTTCTAGCATCATCATATCCTCAGAAGTATAAACAATAAGTTTATGTTTTTCCACATTATGCATAGAAATAAAGATATGAGAAGCTCTTGTATCAAAGAGTGAAGAGGATAAAACTGAGGCTACTAAAATTGTACCATGAACTGTAGAAGGTACAAGATCCTGCTCCGGATGAATCTGTTATACCGCAAAAGTATGGCATGCACTGCGGCCCTGTGTAGTAGCCTGAGATCCCTGAGCTGACCCTCCTAGAGCCTAACCACTGCATCCATGGGATCTACCTTAGCCTGAATGACCTGAAGAACTCTATCCCCCAGTCTGCTACGGAACTGGTAATAATGCTCCTGTATACGGAGTCGAAACTGATACTCCCTCACTATCCACTGGAAGGAAAACCTTACAGAAACGCTGCAGATGACCCATCTTGTCGCAAGCTCAGCACTCCACTAGGTCTCTCGGGCACTAAGGATTCTTATGCATTATTTTTCCACACTGATAGCACACCACTTGGTTTCCAGAAGAAAGATCACTTCTACCAGAAGGAATACCTCGCTTCATCGAGTCACCTCGTGTAGACTCTCGGTGGCACTTCCTGCTGTCCATCTAAAATGAATCAGCCCTGGATACTGAACAACCCTGGCCCACGGCTCCAGTCTCCTTCATATTTCTCTCCGTGATAAGGTCTTGGTTGACTATCAGAGTAATAGAATTCAACTGAAAGACATTCATCTGTGATCTGATGTCCGGTCTAAGTCCTTCCTTAAACTTTCTCTCTAAAAACAGCTCGTCATTCCCCAGAACGGGAGAGAAATTCTGTAACTCTATGAAGCGAGAGGAATACTCCATAACTGTGAGAGTACCCTAATGAAGGATCATAAACTCTCTGGCTCTGTCAGCCCTCAGCATTGCTGGGTAGAAGTAGTCATAGAACTTGCGCTGAAACTCATCCCAATCCATAGCTTGTTGGCGCCCTGCCTGTGAAACCACATCCCACCATCTCTTGGATGAATCTCACAGCATATATGTCATGAGCTTCACTCTCATCTCTGGAGGAATCTCCAGGCGCTCGAAGATGGATAGCATGGATTCTATCCCTGACTCTGCAGCCTGTGGTTCTCCATCCCTTGTGAACATGGGAGGATGTTGCTGCTGAAAAACCCGCGTCAACTCTCCCATAGACGGGGCAGGATGCTGAGCTCCCTAGAAGGTATGCATGAATCTCATGAAACCCTCTCTGAACTGAGAGTTGGTACCAGTGTCTGGAATCACTGTAGGTGTCATGTTCGGAATGATAGGAGGAACTATTGGTAGTCCCTGATCTGTCGTATCAGGCGTACGGTCACTGCCTAGTTCCTGACATGCAATGGGGGGACGTCTTAGCGGCATGAGTGTGCAAGGTCACAAGTAAATCTTCATTAACGACGAACACAGTTGCAACTTAAGAGAGTAAAATGGAACGGAGAGAAAAACTCTAAAATTTGGGGAAAACATGACTACACGGCGTGTAGTACCACTACATGGCATGTTTCCTGAAATTTTACCCTAGGCGTGAACCTTGGCCATACATGGATGTGTAATCCACCTGGCTACATGGTGGGTTCTCAAACTACACGGCGTGTACTAACCTATTTTCTCCCTACCTGGTTACTCCTACATGGCTAGGAACACAGACTGTCCTAACAAGGAACTACACAGTGTGTTTGTCCACTACACGGCGTGTCCTTTAGATTTTTCCCCTGTCTGTTTCATTTTCCACACGGACTGGTACGCGGACCACTACTACACGGAGTGTCAACATGGTACACGGCCTGTTGTTCTACGGATTTCCCAACCCATGTATTCAACTACACGTCTAGGTCACACGGAAGGAAAGTACACGACGTGTACATGAAAGTACATGGCGTGTAACCATGAAAAGTAGTTCTTCCCGAACAGAAGAACACAAGGCATGTTTCCATAAGACCACACGTCGTGTTTTCTAGGTTTCTAGGCAGTAAACATGAAAGAACCCCCCAAACCACTAGAAAAAAACACTAAAACAAGAACCTATGTGCCAAATTCCGATATGTGGGCCCCATACTCCCTGTGAATCAAAGCTTGGCATCATAACAATCCATATAACAAGTAAACAGTATAACAAACTCACGATCCACCAAATTCTGATCCTTGAGGGCCCATAACACCTCTAAGAACAAAGTTTGGCATCCATTATAAAGAGGCTCTAAACAAACGATACCCTATCAACATAGCATGTATTCTATCACAGCAGCTATTAAAACAACATGCATAGTCTATCACAAATTCTACCACAACGGCATGAAATTTCTAATGAAATTTAGATGGCACGGTAAAATGCATGACATGTGATTTTTTTTTCTAACAAGTGCCTATATGATGCATGATATGGAATACCCTCATCTTATCGGGTTGCAATAAAATAGAACCACAATCATATAAACAGTAACAGCACAACACAAGTGCACCACCCAACGGTGAAGTCAATTAAACTATAACATTTTTAAAACTCAAAAATTGCAATATTCGAGGTAACCTGGCTTTTCCCTGTACCCAGGATCTAGAACTCCTGGGCACAGCTATTTACCATTTACCTATTCCGTCCTATCCCTTTCTAATGTCTCTAAACTGTAAGTTAATAGAAAAGAAAATAAACCCCTCTGATACCACTTTGTAACGACCCAACTCCGGAGCCACTCAACTGGTGCCCAGTACCCAGTTCGCCACCTGACCTCAAGTGCATTTCCCCAAATTCCAGAGGCTTCTGAGTAGCAGCAAGGGCCTTGGTGATTCATTGGGGAAACTATGCCCTCATTTGGAAAATTATACAAGGGAGAGGAAATAACAGTCAATAGTGGAAGCAGTAAACACCATACAATATCTGAAACTAAACAGTAAGAGAAATGAATATATAGTAATGGTGATAATGATGCAGTAGGTACAAGTATATAAGGAAATAAGAAAACACAACAACGTGCTGAAATACAACTATGAAATAAAGTACGAAAATTAAACAGTAACTCAAGTAGCATCATAAGCCTAGGTTCGGTCCTATGCTCTCCAAATCCAACCAGCAATCATGTACCTGAAGTAGAAGGGCCACAATCCCTATCCACACCTATAACCATATAACCTATTTGGGCAGAAAAGTAGGACCCAAACAAGGTGTGAGACTAATCCCAGTAGGCAACCACCACAAGATCTGTACCCTACTACCAGTGAGTAATATAGCAGAAGTAATGAAAGTAAATGTAGTAATGAACTAGGAGTACACAAGTAAATAATCCTACCAATTACCAACCACATTCATTTAACAATTAATTCATTAATTTAATTAAACAACCAAGAAATCTAGCAAAGATCTATATTCTAAGGTAAACAGGTAAAACAGGAGGCATCAAAAGACTACATAAACAAACCAGCAGGCCAAAAGATCCAAGATTGTGCTTTGGCTTGGTAGACTCATCTAAACCAACCAAACAATCCACATTAACATTGAATCTTTGGGTGGCTCAAACTAGTAGACCCTTATAGTCAAGTAAACACACAAAGGCACAGACACTCTGGGAAGCACTCACGTCGATTCCCCTATGGTCTTGCAACGATAGCTGCAGACTCTTTGAGGAAGCTCTTACATTTAATTCCTCCCGTGGTATCGATATCTGCGTAAAATAAGGACACTCTTAGGAAGCACAAATCCCAATTCCCATAGATCCTGTATATGAAACTAATTCCAACAGACCCTCTAGGGAAGCACTTAATCGTCTATTCCCTCTTTGGTCTCTCGAACCATGTTCTCACAACCCTGAGCAGTCCATTCATGTGTAATTGACTGTAAGAAACCCTAATTAATTTTAGAAACTATATAGATAAAAGATAAAATGCATCAAAATCATTAAAACAGTAGGCAACACATGAAATCAGTTATAACAAGCAAACTAGCAATTACAATAGGGTTTTCCTTACAGGCAAACTGTGCAAAACCGTGATAAACTGCCAAACAGAGATAACACCAATGGGGAGATCCTCAAACATGAAAACATGAACATATTATTATCAATTAACCTTAAGATAACAAGTAATCTAAGGAAATTAAACAATATGACCAAAATCCCTAACCCGGGATACCCGAAACACGGTAATCTGATACTTTTGCACAAAAACTCAAAGACATTCAACGTAAGGAAAAAATCACCAACCTTGATCCTAGGAGATCGATATAATTGAACCTCGGCCCGTGAATTAGCCTAGAACATAGTAGATCTGCAAAAACGTCTAAAACTTTCAACCTATGATAACTTAGAAAAGGGGAGGAATTGGAAAACAATGATCTAGAAGAAGGAAGATCTTACTGATGCGGTTCTAATGCAATTGATGGCAGTCGATTCGGAGAACGGATGAAGGCTCGGGGGCTCGGAGGATATTTATGGCCATACGGTATGCTCTAGGTCGAAGAATCTGGAGAAGAAGACAGTTCTGGGGTTAAGACGCGATCACGGTCTGTTTAACGAAAAAAAAAGAAAGTACACAGCATATACTAGGCTTTTCTGTACTCCGCTTTAAGTGGTCCCCACATCACCCCTACATGGCTCTGTTCATGGTAATGACACCGCCAGCACACAGCTTCGAGCAACATCGAAGTACACGGCGTGTACTCATAAAGTACACGGCCTGTACTTCAAAATTTTCCAGAAACTCCTATTTTCTCAAAAACACCAGAAAAAGGAAAAACATACCTGAAAAGAAGGTTCATGTTCTTACAATTTACACTAAATACACTTTAACAAAAAAAACATTAAAATCAATTATTTATATTCTAAAATATAATTTTACTATTCCATTTATATTAAAATATTCATTTTAATTTTATATATACATTATATCATATTTTAGTTATATTATTGTTAATATTTATATATAACACACACACATAGATATATATATATATTTATAATATTTTAATATCATACTTTTTATTTTATTATGATTTATATTATTTTAAAATTACTACTTAACTATACACAGCTTTAGTATACCTATTGGATATATGTTCAATGACCATATTTGTAACCACCATATTTGAAATAACTATATTTTCAATATTCAGATTTTATTTATATATATATAACATTACTAAACATATACCATTCACACTTCCCATTTCTATAGTTTTCTTTTTAAATCTCATGAAATTCTTTCTCTTATATTATTATTCTTTTTAATTCTTGATTTTTTATACTAATGGTGATTCTTAAAGGTGGTGGTGGTATAGGGGAGATACTAGTTATAAATTTATTATTATTTTCAATTTATTACCCACTTTTAATTTTTATAGTTTTAATGTATGTAATTATCTATGACGCATACTACTTTGTTTATTGTGATTTTATTGTAACATTTTTATATGAAAGAATAAAGTGTTGTTAATATAATCCCTATAACGTATGATTTTTTACGTAATATATATCTCTTACTTTAAAGAAATAAAAATAATTTAGAATAATGAAAATATAGTTTATGGAAAGAATATGATTCCTAAAAACTTGGGGTGTTATATTTTAGATAAAAATACAATAAAGAAGAACTAATATTACTGAACAACACCCTTTTAAAAATTCAGGTCCTCTTAATCATATTTTATATGAACTTATTGTTGATTATAATTTTTAAAATTTACTAGAGGTTTTATTATTCTTAAATTTTATTAATAATATATATCTCAGGGATTATGTTAGTTTGGTGTTTTGTATAGATAAAGCTATTGAAAAAACATATTTATATAAAGAAATATATCCCGAAATCCTAGGGTGTTACAATATCCAATTCCCATACTTTATCATTTATAATTTCCATGAACCATAACATGAGAAAAACATATAAAAGGTTTAAATTTTCATCATAACACTCATTTTAAATCATAATCAAAATCACTTTCAATCATATCATAAAAATAAGTACAAATGACCTTTTCATTTGGTAATTCCTTAAAAATTAAAAATTCCCAAAAAAATGTGAATGGGTAATTATTTAAAAAAACAATGAAAACTAGGAAGTAAATTTTAATAATGAATAAAGGATACAATTTTAGGAAAATGTTGTCAAGTAGTAAATCTTAAAAAATATTATTTTCACACTTTTATAAATAGAGTCAAAAGTGACCCATGTGGAAAATGTTTTTATGATTCATTTCAAAGATAGTTTAAAATAAATAAGAAATTCATTTTAGGATAATGAAAAATATTCCCAAAAAAATTAAAGAACATGGATTTGAAGGAAAAATAATTGGAAGGAAAATAATAAAATAAGGTTTTAAAAAATATATATCTTACATCGACTCCCTAATCACTACGTATGTATTTTACTTTCCTAAATAATACAGTTATATTAATTATTAAGTTGTTTTCAAAAATTATTGTTTATTACATTATAATTATTTATTTATTTCATTTATACCCATTATTTATTTGATTATTAAATTATTTAAGTTCACTTTAGATTTTTTGAGATTGGTTGCTTCATAATATCTAAAATAACTTTGGTTGTTTTACTATGGTCAAAGGGGTCTGGTTCTATTATTCCTATAATCCTAATTATGTCAAAATTATTTTGTTCATACATCAAATATACTTTTAGAAATAGGTATGCAGTGTATCCAAAAAAACAAAATGCATCATTTTATGGAGGTGGTATTCTGCACATACATATGAGCGACATTTCCATTTTTCCAACAGTTATACGAGAAAGTGAGTAGTGTAACACCTTTATATTTTATGATATATTTATTTTTGAATAAATTTAATTTATTTGATAGCTTGTGATACACACAACCACAATTTTAAAAGAACTGTAATATGATATAAACTTATAACTTATCCTTTCATATGGTGGCATGAATAGGTATAACCACATTTTGAAAAATATTTTTATTATTTTCATTATATTCTTTAAAAATACATTTTCATCAAAAGTTGTTTTTATTACTTAGTGTGAGAATATATTATAGTTAAATTCTTATTCTTTTATAAATTTATTTTTATAAAATTGATATCATTTTTGAAATAATTATTTCAAAATTATATTATAATGAATTTATAACAATTTTCTATAAAGTATGATTTTTTTATGAATAGTGAAAATATTGGTTTTTATTGAAAAATAGATGTTATTTTCAAGTACTTAAAAGTAAAAATATATTTTGGATTATTTTTATTATTTAAATATTTTATTTTTATTTAAAAAAATACAACAAATGTTATTGTAATCAACATTATACTTAAAATTGGTATAAAAACATTTTTATCCTTAAATAACATTTTTCTGACATATCGTTTTTCATCACGTTTCACGGGTTTAATTTTAAATTACAAAATTTCAATTATATGAATTTAATTTGATAAAATGGATTCCATATTTTTAATCAGTAAGTTAAAATTTGGTAAATATGTCCCTTTTACTGTTGGTTATTCTGAAAAGTTACATCTGTAAATATTTGTCACATCGACAAGGGTAAAATGGGTAAATCATAGTTAAAACTTAGTGATAAGGATATAAAATTTCTCTAAAACTTGTATCTATAATATTTTATGAGTTTAGTTTGACTATTATCTTCCAAGTCTCTAAAATATGGCCACTTGGTGACATTTTTCTATGATATTCACCTTTATATTATTTTTAGAGAAGAAAAAAACAAAATGTCTCTCTCTTAGATTTAATATATATTATATTTTTTTCATAAGGATAAAAATATATTATTAATGGTTAAAATTTTCTATTTAAAATAATAATTAATTTTTTTATCATGGTAATTTATTTTGACTTTTTAGTGGCGGAATAATTACCTTAAATTCTTACGCAATATCGATATTGTATTTATTAAATTAATGGAAAAATAAAATAAATGATTTTAAAAATATAAATATCGATAAAATTTGGATGAATTATTCTATTCAAATAATTTTTTTGATAAATATAAAATATTTTGTATGTATGAAAGTTTTATATTTGAATTCCAAAACTATCTTGATGATCTTAAAGTCAAAGTAAATGAATAGTTCCAAAAATGACATTAATGATGTTTTATAATAAAAAATATTTTACTAAGTGATATAAAATTCGAAAAAATGCTATATTTATAAAATTAAATTTTATATGGCTTAAAAAGTCAAACATGGTCCATTTATGGGTCACCTGTTCTTTTATGGTAACATTATTGACACTTAAAGAGTAAAACACTTTAATATTGAGGTAATTATCAAAAGGGTTAATGTGAGGTTAAAACTTGGAGATATGGGTGAAAACATAAAAAAAAACTTGTAAAAAAATTTATGAGATTATTTAAAATCATAAACAACTAATATTCTAATTATATAAATTTTGATTCATGTTTCCATGAAAATTAGTTTAATACTTTAAGTAATTCAAAGAGTTTTACTCCCCTCGCTTGTAAAAGGGACCTTTTATCCTCTCTTCCTAAAACCTTTTGAGCATTATATATCATCCTATACCTGAGATAATACATTACTATCTTCCTTCCCCATGTCATATAGCTTCTTTTATTTCAAAAATACAATCCTTTAAGTCTTAACTTGTAATCCAAAAATGGTTTCTCAACGAATAGATACAACTCTTAACCGAGTGATTTTAATTTATTTCTTCTTATAAATCTTATAAATATGTATTATTACTCATAAAATAATAAAATCATTTTCCTAAATATAATTAAATTTTATTATAATCATGAATCCACCTTTATTAGCCCATTTTTTCTATCAAATGTGAAGTGAAAGTATTGCTCATGTATACGTGTAGACTACCACATATATGTAATGATTTTATTAATTTTCCATCACCATATTTCATGGATAGTTATTAAGATAGATTTAATATCTATTTTTGATATTTATGAAATAATTATTATTTTAAAATTATAATATAAAATCTACCTTCTTAATTTCCCATCTGTTGGAAAATGATAACATTGTTTGTGAGTACATGTAGACTACCACCTCCACGACGCAATGTGATTTGTTTTTCAATTCATTTTAAATTGGGTTTTAATATGGAATAATTTAAAAAATATATATGATATATATGATAAAATAATTATTCTATAAAGTCAAATTATTATTTACCTTTACTTATTTCTAACCATCTAAAAGTGAAAAAATCATTCATATGTACGTATGACCTATCATATCCATGAATGGTGTAATTCATTTTTATCAAGCTAACATTTATATATGAATATAAAAAATATATATAATTATATATAATTATTATATATTATAATTATATCATGATTTAAATTTTAGATATGATGGTACCATGATCAATGTACAAGGACTAGAACTTCTAAACTAAAACATACATGAAAAATGAGAGAGTTAACACTCAGAAACAATGATTTTAATAAATAATTATTAATAAATGTGTATTTAAATGAAATAATTGGATCATATATGATAATATAAGTATTTATATGATTCTACTTTATAATTATAGTATACTAAATGTCATAAAGAAAACTGACTATGTTTTTTAATTCGGTCGGGAATATTTTTCTTCCATGTCCATATTTTCACTAAAATATTTTCAAAAATACTTTTATTATACTAATATGATTGTTTAAATTAATTATTACCCATTTATGAATTTTTATAAAAATGTTTCAAAGGAATATCCTTTTCATTTTCTGAATGAGGTACTTTTGTACTTTTTGTCGAAAATGAGAAAGGAAAATTTGTTTTAACATACTATGAGAACACCAGTTTTATAGGATGATCTTGAAGATTTAGTTATAAAATCGAGACATCCACTTTATGAGGAATTCTATATCAGTAGTGGGAGTAGTATTGGACCCATAAAAGGTTGTGAGAGTGTTATATTTGGAGACACCCAAGGTCATGATGGAAGTCAAGAGCTTCCTTGGGTTGGAAGGCTACTGTAAGAGATTCGTGCCTGATTTCTCCAGGATATCGACAACTTTGAATGATTTTAATTATAAGGGGAAGCCTTTTATGTGGACAGAAATGTTCCAATAGGATTTTCTAGATTTAAGGTGAAGATTAACAAGTGCCCCCATCTTGAGGTTACCAGAGGAGGGTGCTGAGCACGTAGTGTTCTATGATGCTTCAAAGAACAAAATTGGTTGTGTTATAATGCATAAGAAGGTGGTGATTTACTATGGTCTGGGTATTCGATACCTCATGAGAGAAACTGCATAACACAGTATATTTAGTTGGTAGTGGTAGTTTTTACATTGAATATATGGAGAAACTACCTTAGGGTGATTGGTTTATCATCTACTCTGACCATAAGAGTATCATGTATATTTTCTCTTAAAATTATTTTATTATGAGATAGAGGAAATAGATAGAGTTCCTACAGGACTATGGATTTGAGATATTTTATATTCTTGGGAAGTGGATTTTAGTAGAAGATACTCTCAGTAGAAGATATTTTTCTTAGTTGTTGGTTGAGGCTTTAGATCTGTTAACCTCATTTCAGTTGTCTCTAGTAGACAAGGATGATTCTTCATATCTATAGTCGATGTTTATTACTACACTGCTTCTATAGTATGTTAATGAGGCCCTTCTAGAAGATATGGATTATAATACTATGCACACTCAGATATCCATTGTACGTTCTTCAAAAGGATTTTATGAAGGAGGGGAGCATGTTATAATTTTTAGAGTACGAATGGTGGTACCAGTGATTTTATGGGAGGAGATGATGAGGGAGTTCCATAAATCCCATTTGGAAGTATAATCTTGTGTGGAAAAGGTTTAGTAGGACCTTTGAAATTAGTTTAGGTGATCATAAATGAATTAGCCAGTAGAAAATTTTGTCGCTTTAAGCATCGCTTTTCAATAGCTGATGGAAAAGAACTAGGTTCCAATGAGTTTAGCTCAACACCTTGAGTTTCCAGAGTTGAAGTCTGAAGGGGTATTTATAGACTTCATTATGAGGTTACCACGTATGTAAAGAGGACATGATTCCATCGGGGTGACCACAGACTTACTCACCAAGTTATCCCACTTTCTAGCTATGCGAGAATAAGGTTCAGTATATATCCTGGGATTTATTTATGTGTAGGTGATAGTATGACTTGAAGAAGTTCCCCTGATGATCATTTAAGATTGGAATTATTACTTCAAATCATATTCATAGGGATGGTTTTAGGAGGCATTTGTGACTCAGTTACATATGAGCACAAAGTTTCACCCCCAAAATGATATCAAGAAAGAGAATATGTAATGACCTGACTCTAGTTACCCAGATAAAGTGAATTATTACATAACATTGGCGTGATCACAAGGGATCAAGTCCTGAAATACCAATCTATTTAGTATCCTTGGAAGTACTAGAAACATACAAATATTTTACTTTACATTATAAAATGGAAAAACTAAAAAAATTGTGCCTCCTTTTAACACACTTGTATCCCTTATAATATTCTTACATGTCAATCATAATATACATCTTTGCATCCTGGGGAAAAATAAAACATAATAAAGGGGTGTGCTCAAATGCTCATTAAGGATAACAATATAGAAAAAACTATCATAAATAAGCATAAACATTTAAGGAAATTTATATGAATAAAACCCAAGCCTTTTAAACTTAAACTTCAGCATAATATGGAAAAGATAAATCAAATAATTCCATTTAATTATTCACATGAATATTCTACTAGTCGAATAATCACATGTAATATCAATAGATCATTTCATAATGTTGGAATGCATAATTCTGGACACCATACACACATAGTCAAGGCCTCATTCCAATATTAAAAATAATATTTTGTCAATGCCTTGTGCCAAGACACTAGTTTATGCATCTAGGAGCTATAGTGGTATCTACACGCCACTTACTAAGTCCAATACATTCCTCATACGAAAAGGTTGAAACATAATCTAAACTTTTTTATTAAAACTAGCATACAAAATGTCAATATTTTAACCACAAACCATGAATGGTATAAAAATAACACATCCATAGTCAAACATAACTCATTCAATACAATATGAAATGTTGTATTATAATAAATCAACCTTAATCAAAAATAATGAAGGATATTTACATAGATGAAAATAATCGATAAAACTATTTGAGATAAATATCCCCTTTTTATTGAAAACATTTAAAAGTCTCACTATTTATCAAGAATATGTTGAAATAGATTTTTGGATCAAAGTGTCCCAATCCACTTTGAAACTTTTCAAAGGATATTTAATTTTAAGACATTCAAGTCCATATAAATAAATCCTTAATACCATTTTTAAAACATGGACATTAATGAAAAATATTTAGAAGAATAAATCTTTAAAAAATTTAAAATGATATTTCAGTTAGAGTTCCTAACCAGATTAGAGATGATTGAATACAGATAATTGAGGTAATAAAAACTTTATAATATCATGAGAATAAAGGTATTCATGAGATACAATGTCAAATTATTGTATGTACACCATATAAAATTGAATTAGCACATAAAAACAAATAAGTATCAATGGAATGTAAATTGAGATGAAATACCTTATAAAGACCATATCCTTAGGTTATGGATAAATCAATGACATAATTGTGTGTGAAAAATATAAATACACTCAATATGATTGGATATTCATTGTAAATCAATCATAGGACATTCACACATATTCTTGTAAAAACAACACCAATGACTTGGATGTTTAACTCAATGAATGGAAATTGATTTAAGATTACTCTTATCAAGTTCATATCGATGACATGAGAATTTATCAATGGAGTTATTATGTGAATAAAAAGTATATACACACAAAGGGTTATGGAAATTACAACATAAATAAATAAATAGTGATTTCACACATAATGTTGGAGTAAAATAATCAATGAAGTTTGCGTAAAACCCAATGAGTGGAAATAAAAATTTGAAATTCCCTTACCTATTTGGTAACTTACGAAACATACACCCCATGAAAGAATGTTCATAAAATGAAGATGTAAATATCCATAAATTAAAGTATATTACAAAAATAATACAATCATGGGTAGTACATACACTATACCAAAGGAAATATTGGCAATATAGCATGAATCTTAGAGGAATAAGAAGTGAGATGAAAACCCCTTACCATGTTATTTTTCTTAGTTGAGGGTATGTTAAACTCCTATATAATAGTTAAATCATTGTTATTAAATTATAAAATAACCACATACATAAATATTATGTCATATATGATCTGATAATGTTGATTTTTTAATAATATTTCAATTGTATCATTGTTTCGGGTGTTAACGGATTCGTTTTCCTTTATATGTTTTGTTACGTAAGTCATGTTTTTTATATATAGGATGTATTTGATTCAGAACCAGAATGATATTAAGTTCTTAAAAATTATTTTAAATCATAAAATGAAAATTATTCTAGAATGGTTATGATGGGAAATGAATCTCATCGCGTTCGTGGAGACGATAATCCATTCGTACGCATGAGCGACAATATCATTTTATTGATGACGAAATCATATGTAATTGGATGTTATATAATATATACATAATCATTAACATGTTATATATTTTATTTACATGAATTATACTCATTATTATACCCATCCAAATAATTAAGTGTTGAATAACAAACAACACCATTACGTGGAGACGGTAAGCCATACGTATTCACGTATGGTGACTTTGTCATTAATAGGATGAATTAAATAATAAATATGGTTGTACCATATTTATAGTAACATCATAGTATATATAAGGTACTGGTGTTGTTATTTTGGTATGGAAACAACAAAGAATGAGAAAATGGAATAAGAAAAGAACTTTTAAAGAGGTGGTGATATTATTACCTCTTCTTCGGGTGTTTCCTTTTGATTTGGTCAAAAGGGCTCATTAGGTTGGCTTTACGATCAATGTAAGGCCTATAGGTTGAATTGAGGGTAGGTTTGAGGATATTTGATCTAGTTTTGGCTGAGCTAAATGGCTTTGGATGTGTGAATTTGAGATAAGGGGAAGTAACCTTTTATAAGAGAGGTGAGGATCACTTTAGGAAAAGCTTAAAATATTATTTTATTATAAACTCATTTTCGGTTTATAATGGCTCAAAATAGATTTATTTCAAGGATAAGGTGGGTATAGGTCTAAAATATCTCAAAAAATAGGTTTTAGACAAGTTTATGTCCCCATATTAACCTTATCTTTTATATTTAACTCTTAGTTAAATAGTTTAACATTAACATGTCTTCTTGTATTTTTATATTACATGGTTAATAAAGTTACTATAAAATTCCAAGAAAACCTCAAGTAGTTCATCAATTAAATATCTATCATTATATAAGTCCTTTGGCGGAGCCTTAGATTTTTATGACTATAATATAATTTAATAAAATAGTATTTGTTTTAAAAAATCATTTATGTCAATTTTTAAACTATTTAGTATTTGGTTTTTTTGAAAGTCATAACAATCTTATTTATTCAAAAAAGATACATTGAATCAATCCTAACATTTAATATTAACCTAAAAAATTCTTGGAATGCATCAAAGGTCTCAATTTACTTTTATTTTAATATTTATAACATCAATTATTTTAGTCTTTCCTAACTAAGGTAATTACTACATCATTATTGTCCCATAAATAAATTTAATTATATAATGTCTTAAAATTATTAATAAAATACCATGATATAATAAATATTTTTAGATTTATATTTAATATTTATAGTCGAATTTATCTTATGTGTAACCCTATATTAAAAATGTTTTAGTTATTAAACTTTTAATTTAACACTTTTAACTCTTCTTTAAATAAAATATAATAAATGTAATAAGTCCAAGTGAATAAAAAAGCATCATATTTTTGTCTTAAGGTTGATTTTGGTCAAAATACACTTATCCAATAGAATTAAGACATGTGTTAGGGTAATTATAATATCATTTTTACCTTTAATTACCCTATTTACTTTTAACGTGGTAAATAAAATTCAAAAGTTACTATTCACCAAAAAATTATTTTCATCTAATTGGACCACATTTTACTAAATAATGTCAACCTTGTCTCTCATATTTTGGAAATTCAACTCACAGAAGCATTAAAATTACGTTTTATGCAAATTTTCAAAATTGCCTAGAAGGTGGATAAAAGACGGTAAAAAGTTCAATAAAATTTTATATATAATCTTATTATAAAATTACTTAAATGAATAAAATTATAATAATATAGTTATTATGTATAAATTTTAACTTTAGAATAAATTTAAATTAAAAATAACTATTAAAATAAAAAGTCAGCTTTAAACAATAATGCAGTGTTTTCACTATTTATCAAAAATTGAAAGTTTTTAGAAAAATACCAAAATTTCAACCAAAGATAATTTTGATATAAAAAATTAGAAAATGATGTCTATTTTATCAAATTCAAAACATATAAGTTGTATTAATTAATTTAAAAAAAATCCCTTGTCAAAACCAGAAAGCGTGTTTTTGAGAGGAAAAAATTATCAAAAGATTGATATGTTTTTATGTCCAATTTAAAAGTAAAATTACTTCCAATGACCAAAATTGGATTAAATGATAAAAATATAATCTAATTATAATTAAAAACCATTCATATGTATAATTTAACCCTATAAATTATTTTGATTAAAAATTTTGTTTTCAACTAAAAATTAGTATTTTTCACTATTCATCAAAATATGAAAGTTATCAAAAAAGAACCAAATATTTATCCAAAATAAATTTTTATTTCCCTCTTATAAATAAGAAGTTTATTTTGTGAAATTTATTGTATAAAAGTTTTGAATATTGTATTTAAAAAGGGTTCTCCATTAAAAGGTGGTAAAATTTCATTTTTTGAAAAATACTTATTTTATTTGAAAAATTAAATTTGTTATTTTATTATTTATAATAAAAACATAAGATGGATTTTAAAATTATATGGAGTATATAAAACTCAAAATGCAGTTAATAATATTCATAATTACTTTTTGGACGGCTAGTTTGGTAAGTCGTGGTGCGCTCGAACTTAGTGTTGTGTGTAGCCCAAGCTATTGAATTTCTTTAAAGAAAATAACTTACTATGAAATATTGGGGTGTTATATTCTTCCCCACTTTTGTAAATTCTGTCCTTGCGATTTTAAAATTACGATTGGGAACTTCATTGAAAGTCCCATGTCGAAAAAAGAGTCTATAAAACCATCACTTTAAAAGAAATAAAGAGAAGTACAAAGTCACCCAAGATAACCCATACTATGATTCCATGTAGGAACACATGGATATGGAGGATAAACTAAGTGTCAAGTTCTGATGGAGAGTGATAGAAAACACGATCAGGATAAAGTTAACAACAAGAAAACCACAAACTTGTGATGGGTTAAACGGTCATTAGTTTCCCAGTAGGACAAGTAAATGGACAGTGTTTTTTTGTTTAAATTTCCACTTCATAAAGTTGAGGAATTTATTTATGAAATTGACTAAGAATGTAAATAGATATACTTACTTTTCAAGTAGAGTTTCATCCTTTAATAAATTTCTACCGTGGAATCATCTTTTCTCCAAACGATGAATATTCAAGATAACTTGGTCACACTTGAAGTGCTAGAATCAACTTCTAGAGAATCACATAATACACAAAGGATGAACTATATATTTCCCTTGTCTTTAGTGATTAACCAAAAACCAAATGGTTAGTACAAGATCAGATGATCCCCAAAATGGATAATACTCTATAGAAAGAAATACTAATCTTAATTTCCAAAATTAAAAAAACAATACCCAAAGTTAAATGGAGACCATTCAATAAACAATTGTCCTTAAAATACTACAATATAATCCAAACTAATATTGAAACCCAAAGCTCAGAATAATTTAATCACGTAGTCTTTCATAGTAAATCTTAACATTTATCTCCAAATAACATCAACTACTCTTAAAGTCTCATACTAAAGTGTAATTAACCAAATCACATATTCTCTATGATAGGTTATTCATTTCCATTAATAACCTGAATCTCTATAAAAAATATAGATTCTTCCAAAATAAAAATCCATCATTACTCTACAAATGAAATCCCATAGTATTCTATTTTCCTTAGGCATGTATTGTTCTCAACAGAGTGAACGTCTTCCAAAATAACATTTATCACTTAATCACAAAATCATTTTATTTATACTAAGGATATCCATTTGATAAAACATAATATCCAAAATCAAATTATTATTGATCAATAAAATCATTTAACTAAAAATAATTAGTCACACTAACTAAGGAATTCACGTAGTCTAGTGGTAGGTAATAAATCACAGTCGCACTTTGGTTGTGGGTTCGATTCCCGCGGCTTTGTCTGAAGTAACGGGTTGTCACATGGTCTTCGTGTTGTCCTTTTTTAAAAACTAGATTTTATAACATTCCCAAAATGAGATAAATTACTCAAAATAACCATAACATAATTTAACCACAAATGTTATCTCATACCTCACATTTTCATCCCAATAATTAATAACTTATAATTTCCTCAAATTCATGGATCATATAAACCCAAATGGTTCTTTATAACTATATCCACAAAAGAAAAGACAATTCTTCCTCAGATATAATTTTAACATAACAAACTGTAGGGTTACACATACAAGAGAAACGTCTTTCAAAGTAATCCCATCAACAAAGAGAATTAATACTTTTAAAAATTTCTCCATCCATTTATTTCCATATAGGTTCTTCCCTGACTGAGTGGTTATCCTATAGAATAGGTAATTGGCTTGGGTAATTCTTAGGTTCTATGTATTTATGAAAAATGAATGTAAATAGATTCTTAGGATCATTTTTATTTTCTTCCATATTACTTTTCAGTTTTCCTCTGCAATTCTTTACTTTATGTCCTTCTTTCCCACACATAAAGAATTTATTTATTCCATTGAGACATTTTTCTGGGTGTATCCTTCCACATTTGTTTCATGATGGAAATTGAGCTTTCTTTTCTCCATGGTCTCCACTATTGGAGCACTTTTCATTCTCCGCCTTTCTCTTCTTTGTTGAGTTTGGGAGTTGGTTAATGTATATATTTTTTATCATATTTTTGGAAATATGCTTTGTCATGAACAAGATATAATTTATGCCTATCAACATTCCATTTATTTGATCATTTCCACCATCGTTCCCACCTTGTATATCATGTTTAATGTTACTATGACTTCCTTGGAATCTAGCCATTAACTAAAACCAGAAAACATAGTGTGAGTAACAATAGTCATAAAATAATTTAGAGAATATAATGACACCTTATTTTCAATATAAAACACTTTAGGATTAACCAAGGTTGTTTATTCTCATCTCATATAAAAATCCTTCAAATCAGTTTGTAAAAAAATGTGACTTTTCCTAAGCATATCCCCCAGGAGTTTTGTTACCAAGAGTGCATCAAGGACCGTTGTCGCACACCAGTTCCTGTTTGAGTCTATATCAAAGCAGTGTTTTAGGGTTTTACCCCTAGATACATCTGTTACAGAGCCTCCTCTAATTACTTGTATCCAGACATGGATGTATTTCTTAGAAAATTCACAAAATCTCTACATTACCAAGATTCTAGGAATTTCTTCTATACTAATCCTCAAATTCTATATTAGGGTAATGTTATATAATCAGATTTTTTCTAAATCCAGTTTCCAAGGTTTGTACTAAACCTCCCTCTGATACCAACTATAATTCCCCAACCCTAGTTACCCAGAGTCAGTGCGTTATTACATAACATTGGCATGATCACAAGGGATCAAGTCCTGAAAAACCTATCAGTTTAGTAGCCTTGGAAGAACTAGATACATACAAAGATTTTACATTACATTATAAAATGAAAAAACTGAAACACTGTGTCTCATTTCAAAACACTCATATCCCTTATCCTATTCCTATAGGTCAGTTATAATATACTTCTTCGCATCCTGGAAAAATAAAGCATAATAAAGGGGTGAGCTCAAATGCTCAGTAAGGATAACAATATAGCAGAAACAATCATAAATAAGAATAAACATTTAAGGCAATGTATAAGACTAAAACACAAGCCTTTTAAACTTAAAATTCAGCATAATATGACAAAGATAAATCAAATAATGTCATTTACTTATTCACACGGATATTCTACTAGTCGAATAATCTCATGTAATATCAATAGCTAATTTCATAATGATGGAATGCATAATGTCGAACATCATAACCACATATTCAAGGCCTTGTTCCAAGACTACAAATAATATTTTGTCAAGGCCTTATTACAAGACACTAGTTTGTCTCATGAGACCTACCGATGCATCGAGGAACTATAGCGGGCTCCATCCGTCACTTACAAAGTCCAATGCATTCCTTGTATGAAAAGGTTAAAACATAATCTAAACATTCGTATTAAAATGTGCATAAGAAATGTCAATATTTTAACCACAAACCATGAATGGTATAAAAATATCACATCCACAGTCAAACAAATCTCATTCAATACAATATGGAATATTGAATTATAATAAATCAACCTAACATAGATGAAAATAATCAGTAAAACTATTTGAGAGAAATATCCCCTTTTTATTGAAAACATTTAAAAGTCTCACTATTTATCAATAAGATGTTAAAAATAGATTTTTGGATCAAAGTGTCCAATAACACTTCAAAACTTTTAAAATTAATTTTAATTTTAAGAAATTTATTGTAGAGACCCGAAGATTGACGTACATAGACATTACATTACTTTTGCGGAATACTTAGTACATAACAAAAAATACACACACAAGGATCATAATAGTTTAGTGTCTTTGGAAACTCGGAACGTAATCTTCTAATCATGGTGAAAGATCTCCAATATCTCCCATAAAGATCTTCCCTTTTTTTTCTTACCTAAAACCTTTCTTTATATCCTGGGGAAAAGAAAACATAAAATAGTGAGCTCAAATGCTCAGTAAGGGTAAACAAAAGAAAAAAATCAATCACTTCATATTCATAAGAACATAACTTTTGGAAATCTTAACCTGCAAAAGAGATCATAATTTCATAACATGGGATAAATCATAGTAGTGAAATTAAATCCCAATAATCATAACTTAAAACATGAAACTTTGTGGCAAACACACATAATCATAGAGAATCATTTCTTGTTAGTCAAGCCTCATTGCCAAGACTATCTTAGTGGACAAAGTCCCTTTCTGAATCGAGTAACCCTCGTTTCAGTCCTGTTTCACTGAACCGGTATAACCTACCATTTCAGCCATGTATATCTCATGAGATATAAAATATTTACCCAATGCATTGGAGGGAGATATAGGTCCCACTCATCTTATAATGAATCCTTTCTTATGTGTGCCACATAATCATAAACCATACATCATAGTGTAACCCATGTAATAAAAATGGAATTCTTAAACAACATGACATCATAAAACAATTCATATATAATAAAGGAATTCATAAAAATATTTCCATCACAACATAATCAAACCAATGTAATAATAGGGATAAAAACAGAACCCTTTTATTATCTTAGATGGAAAATAATTTTGATAAAATACTTGAACTCAATTCTTGAGGAAAATATCCTTTCTACTTCAAAAACATTTTTCCTTTCATAACATGTCATACAACTTTAAAATAAAATAAGTTGATTAAAAATAAACTAGAAAACTTGTAAAGGAAGTTTCTTGGAAATAATGTTTTAAAAATCCATTCATTCCGTATAAGCTAAAAAAACATTCTTCGTACTTTTGTCGGAAAAGTCAAAAAGTACCTCGTACGAAAAACGACAAAAGATTCCTTTCATACATATTACTAAAAACTCACCGAAGGGTAAAAATGGATTTAAACAATTGTAGGTGGATATAAATAATATTATATATTGATGAAACATGGATGTGGATGATAAAATACACCCCAGTAAATACCAAATTATAAACAATCTCGGATAAAAAATGAGATTGTGATATTTTCCCTTACCTTAGGTCCGATTTTCTTCGTATGTGTCCGAACCTCCTGTATAATGATTTAAATAATTTCATTGACTTATTACAGAATCATATTCATTGTTATGATATCATATATGGTTCACTTATGACATTATATTACCCGTTCTTTTGTAAATTCCATGTTAAAGAAGCGTTTTGGGTAAAATCGTCTCATTTGTCGTTCGTGTTTTTAACTTGTAATTATTCATATGATTACTTAGATCATGATTACTTAATTCCAGAATATAAAACATGATATATATATATATATATATATATATATATATATATATTCAGAATATACATATATAATAAATCAGTAAATGGAAAGAAATACACCGTTCATGGAGACGGTAGTCCGTACGTACGCATGAACGCTGTTTTCGTTTCCTTATTGAATTGAATGGAATTAAGTAGATGACATACATATAAATAATTCCAGTATCATTATTAGGTCATATATTTCATTAGTAATTATTATATATACTTTATAATCATTCATGAATGGTTAATCATTGAGAATGAAACTCATCGCGTTGTGGAGACGGTATTCCGTACGTACGCACGAGCGATGATATCGTTCCCATGGTCATGGAATTGTGTTGAAGTGTATGTATACTATTTCATTATAAATATCACTTTATAATAATCATATATAGTTACTCATTACACCTTTATACCCATCCAATTAAGGTGGTGGCGGAAAATAGTTTACACCACGGCGTGGAGACGGTATTCCGTATGTACGCACGCGCGGTGATTTCCTTTTTCCGTAGGATGGATAGAAGGTTAATTAGAGTTGTTTCATATTTATAATAAAATATCAGTATATATGAAATACTGATGTTATTACTTTATCATGAATCAACTAAATAAGAATAAGTTGAAGAAGAAAGAAATTGAAAAAGATCGGTAATGGATATTACCTCTTCTTTGAAGTGCTTCTTTGAGACCTCCTTTTAGGGAACTAAAATTGGTCTTTTAAGAAGACCAGGACCTCTAGGATGATACTAGTGAAGTGGAGAAGAGATTTTGGCAGGGGTTGGCCGAGCTTTAATGCTCAAATTGGTGTGAGGAGGAGAGGGAGGAGGTGCCCTTTTATAAGGGAGGAGAGGGGCACCTTAGGAATATCTCAAAATATTATTTTATATTAAAGTCAAAATCGGTTTATAATGGTTCCAAATGGGTCTTATTTCGAAGATAAAGTGGTGATGAGTCGAAATACTATCAACCAATAGTATTTAGACAAGTTTAGGTTATTAATTTAACCTTATCAATTAGATTTAACTCTAAGTTAAATAATTTAACTTTTACCGTGTCTTTTTGTTTTCTTACACTATATGGTTAATAAACTTAATATAACATGCCAAAAGAACCCCAAATTGTTTATTATTAATATATATATCCTTATCTAAGTCATGTGGCCGAACCTTAGATTTTTAGGAATAAAATAACAATTAATTATATAATATTTGATTTAAAAACTATTTTGTGTCAATTTTGACACTATTTGATATATGATTTTTTTGAAAGTCATAACAGAATTATATGTTCGAAAAAAGTTGATTAAATCAACACTAATATATCATAGTAACCTATAAAATTAGTGTAATTCATAAAAAGTCTAAAATTACATTTATTTTGGTATTTATAATATCAATTATGTCAATATTTCATTAATAAGATAATTACTGCATCATCTTTGTGTCATAAATAAATTAAATTATTTGATGTCTAAAAATTAAAAATAAAATACCATTATGTAGGAAATATTTTTATCTTTCTAATGAATATTTAAAATCGAATTTATCTTATGTATAACCCTATATTAAAAATGTTTTAGTAAATAAACTTTGATTTTAACTCTTTTAACTCTTCTTTGAATTAAATAATAATAAATGTCCTAATCTAATCCAAGTGGGCCTAAATGATAATATTTTACACTTAAGGTTGTTTTTGATCGAGATAAACTTGTCCAATAGAATTAGGACATGTGTTAGGGTAATATTAATATCATTCTTACCCTTAATTACCCTATTTACTTTTAACCGTGGTAAATAAAAGTAAAAAGTTACTATTCACCAAAAATTATTTTCATCTCATTGAACCACATTTTACTTACTGACATCAACCGTGTCTCTCGGATTTTTGAAATTCCATTAAGTTTTATGAAAAATTCAGTTTTTTAACTACCACTTAGTAGTTTCACTATTCATCAAAAATTGATGTTTTTCAGAACAATGCCAAAATTTCATCCTAAGCTATATTTCATATTCTGAATTCAAAAATGAAGTCTATTTTACCAAATTCATAACACAGAAATTGCATTAATTAATTTTATAATTAAATCCCGCTGTTAAAACAAATAGCGTGTTTTTAAGAAACAATATCTATCAAAACATTGATACTTGATTATGTCTGGTTTAAATGTGAAATTACATCCAATGACCAACATTGTATTAAATTGTAAAAATATATTCTAAATATACTTTAAAACTACTCAAATTAATAATTTATCACTATTAATTATTTTGATTAAAAAAGTTGTTTTTTAATTATAATTTAGTAATTTTCACTATTCATCAGAATATGAAAGTTATCCGAAATGTACCAAAATTTCACCTTAGGCTAAATTCGATACTCTGAATCCAAAAATGAAGTACATTTTGAGAGCTAAAATTTCTAAAATTTTAAAAAGTGGTTATTACTATTCATAACGGCGAGTTTTAATAATATTTTAATAGCATATCGTTGTTTCGTGAATCTCAGTATTGCGTACTACACAAGCTATCGATGAAGGTTGCGATTGCGTGTAATGCAAGGCAAGTCAAGGATGCGTGTTGTGCAAGCTCCTTTTGGTGTAGCGTACAACACAAGACATTAATTAAAAATAATAGTTTTCATAAAATCTCGGGCTGCTACATTTATGTCTATATAAATAAATCCTTAACACCATTTTCAAAACATGGACATTGGTGAGAAATATTTAGAAAAATAAATATTTAAAACATTTAAAATGATATTTTAGTCAGAGTTCCTAACCAAATGAGAGAGGCTTGAATACGGATAATTGAGGTAATAAAAACTTTATAATATCATGATAATAAATGGATTCATGATATACTATTTCAAAGTACAGTACGTAAACCATATAAAAATGAATTGGTGCATAACAACCAAGAACACTCAATGGAATGTAAATTGAGATGAAATCCATTATAAAGATCGTATCCTTAGGTTAAGGATAAATCAATGACATAATTATGTGTGAAAAATATAAATACACTCAATATGATTGGATATTCAATGTAAATCAATCAAAGGACATTCACACATATTATTGTAAAAACAACACCAATGACTTGGATGTTTAACCCAATGAATGGAAATTGAGTTAAGATTACTCTTATCAAATTCATATTGATGACTTGAGAATTTATCAATGGAGTGATTATGTTAATCAAAAGTATATCCACACAAATTTGAGTGGAAATTACTAAATAAATAAATAAATAGTGATTTCACACATAATCTTGGAGTAAAATAATCAATGAAGTTTTTGTGAATCCCAATGAGTTAAAATTGAAATTAGAAATTCCCTTACCAATTTGGTAACTTACGAAACGTACAGCCTATGAAATATATATCATACAATAAATATGTAAATACCCATAAATTAAATTATATTACAAAAATAATACAATCATGGTCAATACATACACCACACCAAAGTAAATAGTAGCAATATAGCATGAATCTCAAGGGAATAAGAAGTGAAATGAAAACCCCTTACATTGTACTTTCCCTTAGTAGAGGGTACCTTAACCTCTAGTATAATAGTTAAATAATTGTTATTAAATTATAAAATAACCACATACATAAATATGATATCATATATGATCTTCTAATATTTCTTTGTTAATAATATTTAAGTAGTATCATTGTTTCGGGTGTTAACTATTCATTTTCATTTATATATTTTGTTAGGTAAGTCATGTTTTTATGGATATGATTTATTTGATTCATATTCAGAATGATATTAAGTTATTAAAAATTATTTTAAATTATAAAATTAACATTATTATATAATGGTTATGATGAGAAATGAATCTCATCGCGTTCGTGGAGACGGTAATCCGTACGTGCGCACGACCGACAATATCATTCTATTAATGGTGAAATAGTATGTAATTGGATATTATATAATATATAAATAATAATTAACTAGTTATATTTAATATTTAAATCAATCATACTCATTGTTATACCCATCCAAATAATGAAGTGTTTAATAAAAAACTACACCACGACGTGGAGACGATAAGCCGTACGTACGCACATATGGTGACTTTGTCATTCATAGGATGGATAGAATAATAAATATGGTTTTACCATATTTATAATAACATCATAGTATATATAAGTTATTGGAGTTATTAATTGTTTATGAAAACAACAAAGAAATATAAAGTGGAAGAAGAAAAGAACTTTTAAAGAGGTGGTGAAATTATTACCTCTTCTTGGGGTGCTTCCTTTTGATTTGATCAAAAGGGATCTTTAGGTTGGATTTCTGATCAAAGTAAGCCCTCTAGGTTAAAGTGAGGGTATTTGGGAGGATATTTTATCAGGTTTTGTCCGAGCCAAATGGCATTGGAAGTAGTAATTTTAGAGAAGGCGAAGTACCCTTCTATAAGAGAGGTTAGGGTCACTTTAGGAAAAGCTTGAAATATTACTTTATTATAAAATAATTTTCTATTTATAGTGGCTCCAAATGGATTTATTTCAAGGATAAGGTGTGGATTGGTCTAAAATATCTCAACCAATATGTTTTATATGAGTTTAGGTCACCATATTAACCTTATCTTTTAGATTTAACTCTTAGTTAAATAGTTTAACATTTAACATGTCTTCTTGTATTTTTATATTACATGTTTTATAAACTTACTATAAAATGCCAAGAGAACCTAAAGTGTTTTATTAATGACATATATATAATTATATAAGTCCTTTTTATGAACCTTATATTTTTAGGACTATTATATAATTTATTAAAATGGTATTTGTTTTAAAAACTAATTTATGTCAATTTTTAAACTATTTAGTATATGGTTTTTTTGAAAGTCATAACAGTATTATTTATTCAAAAAAATACATTTAATAAATATTAACATGTCATATTAACCTATAAAATTCTTTTAATGCATCAAAAGTCTCAATTTATATTTATTTTAATATTTATAAAATCAATTATTTTAGTCATTCATTAATAAGGTAATTACTGCATGATCATTGTGTCATAAATAATTTTTTTTATTTAATGTTTGAAAATTATAAATAAAATACCATGACATATTAAATCTTGTTACATGTATAATGAATATTTATTATCGAATTTATCATCTGTGTAACCCTATATTAAAAATGTTTTAGTTATTAAACTTTGAATTTAACACTTTTAACTCTTTTTAAAATAAAATATAATAAATGATATAATCTAATACAAGTGGATCAAAAAGGATCATATTTTTGTCTTAAGTTTTATTTTGGTCTAAATAAACTTATCTAATAGAATTATTACATGTGTTAGGGTAATTATAATATCATTTTTACCTTTAATTACCCAATTTACTTGTAACTGTGGTAAATAAAATTCAAAATTTACTATTCACAAAAAATATTTTCATCCTATTGAAGAAAATTTTACTTAATGATGTCAAATGTGTCTCTAGGAGTTTTGAAATTCAATTCAAAAAAGTGGTAAAATTATGTTTTAGGCAAATTTGCAATTGTGCCTAGAAGGTGGATTAAAGACGATAAAAAGTCCAATAAAATTTTATATATCTAATCTTATTATAAAATGACTTAAATGAATTACATTGGACTAATATAGGAATTATGTATCAATTTTTACTTTAAAATAAATTTAAAATAAAAATAACTATTTAAATAAAAAGTCATCTTTAAACAATAACGTAGTGTTTTTCACAATTTATCAAAAATTGAAAGTATTTAAAAAAATACAATAAATTTACCCAAATATGATTTTTATATTAAAAATTCAAAAATGATTTCTATTTTACCAAATTTAAAACATATAAGTTTTATTAATTAATTTAAAAAAATATTCTCATTGTCAAAACAAGAAAGCGGTTTTTTGAGAAGTAAAAACTCTCAAAAGATTGATACGTGTTTATGTGAAATATAAATGTAAAATTACTTCCAATGACCAACATTGGATTAAATGATAAAAATATAATCTAATTATACTTCAAAACCATTCAAATGTATAATTTAACACTATAAATTATTTTGATTAAAAAATTTGTTTTGCATTAAAATTTAGTATTTTTTACTATTCATCAAAATATGAAAGTTATCTAAAAAACACCAAAAATTTATCCAAACTAAATTTTTATGTCTTGATTCTAAAGAAGAAGTTTATTTTGTCAAATTTAATATATAAAAGTTTCAAATATTGGATTAAAAAAGGGTTCACCATTAAAAGGCGGTAAAATTTCCTTTTTTGAAAAATATTTCTTTTATCTAGAAAATTGAATTTTTTTCTTATATTATGTCTAATAAACACATAATATGGATGATAAAATTATATGGATTATAAAAAATTAAAAATACAGTTAATACTATTCATAACTACTTTTTGAACGACTAGTTTGGTAAGTCGTGGTGCGCTCGAACTCGGTGTTGCATGTAGCGCAAGATATTGAATTACTTTAAAGAAAATAACTTATTATGAAATATTGGGGTGTTACAGTAGACCATTAAGGTTTTTGGGGACATGTTTTGGGCTTGCATGTTGGAATTTGGCCATAGTTTTGAGGATCATCTAACCTTAGTGGAGTTTGTATACAATAAAATTTACCATTCTAGCATTGGTATGTCACTATTCAAGGCCTTATACGAGTGACCCCACTAGTCACTAGTTTTTTGGAGTAATCTATGTGAGTTAGTAATCATGGACCTAGTTTTGGTATGAGATATGATCGATAAGGTTCAGGTTATCCCAGAGTGGATTCAGACTTCACATATTCATCATAAGTCTTTTGAAGACCAATAATATAGGCCTTTGGATTTCAATGATAGAGACCACATGTTCCTTAAGGTCTCACCTCGATGTGGATTGAGAATATTTATCTAGGGAAACAAGATATATCTTAAATTAATTAACCCTTTCTAGATATTGTGTAAAGTTATAGAGGTTTCATATTGCTTGGTTATACCACAATAGTTAGATTAGGTACACTATATCTTTCACGTGTCATAGTTTAGGAGATATATTCATGACCTATCATATGTTATCAAATGGGGTGATATAGAAATCAAGGATAAAGATAATTTTATATATTAACAATGTAGATAAAGGATCAACATGAGAAAACCAATTTTGGGTGAGTGATTCCTTTGGTGTGTGTCACGTGGAAGCACATGAATCTTGTGGAGAGCACCTAGGAGTAGGAGAATCTGATGCGAGATCAGTACCCACAACTTTTTGAGTAGTATTTTTATATTTTTTTAATAAAAATACCAATGTTTTGGAGAATATAACATCTAATATATTTCCATGTATGTTTTTTAAATATATTAAATAATATTTTTAGATCCATCCACTAAGACGACATGGGATTCTGAGGCCCAGTGTGTCTGTAATTGATATTTGAAAAATATTAAATATATTAATATCATTCTTGAACATTTTTCCTAAAATAGTGGAGTAACTATTAAATGGACTCTTGGATTGGAAATATAATACTTTCATTGAATCTTAAATTTAGGTTTTACCCTATTCGTGACATAATCTTTTTCATTGTCAAGTATTTATGAAAACGTTTTAGTGGGAACAAATAATAAATAAATAAATATATTTTTTTAATTTTATTATAGTGATTTAGAGACCTAATTACTCTTATATAAATACCCCCCTTATGTTTAAATCTTAGGGTTAGTTGTATAACCCTAGATATCTAGAGATGAGCCATTAGAGAGACGTTGGCGGATGACAAAAGATCATGGTATTATATCGATTCCATAGGGATTGTCTATGCCAATGAAGTTTGAGGATATCACCAATGACTAAGATATAGGATAATTCTTCATCATTTATTGATCCATAATTTAGGTAAGACATTTTTCATGGGTATTTATCCCCATTTTATTCTTCCATGATAAGCATGATTCAATCAACAAAAAAATTGATTCATAGACTGATCGTGTGGTGGGTATGAGTTTGTTTTAACTGGGATTTGGAGATTTAAATTTTTAAATAATTATATATCTTCATTAATCATTCTAATATAAAAAATATTCCAAAAAATATATTATTGAGTTATGTTCCTCATGTTTGTGGTTCGTTCATTTCTTTCCCCATTCTTCATTCAATCATTGATGGTATTTCATTTGACTGGTGGTTTAAGAAATTACATAGTAATAAATCATTGCAAACCTATTACCTATAACAATAGATTGATACGGATAATTTGGGTTTAGAATTTATTATGGATCAAGATATGATGGAAGCAATGATAAATCAGTATTGAATTAGAGTTTTTTGTGTGGGCTTTGTGTTTGGGTGATGACTTGGCTATGAGACGACTCCTAATTAAGGTGGATGGTTGGAATCTATCCTTCAGTGATGATCAAGTACGGTTGATAAAAAATCATGATCCATGGGTGATATTGTTGGTAGTATTAGTGGTAGAGGTGTCATGGATATATGATGCATGAGGAACCTCTGGGTTTTGAAAATTTCAAAACTACACAACAAGTAATCCATAGATACACACCATGTTTGGTCATGGATACTACACTAGGGTTTCCATAGAGAAGAAAAATATAAAAACCCATGTGACACATGTCATACACCATGTGAACCCTCCCTGGTGGCTTGATGTGCATCTTGGAGTACACACAGGGATGGACACAGCCTGGTACACATGCACAGGTAGAGTATAAGGACACATCCAAATACTCAAACCTAGCTACGTATGTGACATGACATAGATAAATAGGCATGACCTGATGTACAAGAGCATGGGAAGAGGTAAACTATGATAGAAATGGGAATATCTGGGATTAGTGGTACATGTCGTGTACCCTATTTATATTCCATGTACTTATTTGAAGATATATTGGATCACTTTTTCCCCTAAGCATGGACAAGTTTCTTCAGGGTTAATTTCCTCAATCCATTCCCTAAGTTTATAGTAAGGTATTACATTTTGAGCACATGATTTTGATCCTTTAAAAAATAATTAGTCTTGGGTAGATTTTTAATAATTCTTCATGGCCCTGGGTAGAATCCTCTATCATCATATTCCCTAAGTGGGATTCTCAGAATCAGCATGACCAAATTGGCTTGGGTGTTGATCCCCTACTTAGAAAGTTATTCTATATTGGTTTTTCAAAAAACCACATGAAACTAGGTGTTATTACTATCTGTGTATCAATCTATTCAGCCTTAAAACATGTACCTTATTAGGTAAATACCTAAAAAGAATTAAATAATAGATGGATTCCATTGATCCTATCATACTCATTGAGTCAATTCTTCAAGGTGAGTGTTTCTAAAGACTCTTGAGTAGGATCATTGGCTGGAAATGTGGTTTTGACCTTACCGTGAGTGTTATTTTCTACCATTATTATATCTGGATGTTTTATTGTATGTCACATATTATGATTAACATATCATGTGATGAGCTAACTACTATTTATGATTTATGCTTATTGATTTTAGGGTTTCTAACTAGTATTGTTATTTTCAGTCATTCATAGGTTCTTCCTGCACATGTCCTTTCTTATGAATATGAACGAGTATTCGATGAGGTTCTTGGTGGACCAGTAGATGATAGAGATTTTTTTTGGTCTAAACAGACCATGGTTCACAAAAGGTGTCACATTTGACTAGAATCCCCTCTTTCTAGTAGGTTATACTTCTTTATAGTTTTTGGTGTCTTGTATTTGGGAATTTTTTGATTTCTAATATTATTCATAAAACTTTGATTGTATTATTTACATGTATGCATGCATTTGGTGTCATTTGTATTCTAAATTTCAGCATTGTATGGGCTAGTAGATGTGTGTGTGTGTGAATATATAGGTACCCTAGGATAAGTCCACCCATGTGAGTGTTCTTTATACTCGGTTTTCTTTACCAACCCCTGACCTATTAAATGTGGTCTTAGGGAAGTAGCACTTGTATTATCGTCATCTAGGAAGGCCCCAATGGGTCAGGTCTTGAAAAATTTTGTTTTTTTCTTTTATTTTGGTATGTATCTTTAATTGTCATAGTGGATGATCTTTGTATGTACAATATAGATGTTCAGGCCTTTACTATATTTATTTTGTCATTTTTTATGTTTATTAATTTATATGTATTATTATAATTTATTATTGTGGTTATAATTTGGTTATGTATTTGTTATTATATACTTTGATATATTGTGTATATTCTCCCCATAGTACTATCTTAGACCCCCTCTACAAGTCGATAGCCTCTAGCGTATGGGGAGGCGTGCCTGAGGACTTGTGGAAAACTGTTCTTGATACTAGATAACAAATGATTGGGGTAGGAAATTACAATTATGGAACAATAAATAGAAGTTTGGTGGATATGGAATGAACAATGTTAAATGAGCATGATACTCCTCATTATTATTGGAGGAAATCTATCAAGGCTGTGGTTTCTATTTAGAATTTATTTTTGTATAGGACGAACTCTAATGTGACTCCTTGTGATAATTATTACAAAGAAACACCAAGTTTTAATCACCTAAGGGTACTTATTTTTCCATTAATTATAAAATTCAAGGTTATAATATTTGTAAGTTAGATCAGAGAGGTGTTGATATGATCTTTCTTGGATAGCCTCCTAATCGTAGAAGATATTGGTGTTATAATAAAGAAATTGGAAATACTGATGCCTTGGAATATTTAAATGTTCTTGAGTAATCTAATAATAATTTTCTCACAAAAAGATTCAGATATAGAAGAAATGGAAGATGATGTGGTTCTAGTTGAACAACATGAAAAAATTATTAATGATAGTAACAATATTGAAACTGCTCGAGATGGAGATTCTAACTCTTCTATCTCAAGTGATGAGGAAAAATTACATACATATTATCCTAGGATAAGGAATCTAGTATATGTTTATAACATAATTTTGGATCAATGAATATAGGTTCACACCATAGGAATATAAAAATTAGTTTCTCATACTTCCTTATATTCATAGGTTGAGATAAAAGATGTTGTCGAAGATTTGGAGCATCAAGTGTGGACTAATGCTAGGAATAAAGAGCTAGATTATATTTAAAAGAATATTAATTGGGAGCTTGTACCCAAACCAAATAATAAAAATATGATGGGCACAATTTGTAAATTTTCAAACCAGTTAAATGAAAAAGTTGAAGTTAGAATAAAAAAAATGACTGGTTTTCAAAGGTTACTCTCAAATTAAAGGAATTGATTTTGATGAGTCCTTTTTTCCACTAGTATGATTAGAAACTATTAAAATATTTCTTTATATTTCTACATAATAAAGATATAAAATAGTTCAAATCAATTTCAAGTCAAATTTTCTTAATGGAGATCTTGATGAAGAAGTTTATATTGAACAACATTGTGGCTTCATGCTTGGGAAAGATTAATTTTTTTTCTTTCAGTTGAAAAAGGATATTTATGGGATGAAGCAAGATCCAAGAACTTTTTATTCTAAATTAGATACTTCCTTAAATAATTTAATAATCAAGAAATTAATAGTTGATAAAAACATCTATATAAAATAAAATTAAGTGGTTTCCCTCATTTTTAGTGTTTATATTGATGAAATCATATTCATGGAAAATGATGAATAAACTTGTGAAAATTTTTCTGAGGATATGGAGAATATTTTTTACATTTAAAAGATAGGAGAGTGAAATAATTTCTTGGTTTAAAAATATTTAAAAACAAAAAATATATTTTTATATATCAATGGAACTATACTAATGAAATTATAAGGATGTTTGGAATAGAATATTCAAATCCAGTTTCAACACCAACTTTAGTGGTATTTTTTTCAAAATATTGGGAAGGAAATCAGTTAGATCCCAAATAGTTTATAAATATAGTTAGAAGTTTATTATATCTAACAGATTCAAGTATATATATAGTGTATATTGTTACAATTTGTTCTAGGTATTAAAGTTCTCAAAAATAATCTCATCTGATTGCTAGAAAAATAATTATCAAATATATCAAAGGCACAACTAATTTTGGGTTAAAATATAACAATATAAGAAAGATTTATTTGATTGGTTACACAAATTATGATTGGGTAGGAAGTGTTGATGATTGAAAATCCATATTTGATGGTGTTTTTATCTTGGGAGAAATATGTGTTAGCTAGCATACAAAAAAAAAATTATTTAGTAACTATTAGTACAGTGGAAGCTGAGTATGTTGTTGCCACTAAAGATACAACACACTTATATGGATGAAGACATAGTTGTAATCCATGTTTGTTGATATGAAGTCTCCCATTTTATTGGGTTTTGATAATCAAAGTACTATTAATCTCACTAAAAATATATTTTAATATTCTCATTCCAATCACATTGATATAAAATACTACTTCATTAAAGAGAATTTGGATAATAATGAACAAAATATGGATGTTTTTCCTATAATGGAGAAATTTGTTGATATCCACACTAAACCATTGCTGAAGGAAACATATCATAATATAAGGTTGATAATGGGTGTCTGACATACCTCTCTTCCAGATAAGGTTTGTGAACATGTCCCCTCTCTCATATTTTATTTGGATAGTGTTTCCAAGGAGGAGAAAATGATGTAACATAAATCTATCCATTGGTATGCACTTAACCTTTTAAGTATAGCATGTTTTTATAGGGTCTTAAAGAAGTAAGATATGATTTTAGTATGTGTGTGAGAACTTATTTAAAATTTTTTAAAGAGGATTTAGGAAAAATTATTCATACAGGTTGAAGATATTTTTGTGATGAAAGTTTTAGTGGAAGAAGATTCAAGTGGATAAGTTTCTTAAGTAACTACTTATAGACAACACGGTATTGTGGTTCAATGATTCATGTTTCCAAAATCCTATTTTCCCATTTAGGTTTAGAATTGTTGGAAAAATAACGCATTTCTTGAGTTATAAAGTTTTAGTGATTTATATTCCTTTGTTGATAACAAAATACAAAGAGGGAGATTATTGGGACCAAGATGGTGAAAGATGTTTCAAAGATTTTGAAAGTTGTTAGGAAGTATTTTTATTTTTTTAATCCAATATAAAAAAACCTTACTTTTTAAATAATTCCAACATGGAAAATAGACAAAGAATATTAGACATAGATGGTGAACAAAAATAGAAGGAAAGATTGTGTTTTTCATAAAAATTCCTTCATAAGTATTATTCCTAATGGAGATTTCTTATTATGAGAAATTTTTTATTGTGTATATTTTATTTATTATAAATTTTATCTGAATTTTTTTAATGAATTTAAAATTTTCTGATGATTTACTATTCTAAATGTTTATAACATCATGAGTTATGAAATATCTCATGATCTAATCATAATTCAAAATGAGGAGAAAATCATTAGAGTGTAAAAAGATATTTCTATGAAGATCTATACATTTCATTGGATATATGTTTCAAAATTGAGGATTGGATATGTGAAGTTTTTATTAAAAGTTTAATAAGTTTTGAAGTTGTGGTAGTACAAATTTTTATCAGTCACACATAATTGAAGTTTTATAGATAGAAAAAAGTTGTCAATGTTCAAAATAATATGATGAGGAATGTCATCAGATGAAGTCCAAATGAATGAAGTAAAAACAGATAAAGTCTAAATGGATAGAGTAATAATGTAAAAATAAAAAATAGACTAAGTCCAATTAGGTTAATTTTAAATAGTTGATGTCCATTAGATGAAATTATGATTTGATACAAGACTCTGAGTAATCGGATGGTGGTTTTGGTTGAACACACCATAAAAATGTTTCTATATAAATTTAATCAGACATAGGTTGGCATATATAGGAAATAAATGAAGAGTTGTAATGAAATTAATTGTATGATGAAGGTGAAGAACTGAAGAATTCATACATATTCCTATGAACTTGTTATATGAGCATCAGATGGAGTCTCAATGGATGAAAAATTTGTTACAAAGTTTTTTGGATGGATGAGTAGTATAATTGTTTACCAATTCAAAGTTATTTTTGATGTTTTTGTAAATATATCAAATGTGATGGTGAAAATATGTTATTTAAATGTTTCAAATATCATGGGAGGAATATTCATGGTTCTCACCAAGTTAGAAGGAAGTTCATAAAATATAAAATATTCTTGAGTTTATAAGAAACTTCAATAATTATTTAGAATCACAGAGAAGCATCCCAGTGAATTGTTTTGAGTATGAGTTTTAAAAGTTTGAGTTTTCATTGAGAGGTAAAATAAACTGGAGTTCCATCCCTTTCTACTTCAAGTCCTATTATATAAAGGGGTGTTTTTATAACCCAATCATGTACTTTTGATGCATGTAAAAGATAAAGTACCATAGAAATAATTTTTGATAGAGACACCAGATAAAAATATAAAAGTTTGTGTAGGGAAGTTTCTAACCAATTAATATATTCCTTGAAATAAATTTTCAATCAGATAAAGAATTTTTTATTAGAGGAAATAGACATAAGAAACTGGATAAAGTTTTATATCACGTGTAATCAGGTAGACTGTGTACATAATTGAATAGATAGGAGTTTTTGTGTATAGGTGAACAAATACAAAAGAGAGTAAGGAATTTTCCTTAGTTTTCATATGTTTTAATATGGAGTTATCTAAATTATTGATTGGATATAGAAACTAGATTAATATGGGAATGGATAGGTATTTTATATATAAGTCCAAGGAGGATGTTCTTTCCTGTTAATGGGAAAAAATGTGAAGAATAATTTCTTATAGGATAATGAAATGTGGGTAAAAGAATACTAGTGACAACATATTTATTCCTATTTGTGAAGGTTTCTAACCATTTTTATGAAAATATATGTTACATATTTAAATTTTTTTTGGAGAGTTCATGAATTATTTATTTATTATAGTGCATCAAAAGTGTATGGATCTTCCATACTTTCTAAGATAACATAAATGATTTTTTTCTAGTGGATTGTTTTGTATTAGATTATTTCCAAACCATGCCAAGGAATAGATACTCTTGTTTAGTAGTAAACCTTATAAATTATTTTTTTCCTGTGGTTTGTGATTATGTGCTTATTTCTAAAAAATTCATAACTCTTTAATAGGAGGTGAAAGTTTTTTCTATTAGTAAGAAAATATAAAAATAAAATATCACTGATTAACCCCCTTCCACTCTCATTGATCACACATATATTATTACTCCTTTTAGGATATGGACAAAATGGAGAGCATGGAGTGGAAGGAAACTATAAATCTAACAGTACAAATTTATCAAGTCATGTTGTATACTATATACATAATCCAAAGAGTAAGACTGCCCATTTTTTTTACAGGGTTAAGCTAGTCCTTCAAAGGGAACTATTCCCCAAAACATTATAATCATATGAGGATATAGTATCATGTTCTATCAATAAAACTATATAATTTTCCAATTATTTAGTATTTTAAGGAAATAAAGAGAAGAATAAGATAACTGAGAAAAAATGGATAAGGGGAAAACGATAAAGGATGAATTTCCAATATGTGATACTTGTGGAAGGAAACTCCTTGGTACTATTGGATTTGGTTCCCTAGAACTAACTTTTGTGTACTTTATGATAACCTTTATTCATTTTTCTGAATATTAATAAACTCCTTATCACATCATTATTATTCTTATGTGTGACATAGTATGTGATAATTTCCTAAGAGTATTTATCATAATTAAAGGTCATAAAAGTTCCCCGCTATAATGAAAACCTATAAGTTCTATGACTTTATTCTTAAACATATTTTCTATAGATGGATAAAATAATTTGAGTCAAAAATACGATACATAATATTAAATATAGATAATCATAAGACTTTGAGTTACCTTGTCATGGTGTACACCTTTGGTAATTTCCAGTGTAAGAGATTATAATAATGATACCTGTCAGTAGAAAATACACATTTCTATTTTTCATTGGATGTTATTACCTATGGAAATGTGTATTGATCCTTATACTTTAGGGTTTTTATTAATGGATATTATGTGTCACGTACTTTGATGTATTTATGAAAACCATGATGACATATTTTCACAAGGAAGTAGGATACATTAGGTGCATTATGAGTAAAATCCCATTGATGGATAATGAGAGAAAGGACTTCCCACTTCTTTTATTTAACAGAAATTGATATCCTAGGACCTTTGATAGAAATGATACAACCTAAATAAATGCATAGTCATGGTGTTCTCTAGGAAAGTAAAAATCTCAAAAAGTCAAAGAAAGATACATCGAGCATATAGGTTGATGACATAAGCATGAAACCTTATTAGTTAGATATATCATGATAAAGGTATGATATCACACAATAAGCATGTGTATGAGTTTTTATGTCATTATGACATTAACTTATTTCTTTATGGTTGTCTTGACGTGTTTTTAGATGTTTATATTGTAATTTGAGCTACTTCGCCTAATGCCACTGAGAAATAGGCCTATAGGGTCACACACTAAGTTTATCTAGAACTTCAGTTAAATATTATTATTATTTATTATTGAAAAGTTTGAATTAATATCATTATCATACATGGTTTAATAATTATTCATGTTTTCGTGATTGTATATATTTTGTGACTAGTTATTCAAGAAAATATTTTTTGAGTAGAATATTTAATAAATATTTATTTTCTATTCAGTGAATATAATATTTTTTATTTATCGAAAAATAAGGCATTGATATTTACTTATTAAATAAATAGTCATTATTCAATATCTATTGAATATTACATAGGAATGGAGGATTGATTTTAATGGTCTAATGAGAAATAATATATATTGAATATTATTTGAAAAATTAATATATAATTTAATTCATGATCTTTCTACATGTCAATAAATAATATTATTATTATTTTTATCATAGACATGTTGTTTTTTTGGATTAAATAAATAATAATGGAATATGTGGAATTATTATTTTCTAACTCTAGTAGTATTTAAACCCAATTATATCTTAAGGGTTGATATTTTTATTTTTAGTCACAATGACATTCAGATAGAATTATCTCAAATCCCTAGAGTTCCCCCTCACCAAGAATGATCTCAATAACAAAGAGAAATACTCATCCACCACCACTAAGAAGTCTAGAGAGATCAAAAAGAAACTTTCTTTCATGATATTCTTGATTCGATTAAATATGAATGACAAAAGTGTTAAGATCTACAGTGATAGCACCCAAATATTCTTACGATGATGTTTAGATGTTTCTAGAGCACGTGTGGATCACCACTGGAGGTAATATACTCTTGATTCTCAAATCCCAATGATAGTATGATGTAGATACGTTGTTAGATTAATTAATGAATAAATAATTAATCACAAGTTAATTCCTTAAATTTTTAAATTAATTAAAAATAATATGTGATGATTCTACGGTTTTTTTATTTGTTCTCTCATTAATTATTATTTCATTCAATTATGTTATTCATGGTGTTTAATTTTGATGTAAATCTAATATTAATCACCAATTATGACAAAAATACAAGTTGGGAATGCCCCATACAGTTCTTCCACTTCCCCCAAAACCTACAAGTTGTATAAGAGGGATGTAGATTTATTTATAGTTACTGAAATATCATTGATTTATTTATAAATTAGTCATTAGTTTTTAATTACATTATAATATTATTTTATCTAAATAGAAAGATCAACTATTAAACCTCATATTACTTATAAATATAATCGAATCAATTAATTTTATGAATAAATAAAATTTTATGAACTCATCCAGATGTGTAGAGGATTATCAACAGTGAGTATAGGAGTACACACCATGTATCCCATTGGTATATTTCATATACCTATGTTTAATGAACAAAGAATTAATTTAGAATTAATTTGATCTGTGTGAATTTAATACATTTTGGGTGTTTTTAAATACAATAAATGTTGACTGGGAAAGTTTGGCGCACGACCAATCAGTCTACATGGTGTATAAAATTCATACATGATGTGTAGTCCTTTAGTCAAATACATGCTATGTATTCTCTTACATGACTTACATGACTGGTGACCATATAACCTAGATACCATAGGTTGTGTTTCCCACATACATTCCATTTACATTATTATTTTCAAGGCATGATTACATTCCAAGTACCTAGGTGTGTGTCGTAGATATATGGTGATAAATATACACATAGTTTGATTGGATTGTGCACACTTTTTATATTACCAATTTATGTATAACTATAAATTAATTTATTATACTACTTGAAACCTTATAAACATGTGTTATGTGTTTTCATTAAGTTGATATTAAATTTCATGTAAAGGGTTATATTTATATATATATATATATATATATTTGTACTAAATGTCTAATTAATTTTTTCATAATATTCAGAACTTCATATCATGTATAATTTGTAATACAGTCATTACTCTATGTGCATTGAAACATAACACACTGTGTAAATACCATGTTTTTCATGTGGTCATTTAGTTTACTCATACATTCTATGAAATTATATGATATTACGTTTATACTATATGCTCCATGAGTAAACAATGTACAAATATAATACACGTTGGGTAGTTCACATGGGTACTCATTATCTTTCCTCCAAGGTACTTATATTTTACATTCTTAATTATAATAAAATTTATATAATTTGTTTAAAATTATAATGGATGATATAGAACCAACCAATTTTAGTTATATAGCTTTTTTTATTCCTTTTTATGTTTCTAAAGTTCTTGAAATGAGTTTGGTTGATTTTGAGATAGTTTTGGAAGGTTTTGGAAAACATTGGAGGCCTTTTGAAGGCCGCACGATTTGAGCACAGTCAGAAGAAACCTTGAAAGATGAACCATACAGGAATTGGGGTACACACGGCTTGTGCACGGTTTGTCTAACTGTGCATAGTGGGCCGTGTGATATTCTCCTTCGAGGCAGCAGCAGGTGCACAGTCAGGGCACAGTTTTTCTAACCCTGCAAGCTAACCATGCATCTCATAAAAATGGGTTTCTTTAATCTGAGATTAGTTAGGATTTCTCTAAAGACACCCATACTTTCTAACATTCCATCCTCACTTATTATTTCCACTTATCAAGGGTTATGTGTTCTCTCCCACTAATTTTGGAAGCAAGTTGAAGGGTTTTCTTGGTGTGGTTGAGCTGATTCTTCTCCAATAAGTCTCCTCGCTTAGTTCTTTGTGGTTTTCTATATATGTACTCTTCCCTCTCTATTTTCTAGATCTACACTCATTGTGTGTAGATATAGGGTTTTGGTTTCTATGGGTGTTTATTTTAAGGATTATTTATGATAGGGAATGAGATCTTTAGCGATTTTAGTGGAGAGTTTTTCCAGATTAGGGTGCAATTTCTTGTGGGTCAAATTCACCAAATCCCTAAAGGTAGGTGGCTTCTATCTCAACTAAAATTTTTTAGAACTAGAAGGATTGTTCCAATTAATTAGTTTTTCTTAAATTAATAGGTTATTTTTTTGTGTGAAATTTGTTATAAATCCCTTTGGTAATGTTTTGGGGATTTTTGGGAAAAGGGGTTTTTGCCATGTAATGTTTATATTATTGGATTTTAAAATGGAGATTTTAACATCGGTTTCTTGGGTTGATTTGTGAAAATGGTTTATGAAAATGGTTTTCAATAAAGTTTTTGTTAATGAAAATTTGGTTTTTCATGTAAAAAGGTTTTAAGGTTGATTTCAATAAATGGTTGATTCATTGAAGTGGATTGGCCTGTGATGGAAATGGTTATGGGCATGTTGTTGTGTCCTTAGTGTGTTATAAGATTGGTTATTGTCTTGAGAGTGTTAGGTTGTGATTGGAATGATGTGAAGTGGGTGGGTAGTACCACTATAAAAATATTACGGAGAGTGGAAGTAAGGGCCACCATCAAGGATAGGTGGGTGAGAAGTACCACTTGATTTGGAAAGTAGTAAATGGGTTTGAATGGGAAGTTCCACCATGTTTGTTTCCTTATTGTTTTTTTTATGAAGGTTGAAAATTTTTATGATAATGTAAAAGGGTGAAATGGATTATGGAGAATCAATTTTATTGTTGTGTTGAATCTCATGGTTTTTGTTGGTTGATTTGGAATGGTGGTAGTTATATGTTTGGATAGTTTTTTTTCAAAGGTGGGAAGTTTGTGATACCAGACTTGACTTCATAAAACAGACCCCAGAGTAGGTTCCAGAGTTAGCAGTTCATCTTTTCAGATTTTTATGGATTTTTTTATTTGATAGGGTATGGAATAGGCCATCATATCGGGCCTATGCTTTGACACAAGACACTTGCTTGTTAAACAGCCTTACAGCAGTGGAGAGCTTGATCATGATCAAATTCTAGGGAGGAGCATTTTAGTGATGTCATTCTAGTTTCAATATTTCTATCCTTTTAGTGTGATTGTTCTATGTCCATGATGTGTTCTTATGTTTCCACCCCCTTCATCCCTTAAAATGGGTATTTTTTATATAACAAAAAAATGGAAGTCCTTCAGGCCGTTGGATGGTGAAATGGCTTGTGACATGGTTTTTTGGATTTCCTATGTGAAATGGGCATTTGGGTGAAAATGTATTGATAAAGGAGTGTTTTTCTTGTTGTAAGTTGTTTCACTATTTAATTTTTCATATAAACTGCTTAATATAAATGTGCTAATGGTTTTATCCTAGTAGCGTGTGTAGGGAAATCATTTAGAAAAAAACTACTAAGTATTTGTACTCACCACCTGCTTTAGTACTTGGGTGATTTTCCAGATGTTGTACTCTGGAACATAGTTAAGGGTAAAGAATCTCATTTTTATAGTGGTTCGGCATGATTATTTGGTGATGTTGTGGTTCTTGGAACATGGAGATTGGTGTGGAGATATTTATGGTATTCTAGTTTTTTTGGAGTCTTATTGTTTAGTCTTCCACTTGGTACTCTGATTGTTATCTTGTTGTGGTTTGGTTGGATGGGTATTTGTTAATGGTATAGATGTGTTTGGTAATTTTTTTGTCTCTTAGTAATGTATGGGTTGGGTTGTTTTGTTAACATGCATCATCTGGACTTGTTGGTAATGGCATTTTGGTTGGTAAATTTTATCTTAAGGGAAAATCATTCTCCAATGATTCCAGAAGAACTTGGCATTTATTGCTAGCCTTTGGCTCCCTAGTAACATTTCTTAAGTACAAGTATCATTCCTCTACCCTCTCAAGCCAATGGGATGGGAGGTATGTTACAAGTGATATCAGTTTTTTTGGTCCTTGTCTTTCAAGTGAGTGCATTTGTTCGGTCCTTTGGTATTGATTGTCGGTCTTGGTGTTGACATTCATTTTTGGTCTATTCCTTGAGTTAAGATGGTATCAAAAATTAAGATTATAGGAACTCATAATGTATATTGTAAAAGTACATAGCTAATTATTTTATGTTGAACTTCAAGTTACCAGGGAGTTGGGTACATAAGTGTTTTGGAGACACCTATAGGAAATGGAAATCTAATTGTTGTGGGTGTAGCCAATGAGATGAGCATGACATGCATGGTAGAATTGACTTCCCACTAGGATTCATATTTCATTGGGGTATAATGATCTATGTTGTGATATGAATGTGCGGATTTTGAAAAATCTGAATTGGATTTCGAAATAGAAGGATTTGAAACATGGAAACTCGTGGTATTTTGAAAATGGGTTAATTTTCAAAACATGGTGGATTTTTCAAAATAGTGAAATATGAGAAATGTGAACTTGTGGAAAGCTTAGTTGTGATAGTTGTTATGTAATGGAATTTTAAAATTTTATACCCTTTCTTATTAAGAGAGTGGGACTTGTGGTTGTTTTTGTGTTGATAGAAATAGAACCGGGTGGGAATCGTAGAGACCAACCGGAGGAAGCTGCTGAAAATGTGGTTGCACCTAAGCCTCAGGTGAACCAGTAGCCAGTGCAGAGTATAGTCCAAGATTTCCAAGCTATGGAAATTGGTAATAAAGAGGATGGACCAAAGCATGTGGATCATGCGGTTCATTTTCAAAGGAAGAATCTACCCTTGTTTAGGGATTATTAGGAACCAGAAAGGGATGAAGCTTGGATGAACAGAATAAATAAGATATTTGACTTCTTAGGAACACCAGAAGATCTAAAAGTGATGTAGTCCACATAAATGTTGAAGGACCCTTCAGTGGTGGGAGCTAGTGGTCCAAGCTGGGACGGACTAAGGTGTGACATGGGAGGGTTTTGAGGAATTTTTTAACAAACAATTCAACCCCCATACGTTCATAATTCAGAGTACAATAGATTTACTCTGTTTGAGCCAGTAGAACCTTTAGGTAATTGAATATGAAGCTAATTTTATGAACTTAGTGCAGTTTTTACCTGAGGTGGCGATTAGTACATCTTTTAAGGCACAAATTTTTTAAGCTGGGTTGATGCAAGAAATTTGTTACAAGATAGTAGTGTTGTGTATAAATGATTACACAGAAATGGTGAATAGATATACGGTGTATGAGGGGGATATTTTTGGGGGATACATGTGGAGGAAGTATGTTGGTACCCTTGGGAAATAGTGGGAACTCATACACTGGGTTTAAGTGGAAGAGGGACACTTATTTCTAGGGTGGTAGTATGGCTTAGAATCCGATGACAGGATTGGTGAATCTTCCTACGAAGCCTCAGAGTAATCTGAGATATTTTCTGTGTGGTTCTATGAGCCACATCAAGTAGGGTTGTATGGCACAACCTCAAGCATGTCATAATTGTATGCAAATGGGGCATATGCAGCTGTATCGTTGGAATGCTTCGAGTTCAGGTGTATGTGACACTCCTCTGGGGTCACATGGGTCTTTTGCCTCGATGGGATGGGGGCAGAAACATACCCCTCATCAGTAGAGAAAATTGGTTCATGGTGATTCTCAGAATACCGTGATGCCTAAGCAGGGAAATGAATAGAAGAGTGTGGCAAGAAAGAAGTTGTTTGGGGATGAATAGGCTATTTTGGATGATCAGTCATGACCATCCATAGTGTGAGGTATGGTTATTTTAAATTGAACATTTATTCCAGCCTTGTTTGATACGGATGATTCACATTATTTTCATGCTTCTCGTATTATTTATTTGTTGTGTTTACATGTGGAAATGATGCCTTCTGTTTTGAAACAACAAACTCCTCTGGGTCAAAGAGAGTGTCAAGCCTTCCTATGTAAATAATGTTTATTAGTTGTGGATGGAATTGATTTGATGTGGGATTTATTAGTGATTGATATGGATTCCTATAATATAATCATGGTAATGGATTGGTTGGAAATGTTTAAGGCCCACATCGATTTCTATGCATGAACGGTTAGTTTTACAATGGATGATGGTGTTAGAAATCTTTTTAAGGGGGAGAAGAGAGAAAATTTGGGTGAAATAGATTTGTTGGTACTAGTTTTTGGAATGATCTCATACCTGTTATCAGCTTTTTCGTTAGCATCAGTGGAAGGTGTTGATCAGTGTATACTTCCAGTAGTTGCGGATTAGTTTATGGATGTCTTTCCTGAAGAATTCTCAGGATTTCCACCTGTGGTAGAAGTGGAGTTTATGATTGATCTCCTTCCAGGGACTAGTCATATCACACTTCCATCTTACATAATGGAACCATCAGAATTGTGGTAATTAAAGTTACAATTGGAAGAGTTAGAAAACAAAGGGTTCATCTGGCCAAGCATGATTCAATGGGCAGTGCCAATTTAGTTTGTTAAAAAGGAAGATGGAGACTTGCAGCTCTGTGTGGATTATCGTAGACTTAATCAAGTTATGATAAAGAACTGATATACACTTCCACACATTGATGATTTTTTTGAACAGTTGAGGGGAGCTCAGTAGTTCTTGAAGATTGACTTGAGGTTGGGATATCATCAATTGTAGGTCAGGAAAGAGGATATTCCCAAAACATCTTTCAGAAGTAGATAAGACCATTATGAGTATGTGGTTATTCCCTTTGGTCTAAAAACTTCACCAGCAGTGTTTATGGCATTGATGAATCGGATATTTTAGAGATTTCTAGATTATTTTGTGGTAGAATTTGTGGATGAAATACTAGTGTATTCGCGGACAAGGGTAGATCATGAGCAGCACTTGATGATAGTTTTGGGGATCTTGAGGTGTCATCGGTTGTATAAAATTTTTTCAAAGTGTGACTTTTGGATATAGGAGGTTCATTTCCTTGTCCATGTTATTTATTATAAATTTGTTTCAATTTACCTAGAAAAGATAGAGTCTTTTATCTCATGGAAACCGCTAAAGAACGTTTTCGAGATACTGATCTTCCTTGGTCTAACTGGCTATTATTGGCATTTTTATCATAATTTATAACGATTTTCCTAACCGCTGATATCTTTTACAAGAAATAATAACCCATTTACATGGGATGAGCAGTGTCAGAAATGCTTTGAAGATATAAAGGGTCACCTTACATCAGCACCAATCTTGGTTTTTCCAGAACCAAGGAAAGGGTATGTGGTGTATTGTGACATATTGGGATCAGGGTTGGGGTGTGTTCTCATATAGGGGGGTTATGTGGTTGCATATTGATCGTTTTAGTTGAGGTTTCATGATAAGAACTACCCAACACATGATTTGGAGTTATCAGTAGTGGTTCATGCTTTAAAAATGTGGCATTATTATCTCTTTGATGAGAAATTCACAGTGTTTACTAATCGAAAGAGCTTAAAGCATATTTTCTCGCAAATAGATTTGAACTTGTGGAAAAGGAGATGGATGGAATATCTCTAGATGTTTGATTTCGACTTAATGTACACATCAGGTAAGGTAAATTCATTGGCGAGTGCATTAAGTTGGAAATCATATTCTCAAGTGGTGGAAAACGCATCAGATCAGTGTCAGTTGATTTCATCTGTATCCGATATGTAGTTGGAATGTGAGGATTAGGGTGGTAGAGCGGTCTTCTGTCTGATTTCATTGGTTTCTGACTTCATTATTTTGGATAAAGAGTCATAGGAATCTTATTTTGAATGTATGACGATGACGTAAAAACTTAATGGTGGGGAGACCACTGAGAGCTGGTAACTGAATGGGAATTTAGTCTTGTGTTTTCGGAATAGGATAGTGGTACCAATGGCTTGTCAGGAGAAAATTATTAGGGACTATCATCATTCTAGGTGGGTTGTTCATATTAGAATTTAGAAAATGTATAAATCATTGAATGAATAGTTTTGGTGGGAAAGTATGAAAAAGAAAGTGGCAGAGTTTGTTTTGAGATGCTTGACTTGTCAGCAGGTCAAGGTAGAGAATCAGCGGCCAACATGAATGTTACAGTATTTACTTATCATAGTGTGTAAATGGGAGAAAATATCAATGGATTTTGTGATGTGTCTCCCAAGAATGGTCAGAAAACACGATTCCATATGGGTGATTGTGGATCCACTCACAAAGTTGGCCCATTTCATCATGATTCATGAATCTCATATGGTTTAGGATCTGTCCAAAATCTATATACGGGAGGTGTTAAAGAGGAATGGTGTTCCAGTTTTGATTGTATTAGATAGAGATCTGAGATTCACAACTCGTTTTTGGAAATCCTTGTAGTAAGCCCTTGGGACACAGTTGATGATGAGAATGGATTATCATCCTCAGACGGATGGATAATCTGAGAAGATGATAAAAACATTGGAAGACATGTTAAGGGCTTGTGTGATGAATTTTGGTGGTTCGTGGGAGGATCACATACCATTGGTGTAGTTCTCCTATAATAATAGTTATCAGGATTTAATACATATGGATCCATTTGAGTCATTATATGGGCGTCTGTGTTATTCTTCTCTATTTTGGGTGGAAACGGGTGAGACTTCGATTATTGGACCAAGCCTTGTCCAAGAGACTATAAAGAAGATCAATTTGATCATAAAGAGGACGGATATGGTTCAAAGTCATCAGAAATTGTATACGGACCATCGTTGATGATCGTTGTCGTTTGAGGTGGGTGATCATGTCTTTTTGAGAATCTCTTCTATGTTGGGACATTATCAGATTGGAAAGCAGGGTAAGTTATCACCAAGGTATATTGGTCCTTTTAAGATACTTGAGCAGATTAGAGATTTTTTTTATCATTTTTCTTTTTCAACATGTTTTCGTGTGGTTTACAATGTGCTTCATGTGTCTCAGTTGAAAAAGTATCTGCCAGATCATGACCATGGGATTTGATGGGATAATGTTGAGCTAGAACTGGATGCTTCCGTGGTTTACGTGCCAGTGAGGATTGTGGATAGGTAGGACAAAGACTTTCATGGTAAAATAATTGGTTTAGTTAGGGTTTTTTGGAAGCATGGTCAGATTTAGGAGAAGACTTGGGAGCAGGAGAAAGAGATGGTCGAGCAATGGCATGATCTCTTTCGACAATGAGATAGGTCTGTACATTCTAAGGATGGAAATTCTAAAGGTGGGGAGAATTTAGCACCCCGTTTTGAGGTATTTATCCTTTTTATGCCTTTTTATGTGTCTAAAGTGCTTTTAATGAGTTTGGATGAGTTTGGGAGAGTTTGGGAATGGTTTGAAAATTTTGGAGTCCTTTTTAAGGACGCATGGTTTGAGCATGGTTAGGAGAAACCATGCAAGATGAACCATCCGGGAAGTTGGGTATGCACAACTTGCACATGGTTTTCCTAACCATGTGGGGTGGGTCATGGGAAGCACCCCTTCGAGGTAGCAGCAGGCGCAGGGTCAGCACACAGTTTTTCTAACTGTGCGAGCTAACCGTGTGGCCCATAAAATGGATTTTTTAATCCAAGATTAGTCAGGGTTTCCCTAAAGATAGAAAAACTTGCTCTCATTATATCCTCACTTGATATTTTCTCTTCTCAAGTGTTAGGGGTGCTCTTCCACTCCTTTTAGAAGAAAATAGAATTGTTTTTTTGGTGTGGTTGAGCCGATTCTTCTCTGTTAAGTCCCCTCGCTTAGTTCTTTGGGGGTTTCTCTAGATTTAATCTTACCTCTCTCTCAGTTTTCAAGATCTACACCATTTGTGTGTATATCTATATTTTTTGTTGCATTGTTTGTTGATTTTAAGTCTTGTTGATGATAGGGAAGGAGATCTAGAGTAGCTTTAGGGGAGAATTTTCCCGGATTGGGGTGCGATTGCTTGTGGGTCGAATTCACCAGAACCATAAAGGTAGGTGTCTTCTCTATCAACTCCACTTTATTATAACTAGAAGTATTGTTCCAATTAATTGGTTTTGATTAAATTAATTGGTGATTTTGATGTGTGAAATTGGTTAGAAATCCCTTTGTAAATGTTTTGGATATTTTTTGGAAAAGGGGTTTTTGTCGTGTAATGTTCTCGTTGTTGGATTTTAAAATGAAGATTTTAAAATCAGTTTCTTGGGTTGATTTGTGAAAATGGTTGATGAAAATGTTTTTTAATAAATATTTTTTTTATTGAAATGTGATTGATAATGGAAAAAGGTTTTAAGGGTGATTTCAATAAATGGGTGATTCATTGAAGTGGAATGGCATGTGATGGAAATGGTTATGGGTATGTTGTTATGGACTTAGTGTGTTATATGATTGGTTATTGTCTTTAGCATGTTATGTTGTGATTGGAATTGTGTGTAGTGAGTGGGGAGTACCACTATAAAAATAGGATAGAGAGTGGAAAGAAGGGCCACCATCAAGGATAGTTGGGCGAGAAGTACCACTTGATTGAAAACTTAGTAAATGGGTTTGGACGAAAATTTATACCGTGTTTTTGCCTTATTGTGTATTGATATGCAAGATAAATTTTTTCTTACTAATGTGAGGTGAAATGGCTTGTGGAATAGTTGTTTGGATTTCCTATGAGATACAATAATTTGGGTGAAAATGTCTTGGTAAAGGAGAGTTTGGCTTGTTGTAAGTTGTTACTCTATTTAATGTTTCACATAAACTACTAAATATAAATGTACTAATGGTTTTATCCTAGTTACGTATGTAGGGAAGTCATTTTGGGAAAACCTACTGAGTATTTTTACTCACCCACTACTTTGGAACTTGGGTGCTTTTACAGATGTTCTACTCTGGGACACAGGTAAAGGTAAAGCGTCTCATTTTTCTAGTGGTTCAGCATGATGCTTTGGTGCTGTTGTGATTCTTGGAGCATAGAACTTAGTGTGGAGCTATGGATAGTGTCCTAGTTCTTTTAGAGTATTTTTGTTTAGTATTTCTCTTGGTACTCTGATTTTTTTATTTTTGTTGTTTGTTTAGATTGTTATTTGGTAATGGTATGGATGTGTTTGGTCATTTGGTTGGCTCTTGGTAATGTATGGGTTGGGTAGTTTTGTTAACATGCATCATGTATCCTTTTTGGTAATAGAATTTTTGTTTGGTCAATTTTATATTAATTGAAAATCATTCCTCAATTATTTCGCAATCCCTTGTCATTTATTTCCATCCTTTAGTGCCCTGGGAATTTCGCTTAAGGCCAAGTATCATTCCTCCTCCCTCTCAAGCCAATGGGATGGGGTAGGATGTTACAGATGATAATCTCAAGTAAAAATTAGATGATAATTAAGATAAAATAACTGATTAATGAAAAAAGATAATTAATTTATTTCAGTGCAATATATATTAATTAAGAATGATTATAATTGAATTCTATTTTTATTAAATGTTTAATTTTTTTCATGTATGTGGATGAACATTTGAATAGATCAAACCTATGTATATGATTAGTTTTCTTTAAATTTATTATTAAATTAAATTTATGGCCAACACATCATGCCTCTTCTCATTATACAAGGATCTATGATCCCATGCTTTCTTTTAGGTAAAACCCTTAAGCAATCTGTTGGTTCTTCTCTCATACGAGTGAGTAAAATCATATGTAATGAATGGATCTCTAAATCTAGTAGTGGTGGTTTAAGTTTGGAGTTGAGATGAAACTTATCTAAGAGAGATATATATGTGGACAGGTGGAAATCTATAACACAAATCATAAAATGGTTCAAGGTGTTTTCCCCCAAGGTTAGTAGTTATATTATCATCTTCTAGGTAAACTTAACCAACAGTAAAATATCATGATCATACCACTTTATTATTTTGTTTTTGTAAAGTTTCATGGTTATTTCATTATGGATGTTTTTTTATGATCACATTAATTAATTAATTAATGATCATGCAATATATTAATAAAATATATTATATTATACATAAATTTTAGTTAAGATATGGTTAATCACTTAATTAATTATACTTAAAATTAACAAGCATGTAATAAATATAAAAATGACCTAATTATGTATAAATATAAAAATTTCTCAATTATATATATTAAGTTTTTATAGACATTCATTACTTAAGTTAAAATCCAACCTGAGTTTAGAGTGATTTACTGACCAAATTTGGATTGCTTTCAATTATTATAAAGTTTTAACTTGATGTTTTCAAATGGATTAACATAGTTTACATTCATAGTTGACTTAAAAAGTGAGAATTAGTGTAATTTAGAATTAAATGTTGAGGAAATCCAATTTAAATATTTCAATATTGGGGAGTATACTCTGTAGACCAAGTAAATATGAGTTAATATAGTTTTAATTTGGAATTCCTACCTAAAATCCTTCAAATTTCATGACTGGAAAAAGTTGGGGTGATGAGAAGTGGGATACAGATCCTTTACAATATAATTTCTAAGAAATGTGATATTTTGTATCCAATGGTGAGGGATATTGGGCTTCAATAAAATAGTGGTATATTTATAAATAAAATAAAATAATTATTTATCTGCATTTTTTTAGATAAAGTACTAAAATTATGTTCTTATTATTTGTAGAAATTGAAATAAACATGAATAGAAACATATCCCTACAATCCATACTTGAGAAGGATAACCGCCTCAATGGAACATATTTCAAATAGTGGGAAAGGATATTATATGTTTTCCTACACCATGAAAAAAATTGTATGTGCTGGAAGAACCTAAACCTGAAGTGTTTGGTAAAGTGGCTAGTGAGAAAAAGTTGTCTCTTTATGAGAAACATTTCAACGATGCTATAAATTTTCAATGTTTCATGCCACCAACCATGAACAAAGAGATTCTAAATAAATATAAGTACATGGATGTATATAACATGATGTCTCACTTTGGGATCTCTATCAATAGAAGATGGGACAATAGTGATACAAGATCTCAATTGATTTGTTTACAACCATGTTTGGAGAGTTGGCACTAGTAGGGCCTCATGTAGTAAAGATTGTTTTCTATATTGAATGTTTATAAATCTTAGTGGAAAATCCCATATGAGTTCTCATAGATCTCATAATTTCATCACTACCCTACTTATTATACTATTTATTTGTTAATTACAACATTATTAATATGAGAAGATTATTTTAAAACTTATTACTTTGATTCACCAAGTGGACAAGGACATGGGTCATGAAAAACCTATAGTCCTTGTGGTGAATAAGAAAATGAATAATAGGGAAAAGTGTTCCAAGAAATATAACAAGTCTAAATATCCTAATCACCATCCTTTCAAGAAGTGGAAAATACAAAGTCTAGGAAAGGAAGAGGAAGTAATATGTTTTTCATGTGGCAAGTAAGGCCATGAGAAAAAAAACTGCACCCAGAAGCAATGGGAATATAAAGGTTCATTCTTTATCAAGTGAAATATTTCAGTATCTACACATTAGGTATTAGATACACACTTTTGGGATCACATCAATATCCAAATAAAGGAACCAAGTATATTCTAAAATATTTCTAGAGGAGAGGGAGATTTTTGAGTTTCTAATGGTGTGCATATGGATTCTCTAGCCAAAGGATACTACCACCTTTTATTGCCAACAGAAATGATATTGTTTTTAAGAGAGATTTATTATTTACTTATTGTTACCAAGAATATAATTTATGTATAATTCCTTAATAAAAATGGTTTTTGTTTTGAAATTTTTAAATAATTTTTTTTATTTTATAAAGAGAACATATATTATGGTATGGAACGTTTAAATAATGGTATTTATGTATTAAATTATGAAAACCAAGTAATTGAAATTGATAATGAATCATGTTCTCATGATTCGTATAACACTCAGATATGGAATCATCTTCTTGTTCTGGTAAATGAGAATAATTTGACAAGTAAATATCAAGGTGGTAATTTAAAATATTTTAAGATAAAACCACTTAAAATATATCATGCTTTATTATAAGGAAAAATGAACAAACCACCATTTGATGGACAAGGTGAAAGGGTCACAGAGATTCAAGGATTGGTATACACTGATGTGTGTGGGGAATTTATAGTGGAATCTATAGGTTGGTATTCTTACTTCTTAACTTTTACTGATGAATTGTGTATATATGGATATGTCTACTTGATGAGGGATGGGTTTGAGTCTATTGAGAAACTCAAATAATTAAAGAATGAAGTTGAGAATAAACATATAAATAAGATATAAAAATATTTTATCAGATTGGGGAGAGAATATATTAACCAAGATTTTATTGACTTTCTATAGGATTTTAGGATTCTATATCAACTCACCACACCTTACACATCATACTGGAATGGTGTTAGTGGAAGGAGCAATTGTACACTACTAGACATGGTAAGGTCGATGATGAGTCGTGAAAATGTTCTATTATCCTTTTGGAGATGTGCATTGAAAACTAAGTTATACACACTAAACTAAGTACCAAAAAAGTGGAAAATATAATTCCCTTCAACTTATGGAGTAGAAAGAAACCTTCCTTTTCACATAAACGTGTATGGGGTTGGGAGGAAATTGTTATGTCCTTATTTGGAAACAAACTAAAACCCTGGGGAATAAAGTGTATCATTATATTTTATCCTAAGGAAATAAAGAGATACTACCTATAAAACACCTCAGATAAGAAAGTTAATGTCATTAGACAAGCTATGTTTCTTGATATAGAGCACCCCATTAAGAATTATAATTGGGTAAATATTGAAATTTATGAAGTTGAAGTTCAAGATACACAAGAGTTGGTACTGAAATAGATTCCATAGGTTCCCATGGAAGAAGTTTTTCATAAAACACAATTACTACATAAAATAACTATATAGGTAAGAGAACTAGAGAGATATAATTTTATAGTCATTGAATATTACGACTCATTATTTGTTAACAATAAGGAACCTCTCTCCTATAAAGAGGAATTAGATATTTCATAAGTTACAAGATGGAAAGATCCCATAAATTCTAAAATGTATTTCATATATTAGAACCAAGTGTGGGTTTTGGTAAATCTTCTAGTTAATTAAATTCCTATTGGGTTCAAATGGGTATTCATGAGAAAACTAGACATGTAAGGTAATGTAATTAACTAAAAATCAAGGCTAGTTGATAAACGGTTCAAATAGAATCAAGGAATTGACTATGATGAAACCTTTTCACTATTTTCTATGTTTAAATACATCAGAATCCTACTTTCTAATGCTAATTACCTTGACTATGAAATTTGGTAGATGGATGTTGAAATATCTTTCCTAAATGGGAACTTTTAAGAAGATGTCTAAACGAAACAACCAAAAGGGTTTATGAATCTAGGAGTTTCTAAAAGGATATAAAAGTTGCAAAGATACACTTATAGATTGAGGAAAGAATCCAGGTTATAGAACATTTAATTAAAAGAAACTATAAAATATTTTTGTTTCATAAAGAATAAATGTGATCCATGTGTTCACAAGAATTTAAGAGGAAATGTGGTCATTATATTAGTAATATATATTGATGACATATTACTTATTCGAAATGACATACCCATATTATAATTTGTTAATGAATAGTTAATCAAATTTTTCTATATGGAGGACTTAGGTGAAGTATCCTATATTCTCATAATCAAGATCATTTTTGATAGATCCAGGAGGCTATTTAGATTAGGTTAAGATACATACATTGACCAAATACTAAATAAATTTAGTAATGAATAATCCAAGATGGTATTGGTTCCATTATCACATGGTATACATATTTATAAAAAAATATGTCCTCAAACAAAATATTACATAGATAGAATGAGTAAGATATCATATGATTCGTGGATAGGATCAATCAGGTATGCAATGATATGTACTATACTTAAATTTTCTTTCACATTGATCATGGTAGGAAGAAATCTAGCTGATCCAGGTGAAAAAAACATTGGTATGTTATTAAGGTTATCTTTATGTTTCTGAGAATAAATAAGGATATGTTCCTGTTATATAGAGAAGATGGGGAGCTTGTCATATCGGGTTATACTAATGCTAGTTTTCAAACTGGATAGAATGATCTGAAGTTATAGTTAATATATGTTTTCAATCACAATAAAGGAGCTATGAGTTGGAAGAGTTTAATGGAGCTAGTTTTCACTATTTATATAGAAGAGTACAAGTATATACTGGATTTTGATGCATCCAAGAATCCATTTTGATACACAAAAAATTCTAAAAGATTAATGTGATACTTTGTAGTTAAGGCCATATCACATTATATTGTGATAATACTGTAGCATTAGCTCTTTCAAAGGGATAATTTCATGCCAATAGAAAAAGTACATACTCTAGAAGTACTGTATAAAAAGTTATTTTTCTCAAAGGTTTGAATTTATAGTTAGAATATTTTCTACTTAAGAAAACATGGTGGAACCCAAAAATAAATATTTATCTTAGTAGATTCATGATAAACATGTGAGAGCTAGCAGACTAGAGTTTGTTGGTAGTTGGATCGAGTGCAAGTGGGAGTTCGTCAGTGTTGGTTCCATAGAACCAAATTCTATGTACTTTATGATAACTTTTATTCATTATTTTTAATATTAATAAACTTATTATCAAATCATGATTTGTCTTTTTTGTGACATGGTATGTGATAATTTCCTAAGATGCATTGTCATAATGAAAGGTTTTAACAATTCCTTTCTATGATGAGAACCCGGAAGTTCCATGATAATATTCTTAAATATATGTTCTATAACCAGATGAAATTAATTTATGGAAAAAAATGATATAGGTAATCATGGTTGGATAATTATAGGACATTGAGACACCATCTCATGGTGTACGCCCTTGGTAATTTCCAGTGTAGAAGATTATGAGAATGATACCTGCCAGTAGGAAATACACATTTATATATTTCATTGGATACCCCTACTTTTGTATATGTGTATTGATCCTTGGAATTTAATACTATTATTAATAGATATTATTATTCATGTAATTTAATGTATTGATAAAAATCATGATGATATATGTTCTTGGTGAATTAGGATACATTGGGTGCATCGTGAGTAGTATTTAATTGATGAATAATGTGAGAAAGGATTATTACCTTATATTATTTAACATAAGTTGATATCCTGGGCCCTTTGATGGAAATGATATAGCCTAAATAAATCAACGGACATGGTGTTCTATAGTAAAGTATAAATTTATTAAATTCAAAGAAATATACATCGAACGCATAGGTTGGTGGCACCAACATGAAAATTTATTGATTAGATATATCATAATAAAGGGATTATATTACATAGTAATCATCTGCATGAGGTTTAATGTTATTGAGACACTAAATACATTCTCTATGGGTTCCTTCATGTATTTCTAGATGCTAAACTTAGAATTTGGGCTACTTCACCAAATTCCACTGATAAAGAGGCCTATAGGGTCACATGATAAGTGTATCTGAAACTTTAGTTAAATAATATTATTTATTATTATTAAACATGTTGAATAAATATTATTCCTGCATGTGGTTTCATAATTATTAATTATTTATTGATCACAAATATTCCATCACCAATTATTTAAGTGAATATTTTGTGAGAATAATATTCAATAAATATTTATTTTCTATTTAGTAAAAATAATATTTATTTATTTATTGAAGAATAATGTGGTAATATTTATTTATTAAATAATTAATTATTATTCATGGTCTGATAAATATTTTGCAGGAACGGAGGACCTATTTTAATGGTCCTCTAAGAAATAATATATATTGAATATTATTTGAATAAATAATATTTAATTTAATTTGTGATATTTGTGCAGTCAAGAAATAATAATAATATTATTATTATAGATATGGAGTTACAAGGGTGTTAAAGAAATAATAAGGGGGAAGGTGAAATTCTTATTTTCTAACCCTAGTAGTATATAATCCTATTATATTATTTTCTTAAGGGTTTCAATTTTCATTTTTTGTGCACAAAAACATCCGAAGAGATTTCTCAAGAAGCCCTAGAGAGATCCCTCTCTAAATAAAATATCATGAATGGATAACGACCCTCATCCTCCAACACTCTTAATTCTAGATAAATCAAAGAGAACCCTTCCTTGAAAATATTCTCTGGGTGATCAAGATGATCGATGCGAGCATTATGATCAATTATGCTAGCACCTAGAGATTCTTATGGTGATGTTTAGAAGTAAATGGAGTGAATGTGGATCATCACTTGTGGGAATATACTATTGATCCATAAAAAACAACTATGGTATGATTTATAGACATTTTTGGATTCATCAATGAAGAAATAATTCCTTATAAGGTAATTATTTAATTGTTTAAATTAATTATAAACAATATGTGATGATCCTATGATTTGGTTCTGATGTTCTTTGATCAATTAATCTTTGATTTAGTTCTATTTTATGTAATTTACCATCTATGTACTTCTCAGATTAATCATCAATTATGATAAAAAGTTGATTTGGTCATGCCCCATTCGACACTTCCACTGTGCATGAAACCTACAGGTGCGTGTTTAAAAGGAAATGGAATTTCCTTTAAGTGTGGAGAAAATTACATCATTATAATGAATTAAATTGTATGGTAGAATTCATAAAATTACACTAATTTAATTTTAACGATATGGGTTACTATGCCAACCAATTCTGAAAACATTAAGGAAACTTATTGTAAAAAAATCAAGGGGAGAAGTCCAAGCTTATTCAATTAGTGCAACCAAATTGGAAGTTCCTAGTAATGAGATGAAAGTTACACTTATCACCCACTCTAGTATTGTAAATGTTTTATTTGATTTTTTATATGACCACTCCTTTATATCTAAATAATTCTTTAAGGGCGTCACATCACCTCCTCAATTATTAGATATTGAGTTGGTGGTGAAAACTTCTAAAGGTTGGATAACTACAAATTAAGTGTATAACTCCTCTATGACAGAAAATTGTGGTAATATGATTCCAATAAATCTTGTTATTATTACTCTAGTTGAACTTGATGTAATTTTGAATATGGATTGGTTTTCATAGTACAGATATCGTATCAATTTTCTAATAAGGGGAGTTACATTCAATATTCTGAATCAACCTTGAATCATCTATCGTTGCAAGGAGGAACCAGCACACCATATAGAAATTAATTCCATCATTTGTGTTTTTATACTTATTCATGAGAAATATTAATCTCAAATGGTTCGGGAGAAACTATAAGTTTAAAATATTCTTATTGTTCATGAATATATCAATTTATTTGTTGAGTAATTGCTTAGTCTTTCCCCAAATCGTGAAGTTGAGTTTTCAATATAACTCACACATAATTCAATGATTATTTCAAATATTCCATATATAATGGACTCAATTGAGTTGTTGGAATTAAATAAGAAACTCTATGAGAATATATATTAGGGATTCATTTTACCAAGTGATTTACCATGAGGTATGCCTATTATTTTTGTTAGGAATAAAGATGAGTTGATGCATTTTGTAATGATTATTGAGAATTTAACAATATAATTATTAAGAGAAAGTGGCATCTACCCTATATTAATGATATATTTAAGAAATTATGAGGATATATATATATTTCCAAGATTGATCTTTGATATAGATATTGTTATCTAAGGATAAAGGAAGAGCATATACCTAATACAACATTCTATATAAGGTATGGTCATTATGAATTTATTGTAATACCATTTAGGCTTACCAATTCTCCTGTTATATTCATGGAACTAATAAATATAATATTTATATATTACCTTGGTCAGTTTTTGGTAGTTTTTATAGATGATATTATTATATATTTTAAGATCATGGAAAATCATGAAGACCATTTGGGATTTGGGCTGAAGACCCTAAGGAAGGATAAGTTGCATGCTAAATTTACCGTGTGTGAATTTTGGATTCATAAAGTTTTATTCTTTGGTTATATAATCTCAAGTGAGGGTATATTTTTGGATCCTTCAATGATAGAAGTTTTTAACCTTGTTCAGTGTGAATGTTCTTACACTACCCTATAGTGGATAAAGTCTTGTGATCTACATTGATACTTCAAAAAGGGAATAGGATGCATCCTTGCACAAAATGAAATGGTGATAGTATATGCCACTCAAAAATTAAAAATTCATGAAAAAAACTTCCCAACTCGATATTTGGAGTTGGTATTGGTAATTTTTTCATTGGAGATATGAATGAACTATCTGTATGGTGAAAGGTGTGATATATATTTTCACGAACTGAGTTAGAGTTACATCCAACCTGACACCCAACCCAGTTCATGGAATGATATGAAGGACATTCCCAATCCCCACAGGCTTGAAACTAGTGCTTGGGTATCATAATATTCTTTTGGAATGGTTTCACCCTTTTATATAAGCATAAATAACCAAAAAAAATAAAACAACGATAAATAAACAAATCCAAACACAGCATAACAATTTTCATATTCATGGTTTTACAACTTTAGACAAAAAATATCTACAAAAAATGGGAACAACATACTATCCCAAAACCACTATATGAAAAGAGGGGCATCACCCTCAAGCCACCCCCACCACCAATAACTGCACGAGGAATACCACTAGAAACTTGAACCACTATATACATATATCCTTCCTTTACCTAAGTCAAACATAACAAGGTATATATACACCTAAAGGTGTATTTAGGGTGTGATCCAAATCCCAATAGGATGCCACACAATAAAAGAGATTCCATGGAAAAAATATTATAAGACAATTTACATAAAAGTTTTATTAAAAAGGGGATATAACCATTTTCATAGAAAGTATTTTAAGCAAAACTATTTTAAAGGAAATCACTTTTAAAGAAAAACCCTTTCTTAGATAAGCCCACTTTAAAATAAAGTATACACAAGGTCCATCGTATGCTGATGGATGGAACCAAATCATAATAGAGAACTAAGTCACATTATAACCCTATAGGCACTAGATAAAATGGTACACTAGGAACCTCATATCTTAGTAAAACATGGTATAGAAATAATAACCCATAGGGTCCACGTGCACAATCCACTAGAGGGGAATGCATCCTAATGTCTAGTGGTATCCAATAATTGTCATATTTTAGTTAGTATTTTGATCATCAATCCTGCTATATGAATTCGGGCCAATCTAATTCCAAGTCAACTAGAATACAAGTCCCAATCCACCCACCTAGATACCTAGGTTTCCCTACATGCTCAATTTCCATTTCACATGTCATATAGATAACCAATTCACTAGTGAGGGAAGTACACAAATGAAACCACCATTTTTTATAATAAAAACCTCTTTAAAATTCAAACACACCTAAAATCCACTTAAAAATAGTTTTTGAACAACTTGTACATTTTATCAAATAACTTGCACACTTTATAAAACACAATTAAGAATAAAAACATGGGTTCACTCGTAAAACACAACCCATTTCCTTTGAAAACGCATTTTTTTAACACAAAGTAACCTTGAATCCATTAAAAAAAATTTCACACCTCATTCAAAATACATAGAACATAAAAAGAAGAAAAAAATAATATCAAAATCACAAAATGATGTTTACGAATGGAATAACCTAGATCAAGTGTAGAAACATTCGGAAATCAGTTTTAAATAGAAACCACACAACCAAGGAACCATATAAAGGAAATATTGAACCGAAAACATCAATATTTAACCCTATGAATCGATATCTAGACCTAAATAGGTCTTCCAACCCACTATAGGTATAAAACCCCAAGAAAGAAGAAGATAAACCCCATAAAAGTGGAATAAATCAAGATATGAAGCAATTAATTGGAGTTTCATAGAAATTTCCAACAAAATTCACCTCCAAAATGGAGGTCCAAAGGAGTCAGAGGGTTATATAGAGGAACATAGGGTTGATAATCCTGAGTGGGGAATAAAATGGGGGATTGGGGTTAAATTTAAATAGGACACAACTGACATTTTAAAATTTATAATGACCTGGACAAGTCACATAGTTTCTTAGCATGGTTTGCATAATCCTGTATAAATTGTGTGTAACGACCCGAAATTTTGAATAAATCTTATTTCCTAATTTTATGTGTTATTTTATTTTATTTTTATACTCAACAAAAATGTTTCATTTGATAACATGAGTATAATTAAAATGAGACTGTTGGGTTTTGACTATTATTTGACCATTGGTCAATATGACCGCTGGAAACTAAATGTTTTGATTACTATCTCTAAATACAAGCAATCTTGGTTAATTAATATAGAAAGAAGATTCGATGGCCTCACCCAGTAGTCTTGGACCGATCGAAGCCCATCTAACAGAACTTGGGAAGGAGGTAGCACCACTGGGCTTTGCTCTGGACCAAACCCAAGCTGAACTTCATCGTGTGAAGCTAGAACGGGATCGCCTTCGCAAGAAGTTAAAACTAATAGAAATTACGACTCGTGCGATGTTGGTCGAGCCTCCCTCGGATTCTCTCACCTTAGCACACCTTACACTTAGGTCCTATGCTGGTGTGATAAGGGGCTATGTAAGGAGACCGTAATTGCCTTGTGTAATCCTTTGTTTTAAATAAAAATTTGGATTTCTTCTTATGATGAAGTTTATGAATTTTCAAATGACCAGATAAATATAGTATGCATATTTTTGATAAATTTTAGAGAAAGGATATTTTAAAAATGTTTATGTAAACCTTAAATAAATAAAAATGTGTAATGATTTTCAAAAAATGGTCTTCTACAATTATGTTCACTACGAAATTTCGAGTCTAATAAGATCAACTTTATTTTTGATGAATAATAAATTATGAATAGTGATTTTACGCTTAGGATTAGTAATGTGACCAAATGGATTAGTAATCTCACTTAAAGAAAGTATTAATATAATCTAGGCACCTTGATTAAGTAATGTGATTCAATAAAATGGTTAAATAACGGTTTCATAAATTATTATTCAAGTATTAGTTTTTTCGGGTGAATAGTGTTTTTTAATTAAAAATTTAATTAAAAATATTTAGAAAATTATTTTTATAAAACGGATTTCATTTTTGAACTCAGAGCACCGATATTATGGTATGGTAATTTTTGGGGTTTTTTCTGAAAAAATGAATTTTCGGTGAATAGTGTTTTTATTTAAAAATTAAACTTAAAATATTTAGAAAATTATTTTTATAAAATGGAGTTCATATTTGTAATCAGAGCGTTGATATTTGGTTAAGGTGAAATTTTGGGATTATTCTGAGATAGTTGAATTTTCGATGAATAGTGAAAATACAGTTTTTAAGTTACGGGTGTCTAATGACATCATTAAATGTTGTATTAAGTATATTTTCAATATGGTCGAATTATGAATAGTAAGATAAGGTGTGAGGTGTCCCAATTGGCCAATACCATGGGCAAATACCATGGGCAAGCCCATGGTTTTGCCAAAACCACTAGTGAGGTGTCCCTTGGCCATTAATGCCTTGTCCCCTCACTTTCCCTATAAATACCCACCCTTTCCTCCTTTAGTTTCCACTCCCAACTCTCCCCCAACGAAGTTATGGTCTCCTTACCTCCCAAGGAGTCCTCCCAAGGTGCCCCCAAGCCCTCAAGGTCCAAAACTTTGAGTTTCAAGAGTCACGTTTAAGGTAAGGGATCTGACCTCTCTCTTTCATTTCAAGTAATCTCTTTTATGTCATTCCTTTTATGCTACATGTTCTTATGTTGGAGGATGTTCTTTTATACTCCTCTTACTACCCTTTTTATGTTCATATAATTAGAGATCCCCTCTTACTCTCATTAATTCAGTATTTTGAAGTTTTAAGTGGCGCCGTTAGGCTGCCGAATTTTTAAGTGGTTCTTCACCCTTCTCGTTTTGAAGTTCTACTTTCATGTCAATTCTTTCAAGCTCCTTTTTGTTATGTTGGGGTATGATCTCTATATCTATCATACTGGACTCTTATTTTCATATGATGAGAGACCCCATTTGATCTCTTCAATTCAGTATTTTGAAGTTTTAAGTGGCGCCGTTAGGCTGCCGAATTTTTAGGGGATTCCTTCACCCTTCTCATTCTTTTCAAAGTTCTACTTTCATGTCAAGTCTCTCAAGTTCCTTTTTAATTATGTTGGGTCATTATCTCTATATCTATCATAATGAACTCTTATGTTCACATGATGAGAGACCCTATTTGATCTTTTCAAATCTTTGTGTTTGAAGTTTAAGTAACGTCGTTAGGCTGTCGAACTTTCATAAGAGAAATCTAATTTTTGTCTTTCTTCCATGTTTTTCATTTCAAATGGTATGTCCTTGAAATTTCATTACCATGATCATGTATCCTTATTATTCTGTCCATCTACTATTTTATGGGTCATTTATGAATGTTTGACCCATTTTACCTCTCTTTTTAATGCCTTCTAAAACCTCGTAACATAGCCGTTATGCTGTAGAATTTCCATCTCAAAATGTCTCTATCTTTTTCTAAAGTTCTTTTATATTATTAAGTGAATACTCAAAGCTCTTTCTTCTAAAGGAGTATTCACATATATACCAAAATGTTCTATTTTTAAATTATGGGATTTACATACATGAGACCCACCTTCCTTTTCTGTGGGTTTTAAAGTGATGTAAAGATCATGTCTTTAAAGCAGTTTTTAAAACGTTATGATTATGTAATGAAACCCATTTATTTTGTGCTACATGGGTTCTTTATGAAATGTTTGATGATGATATATGTGGATCACATGATAATAAAGTCAAATTTAAGGGTGCACTCTGATAGCGCTCCAATGCATTGGGTAAAGACTTAATCTCTAGAGATAACCATTTTAACGACGCCTTGGTGAATAACCTTGGTAATTTTTAACGACGCATTGGGGATGGACCTTGGTGAAACGAAACGATTGTCAATATTAAATGATGCAGCCACATCTTCAAGTTTTGAAAAATGTTATTTTTATTATGATGTATCTCATGATTTATTTCCCATGCCTTAAAGTTATTTTCATGTCCTTGGTGAAGTATCTCAAGTTCACATGTAAAATGTTTCTCTTGTTTCCCTTACTGGGCCTTCTGCTCACCCTTTCTTTTGATGTATGTCCCCAGGTTATGAGATTCATAATGAACATAGGATGAAATAAAGGAGAAGCCTTTCAAGTGTTTAGGAAGAATGTTTTATGTTGTTTTCATGTATTATGTTCCTAGTTTCCAAGATACTAAACCTTAAAGATCCTCAGTTTTGTGTAATGTAATGAAAGTTTATGTTATAAAAAGGCGGGATGCCATAGTTGGTATAAAAGGATGGTTTAGTTATTTGTGGAAATTAGGATATGAAAACTCTAGGAAGAACCCTATAGAAAAGTTAAAAAAATAGGAAATCTTCCTGATATTTTGGTGAGTATTGAGTAAGGGGTTGCCAAGAAAATACATCCCTGTCTGGATACGAGCAGGTAGAGGTGGCTCTGGCACAGATGTACATAGGGGTAAAACCCGAAAACACCGCTTTGAGCTAGACTTGAACGGGAACTGGTACACGACAACAGGCCTTGCTGCACTCTTGGTTACGACACTCCCGGGGGATATGCTTTGGTAAATTCATAAGCTTAGTATGAACCATTGTTAAAGGAACAAAGATAAAATAAAATAAAGATTCACATAAGAATATATGATCATGGATAACCTAGATGGGAACCTAGGGGATCAAAAGTTAGGGTATACTTTTCTTCTATAAGTTATCCTTATATGCTTTCAATTCCTTTTCATGATTATTGGCTAAGTACTTAAGCCCCAAATTATGCTTTCTCTTCATAGTTAATGGTGGGAAATGGAAGAACATGACCAAACAACCAATGTGATAGGAAATGCGACGATTGTCGTATTAATATGACAGGGATGATTAGGGGATTAAAATATGATTATTATTTTGGAAGATGTTCACTATTTTGGGGACCCTATATGATCGAGGTAAATAGATTACTATGGTATTTTCATTGAAGAGTATGGTTGACTTATATTTTGAAGAATCGATGAATTTAAGGTGGAATTATAGTAATTTAGGTTACTTATGGAAATTATTAACCTATCTTGGGGTAAATATGTTTAGGTTAGTTACTTTTTTTTATAATATGTTAGGAGTGGTTGATGTTGTTTGGAGATGAATGATAAAGTTTACCTTAGAAGACTATGTTATCAAATCCTTCTTGTATTTGGGTTTCAATCTTAGTTTGGTTTATTTTGAGGATTTTTAAGGACAGTTATTTATGGAATGGACTATGATGAACTTTGGGTAGTACCATGGAACTTTGAAGATTTAAAAGTAGTTTCCATTCCTATGGGATTATTTCTTTTTGAAGAGTTGTTTTACCTTACCCTTTCTGTTTTTGGGATAATGTTTAAAGATAGAAGAAATAGATAGTTAATCTTTTGTGGATTATGAAGATGATTCATGTGTTTTGATGAGACCAAGTAGTTTTGAATGCTCATAATTTGGAGAAAAGATTAGTTTTGGGTAGAAACTTATTAAAGGATGAAACTCTACATGAAGATAGGTATATTTTCTTATGTTTTTGTTTTATGTTGTAAATGAATTCCTAAAAATTATGAAAAGGAACGTGAAACAAAAACGTTGTTGGTTTATGTTTCCTACTTGGTAATCAAAGACCATTTACACACATCATAAGTTTGGGATTTTCTTATGGTTAACGTTCTCCTAATCATGTTCGCTATCACTCTCCCCCAGAAATTGACCCTTTGTTTTTCTTCCATGTCCGTGTTTTCCTCCATGGAATCCTAGTATGCGTTAACTCGGGTGACCTTTGTACTTCCCTTTCTTTATTTTAAAGTAATAGTTTTACTGACTCCTTTTCCGATGTGGGACTTTCAATGAAATTTCAAAACCCAATTTTAAAAATTGTGAGGACGCAATTTCTTAAGGGGGGAAGATTGTAACGACCCGAAATTTTGAATAAATATTATTTCCTAATTTTATGTGTTATTTTATTTTATTTTTATACTCAACAAAAATGTTTCATTTGATAACATGAGTATAATTAAAATGAGACTGTTGGGTTTTGACTATTATTTGACCATTGGTCAATATGACCACTGGAAACTAAATTTTTTGATTACTATCTCTAAATAAAAGCAATCTTGGTTAATTAATATAGAAAGAAGATTTGATGGCCTCACCCAGTAGTCTTGGACCGATCGAAGCTCATCTAACAGAACTTGGGAAGGAGGTAGCACCACTGGGCTTTGCTCTGGACCAAACCCAAGCTGAACTTCATCGTGTGAAGCTAGAACGGGATCACCTTCGCGAGAAGTTCAAACTAATAGAAATTACGACTCGTGCGATGTTGGATGAGCCTCCCTCGGATTCTCTCACCTTAGCACACCTTACACTTAGGTCCTATGCTGGTGTGATAAGGGGCTATGTAAGGAGACCGTAATTGCCTTGTGTAATCCTTTGTTTTAAATAAAAATTTGGATTTCTTCTTACGATTAAGTTTATGAATTTTCAAATGACCAGATAAATATAGTATGCATATTTTTGATAAATTTTAGAGAAAGGATATTTTAAAAATGTTTATGTAAACCTTAAATAAATAAAAATGTGTAATGATTTTCAAAAAATGGTCTTCTAAAATTATGTTCACTACGAAATTTCGAGTCTAATAAGATCAACTTGATTTTTGATGAATAGTAAATTATGAATAGTGATTTTACGCTTAGGATTAGTAATGTGACCAAATGGATTAGTAATCTCACTTAAAGAAAGTATTAATATAATCTAGGCACCTTGATTAAGTAATGTGATTCAATAAAATGGTTAAATAACGGTTTCATAAATTATTATTCAAGTATTAGTTTTTTCAGGTGAATAGTGTTTTTTAATTAAAAATTTAATTAAAAATATTTAGAAAATTATTTTTATAAAACGGATTTCATTTTTGAACTCAGAGCACCGATATTATGCTATGGTAATTTTTGGGGTTTTTTCTGAAAAAATGAATTTTCAGTGAATAGTGTTTTTATTTAAAAATTAAATTTAAAATATTTAGAAAATTATTTTTATAAAATGGAGTTCATATTTGTAATCAGATCCTTGATATTTGGTCAAGGTGAAATTTTGGGATTATTCTGAGAAAGTTGAATTTTCAATGAATAGTGAAAATATAGTTTTTAAGTTACGGGTGTCTAATGACATCATTAAATGATGTATTAAGTATATTTTTAATATGATCGAATTATGAATAGTAATATAAGGTGTGAGGTGTCTCAAGTGGGCAATACCATGGGAAAATACCATGGGCAAGCCCATGGTTTTTCCAAAACCACTAGTGAGGTGTCCCTTGGCCATTAATGCCTTGTCCCCTCACTTTCCCTATAAATACCCACCCTTTCCTCCTTTAGTTTCCACTCCCAACTCTCCCCCAACGAATTTCTGGTCTCCTTACCTCCCAAGGAGTCCTCCCAAGGTGCCCCCAAGCCCTCAAGGTCCAAAACTTTGAGTTTCAAGAGTCACGTTTAAGGTAAGGGACCCGACCTCTCTCTTTTATTTCAAGTAATCTCTTTTATGTCATTCCTTTTATGCTACATGTTCTTATGTTGGAGGATGTTCTTTTATACTCCTCTTACTGCACTTTTTATGTTCATATAATGAGAGATCTCCTCTTACTCTCATTAATTCAGTATTTTGAAGTTTTAAGTGGCGCCGTTAGGCTGCCGAATTTTTAAGTGGTTCTTCACCCTTCTCGTTTTGAAGTTCTACTTTCATGTCAATTCTTTCAAGTTACTTTTTGTTATTTTGGGGTATGATCTCTATATCTATCATACTGGACTCTTATGTTCATATTATGAGAGACCCCATTTGATCTCTTCAATTCAGTATTTTGAAGTTTTAAGTGGCGCCGTTAGGCTGCCGAAGTTTTAGGGGATTCCTTCACCCTTCTCATTCTTTTCAAAGTTCTACTTTCATGTCAAGTCTTTCAAGTTCCTTTTTAATTATGTTGGGGAATTATATCTATATCTATCATACTTAACTCTTATGTTCACATGATGAGAGACCCTATTTGATCTTTTCAAATCTTTGTGTTTGAAGTTTAAGTAACGTCGTTAGGCTACCGAACTTTCATAAGAGAAATCTAATTTTTGTCTTTCTTCCATGTTTTTCATTTAAAATGGTATGTCCTTGAAATTTCATTACCATGATCATGTATCCTTCTTATTCTGTCCATATACTGTTTTATGGGTCATTTATGAATGTTTGACCCATTTTCCCTCTCTTTTTAATGCCTTCTAAAACCTCGTAACAGAGCCGTTATGCTGCAGAATTTCCATCTCAAAATGTCTCTATCTTTTTCTAAAGTTCTTTTATATTATTAAGTGAATACTCAAAGCTCTTTCTTCTAAAGGGGTATTCACATATATACCAAAATGTTCTATTTTTAAATTATGGGATTTACATACATGAGACCCACCTTCCTTTTCTGTGGGTTTTAAAGTGATGTAAGATCATGTCTTTAAAGCAGTTTTTAAAACGTTATGATTACGAAATGAAACCCATTTATTTTGTACTACATGGGTTCTTTATGAAATTTTTGATGATGATATATGTGGATCACATGATAATAAAGGAAAATTTTTAAGGGTGTGCCTTGATAGCGCTCCAATGCATTGGGTAAAGACTTAATCTCTAGAGATGACCATTTTAACGACGCCTTGGTGAATAACCTTGGTAATTTTTAACGACACCTTGGGGATGGACCTTGGTGAAACGAAACGATTGTCAATATTAAATGTTGCAGCCACATCTTCAAGTTTTGAAAAATGTTATTTTTATTATGATGTATCTCATGATTTATTTCTCATGCATTAAAGTTCTTTTCATGTCCTTGGTGAAGTATCTCAAGTTCACATGTAAAATGTTTCTCTTGTTTCCCTTACTGGGCCTTCTGCTCACCCTTTCTTTTGATGTATGTCCCCAGGTTATGAGATGCATAATGAACATAGGATGAACTAAAGGAGAAGCCTTTAAAGTGTTTAAGAAGAATGTTTTATGTTGTTTTCATGTATTATGTTCCTAGTTTACAAGACACTAAACCTTAAAGATCCTCAGTTTTGTGTAATGTAATGAAAGTTTATGTTATAAAAAGGTGGGATGCTATATTGTGCACCCATTCCTATACAAGAGGGACATGATGCATGGTTTTTATTCACATCCTATAAACCATGCACCAACCATACAGTTCACCTTTTTTTAAAAATGTCACTTGGCTGCATGGTTTCCTGAGTAAGGGAGCATGGTTTTTCAAACCATGCGTCTATCGTGCACCACCTTCTATTAACCCAAAAACTCTTGTTTTTCATGAAAAAAAGGAAACCCAAGTGAAAAATTATAGAAAAAGAATAAATAGAAAAATTTCTCAAAATAAAATCATGGGTGTGACAATTCTCCCCACTATGAAAACTTTATGACCCTGAAAATTCAACTCAAAGCATGATTAGAGAAAAAAATGAATAATATTTCTCAACCAATGACCTCCATTCTAAAGTCTCATGATCATAATTACCATGTTTCCAAATTACTTGGAAAAATGGGATATACTTCCCACAAATCACTTTCCCCTAAGAATCTGTAATCCTCAACGGCCGCTCAAACACAGAAAAATCCATCTCCCATTCTTACTCTTCCTAATTCAACACAGGAGATAGATCTAGATTTTACATTTTCAACTGAGAGACATAGAATACATCATATATTGAATTCAAATAAGAGGGAAAATATAAACTTTATGACACATTACCAATACTCTCAGTAATGTCAAAAGGTTCGGCATACCTCATCATTATCTTCCCTTGCTTAACCAAACGATGATGACCCAAGCGAGGTGACACTTTCAATAACACCTGGTCACCAACAGAAAACTCCATATATCGAAGCTTATGATTGGAATAATACTTGTAGAGACTCATAGCTATCAAGATACACTTTCAAATCAAATTGAATTTATCAAAAGTCTCATGTACAAGGCTCAATCTCAACATTGAGGTCTCATCCACCTCATCCCAACATAAAGGCGACCGACATGACTGACCATAAAATTCCTCAAAAGGGACCATTCAAATAAATTATTGGTAACTATGATTATAAAAAAAAACTCAAACAATCACAAATTTATTTCCTATGAACCTATGAAAATCCAAGACACACGCGTGAGGCAAGTTTTCCAAAATATGATTCTCCCATTTTGTTTGACCATCTGTTTGAGGATGGTATGGCGTACTCAACTTGACCTATAACCATGTCACCTTCTGAAGGTCTTCCTAGTTTCATGAAGTGAAATTCAAGTCCCTATAAGAAATAATTTATGATGGCACACCATGAATCCTCACAATCTATTGGACATATAATTTTCCCAACAAATCCACCTTGGTTGAATCTGTGGTCAGGATGAAATGGGATGATTTGTTCAGATGACCGATCACAACCTAAATGGAATTATTTCCCTGGGTGTATGAGTTAAGCAAAAAATAATGTCCATAATGATATCATCCCACTTCCATATAGGAATAGGTAGTTACTAAAGAAAACCAGAGGGTCTTTAGTGATCTTCTTTAACTTGATGACAATACATCTTAGTAGCACTATGATGAATGGATCACTAATACTAGTGGAAATCATACTTCACCACATTTCTCAATGACAATAGCACCACAAAGTGACCCCTGAAGCATAAAAATACCTTATGAGACAATGAATAATCAAAATGTATCTCTCCACCATGAAGGAACTGCATAGACTGCTAGAAAAACCCATCACCGGGATGCTCCCACTGAATCTATTCTAGAAGGGAAGGTTTCAGCAAAAAACTGGACCAGAATGTTCCTCCACTATGATCCCTAGTCTCTAAGTGCATCTAAGCAAAAATCCCCATCAAGTTCCACTCATCATTGGACTCTTTCAGTGCATGCACTGGCACATTCATGCTTAAACCATATGCCACCACATTCCCTTTTCTTGGGAAATAGACTATATCAAAATCAAACCCCAATAGGTACTCAACCCAACAACGTTGCCATAAATTAAAATATTTTTTCCATAAAATGTAGGCTAATCTATTATGATTATAATAAACCAATAATTTCTCCCCAAAAAGATAATGGTGCCATGTATTCAAGGCAGGAACCACATATTCTAATTCCAGGTCATGGGTTGGGTAATCCTTTTCATGTGGTCAGAGTTAGAGAGAACAATACGCCACCACATGGTCATCCTACATCATCACACACCCAAGATTCATACCTGAGGCATCACAATAAAACACATAACCCTTTCCGTCAACAACTGCTTTAGATCCTAAAGGGATTCTTGGAATTCATAACTCCATTTAAGCATTACCCCCTTACAGGTAAGCTCCATCATGACTAAATCAAGATGAGAAAAATATTGAACAAACAGCCTGTTATACCCTGTCAGGCCTTGAAAAATTCTGTTCTCAAACACATTCTTTGGATACTACCATGACATTACCACACTAATCTTCTCAAGGTCCACCAAAACCCCTTGTTTCAAGATCACATGACCGAGAAACTTTACTTCCCTGATTTAGAAACTTCACTTAGAAATTTTTTTATAGATATGATGGTCCCAAATGTTTCCTAACATGATCTGAAAATACTTAACATACTTCTCCTCATACCTGAGATAGACCCGGATGTCCTCTACTACTACCACAATGAAGGAAATAAGATCATGGTGGAATACCCTATTCATAAGCACCATAAATACCATTGGAGAATTTTTCAACTTGAAAGGCATGAACAAATACTCAAAATTTCTATATATTCTTTGGAATGCTGTTTTCGGGACATTCGCCTCGCTCACTCTGATTTGGTGATAATTAGAATGAAGGTCCGTCTTAGAAAATGAAATTTCCCCCATTAACTAATAAAAGAATTCATTAATATGAGGAAAGGGATACATGTTCTTAACCACCACCTTATTCAATTACCTTTAATCTATACACAACTAGAGAGATCCATCAGCCTTATTTTCAAATAGAAATGGGGTGGCCCAAGGAGAGAGGCTTAGGCGAATGAATACTTTGGATTACAAATTGTATAGTTGTACCTTTAATTCCTTCAATTCAGTGGGGGCCATACGGTATGATGGAATAGATATATATTGTGTTCCTAACACCAAATCAATAAAAAAATCCATATCCCACTCTGGAGTAAAACATGAGAAATCGATAAAAAAACCCTCTAGAAATGCATCCATTGTAGGAGGTAATACACCCTTTAGAGAAATACCAAAATCTTCCAATGCGAGTGACGATAATTGAAAAATGAGATTACCCAATTTTGGGAGTGGAGATCTAGCACAACCCAACCGAGGATCCCATTCACCCTTAGAAACCTGGGAACTACAATCAGGTTCCACAACACTCACTCACCACCTATAGAAATCAATATGTGCCTAAAAATGCACTATCTAATGCATACTGAGGATTACATTGAATTGGTCCATTTCTAAAATTAGAAAATCACATTCCATTTTGACCCCTAACATGGTGAGTGCACAAGACAGACACTTGATATCATTCTATCTCTTCTTACCAAAGAGATATTACTAACTCCATCACATACGGCATAAGTTCAATTGGTAATTTTAACAAATTAACAAGTATGGAAGAAATAAAATAAACTGAAGCACCAGTATCAAATAAAATGAAATCTAAGGAAGATGAAATAAAAATGGTACCTTAAACTATCGCAGGTCCCACATCTGATCATTCTAGTGCCTCATTCATAGCATGAAGATGCCTCGTCTTAGCCCAACCCATAGAATGACCACCAACCTACAGATATTCCCTGAACTAACTCTTTCCATAATATGATCCATCCCAACCTCCATGGCCTCCAAACCGAGAATCCACTTTCATATATGGTTTTGGCCGAGGTGTAATCCCTTTTGAACACACAGATCTTATACCACTCTGGTATGGGTGCGAAACCTTGTAAAATCATAGCAAGTTCCCCATAATGCCACATTAGTGAAAAATTATGGGAGGATATGTGCACATAGGTCGTATGTACTCTGCCTTCAAACACTAATGTCACATGACTGACCCATCTTTAGAAGCTATAGATGAAGACATCTAGGGAGGGTGGCCTAAACTACCACCTCCCTTTTTTCTCTGCTCGACCCACTTCTTATTATTCTTTAATGAACTACCACTATCCACAACTGAAACTAGTCTCTAAAGGCCAGGATTTTCACTAGGATCGATCACTACCATCATGGCATGATCGACCACCTTAGAATATGTCTTTAGATTAAATAAGAAAACTTGATATCGAATTTATGGCTACAAACCCTTCTTGAACCTTTGAGTCTTAATTTTCTCATTAGAAATGAGCTCAGGTGCGTATTGAACTAACTTAGCTAAGCGGTTATCATATTCCATCACATACCGATATCCCTAGATAATCTCTATAAACTCCTAGGATATGACATAGACCAAGACCTAAGGAAAATAATGCTCATTTAAAATGACATTAAATTATTTACAACCCATATTCTCATGATTTCCAACTTGCACCACTGAGTCCCACCACCTCCGACAGGGACCTTCTAGAAAGAACGAAGCACACTTCCCTCTAACTACCTCAGGAGTGTCGAGAAACTCAAACATCATCTCTATTTTCTCAAGAAACTTATCTAATTATTGAGGTTTCATGCTACCTCATAAAGAAGGAGTCTTGTTCTTAAGGAACTCCTGAGCCTTGTCTTTTACATGGCCCAATATGGCATCTCTAACCTAAGCAGTACTAGGCCATGCTCCTTGCCCCAAAACTTGGACATCCTGAACCAAAAATTCCACTAATCTCTGATCAATTGGTTAGGGAGAACTCTCTCTGATCTCTTCCCATGGTTTCACAAGAATTATCTAAGGATGTATTTTTATACAACAAACAAGAACCACAAGGAAAACTATCAACATAGTCATTAATGAAAAATCTGAAAATTTTCAGCAATAATAACAAATATCAAACACATCCATGAATAAAAATGTAACCAAATACATCTTAATAATAATTAAAAATAACAAAACCACTCCACCCCATCCCATTGTTCATATAAAATCCGCAACCTATACATCTCACCAAGAGGAGAAGTCAAACAAAATCCCAACATCCCATGGCGACTCAATATCTGTCACAAGGTGTTCTCGGTAGAAACCTTAATCACAACTAAAACCTCAATCCCCAAAAGTCCTAGCTCCAATTTATATAGACTCATCCTAAAATAACTTTAATCAAAAGAGTGTAACCTCCTCTGATACAATTTTTTCACGAACTAAGTCCTAGTGTCATCCATCCTGACACCCAACCTGGTTCATGGCATGGCCCAAAGGGCATTCCTGATCCCCTTGGATTAAAAACTGGTTCCTGGGTAATAAAATATTCTTTGGGACTGATTTCACCTATTTAAAAAATCATAAATAACCAACAAAAATAAATAAAACAATTATAAATAAACAAATCCAAACAAGGCATAAAAGTTTTCAGATTCATGGTTTTACAACTATAGACAAAACCAAAAAGGCTATAACAAAATGGGAACAAAAAACTATTCCAAAACCACCATATGACAAGAGGGATGTCACCCTCAAGCCACCACCAACACCAACACCTGCACAAGAAATACCACTAGAAACCTAAACCTCTATATTCATATATCTTGACTTTACCTGAGTTTAATATAACAAGGTATACATAAACCCAAAGGTTTATGTACAGTGTGATCCAAAAATATGTAGGATTATACCTAATAAAAGATATTCCATTGGAAAAAAATTATAATTAAATTTATATGAAAGTTTCATTAAAAGGGGGTTAGATCCATTTTTATAGAACTTTTTTTTAAGGAAAACCATTTTAAAGGAAATATATTTAAAGAAAAGACTTTTTCTCAGATAATCATGCTTTAAAATGAAGTACACACAAGGTTCTCTGTATGTAAATGGATGGAACCACATCACAATAGAGCACTAATTCATGGGAGAACCCTATAGGAACTAGCTAAAATGGAACACTAGGAACCTCATATCATAGTAAAATATGGTATAGAAACCATAACCCACATCGTCCTCATGCACAATCCACTAGAGGAGAACACATCCCAAGGTATAATAGTCTCCAATCATCATCATAGTTTAGTTAGTGTTGTAATCATTAATCCTTCTAGATGAATCTGGTCCAATCCCCTTCCAATTCAACTATAATACTAGTCCAAGTTCTCCCACCTAGATACCTATGTTTCCCTTCATGATAAATTTCCATTTCACATGTCGCATAGATCACCAATTCACAAGTGAGGGAAATAAATATATGAAAACACCATTTAATATAATAAAAACATCTTTCAAATTAACACGCACCTCAAATCCACCTAAAAACAAGTTTTGTACCACATTCACATTGTATTAAACCTCTTGAATACTTTATAAAACTAAATTAAGAATTACAACATGGGTTCACACATAAAACACAACCCATTTCCTTAGAAAATCCATTTTTAACACAAACTCTCCTTAAATAATTTTAAAAACACATTTCACACCTCATACACAATATATATAACCTAAAAATTAATCAAAATAAGCATATCAAAAACACCAAATAATGTTTAATCATGGAACCACCAACATCAAGTATATAAACTTCTCAAAATCAGTGCTAAATCACAAACGCACAATCAAGGAATACTATCAAGGAAATATTAAACCAAAAACATCAATATTGAACCCTAAGAATTTATATCTAAACCTAAATAGATCATCCAACCTACTAGACATATGGGACCCCAAGAAATATGAAGATAAACCCTAGAAAAGATGAAGGAATACATAGATGAAGGACTTGTAGTTTCAAAGAGATTTTCCACCAAATAAAGCATATTGTGTTAAATCCTAAGAGGAAACAACCATCATTTTAATAAAAATTTAAAGATCCAGACAAGTCACATTGTTTTCCCACACAGTTTTCCAAACTGTGTGGCAACAATGCCTCCATCACTATCCAAGAGGGACATGCCGAACGGTTTGTCTACATAGACTACAAACTGTGTTCCAACCATGTGGTTCACATATGTAAAAAAATGACACTTGGTTACAAAGTTTCCTAGTCAAGGATGCATAGTTTCCCAAACCATGCACCATCTATAGTTAACCAAAAAAACTCCCATTTTTTCACTAAAAATACAAAGGAAAACAAAGGGGAAAATTATTGAACAAGAATAAATAGAAAAATACATCAAAATGTAATCATAGGTGTGAAATATATATTTATATATATATATATATACTAATAATAAAATTTTAATGTATATATTTACATAAAAATAGTTGAATATGTTCCAAAGAAGATGGTTTCAGTTGATCAAACATTATTATTTCTCAATACATTACCACCCTGTAAAGGTGAAAAATATAGTTAATGTTAAAATTTGAAAAGGTCATACGAGTTTTTATCATAAGGATTGGAAGAGATCCAATATTTATGGATTTTAATAATATAGATCTTTAAATCACAAGGAAAGGGGACATATCTTAACTTTCTGAGATGAATGTTGAACCATCCAACCACAAGAGCATTAAGAAGGCACAAAAGGAAGATATGGAATTATAGAAGAAGGTGAGGAACTTTCCTAATTCCAACCATGATAATTATGTAATGATAAGGTTCAAGAACCAAATATGTGTCCAATCAATACCATAATTGAAGAAGGAGCTGTTGGATGAAGCTCATAGTTCATCATTCTATATTAATCTTGGAAGTATAGATATTTATAGAGATATAAAAGAGTATTTCTAGTGGAAAAACATGAAGAGATATAATGTAGAGTATATATATTGGTTCTTGGTATATAATAAATTTAAGACTGAGATACAAAAGTATAAGGGGATGTTACAACCATTACCCATACTAGAATGGAAATGGGAAAAAATCACCTTGGATTTTTTCATTAGACTCTAAAAAATTTCTAAAGTTTATAATGACATCAGGATTGTAATTGATCATCTTAATAATTAAAAACATTTAATTTCTATTAGAGTTGATTTATCTCTTGATCATCTTACTAGAATATAAATTAAGAAAGTTGTATGGTTTCATGGACTGTCACATTCTATTGTATCTGGTCAGGATTCAAGGTTTACATTGAAGTTTTGGAAAAGTATTCAGCATGATTTGGATTCAGGTTTGTGTTTTGGTATTTATTATCATCCTCAAATATACAGTTAGTCTAATAAAACAATTCAAACCCTATAGGATATGTGAAGATATTATTCTATGGATTTCAAATGTGGTTGGATTAAACACATTCCCCTAATTGAGTTTTGTTATAATAATAGATTTCACTCAATAATTTAGACAACTAATTATAAATCCATATATGGAATGAAGTGTATAAATCCAACATTCTAGGATGATGTTAGAGAAATAAATCTATCAGGACCTAATATATCTGTGTAAATGTCATAGAAACCCAAAACCATTCACCTGCACATCAAGGTAGATCAGATTGAATATAAGATTAATTCTGAAAATCATCAGTGAGATTAGGAATTTTAAGTTGGTGAGATGTTATTTATAAAATTTTATCCACGAAATATGGTTATAATATTTTAAAATAAAGGAAATATGATCCCTTGGTATATTTTCCCCTTCAAGATTCTTAATCGAGTAGGGACGGTAACTTATCACTAGACACTTCCACTGAACCTCTCTCTATTTCACGATGTGTTCCATGTATCTATCCTGAGGAAGTATAACTTGTATCCTTCACATGTACTAAAATAATTAGTTTTATTACTTAAGAATGATATTTTATATAAACAATAACCAGTATAAATATTGGATTGTAATGATAAATTGATAAGAAAAAATACTACTCACAGTGTTAAATTTTTCTGGAGGAATCCAAAATTTGAAGAAGATACTTGGGAACCCGAGGATGCAATAAACAAATATATCACCATTTTTTGTATCATAGAGATAAAATTTGGGGGTGAATTCATTTTAAGGGGGAAATAATGCAACACCCAGATATTTTATAATATATTTATTTTTGAATAAATTTAATTTTTTTGATAGATTTTGATTCACACAACCCTTAGTCTAAATGAACTATAATATGATATATTGGTATAAAGTAGCCAATAATTTGGCGATATGAATATTTACAACCATATTTTAAAAAATATTTTCATTAAATTCATTATATGCTTTGAAAATTTATTTAATTCAAAAATGGTTCATATTGCTTGTTGTGAGAAAATATTATAATTAATTTATTCTAATTTAAAAAATTGAATTTGATAAAAAAGATATTGTTTTTTATATAATCATATAAAAATTATTAGAACATGATTTTTTGATAATTTTATAAAAGGTTTTTTTTTTGATGAATTGTGAAAAATAATGATTTTTATTAAAAAGTATATTTTCTTTTCAAGTACTTACAAAGTCAAATTATATTTTTTATTAGTTTAAAATTTTCATTAGCTTCTTTTAGTTAAAAATAATCAAATAAATTTTATAGGAATTAACATTAAAATTGAAATTGTTATAAAAAAAATATCCTTAATAAGGTATTTTTCATGAAAATTGCTTTTCATCACGTCTCATGAGTTTAAATTAAAATTAAATTATGCCACTTCATTCAATTGAATTTGATAAAATGGATTTCATATTTTGAATTATGAGGATCAATTTTATTAAATTTTTTCCTTTTACTTTTGTTCATTATCAATAGTAACCTTGGTAAATATTTGTGACCTAGGTAAGGTTAAAACAAATAAATCACGGTTAAAAATTTGGGATAAGGATTTAAAATTTCACTAACACATGAATTTATCCTTTTTTATAAGAAAATTTCTACCATTATCATCCAAGTATCTAACCTACATCTACTTTGTTCCATTTTTCTTTGATATTGACCTTTATATTTTTTTTGTAAAGGAATAAAAACAAAATTTCTCTCTCTTGACTTTAATATTTCTAATATTTTTCATAAGGATAAAAAGTGATAATATTCAGTATCAGTTTTTTATTTCAAATAAGAATTAATTTTTTTACCATGATAATTTATTTTTAGTTTTTAGTGGTTTAATAATTACCTCAAATACTTACAGAAGACCAAGAAAATGTTTAATAAATTAATATAAAAATAAAAGAAATGATTCTAAAAATATTAAAATCATTTAAATATGGATGAATTATTGTGTTACAATAATTTTTTAGATAAATATAACATATTAGAGATATAATAATGTTTTATATTATAATTCCATGACTATATTCATGACTTTAAATTCAATGTAAATCAATAGTTAAAAAATGACATTAATAATATTTTATAGTAAAAAATATTTTATTAATTGTTTAAAATTCATAAAAATATTATATCAAGACACGTTAATGTGAAATGGTTTAACATATCAACCATGGTCCATTTATGGGTGAATTTATCTTTTATGTTAACATTTTTTATCCTTATGGTGTAGAAAACTTTAATATTGTGATAATCATAAAAATAGTAAATATGGAGGTTAAAAATTAGAGATAAGGGTAAAAAATAACCAAAAATTGTCCAAATTTTATTGAATGAATTTTTTTTACTCATATCCAAATTATATTTTAATTATATCAATTTTTAGTCATTTTTTCATGAAAACTAATGTAATACTTTAAGTAATTCGTAGAGTGTCCTTCCTCTCACTTATCAAAGGGAACCTCTTCTCTTCTATTACTGACACATTTTTTGGGTTATAACTCATCCAAACCAATCCATAATACTTTATTATATTACATAAAAATTTAATAGAGATTTTTTCCTTTCCAAAGGACAATTATTTTAATGATTAAGGTGTAATCAAAAAGAAGTTTCTCAACGAAAAGGTACAACCCCTAATTAAATACTTTTAATTTATTTCTTCTTCTAAATCCTCTAAATCTATGTTATTAATCATAAAATAATAAATTAAGTTTCCTAAATATACTAAAATGTTATTATGATTATGAAACTACCTTTATTCATTTTCTATTCAATAAAATGGGAAGTGAAAGTATCGCTCGTGCGTACGTGAGGACTACCACCTCCACGTAGCGATACAATTCAATTTGCATCACCAAATTTTTATAGATAGTTAATAAGATCAGTTTAATGTTAATATATTATATTTATGAAATTATTTTTATTCAGTAATTATAGTATCAAATACAACTTCTTACCTTCTCATCTATTACAAAATAATAATATCGCTTATGCATATGTGTGGACTACCACCTCCATAAAGGGATGCGATTTTTTTTAATTTCCATTTTACTTGGAAAATAATAAGGATATATTTAATAAATAAATATGATATATATGATATAATAATGATTCTATAGAGTTGAATTATTATTTAACTTTATTTCATTCCATTTTTTGAAAAGTGAAAACAGCTCCCATGCGTACGTACGACCTACCATCTCCATGAATGTTTCGATTAATTTTCTATATGAATTCCTTTTATGGATGATTATAAATATATATTGTCACGACCCGCCCCAGTGGGGCCGGCGTCGTGACTCCCCAAGCCCGCCTCCAATAGGCCAGAGGCTGGTGACTAGCACCGAGTAGGCATATTACTAACATGGGAGGTATTGCCTATGTACATGTACACACGCACACATCTCCAATCCCACAATGATGAAATGTAAAAACCAATAAGGAACAAAAAAAGGCATGCATACAACTAAACCCAACCAAAATAGTACGATTAAAGTTAGAGTACTAAAAAGTAAACTGGGCTAAAATACAAGCCCACCAAAAACAAGAGTCTGAAAACTACAAAGTCCAACCTGTAAACACAAAAAGGTACTGGGACTGTTGCTCGTAGCCATAGGAACGCCTCAGCCTATAGGGAACTCAGAAATTTTGGTCCTGACATGGTCCACCCTAGACTCTGTCGAAAGGATGATCGTCTACACAAGACACTAGACGTTCGGGCAAAGCCCGTGCAGGGGTGAGTATAACAATACTCAGTAGAGGACCCCGAAAATCACAAAGCAGTACACAAAGTAAAGGTATAGTCAGCTATGCACAGTATATGTCTACATAACATATAGAACAAACCAGATGTACTAAAAACCCAGACCTGTAGACTTGAGACAAGTCACATGACCGCATACCCCTGTTAGGGATACAGTTCGAAGATTCCGCGATGCACTCGTTCCGGGAGAACACACTCCACGAGTCTTATAGCTCTGATGACGTCCGTCCGAGAAGTACTGTTTGTCAGGAACCATCACGAGAGGTAGTCACACTCATTACGGGAGACACACTCCTGAGTGGGAAGGATCATGATAGATAGAAGCACTCATTACGGGAGACACACTCCTGAGTGGGAAAGATCACGATACACAAATGATGATCACTGTCATGGCCATAGCGGATACTACAACTCATCTGGATTCACCAGTTAGGTGATACACCAGCTAGGTAGAGGATAAATGCCCGGTAGAGTTGGTCACGTTGATGAATGACTCTACCTAGGGTCAGTAATGGATAGAGGATCTTGATCTGGGCCTCTCAGATGGATGCCTGACTCTATCACAAAAAGTCCTGCTGAAGGGATCATACTCCTGTGTGAGGAAATGATGTCTGACCTTCAGGGGAATGGAAAGAAGGGGCACTAACCCAAACGAAATATGTCCAAAATACGGTGAACGAGAGGACTATGCCATTTTCCAAAAAGTACACGGTGTGTAAAAATTTACATGTCGTGTTGTCTGACCCCGGGTACTGCCCATGAACAATGGCCCGTGTCGTAGGCCAGTCGTGTAGAAAAACTGAGTACACAGCGTGTAGTATGATGTACACGCCGTTTCCGAGTGAATGGGGTTGGCCCCGTGTATGCTATCCATTTTCTCTTACATTGTTATCAATCTGTGCACTCTAACCCGTGTCCGTGTATCCCTGGGATACATGCCGAGTCCCCCGTAGCTGCTCCTGTCATGTTGTACATGCAGTGTTCTGAAGCCGTATAGATCATCCTGTGTCCGTGTACTTCCCAAAATACACGCTGATCTTCGGGGAAAGTCCTACATGTCGTGTGACTAGGGTCACATGCCCTGTGACTCTTATCTAACCCCCAAAACCCCAGCCGCCGCTAGTACTACACGGCGTGTTCTTCGGAAGTACATGCCGTGTATTCTGGAAATTTCCAGAAACACAGACTTCCATCGTCGCGCCTTCGGTGATGATTCATTTGTCGATCTGGTCATCTGATCGCCGCAAAACTTCTAGGTTTTGGTCCTCCCGACACCATGAAGCTTCTCCCAATTTTTTCGGACCTCTGATCAGCTCCAAAAACATGATTTGATCTTCTCACGTGAAGAACACTCGATGAACGCCCTTTTTTGATCTGGTCTGATTCGTTGTCTTCCATCGTCACCGCACCTCTAAAAGGTTATTACGGTGTCGAACCTTCAATTTGGGATCGTTGCGTCATGGAACGGATGCGCAACGATCCATTTTTCATCGCCCCGTGAAGAACACGAAGAACACGCAAGGAAATAAAGGGGGAGAAATCCAATAAACAAAGTGAGGAACGAACCCCCACCATCATTCGTCACAGTGTTGATCTGCTCCCGTTAGTAGGATTAAACGGAGAAAGAATCAACAATAACAAAACAACATGGATCAATTCCCCAAATCATCCCGATAAAACCCTCCCACGAGAATGGAAGAATCTGGTGATCAACTTGTTCGTGGTTGATCCGCGTTCGTTGTTTAAAATCAAAAATGGGGAAAAGAATTCAAATAACAAACCCCTGCCTCAACTGAGATCGATCGCTGACGTAGGTGTCGTACTACCACCATCGTCGAGATCCTTCAACGTTGTTGGAATAATGATTCTCAACTCCAATCCTTCATTGTTTGTCGTTGAGTGTTTGCTCCAGCGCTTCGCGGATTCTCCAGTGATTTCTCCAAAAGTTCATCAACAACTACCAATCATGTAACCTATTAAAAAGGGAAAAATGATTGGAATTTAAGATACATTGTGGTATTAATGACTCCATCTTGACATTCTTGAGTCATTATGACGCGTCATTAAAAAGGAAACAGATGCCTCATCGCTGCGCTGCAGCGGATGTTTCCATAAAATAAACATTTAGCAATTTATTTTATTTTCATTTTACTAAAAACATCCGAAAATTAACTTTTTACCTAGACCCATGTCGGTCAAGGTTAGGCTCATTATTAAGTAAAGTCATCATCCCAGATGCAATGGTGCCCTCGTATTTTTAATCCGGGCATCCGTTTGGAAACTTCCACAATCGCGCACAAGTTCCGACTCACTTAACTTAAAAGAAATTCAAACCACCATTCTGGGCTCACTGGACCTCAGAATGATGTGCCGTCTTCACGCCCGGTCTTGAAATAATTCCATATACTACTTAGAAATAATACAAAGAAAAATCCAAGACATTAAATTCTCCCCACCTTTGTGCTTTATGCCCCCGAAAAGCCAAAACAACGGCTAATCAAAACGATGTTGGTACTGGGCACAGATATGGGCCTCCTGCTCCCACGTTCTCTTCTGAAGATTCTTGTGATGCCACCGAATGCGCACCAAGGGAATCAATCACCCATGAAGGATCCTCTCCTGTCAATCCTTGATCTTCACTGGGTACTCAGCAAAGGTCACTCCATCCTCAATGTCCAGCTCGCCCCATTCGATGACATGTGATGGGTCGTGCAGGTACCTCCTCAGCTGCAACATGTGGAAGAAATCATGTACCTGATGCAACTCTGGTGGTAGAGCTAGGCGGTACACCGCCTCGCCAACTCTGCACAGTATCTGGAAGGGTCCGATGAACCTTGGAGATAGCTTTCTATCTCGGCCAAATCTCTGTAACCCTCATCGAGGTGAGACCTGAAGAAAGACATGGTCTCCCTCTTAGAACTACAGAGGGCTCCATCATCGATCAACATAAGATTTCTGCCGGCTCTGTGTAGTCTTCATCCACTCTCGGATGATCTTCACCTTCTCTATAGTAGCCCGCACCAACTCTAGACCCAGGAGTGCTGACTCTCTGGGGTCGGTCCAACAAAGTGGTGACTGGCATGGTCTCCCGTACAAGGCCTCTAACGGTGTCATACCAATGGTGGTGTGGTATCTATTGTTGTATGTATACTCCACCAGTGGTAGGTGGTCCTCCCAACTGCGACCAAAGTCCAAGATACAAGCTCGCAACATATCCTCTAGAACCTGAATGGTCCTCTCCGTCTGACCATCAGTCTGGGGATGAAACGCTATGCTCAAGCGTAACTGAGTCCCAAAAGCCTCCTATAATCCCTTCCACAACCTGGATGAGAAGCGAGAATCTCGGTCTAAGACTATAGTCGAGGGGATTCCATGAAGCCAAAATATCTCCTACACGTAAAGGTGTCCCAAACTCTCTACGGAACTCTGCTCCCTAATAGCTAGGAAGTGGGTCGACTTGGTGAGTCGGTCAACGATCACCCAGATGGAATCATGCCCCTTGGAAGTCTGTGGTAATCCTGTCATGAACTCCATCAATATTCCATCCCACTTCCACTCTGGAACTTCCAGGGGTGAGCTAATCCCGCTGGAACCTAGTGCTCAGCCTTCACCTGTTGGCATGTGAGGCATCAAGAAACAAACTCCGCTACTTCTTTCTTCATGAATGACCACTAGAACTATCATCGGAGGTCCTAGTACATCATTGCCACCCCAGGATTTATAGCCAAAGGTGATGTATGAAACTCCCTCAGTCCTGCAACACCACTGGTACAACAATGTGTCCTCTAAAAAGAAGTATGTGCTCCCCACCTTGTGAATATCCATCAGGAGCATGTCCTATGGATAACTGAGCACGTAAAGCCACACAGTAGACATCCCCAAGTTGTGCCTCCCTAAATCAATGTAAGAGTAGAGGGGTGACAACCATCGACTGTAGGTAAGCTGCATCCTCTCCATCCATGAAGGATAACTGCAACGCGGCTAACTGCTGTGTCGCCTCACTCAACAGCTGTGAGCATAACCTTCTTCTAAGAGAATCTTCCACCTTGTTCCCCTTTACAGGAGTATATATGATCTCGAAATCATAGTCTTGGAGGAACTCTAGCCATCGTCTCTACCGTAGATTCAGATCTTTCTGTGAAAAAGATATACCTGAGGCTCTTGTGGTTAGAGTAGATGATAAACCGCTTGCCCATCAGGTAGTGTCGCCACATCTTCAAAGAGAAGACCACCACTGCCAAATCGAGATCATGGGTCACATAGTTCTGCTCATGTGGCCTAAGCTGGCATGAACCATAAGCAATCACTTCATGCCACAACATCAGGACACACCTGTGCCCATTCCATGATGCATCATAGAAAACTACGTACTCGACACCCTCCTCCAGCAATCTCAAGACTGGGGCGCTCGTCAAACTCTGTATCAGCTACTCAAAAGATTTCTAGAACTTCTCCATCCATATGAAGTTTTTTCCCTTCCTGGTCAAGGCCCTCATTGGTGCTGATATCTGGGATAAATCTGGGATAAATCTCCGGTAATATACTGCCAACCCAAGGAAGCTATGCACCTCCGTCACGCTCCGAGGTGGTTCCCATGATAACACATCCACCACCTTGGATGGGACCACAGCTACTCCATCTTCTGAGATGACATGTCCCAGAAAGTGGACCTCCTGAATCCAGAACTGGCACTTCGAGAGCTTCACATAAAGCTGGTGCTCCCAGAGTACGTCCTGAACCATCTGCAAGTGTCTCGTGTGATCCTCCTCTGATGTCGAGTACACAAGGATGTCATCGATGAATACCACTACGAACCGGCCCAAGTATGGCTGGAAGATCTGGTTCATCAGTCCTATGAACACTGCGGGGGAGTTCGTCATGCAAAAAGGCATCACCAAGACTCATAGTGACCATAGCGGCATCTGAAAGTCGTCTTCAGTATATCCTCATCCTGCAGTCATAGCTGGTGATAGCCTGATCGAAGGTCAACCTTCAAGAACCATTGCACCCCTCTTAGCTGATCGAAGAGGTCATCGATTCTCAGCAGTGGATACTTGTTCTTCACCTTCACCTAGTTCAGGCGCCGGTAATCCACGCACAACCTCAAAATCCCGTCTTCCTTCTTGGAAAACAAAACTGGGGCCGCCCAGGGTGAGACGTTGGGTCTCACGAAACCCTTGCTCTGCAAATCCTCCAATTGCACCCTCATCCCACAAATCTCTACGGGATCCATTCGATATTCTGATGAGGAAATCGGTGTCGTCCCGGGGTGTAAGTCGATGCAAAAGTCGATCTCCCGGTGAAGAGGTAATCCTAGAACATCTTCGGGAAAGACGTCCTCGTACTCTGCCACTACTTCTAGGAACTGGGAGCTCACAGCATCCACTGCTTCGAGGGAAATTCTAGACAACTCATGAGCGATTGGTTGCACCCTTCTGTGCATAAGTGCATTCTGTGATGCCTGGGTTTCCTTCTCTCCGACAATGGAAAACCTCGTTCCATCACAACGGACACACCGTACTCTTCGCCTAAAACAGTCAATCTGGGCATGGACTGAAGATAACCAATCCATACCGAGAATGACGTCGTAAGGCCTCGACGCTACCACTAAGAGGTTCCAACCAAAACTCTCGCCTCCAAGGGTAAGATCACATTGTCTGCAAAGGTGCCTGATCGTCGAGTCTCCTCCCGTAGGTGTCTCCAAATGTAAGGATCGAGTCAACGGTTCTACTGGAATCTCGAGGTTTTGTGCAAGAAATGTGGATATGAAGGAATGACTGGAACCTGTGTCTATAAGCACAGAAGATAGGGTAGAGAAGATATAGATCATACCTTGAATCATCCCTGGAGTCCCTGGGTTGTATTCCTCGACCGCATGCAACTATCCCCGTCCCTATCCCCCAGCTCCCTGAGCCTAGTGCGGACCTCCTAGGGGTGGTGGTGGAAGTAAGTCGAAGTGTCTACCACCACCTACAGCTCTCCCTGCTCCTCTGCCACGTCTGCCGCTTAGAGGGTATGCCTGTTCCATTCCCTACCTCTACCTTAGTGGTCCATCCACCGCTTCCCTGTTAGCAGTTCAACGGGTCGGGAAATCTCTAGCAAGATGTCTCCTACCGTCATATGTGTAGCATCACTTCTCCCTAGGCTGACTGGATCCAGCCTAAGGGCCCTGGACTGTCTATCCCCTGTCCTGGGTCCTCCTATGAAGTTTCCCATGTCCAGATCCCTGTGCCTGACATTAGCTCCCTACTGTCGGGGTCTCTGCACATGTCTGCCTGCTGCTGACTACCGGCAGCTGTCTCTGCTCCGCCAAGAATCTCTCAATCACCAAGGCTCACTCGATCACTCCAGCATAAGTCGATATGCATAGAGGCACAACACTAGCTCAGATGTCTCATCGTAGACCTCACTCGAAGGTCCGAGCTCTGAAGTACTGATCCCTGACCATATCCATCGAGTACCTGGTGAGGTTGGTGAACCTCGATGAATAATAAGCTACTGTCATACTGCCCTGCTAGAGCTGAAGAAGCTCCTGGATGCATACATCTCTCAGCGTAACCGTAGATAAATCCTCCCTGAGGAGTCGCTCAAACTCCGTCCATGAAAGAGTCTCTTCATCGTGAGTCTGTGTGGTTAGACTCCACCATCGTTCTTCCGAACCCTAAAGAAGGCTCGCTCCTAGGATCACCATCTGGTTTGCTGGTTTCCTCACTAGAAAGAAAACTCTAGTCACCGCATCAATCCAGTCCTCAGCCGCATGAGGGTCAGGCTCGCCTCGGAACCTGAGGGGTCTCTGTCTCGGGAACTCATAGAGCGCGCTAAGCCTGCACTCCTCGTCGCTCGGTACTGCAGGTACAACTGGTTTCTCCACTGGTGGTGGCATAACCGTTGCACCACCTGGTGGCAACGCCTAGGAAACTGGTCCCTGTATCGAAGCCTCGTCACTGAGGGGGTCATCCTCATGATCGTGTTGCTGAATCCTAGCGGGTATGCGTCATGGAGGAATCTTGTAAGGAAACAAGATGTACCATGGTCAAAGAGCATATCTGGATAGATGACATAAAGGAAATGGAAACCACAAACCATTCTTATATGATACATGTACCTTTTATTCCCCCACAACCCGTGTTTTCGTGTACCGAGTCAAAAAGCAGGTTCTCGGAGTCTTGGTGTGTGGATACATCGGCCGTCGCACCAACACTGGAGTCTCTCGCCTAAAATCCGAACCCGAAACACTCAACACTATTTCCCCAAACTAAACTCACAGACTCTTGGTCCTAAGGTAGAACCGACCACCTCTGATACCACTCTGTCACGACTCATCCTAGTGGGGTCCGCGTCGTGACTCCCCAAGTCCGCCTCTAATAGGTCAGGGGTAGGTGACTAGCACTGAGTAGGCATATTACTAACATGGGAGGCATTTCCTATGTACATATACACACGCACACATCTCCAAGACCACAATGCTGAAATGTAAAAACCAATAAGGAACAAAAAAAATGCATGCATACAATAAAACCCAACCAATAGAGCACGACGAAAGGTAGAGTACTAAAAAGTAAACTGGGCCAGAATACAAGCCCACCAAAAACAAGAGTCTAAAAACTACAAAGTCCAACTTGTAAACACAAAAGGTACTAGGATTGCTGCTCATAGCCATAGGAACGCATCGGCCTGTAGGGAACTCAGAAATCTCGTTCCTGACCTAGTCCACCCTGGACTATGTCGAAAGGTTGCTCGTCTTCACAAGACACCAGATGTGCGGGCAAAGCCCATGGAGGGGTGAGTATAACAATACTCAGTAGAGGACACCAAAAACCACAAAGCAATACACAAAGTAAAGGTGATGTCAGTTATGCACAGTATATGTCTACAGAACATATAGAAAAGAGCAGATATACTAAAAAACCAGACCCGTAGTCTAGAGACAAGTCACATGACCGCATAACCCTGTTAGGGATACAGTTCGAAGATTTCACGATGCACTCATTCTGGGAGAACACACACCACGAGTCTTATAGCTCTGATGACATCTGTCCGAGAAGTATTGTTCTTCGGGAACCATCACGAGAGGTGGTCACACTCATTACGGGAGACGAACTCCTGAGTGGGAAGGATCACGATAGATAGAAGCACTCATTACGGGAGACACACTTCTGAGTGGTAAAGAACACGATACACAGATAAGGATCACTGCCAGGGACATAGCGGATACCATGACTCATCCGGATTCACCAGTTAGGTGATACACCAGCTAGGTAGAGGATCAACACCCGATATAGTTGGTCACATCGATTCTTGGCTCTATCTAGGGTTAGGAATGGATAGAGGATCTCGATCTGGGCCTCTCGGATGGATGCCTGACTCTATCACAGAAAGTCCTGCGGAAGGGATCATACTCCTATGTGAGGAAATGATGCATGACCTTCAGGGGAATGAGAAGAAGGGGCACTAACCCAAACGAAAGATGTCCAAAATACGGTGAACAAGAGGACCATGACGTTTTCCAAAAAGTACACAGCATGTAGAAAGTTACACACCGTGTTGTATGACCCTGGGTAATGCCTGTGTACAACAGCCCGTGTCGTACGCTGGTCGTGTAGAAAAACTGAGTACACGGCGTGTAGTACAATGTACATACCGTGTCCGAGTGACTGGATTTGGCCCCGTGTACGATGGCCATGTGCCTGTACATGGTTATCAACCCGTGTACTCTAACCCGTGTCTGTGTATCCCTGGGATACACGTCGAGTCCTGCATAGCCGCTCCTGTCATGTTGTACACGCCGTGTTCTGAATCCGCGTAGATCATCCCATGTCCGTGTACTTCCCAAAATACATGCTAAGCTTCGGGGAAATTCCAACACGCCGTGTGACCAGGGTCACATGCCGTGTGATTCTTCTCTATCCCCCGAAACCCTAGCCGCCGCCAGTAATATAGGGCGTGTTCTTCGGAAGTACACGCCGTGTATTCTGGAAATTTCCAGAAACACGAACTTCCATTGTCACACCTCCAGTGATGATTCGTTCGTCGATCCGGCCGTCTGATCACCGCAAAACTTCCATGTTTTGGTCTCCCTGACACCACGAAGCTTCTCTCGATGTTTTCGGACCTCCGATCTGCTCCAAAAACACGATTTTATCTTCCCACTTGAAGAACGCTCGAAGAACGCCCTTTTTCGATCTGGTCTGATTTGTCGTCCGCCATCGTCACCGCACCTCTGCAAGGTTGTTGCAGTGTCAAACCTTCGATTTGGGATCATTGCATCGCAGAACGGATGCACAATGATCCGCTGTTCATCGCCTCGCGAATAACACGAAGAACGCGCAAGGAAATAAAGGGGGAGAAATCCAATAAACAAAGTGAGGAACGAACCCCTACCGTCGTTTGTCACGGCGTTGATCCGCTCCTATTAGCAGGCTTAAACGGAGCAAGAATTAACAATAACAAAATAACATGGATCAATTCCCCAAATCATCCCGATAAAACCCTCCTGCAAGAACGGACAAATCCGTGGATCAACTTGTTCGTGGTTGACCCGTGTTCTTCATTTAAAATCAAAAACAGGTAAAAGAATTCAATTAACAAACCCCTACCTCAACTAGGATCAATCGTTGACGAAGGTGTCGCGCTGCCACCATCGTCGAGATCCTTCAACATCATTGGCGCAATGATTCTCAACTCCGATTCTTCGTCATTCGTCATTGAGGGTTTTCTCTGGCACTCCGCGGATTCTCCAACGATTTCTCTAAAAGTTCGTTAACGACCATCAATCGCTTAACCCATTAAAAAGGGAAACATGATTTGCATTTAAGATATGCTCTGGTATTAATGACTCTGTCTTTCCATTCTTGAGTCATTATAACACATCATTAAAAAGGAAACAGATGTCCCGTCGCTGCACTACAGTGGATGTTTCCATAAAATAAACATTTAGCAATTTATTTTATTTTCATTTTACTAAAAACTTCTGAAAATTAACTTTTTCCCTCGACCCGCGCCGGTCGAGGTTAGGCTCATTCTTAAGTAAAGTCATCGTCCCGGATGCAACAGTGCCCTCAGATATTTAATCTGGGCATCCATTTGGAAACTTCCACAACCGCACACAAGTGCCGACTCACTTAACTTAAAAAAAGTTCAAACCACCATTCCGGGCTCACTGGACCTCAGAATGATGTGTCGTCTTCACGCCCGGTCTCGAAATAATTGCATATAATATTTAGAAATAATACATAGAAAATCTAATACATTAAATATATGTAATGAACATATATCATAATTAAAAACATATATATGATGGGATCATTATAAAATTACAAGAACTGTGACTTCTAAACCAAAACATACATGAAAAATGAGATGGTTAACACCGAGAAATGATTATTTTAATAAATAATTATTAATAAACAAGTTTTCAAACATAATAATTGGATCATATATGATATTATATGTATATATAAAATTATATTATAGATTTATAATAAATTTAAATTTTTAATACAAAAGTTTAAAATCATATACGAAGTAAGTTGGACTTGAGGTATGGGATTATTTCATAATTTCATCATTATTCAGGATTGTTTATGTTTAAGACTCCATTTGGTGAATTATATTATACTTATATTTTAAACACAATATATTTTATTTTTCCTTTTATTATTTCTAAAAATTATAATTTTACCATTTATTTTCCCCTATTAACTACTCAAGATACCGAAATAATTTTTTTAAGGAAAACTAACTTCATTTTTTATTTGGTCAGGAATATTTTTTTCCATGTACATATTTTCACTAAAAGGTTTTAAAAAATGTTTTTATAATAATATTATTATTTTTTAAATTCATTTTTACCCATTTATATATTTCTATACATTTTTTTAAAATGAATCTTCTTATCATTTTTTGAATGAGTTACATTTTGAATTTTTACCGAAAATCTAAAAATAATATTTATTTTAACATATTCGACATGAACAAAACTTCCCATCATAATGAACATACAATTATTTAAATATTCTTTTTTAATTTTTCATGATTCTTTTCAAATAATTTTTTTTTCAAAAAATTATATAAATTTTTAGTTTTAAAATGTGAATTTCTAATTAAAAAGGGTATTTTCTAAATATTTTTTTAACGATCTTTTTATAATATTTCTATTCATAAATGAAAAATATAATTATTTTAATTATGATCCATTAGGGATATGTTGTAATGATACCATCATAATTGTTTAGCTAGATGATTTATGATCAATTTGACTGGTTAAGTATTGACATTTTGTATACTAGTTCTTCTTATAGAGACAGTTTTTTGTTATTAAGACATGTTGATTAAGTTCTTTTGTTTACTCATATGATGAATGCATTAGATTTATTATATGATGGGTGGGCCTTGGAATTATATATCCCCTCGATTTATAAGTAGGTATTATGAGAAAAAATAGTTTAGGTATTTGTTCCAGGCCTTACTCAATTAGGTAATATGTCTTGGAATGATTCCTCGAGAACAAGGTTTAAATGTCTAATATTATATATTCCATAATTATGAAATTAGTTACTGATGTCCATATGATTATTCAAGTACTTATGCATTCTAAGGATAATTTTCAAGCTCATGTGATTATTTATATAGAATTATTTGATCATCATTTATTTTTACCATCTTATTTATGCCTTATTTATTCTATGATAGCTTCCAGTGTACACATTCCCTTACTGAGCATCTGAGAACACCCATTTCTAATGTTTCCTTTTTACTGAATCCCAGGATGTTTAAAATGTATAATATGAAAGGATATGATAGATAGAATAATGATATTCCCAAAGAAAAAATTTTGTTTTATTTAATTTTTTCAAATGTAATATAAGATTCAAGTATGAAACTAGTTTACCATGACTACTAAATTATTCAATACTTTGGGATGCAATTACTTGTATATAGTACCAAAGTAATAAAATAACCACTGGATATCGTCTTTTAAGGACTGGGTCTTTACAATTAGATAATTATTTATATTTATAGAAATATAAATATGTCATAAATATCATATTTATTCTTTCAATACATCATTATAACCATCCATATGAGGTGGTGATGAACAATGAAATACATAATCCACAGTACACACACACACATGTATAATGTTTTCATTGTTATATAGATGAAAAGAAAGTAGAAAAAAAATTAAATCAAAATAATAACATTTAAATATATTAATGATACTTATTTCATTATCTTGATATGGTTATAGAATATTTGGAGAAGTTTTAAAATAATGAAACTTGAAAGAGATTGGTTAGAACATATACCCCTTCATTGGCTAATCTTATTTGAAAAATAGGTAAAGGACACTTGAATTGGTCTTTTGGGAGGGGAAAATATCTAGTACTTGTATAAGGGTGTTATGGAGGTATTTTTATAGTAATTTTTTTATCTAGGTTTCTCAAAGTGTGTAGAGAAGTGAGTAGAGGAGAGATCCTTTAATAAGTGAGAGGAGTGACACTCTTGTAAATATTCAAAATTTTAAAATAACAGTAAGGACACATTCAAAGAAAATTGGTCCAAAATGAACAATTTTTTAGTATGATATAATTTTGATCTAAATACACTCATCCAATAATATTAGAGATAATATTTTGAGACCTTGTCTCAAATGTTTAATTATTTTACCTAATTTTACCCTCTACCTAGGTGACTCACCTTTTACCATGGTAACTTATTTTCATGACCAATAATGAAATTGAAATCATTAAAAAAATTAACATTATGATTCAAAATATAGAATTAATTTTCCAAGATTCAATTTCTATAAGTGGTAAATGTTTATTTTAATATAAATGTGTAAAATGAAATAAAGAATAGTTTTTAGAAAAATGTATTTTTAAGCATAAAGATTGAACTTACTCCAAACTTATGTATAGAATTTATCCTCGTGATATTTATTAGTTTATGAATAAAAAAAGTATTTTTATTTGAATTTATAAAAAATCCATAACCTAATAAAAAAATTTAATTACTTAATTAAAATAAAAGAATCAAAAATAGTTTATGTTAGAAATAAAACATTAGTTTGATACCAAAATGTCCAACATAGGTTTATAAATTCAAATTAATATTTTTAAATGATTAATTTAACTTATTAAACATATATTTAATCTAGAAAATTGGTTTAATATATTTTAATTCGTTCTTATATCATGATAATTTCATAAATTGACGGTATTTTCAAAATCGATATTCTTCATTATTCACCAAAAAATAATATCCTTGTGAAAAATATAAAAAAATCACCCAAAGATAATTTTGAATTATTGAATATAAATTTTTTGTCTATTTTATTAAATTAAAATTCTAAAATTTAGTAATTTAACTTTTAAATAAATTAATATAATTGAGGGAAAATATTTGAGTTAGAATAATACAATTTATTTTTCGGATGAAAAATTATATAAAATTATTATATTGAATATAAATAAAATATATATAAATATAAACATTAATAAAATGTAAAATTGATTTAATATTAACATTACATAAGTTTTACATTATATACCTTAAGGAAATTACATCCTCACAATTTTATTCCTTAATAAACAGCTGAGGATATTTTTCTCTCAGCCATTTAAAATTCTAATGTTTCTTCTTCAATCATATGGTTCTTCCAAAAAAATGACAGGGCAGGTTAATTTATTTTGAAATAAATACTTTCTAGGACCAAGAATATGAACTATATTTTCTTCATTGGAAATAATCTCCTCTAATTGTACCATTTCAGGGATCAAAATAAGAGATGCATATGACACATATTTCCATAATAACAAAACATGAAACACATCATGTACTAGATATAAGAGGAAAGGCTAATCAGTAATAAATAGATCCCACTTTATCTATAATTTCATAAAGACCAATAAAATATAGATATAATTATCCTTTTTTACCAAAAATAAATAAAACATTTCTAGGGAGATATTTTAAGAAAGCATGGAATCCTACCTAAAATAAAATATCTTTCATCTGATTATCTGCAAAACTTTTTTTCTTAATCTATGATGCTTTTATATAATAATGAACCAACTTTACCTTTTCAAACCATCTCTTCTTCCAATTAAGATACCAAAAACTTTATTTCACCAACTTATTCCAAACATTCTAAAGTCTATCTCTACTTTTCATATATTGCCTCAAATGGATCCATATGTAAACTGGAATAAAAAAGGTTATTATAAGAAAATTAAACTAATAAAATATATTCATCCCAACTTCTCTAATAATCTAATGAGAAATCTTGAACCATATCCTCCAATATCTGAATTGTCTTTTATGGTTTTCCATCCAATTAAGGGTGAAAATATCAACTAAAACTTAACTAAGTACCCAATAACTTGTGAATTCATTTCCAAAAATTGGATGTAAATTTGGAATCATCATTAGATATAATAGAGAGAGGTACTACATGTAACCTAACTAAATATTTCAAATAGTATCTACAAATATGATCTAAAAACATATTATATTTAATAGGAACAAAATGTGTAAATTTAGTAAAATTATAAATATTAACCCAAATCACATTATTACCTCTATATTTCTTTGGTAACCCCACCATGAAATCCATGTATATGGTATCTCATTTCCATTAAAGAAATGTAAGTGGATGAATCATTACATTCGATAGTTTTCATTTAGTTAATAACTTTTGAAAAGTCAATAATTTTAATGTTAAATTAGAAATGATTTTATCCAATCATTCCTAAAAATTATATTTTTTTAGGTCATGATACATATTAGTGCTTCTGCGATGAATAGAAAATAGATATTTGTGAGACTTAATCAATAATTCCTTTTTCAAATGAAATTAATTTGGTATACATATCCTCTTTACAAATCTTATAACACCTACTTTTTCAATATTAATGTCAGAAAAATTTCCTTCTTTAACCAATTATATTCATTCTTGCACACATTGATATTTTTTATAATCCTAATTAATTTTTTATAACTAGGATGATTGTACTGATACTTGATTCAAAAGAGAATTAATTTTCTAATACCAAACCTTTAATTATGATTTTAGGAAATCAATAACTATAGGATCATGTTAAAAATATGACATGGTTAATTATACATTATCATTCCGACATAAGTCATACTTTACTTTTTTTTCTTTACATAGATGATAGTGAATCGTGAAATCATAATCCTTTTTCAGTTATAACCATATTCTTCACCTTCTATTCAAATATTTTTAAGTGAATATACATTTCAATCTTTTATCATCTATGTATATATCACATTTCTCCCAATATTGAAGATGTTACAAAATTTTTAAATAAAAAACTACCACTGCAAGCTCAAGGTCATGCATTAGATAATTCTAATCATGGGGTTTCAACTATCATGGTGCATATGATATTACTCATTCATATTTCATAAAAACACAACCATGTTCCACTACTACAAATACGGCCTTTATCAGTGCTAAAAATGGCCTTTATCAGCGCTAGAAAAAGCACTGATAAAGCTAGCGAAGATAAAGGGGGGGTCCCCTTTATCAGCACTTCCTTTATCAGCACTTTCGTTTTAGCGCTGATAAAGGACCATTTTATCAGCGCTTTTAAAAAAGCGCTGATAAAAGTTAAAAAAAATTAAAAAAAAAAAAAAATACTGCGAATCGGGTGGGCTTTTATTACGCTTGAGCCCCCCATTTTACAGTGCTTTTCTGCCCCTGTACCACGCACCCCATGCACCCCCTTCACCCATTAACAGCGCTTGCTTCTATATTCCCCCATGCACGCGCGCCCCTACCTCCCACAGGATTTGAACTCGAGACCTCCCCCCTGCGCGCCTAAGCCTTTACCACTACTTTATTTTGACTTGTCTTCTAATTCATGATATCTATATATATATATATATATATTTATATTTAGTTATATTTATTCGTATACTAATATATATTTATATTAATATATATATAATTATATTATAATATATATATATAGTTATATTATAATATATATATATATAGTTATATTATAATATGTATATTTATAGTTATATTAATATATATATAGTAATATTAATATATATATATAGTGATATTAATATATATCTATATCTATATATATATATTTAGTTATATTTATTCATATAGTAATATATATTTATATTAATATATATATATAGTTATATTAACATATATATAGTTATATGAATATATATATATAATTATATTAATATATATATAGTTATTAGATTAATATATATATATAGTTAGATTAATATATATATATATAGTTAGATTAATATATATATATATATAGTTAGATTAATATATAGGTATATAAATATTCATATATTTGTATTTTAAATAAAATGGATGTTAGTTATTATTTAGATAAAGCTAATATATTTTATATGTAAATATATTTTATTATTTATATTTATAATTAAATTTTTAGGTGTGAATATATAAAAAATATGAATATATTGTTATATTTTTTAATATAAATAGCAGTGCATTATAAAAAAGGATGAAATTTCAAAGAAATAATATCAATATGAATGTAATACCTTGTAATAAATTCAGACCCCGCCAAAAAAATCCAATAATACCCCCTTAAACGAGGGTGAAAAGCCACAAAATGTTAAAAAATAGGGGTACCCCAACTAAAAACTAAGTTTTGGAGGCCTTATGGGCATCTTTTTACCTCAAAAATCCCTTGACTAGGGTCCCCTAGGACACAGCGACGTAGAGCTCGTCGCAGGCTTCGATTTGATATGTGGTAGAGCTCAAACGGACACTCGGATCAAAAGTTATGGCCGTTTGATGTTTGAGTTGCGTTTTCAACATATTTTGGATCTTTTTTTAATTTTTTTAATTTTTTTAGTCTTCAAAATGTTATTAAATGACTATTACTCCACAATTATTATCAAATTATTAATTAAAAATATTTTTTTAATTTTTTAAGAATCCATTTTCATTAAATATCTTATATATTAAGTATAATAAGTGTAAATGTACATTTATACTTATCTAAAATATATTTAAAAATTATATATTATATTTATATAACAATATAACTATACTTATATATTAATATATTAATATATTTTTAAAAAAAAAATTGAAGCCGACCCTTTATCAGCACTTTTAAAAAAAGCGCTGATAAAGGCCCCCCTTTATCAGCGCTACTAAACAAGCGCTGATAAAGGGGGTCCCTTTATCAGCGTTGATAAAGGGGGGGCGCTGCGAAAAACTGTTTTTGTGGTAGTGTTCCTTCAAAGAAGCATCACTATAAATCAAAAATTCACCATTTCTAGATGGAAAGGATAAAACTGGATCACTAACCAATATTTTTTTTAATTCCTAAAAACATTCATCACACTCTTTTATCTAAATAAAATTAACTCCCTTTTGAGTTAATTTAGTTATTACGCTATCCAACCCAGAAAAGTTTTTAACAAACCATCGGTAATAACCCAGTATTCTAAGAAAACTTTGAATATAAGTGATATTAGTATGAATTTTTCATTCTTCCTCCAATTTAGACTTAGTATGATCAACTATTATGCCATATTTAGCTATAATATGTTCATGGGAACAAAATGACCTAAATTCACATTTTTTAAATTTTCCATATAACTTATTTTCTTTTAGGATCTACAATGTAATCCTTCAATGTTTCTCATAATCCTAATAAATTCTTGAATATAACAAAATATTATTAATAAATACAACAAAAAATTTATCAAAATACTTAGAGAAATTTCTATTTATAAGATCTATAAATATTATGGGTGACTTTTTCAAACTTTAGGGAATAACCACAAAATAATAAAGGCCATACGTTGTATAAAATATTTTCCTTGGAATGCCTTCTTCCTTTACATTTAGATGATGATATCCAAATCTGAGTTCAATAATTTAAAAATACTACTCTCTATAAATATAATCAAAAAATTCATTTATTTTAGGAAACGTATATTTGTTCTTAATAGTAATGTTATTGAGTACTCTATAATAAATGAAAAGTGTCATGAAATCATCCTTTTTAACAAAAAAATAGGATCAACCCATGGTGAAGTGATAGAATGAATGAAACCCTTATCAATCAACTCTTGTAACTACAATTTCAACTCTAATATCTCTACTGGAGACATTTGATATGAGGTTTTGAAATTTCCATAGCTTTTAAAACTATGTTAATGGTAAATTCAACCTCTCGATCAGTAATAATACTGGTAAAATCATTAGAAAATACATTCATATATTCATTTACCACTGGAACATCACTTTTTTTGAATGAATTTCTTAATTCCAATGATATGATAAAGATAAATCTCATTTCCATATTTAATCGATTTTTCTTTTTATAGATATTTTTTCATATGTATGAACTCATTCTTATATAAAAAATGAAACTCATTTTAAAAATTAAATATATCCTCCTAAACATAGTAATCTATCATAAAAGGATAAACTTAAAGTAAATATATACCCAAAATATCATCAGACTCTATAATGTGTGAGACAACAATATTTAAATGAGAAATTGGTAATATACCTGTCAGCACTACATTTGATGGTACAACATCTAGCATAGTAGTACAAAATAAATTTAACACACCTTTTTTATTTGGATGTTGATGATTCCCAATTTCAGAAACTAACTCCACATATGTGTTTTCATAATAACAGAACTCATTGTAATTAAAACATTTCACTACTAACTAACCATTTGATTTCCTGTTTTTAGTTTGATTATAAATCTTTTCCTTTTAGTCATGATCCAAATTAATGAACTTACCACATCGATAACACTTTTCTAATCATGTTAACCATCCTTAAAAATTTTCTTACCACAATTGGGACATGTAGTGTCTTACCTATGGGTTTCCTTATCGATTTTTTCTCCATTTATTCCCACCTTTACCACTTCTTATTCTTGATTTCATGAGATATATACGTGTTATAAAACAAAATTCCAACTCTATCAACAACAAAAATTCCTCATAACTTTTAAATATATTAGAGGCAAATTCTCTTCAATAACTTGGATTAAATTGCATGAAAGACCTATCAATTTTAATATCATTGTCTAGAATAAAATTTGATTCATTCTTAAAAAATCAAGTAAAATTTTCTCCATTTGCGGTAATTGAATCTTCTTACATTTTGTTCAACTCCAAAAATTTACTATCCTTTCCAAGCTAAGTAAATTTATGAAAATATTTTTAAATAAATATATTTTTAAATATTTTAGAATCCATGTTATCAATTTCATTCTTATATTTGGTATTTTTAACTAAATACCACCAGTAATCGACTTTACCTTAAAAATAATAAACTAAAAGAGTTATATTTTTATGATATGAATATCAAAAAAATTAAAATATCTTCTCTAATGGGTTTATAAATCCCTTAAAAGCACTGGGTCTAAGGATTCAACAAATTTTGGGGCTAATATTTCAGAAAATTCTCCACTATTGACAAGTTCCTTTGTGGAGAATTCAGTCACCCTCTTGCATGTGTTCCACCATTATTATACCACATTATTTGAGTTATCAAAACCAAAATTTACTTAGTTTAAAATCAAACCATTTTAAGCTATTTATTCAGAATAATATTTTTTTCTTACTAACTTCCTACTTCATTTACCATATTACCTCTATGGAAACCCATTATAAAATAGACATTGATTAGATGAAGAAATATATAAACACCAAATGAATATATCATTATAATATAACCATAAGTTAAAATTTTTAATATGTCTTTTATTAACATCATACTAACCTCTAAATTTATCTAAACCCGTACTTTGATTCCAACTATAATACCTTAGACCCGAATACCTAGATATTATACTAGAAAAATATTCTTTACACAATGGATTTGGTAAAAAACATAACAAATCATACATAACCAACCAAAAATGATGAATTTAATAGTATATATTTTGATCCTTGTAACATTAACATGATAATTTAGGTTTAGAGTTTCATATAAAGTGGAAACTTACACTCATCGTATATTTTTTCTGTAAAAATTAGTTCTTATATGTAAACTCTAGTTTCATTCATAGAACTTTTTTCTTCATTCAATATGAGTCACCAAAACTAGAAATTTTACTTTGTTAATGTAACTAATCATCCTTAATCACTATGTAAATCATTTTAAAATATAGTATGAGAAAAATAAATCTCATTAAGTGATATAAAAATAAAAGAAACCTATTGGTATATTTAAAAACATGAAAACCTAAGAGAAAGTTTTACTATTCAAATGATTGACTTTGAACTCATAAATAATACATAATCACTTGTGAAAAAAATAATTTCTCAAATAAAACCTTTTAAAACTCATCACAGGAATGGATAAACCATGAAGTTATCTTAAAATATCATATTTATCAACCGTGTTCACTCATATTTTACTAGTAATCGAATAACGTATGATTATTTAATTGTAATAAATATTTCTCTAGGGAATAAATAATTACCTTATGAATTTTATGGATATATCCCAAGACCATCAATATCCATATAAAATTTACAAGAAATACTATATGAAAAAATCATATTTAATCTTAAACTTTTCATTATAACAATCATTTGAACCCATGATCAAAATCAATTCCAATTATATCATAAAAATAAGATGAAATGTACTCTTCTTTTTATAAATCTTTAAAAATGAAATAATTATATAATAATGGGAAAAAAATATTCTTTTAAAACACATGGAAAATTATAAGTGATGATTAGTAATTAATAAATTAAAAATATTTAAGAAAATTTTTTCATGTGGTAAAAATTAAAAAAAAACATTCTTTTCACAATTTTATAAAGTCAAAGGTGACATGTATGGAAAATGTTAAGAATATTAATTGAAAAGATAGTTTAAAATGAATTTTAACATTAATTTGATTATAAATAAGAATATTCTAGAAATAATTTAAAGAAAATTGATATATAGGAAAAGGAGTTGGAAAGAAAACTTTTATAAAAAGTATTTATAGAAAAATCCATTACATAAAGTCTCGGCTCGCCGTGTTTTATTTTACTTAATCGAATAAAAAAATTATATTAATAATTTAAATTATTCAAAACATTTATCATTTTTATTCCTTTATAATTTTTCCTTTTATTTCAAATATTACTATGTTTTATTTAGTAACTAAAGTGGTTAAGTTCACATTTGAAGTTTTAAGATTTTTCTGTTCATAATAACCAAAATATGTTTGGTAGGATCACCATGGTTAAAGGGGGCATTATTACAGTATTTAAAAAAATATTAATTATGTCACAATTATTATATTTATATATTAAATATAATTTCATAAGCAACTAAGTAAGGTGGCCATGAAAAATGAAACAAATCATTAAATGGAGGCGGTAGTCAACATGTACACACGAGCGATGTTTCCATTTTATCAGGGAGGGCTCACAGCTTTAGTGGAGATCTTTATACTCTTTATAGGATTTTAAACCTTGAACACTTTGGCACTATTGCCTCTCAGTCAAGTCTCAGGTGTTCTTTACTGGAATCAGTCAGTGTGTGGGGAGGATGATGGATCAATGTGTCGGTGGCTTGTGGGGGTGGTCAGCCTATGACGATAGTATGGGGAGGAATTCCTAGTCTAGCAGATGGTGGGTTAGCTAATGGTGGTGGTTTTTTTGGAATGCAGATCCTATTTGGCATGGAGGTCGGTGGGTCGGCTGTAGATAGCAGGATGTAGAGGACGACAGTGGTGTCGAGACTAGAGGTCAGTGGTTAGCTGAAGGGATAGTGATCGAGGATGTTATGAAGGATGGTTTGGATATCAGGGAGGACAGTGGTTGGTGGACATAGGTGTGTGGTTTATGTTTGCATGCGAGTGAAGCGGCGATCCACGACGGGATGACAACGGGAGGCGGCATGGAGCGTCTCCTATTATAATATAACAACTACAGTGGGTAGATAGATCTAGTGAGGGGATGGAGTTTTCAATCAGATATGATTCATATATTATTCTTGGAAAGGCATGTGTGGTTTCTCCAACTATGAGGCGATAGTGGCAGGGACATCCTTGGCGAGAAAGCACTGGAGGTGGCCAACCTTAACCGAGGTGAAAATCTGATTTTTGTCAAATCTGGTTTTTTTTAGGATGAGGCCATTCAAAATTGGGTCTATGGGCCTTTGGTCATTTGGGAACTTTTGGGCCTCTTTACCTTGGGTTTTGTAATGGGTTTTTTTTCCACTGGGCTTTTGGCCCATTGAATTTTAAGTCCATATGCCTTTGGGCCTTAGGGTATGTCATGGGTTATCCCTTAACCCAGTTCAAAAGGGGTTTTTGTTTTCTATTTCTCTCTTTTAATAAAGGGGTTTTACCCCAACATTTTCTATATAGTAGATAATATTTTATCTTTACAAAAACATTATTATGTGATATGGTGATGAAAAATGAAATTCATTATCCATGCAGGTGGTATTATGGACATACGCACAGATAAAGTTTTTGTTTTTCTATGGATGGAAAGAAAGTAGAGAGTGATTATTAAACTAACATAATAAAATTTTAGTATAATAATGATATCGGTGACATTGTTTTAATATGGTTATAGAATATTTGGAGAAGGTTTAAGAAGAATGAAACATCAAAGATCTTGGTTAGAATGTATACATATTCCATGAATAATCTCCTTTTAAAATACCCTTAAGGATTATTTGATTGGTATTTTAGAAATAAAATAACTTATAATAAATGGTTAATTGGTTTTGGGGAGGTTTTTGGGTTGGTCTTCATTGAGGTTGGGTGATCAAAATGTGTGTATAATAGAGGAGAGAATATGTCCTTTTTTTTTAGGTGATAGGAGTATCACTCTTGTAAATATTCAACGTTTTAAAATGATATTGAGGTTTAAATCAAATAAATAATTTCCAAAATGCATAAATTTTTAGTATGAAATTGGTTTGGTTAATATACACTCATTCAACAATATTATAGATAATATTTTGGGACCTTAGTTCATAGTTTTATCCCTATTGCCTCATTTAACAGTCTATCAGAGTCACTCTGTTTTTACCATGTCAACTTATTTTTATAACCAAAACTGAAATTGAGTTCATTAAAATACTTTGAAATTCTATTACCAAATATGGAATCCATTTTATAAGATTCCATTTTTATAATTGGTAAATTTGATCTTAATATAAATTCCTAAAATACAATGAAAAATTTGTTTTTAGAAAAATGATTTATAATCATAAAGACTGAATTTAAAGAAAAATCTTGTATTAAATTTATTCTCATGACATTTATTGGTTTAAAAATAAAAAATTATAGTAATTTATCTTTGAAAATAATTCATAACTGAATGGAACCTTGTAATTAAATAATTAAAATAAAAGAACAAAAAAAAATTATTAGAAATGAAACACTACTTAGATTTCAAAATGTACAGGATAGGTTTCTTAATTCAAATTAATATCTTAAAATTATTTGTTTCACATATTAAATATATATTTATGTTGTAAAATTTGTTTTATAGGCTTTCAATTCATTCTTATGTCTTGATAATGTCATAAAATTTAAAGTATTTTTAAAATCGGTATTTTTCATTATTCACCCAAAAATCAACTCTTTTTGAAAATTCTTAAAAATTCACTCTAAGATAATTTTTTCAAGTTGAATAAAAAAATGAATTCAAATTTATCAAATTAAAATTCAAAAATTTTGAAATATAAATTTTAAATAAAACCATATAATTACAGGAAAATAATTTAGTTAGAATATAATTATTTGTTTTTCTATTTAAAAAATTATATAAAATTATTATATTGAATATGAATCCATAAAATTTAATTATTAACATTAATAAGACATGAAATTGGCTTACTATTAACTTTACCTGGGCTATAACAAAATCCCTACCCACTATAGGTGATTACATGTTTTGAAATCACACACTTTAAATCTATGGGTTACTCCATCTTTCTCTCTATTTACTTTCTACTTATATAAAGATTTAAAAGATGACATATAGTGAAAATATCACTAATAAAGAATAAATATGAGATAATAAACACCAAATAATAAGCGTGTTATCATTTTTCTTCTCCTTCCTCTTCCAAATTCTTGAACTTCCAATTATTTCTTCAAGTGAAAATTCTCCTCCAAAATTATCGACCTTCAATATATAAATTGTATTTATTACTACTCCCATTAATAAAACCAAATGTAGAAATTATTCATTTTTATTTTCTTGTAATTTCTCATTCCCTACATTTTCATTCAAATAATAACTCTTCGATTTTCCAAAAATGTCCACCTTGGAATTTCTATGTACAACCTAATGATAGGTCCTTAAGTTCATCCATTATATCTCAATTAAAATTTCCAAAGTCAAATTTTAACTCCCTAATTTGAAAAATATTTTAATTTTAAACATGGTCTGAAATCATCACATCATTGTGTAACTCTGGGTATCAAATGTGATTCACTTTGAACTAATACAAATTGTGATGTGATAAAACACATTACAATAAGATTTTTTATTTACCGTAGATCCATAATAACCAAAATAAATACTTTTTAAAACTCCTTGAAATTCATGGTGTGATCCTATAAATATCCATAGATCATACACCTATTATATCATGGTTTATTTCTTTATAGTGTGATCTGCTATAGCTATCATTAACCAGTGTAGTGCTAAATTTTCATAGCCAATTTTTGTGTTGTGGATACTGCTCTCAATCCACACTTCACTATATTTTTAATCATATGTAGTATTTTTTGAAGTGAAAATTTACTTATTAAATTGTGAGAACTCCAACTATGATTAACCATATCTATATTAAGTTCAAAAAAGGTCTCTATTATAGTTTGACTGATTAAAATGGATTTTTTATTATCAAAACACTTTTAAGAAGAAAGTGATAAACCATAGAGTTCATCATTACAATCGAAAAACCAAGCAGGGAAAATAACCGAATAAAAGAAAGATCTTCCTCACCCTAGCAACTACCTCATGTCAAAAAATCTTCACCAATTCATGACAGTTCGGCTAGTTGTCTCGTGCAAAGATGCACGGGCACAGAACCGATGGAAAATTTATACCCTCTCAAACCCACAATCCAAATGGTGTGAATAGGTGAAGGCTTCTTGCTCTGATCCCCTTCGGAAGCATATCCAAAAATAAAAATTAATGAAACCAAACTTCACTTTGAAATGCACAAAGACTAATCCAAAAGAAGATTCAAACTGAACTAGAAGACCTCCCAAACCAAGAAACAACTTCCATTAGTTTAACCAGAGTCTTGAAAGAGAAATTTTAGCTTACCAGAATCCGTTTCCCGAAATAATTTCCATGAGATAGATGGAACCTGAATGTTAGGTGATTCCCTCATCAGAATTTTATAATCAGAGTCAATTTGATCCTAGGATTATATGTACTCATAAATATTAATCTTCCCTTTGTTGAATCCCCCAACAATAATAAGGTCTTGTTTTTAAATCCAATCATATTGCTCCTCATTAAAGGTTTCCCTTAAAGGCCTCCCCATCATTTTAGCAGCATCCTCCTTAGAAGAATTAAGTAGCAAGACCTACTCGATCACTTCTCCCTTAGAGCTTAATAGTAATTCTATCACGACCCATCCTCGGGAACCATGTCGTGACTACCACAAGCCCGCCTCCCATAGGCCAGGGGCTGGAAACTAGCACCAAGGCGTAAATCCCGACAAAAAGGGGAAGACATTGCCTTTATAAAGTAAACAAACACCACATAGTAAGCAAACATAAGTAAACACTAAGTAAAACTGGGTACAATAGTAAGTGCGGAAAGCAAATGGGCCAGAATACAAACCCAAACTGAAAGTAAAGTACAACTGGAAAGAAAGTACAACAACTGAAAGTAAATCAGCAATGTCGAGTCGTCCACTGGAAGTCCCACCTGAAGGGTGGGTACATATAACCTCTTCAGATCCTTGGGTCCAACCGTCCGCTCCTTGTACGTCCCGCCCAGCGGTCCACCTCCAGGTACCGACTTGCTCCACGAGCCTCAACCATGATCAGCGTTGTCCTTCGTCTGCATCCAACACAACATAGTGTGGGCATAGCCCGTGTAGGAGTGAGTATACGCTACTGAGTAAGGACCCTGAGACCCCTGAAGGTCTCCCAGAATCCACAAAGGATAATCCACAAAGGAAAGATACAATCACGAAGTAACAACCAACACTACTTAGGTATATGGCCATACATATACCTATGTCATCAATTCCCGTTCGGCTCCAACATCCGAGCCCAAGTTCGATCACATCCACATAGGAGTATAACCCAATCCACACAGGATAACACAACCCAATCCACATAGGAAAGCAAGTCAATCATATCGAAGATATTGATTGAAAGTCAAGACTCATCTCACACAGGTATACTTCTTCATAAGGTGATAGAGATGATCAGATGTAGCCATTGATTCATCTAATCGGGGACCCACGTAGGATACTAAACCAGCTAAGTTGTCGGACCCACATAGGATACAGTCCAGCTACTCTGCCAAACCCACGTAGGATAGAAAGAACAGAGTCAAACACTGCCATACCCACGTAGGATACAATAACATTAGTCATTTTCGTCGAACCCACAGAGGATTTCAGTATGGTCTTCATTGCTACCAAACCCATGGAGGATTTCAGTGCATTCTTCATCACCGTCGAACCCACAGAGGATTTCAGTACGGTATTCATCGCTGCTAAACCCACGGAGGATTTCAGTGCAGTCTTCATCGCCGTCGAACCCACGGAGTATTTCAATACGGTCTTCATCGCTGCCGAACCCACAGAGGACTTCAGTGCGGTCTTCATCGCCATCGAACCCACGGAGGATTTCAGTACTGTCTTCATCGCTGCCGAACCCACAGACGATTTCAGTGCAGTCTTCATCGTTGTCGAACCCACGGAGGATTTCAATACGGTCTTCATCGCTGACGAACCCACAGAGGATTTCAGTGTAGTCTTCATCTCCGTTGAACCCACGGAGGATTTTAGTATGGTCTTCATCGCTGCCGAACCCACTGAGGATTTCAGTGCAGTCGTCGTCGCAATTGCAGCCTGCTCTAGGGTTCCCGCACACAGCATGCTTGATTCTGGGAGGGTCCGCTCCATGAGCCAAGGGGGTCGATACATAAAATGAAACGTATTCTGGATTTGATGTATCTTAAAGTTCCATCTCAACAAGAGTAACTCAACGTGACAGACGGCGCGTCAATCGGACGCCCGGTCTGAGAGTTATTGGCTTTTTCGTTCGAGGTGCCCGGTTGGTTTTTAAGTCAAAACCATCCAGACTGCACCCCAACTGCGTCCAAACCTCGATTGGAGTAATCCAAAAGATTCTTCTCACTAAGAGGAATCCAAAAAAGTCGACGGCACATCAATCGGACGTCCGAAGCTCAAGTTATAAGCGTTTCTACTCCGAGGGCCTGGTTGGTTTCGTGTTCGAACCAACCCGAACGTACACAAAGTTCTCCTAAAACTTGAGTGTAATATACAAAAACGACCGTCTCGATCCAAGGATCGCATCGCAACTGACATTACGTCAATCTAAGGTGTGTAGCCCAAGATACGGGCGAAAGAACGAACCTATCCGGTTTTAGGGGGTTTTGGGCCCGGACCGACCCGGCCCGAGACCCCCTGGGTCGGCCCGAACCGGGTCGACCCGAACCAGGTCGGGGTCCAGCCCAGCCGGCACGGCCCGGCCCATCCGGTGTGGCCAGGTCCAGCCTGGGCAGCCCTGTGCGGCCGGTCCGGCCTGGGTGGCCGGTTGGCCCGGCGCCAGCGCGCCCCGTACGGCCAGCTCGGTGCTGGTCGAGCCGTTGCGGGGAGGGGGGGGGTGCAGCCCCCTGATTGGAATCGTGGCCCCCACGTGGGGGCTTCTCCCTTTTTTCCAGCTGGGGGTTACGACCCCCGGTCTTCTCTGAAACCGGCCGGTGAGTCACCGCGGGACCCCCCTGCGGGTCCCGCCCTCCTTGCTCCGGCGGCCGGCGGTTCCGGCCGCCGCTCCCCGCACCACTGCGGCCATAGGCCGTGGCCTTGTCCGATCGGGGCGGCGCGACGGTGTCGCGCCCCTCCGCCGCGACCCCGCTCCGTCCGCGGCCTCTTCGTGGTTCTCCGGCACGGCGCGACGGCGCCGCACTTCTTCTTTGTTTCTGCGCGGTGTCATTGCACTGTGCTGCATTTAATCGTGTCGCGACAAACACAACATCAAAATGGGGAGGAGGGACGGCCATGTTCGTGTGGTCCGACCTTCTCCCGTTAATCCGATATCAAGCGGCTTAAGAATTAGACGTTTGGGCGGCAACGAAAATTCAATAACCAAAATCAAACCCCTACCTCGATGAAGTCCTCGAACAAGGTTTGTCGTGGGAAATAGACGTCTCGGAAGATGGCATTGTGGAAGGAGGATCGTCGGCGTCGCGGTACACGGCGTCGCGGAGAAAAGGACCGTCGGCGTCGCGGTACACTGTGTCACATCGTCGATATCTGGGGAACTATCATTCTTCGTCATCTTCCATCGGAGGCCGGTGTTCTTCGTCATTCTTCGAGTTCTCCAATGAAGAAGATGAAGATTCGAAGTCTTTGAGCAATTCCTCTCCCAATCCTTCTCGTACAACGAAAACTAACCCTTAATGAAATAAGACTTTGTCTTATTTAATTAACACACACAATCCAACATTCAATTCTAAATTCAAAATTAATTCCCAAATTAATTACATAACTTAATTCAATTCATTAATTAAGATAGTTGACTTGGTATTTAAAAGGGGTGCGGGTGAGTTACATATTAAAATCACGAGAGGGAGGTTAAAAGGGATTTGAAGGGGTGGGGATCGTGTGGGCCCCACTTCACTAATATCTTACGTAGTGGAGTTATTATATTAGTGGGTCCCGCTTCAACCACCAAGCATAGGTTTAAACTACCTAGAATATAAATAAAATTGTAGCACAATATTTTATTTCATTCTTTAGTTAACCCATTATTTAATAACCTCACCCGAGAAACGCAACTCCGGAAAAGGTGTTCCTAAGCAATTAACGGTGTTGTGGTTTCATTGTTGCCCTCGGATTTCGATTCCGAGCACCGATTTAAAAGTTAGGAAAACCCGCTCGTTCGTTCACTGAATGTACCCGAGCTAAACTTCAGAAATTGATTTTGGGCACACCGGGCCTCGAAATTAGGTGCCATCAGAAACTGCGTTCTTGTAAAATCCCAAAGAAAATTAAGAAAAAATTTCACTTGAATTTTATGGGTCTTCACATTACTCCCACCTCAGGGCTTTACGTCCCCATAAAGATATATCATAAACTAGGGGAACAAAACTGGGTACTGAGCACGCATCTGAGCCTCCCGCTCCCAAGTGCTCTCCTGGAGGTTCTCGTGCTGCCATCTGATGCGCACTAGAGTAATCGACCACCCACATATGACCCGCTCCTGTCGATCCTCGATCTCCACCGGGACCTCCACAAATATCACCCCATCGTCAAGGTCTAGCTCCCCATGGTCGATGATATGTGTTGGGTCGTGCACGTATCTCCTCAGTTGAGATACGTGGAAGACGTCATGCACCCGGTGCAATTGAGGTGGTAGAGCCAGGTGGTAAGCCACCTTGCCTATCATGCTGAGGACCTGGAATGGTCTGATGAAGCGTGGAGACAACTTGTCGCCTCGGCCAAATATCCGTAATCCACGTCTAGGTGAGACCCGTAAAAAGAGGTGGTTGCCATCCTCGAACTCTAGTGGTCTCCACCTCCTGTCAGCATAAGACTTTTGTCGGCTCTGAGATATCCTCATCCGCTCCTGGATGACCTGGACCTTCTCTGTCGTGGCCTGGACCATCTCTGGTCCCACAAGTGCTGACTCCCCTGGGTCTGTCCAGCACATAGGTGATCTGTATGGTTGGTCGTAAAATGCCTCATATGGTGCCATCCCGATGGTGGAGTGGTAGCTGTTGTTGTACGCGAACTCCACCAAGGGTATGTGGTCCTCCCAGCTGCGACCAAAATCGAGGACACATGCATGGAGCATGTCCTCAAGAGTCTGAATGGTCCTCTCCGTCTGACCATCTGTCTGAGGGTGAAAGGTGGTGCTCAGACGTAGCTGCATCCCGAATGCCTCATGCAACCCCTTCCAAAGCCGGGAAGTAAAGAGAGAATCTCGATCAGAGACGATAGGTGATGGCACACCATGAAGTTGTACAATCTCCTATACGTAGAGGCATCCAAAGCTCTCTACTAAACCCTGCTCTCTGATGGGTAAGAAGTGGGCCGACTTGGTGAGTCTGTCGACAATCACCCAAATGGAGTCGTGACCTCTGGAAGTGCGTGGAAGTCCAGTCACAAAATCTATAGATATCTCATCCCACTTCCACTCCGGGACCTCCAAGGGATGTACCAAGCCTGCTGGTGCCTGGTGCTCCGCCTTCACCTACTAACAGGTGAGGCATCGAGAAACGAACTCAGCTACAGTCATCTTCATACCCGGCCACCAGTGATGTCGTTTGAGATCCTAGTACATCTTTGCCACTCCTAGATGTACCGCTAAAGGGGAAGTGTGAAACTCTCTCAGCACCTCCTCCTGTAAAGAAACTAGTACCATGGTACGTCCTCTGAAAAGGACGACGTGCTCTCCTCCTACAGAGAATCCATCAGGTGTTTGTCCTGAGGATATCTGCGCACGCCGCGTCTCATAGTCAGCGTCCCCACGCAGTGCCTCTCTGACCCGCTGCAGTAGTGGATGAGTGACTATGAGTGATTGAAGAAATGCTTCACCATCTCTATCCACGAAGGATATCTACAAAGCGGCTAGCTGCTCCGTCGCCTCCCCGATTAGCTGACTACCCGTTCTCCTGCTGAGACCATCGGTAACTACATTCCCCTTTCCAGGAGTATAGACTATCTCAAAGTCATAGTCCATGAGGAACTCGATCCATAGCCGCTGTCTCAGATTCAGGTCCTTCTGCGAGAAGATGTATCTGAGACTCTGGTGGTCATAGTAGACTGTAAAGCGCTCGCCCATCAGATAGTGTCGCCACATCTTCAGAGCGAAGACCACTACTGCTAACTCCAGGTCATGGGTAGCATAGTTCTTATCATTTTGCCTCAACTAACGTGATCCATAGGCGATCACGGCCCGCTCCTGCATCAGGACACATCTGAGTCTGGTCCCTGATGCATCGCAGTAGACTACGTACCCTACTCCCTCCTCTGGTAGCCTCAAGATAGGTGTGCTATTCAATCTCTGTCTCAGCTCCTGGAAGCTCTGCTGACATCTGTCTGACCACACGAAGGGTTTCCCCTTCTTCATCAAAGCTGAGAGTGGTTCCTCAACTCTAGAAAAGTCTGGCGCAAATCTCTGTTAGTACCCAGCTAGACCCAAGAAACTCCGCACCTTCGTCACGCTCCTGGGTGTCTCCCAAGCTAGCACTCCCTCGATCTCTGCAGGATCCACTGCAACTCCCGCCTCAGATATGATGTGTCCCAAGAAGTGGAAACCATGTAACTAGAACTGAAACTTCGAGAGATTTCCATAAAGCTGGTGCTCTCGGATTGTGTCCAGCACAACCCGCATGTGGTAGGCGTGCTCCTCCACAGTGGTCGAGTATATCAAAATGTCATCGATGAAGACCATGAAAAATCGATCGAGGTATGGCTGAAAGATCCTTATCATGAAACCCATGAACACTGCTGGAGCATTGGTTATGCTAAAAGGCATAACCAAGAACTCATATTGGCCATACCGACATCTGAAGGTCGTCTTCTGCACATCCTCGTCTCGAACTCTGAGCTGATGATAGCCTGATCTAAGGTCTATCTTTGAGAACCACCGTGATCCCTTGAGCTGATCGAAGAGGTCGTCAATCCTTGGTAGTGGATACTTGTTCCTCACGGTCACCTGGTTCAAGCGATGATAGTCGACACATAGTCGCAAGCTCCCGTCCGCCTTCTTGGCAAACAATATCGGGGAAGCCTAGGGTGAAACACTGGGTCGGATGAATCCTTTGCTCTGCAAGTCCTCCGGTTGTACCCGTAGCTCTCGAAGATCATCGGGGGCCATCCGATATGCTAGGGTGGATATCGGGGTTGTCCCGGGGTACAGGTCAATAAAAAAGTCTACCTCTCTGCGAGGAGGTAGTCCTGAAACATCGTCAGGAAAAACGTCTGCATACTAATCCAGCACTACAGGAAAACTCGGACTCCACACGTCAACTGCTCCTAGGATGAGGCTAGCCAAATGATGAGTGATGGGTTCTCCTCTCCTCTACGTGAGTCCATCCTGCATTGCAAAGGCTCCCTTCTCGCCAGTGAAGGTGAACCTGCTCCAATCGGTGCGAACACACTGCACCTTGCGCCTAATACAGTCGATCTGAGCATGGACTGTAGATAACTAATCCATGCCCAAGATGGCGTCGTAAGGCCTCGATGCCGCTATAAGAAGATCCCAGCCAAAGCTCTCTCCTCCTAGAGTAAGCTCACACTACCGGAACCAGTGCATAATCATCGATTCTGCTCCTGTAAGAGTCTCTAGCCGTAAGGATCGAGTCAAAGGATCTGTCGGAATCTTCGGGCACCGAACAAGGGAGCAGCAATAAAAGAATTACTCACTCCTGTTTCTATAAGAACTTTAGCAAGGGTGGAGTAGACACAGATAGTACCTCGAATCATCTCTGGCGCACCGTGGTCATAGGCCTCTGCTGCCTGAAGCTGATCCTGTCTCTGCCCGCCAGCTCCCTGTGGTCGGGGTGGACCTCCTAGTGGTAAAGCCTCAAAGCGTCGTCCACCACCTGCTGCTCGGCCAGCTCCCCTGCCTCATCCACCTGCTCTCGGCGGACCGCCACAATCGACCATCTTCCTATGCCCGGGTGGCCTCTCAACCATCTGCTTCTCCTCTGCACGGCGGGTCAGGCAGTCACGATCCATGTGGCCCTGCCCACCGCATGCGTAGCACTGCCTTCTCCTCGGAAGGCTGGCTCTACACCGTGTGCCCCACACCTCTGAGCCAGTGTCCTGAGGTCATTTTTCTGATGGTTTGGTCTTCCTGGACCCCTGTGACATCCATCGACTGGTAGCTGCAGACGACTCTGCTACATGTCACCCTGTGGTAGGTCTCGCTGCAGGCCTAGGCTCAGTAAGAAATCTCTCCATGAGAAGAGCTTTCTCCAGTACTCCTGCCTTTGTCGGAATGCTGAGGGAGATCATTGATGCCCTGATCTCGTGCCTCAGTACCTGGTCGAAGGTCCAGGCCCGGAAGAATGGCTCTCGTACCATGTCCATCGAATAGTGCGAGATATCGGTAAATCTCACCGAGTACTGGGCGATCGTCATACTGCCCTGCCGCAGTTGTAGTATCTCCTAGATGCGCACCACGCGGGGGTGGCTGGAACGAACTTCTAGAGGAAGAGGCTCTCAAAGTCCGTCCAGAGGAGAGATGCCTCATCGTGCACCTAGAGAATCAAGCTCCACCATCTTCCTACTGCCGCGTGCAGGAGACTCGCTGCAAGGATCACCAAGAGGTCTGTTGGTGTCCCTACCAACCTGAAAACTCGCACAACCGCCTCCATCCAATCCTCGGCTGCCTGAGGTTCCGTCTCCCCGCGGAACCTGGGCGGTCTCTGACGCTGAAACACATACAGTGCACTAAGGCGACGTGCACTCTCAGCGGCTGGGGATGGTATCATCAGTGGCTCGGTAGGTAGAGGTACCGCCAGTGCCTCTGCTGAAAAAGGGCCCTGCACCGAGGCCTCGTTGCTCGGTGGGCTGTCGTCTCGCACAAATCTCGAAACCCTAGCTGGCTGCCGTCGTGGGGCCATCCTGAAAAGAAATAGGTGAGTCATGGTCAAAACAGTATACCTGGTGAGCTGACACAAAGTAATCACAAAGAAAACTTTTTAACACAATGCAATCAATGTTTTCATGCATTGAGTAGGAAATCAGAGGTCAGGGTCCTGGTGTACGGATACGTCTTCCGCCGCACCAACACTGGACTCCTTGGACTGATAACCACACTCAATACCCTTAACATTATTTCTTCACATAGAAGAAAGATTAGAGTCCAGAGTTCTGTGGTAGAACTGAACTCCTCTGATACCAATTTGTCACGACCCGTCCTCGGGACCTGTGCCGTGACTACCCCAAGCCCGCCTCCCATTGGACAGGGGATGGCGACTAGCACCAAGGCATAAATCCCGACAAAAAGGGGAATTCATTGCCTTTATAAAGTAAACAAACACCACAGAGTAATCAAGCAGAAGTAAACACTAAGTAAAACTGGGTACAATAGTAAGTGCGGAAAGAAAATGGGCCAGAATACAATCCCAAACTGAAAGTAAAGTACATCTGGAAAGAAAGTATAGCAACTGAAAGTAAATCAGAAACGTCGAGTCGTCCACTGGAAGTCCCACCTGAAGGGTGGGTACAGATAACCTCCTCAGCTCCTCGGGTCCAACCGTCTACTCCGTGTACGTCCCACCCAGTGTTCCACCTCCAGGTACCGACTTGATCGACGAGCCTCAACCACGAACAGCGATGTCCATTGTCTGCATCCAACACAACGTAGTGCGGGCATAGCCCATGCAGGGGTGAGTATAGGCTACTCAGTAGAGACCCCGAGACCCTCGAAGGTCTCCCAGAATCCACAAAGGATAATCCACAAAGGAAAGATACAATCACGAAGTAACAACCAACACTACTTAGGTATATTCCCATACATATACCTAAGTCATCAATTCTTGTTCAGATCCAACATCCGAGCCCAAGTTTGATCACGTCCATATAGGAGTACAACCCAATCCACACAGGATAACACAACCCAATCCACATAGGAAAGAAAGTCAATCATATCTAAGATATTGATTGAAAGTCAAGACTCAGCTCACACAGGTATACTTCTCCATAAGGTGATAGAGATGATCAGATGTAGCCACTGATTCACCTAAGCTGGGACCCACGTAGGATACTAAACCAGCTAAGCTTTCGGACTCACATAGGATACAGACCAACTACTCTGTCGGACCCACGTAGGATAGCAAGAACAGAGTCAAACACTACCAGACCCACGTAGGATACAAGAACAGTAGTCATCGTCGTCGAACCCACGGAGGATTTCAGTATGGTCTTCATCGCTGTCAAACCCACAGAGGATTTCAGTGCAGTCTTCATCGTTGTCGAACCCACGGAGGATTTCAGTACGGTCTTCATCGCTGCCGAACCCATGGAGGATTTCAGTGCAGTCTTCATCGTCGTCGAACCCACGGAGGATTTCAGTACGGTCTTCATCGTTGCCGAACCCACGGAGGATTTCAGTGCATTCTTCATCGCCATCAAACCCACGGAGGATTCCAGTACGGTCTTCATCCCTACCGAACCCACGGAGGATTTCAGTGCAGTCGTCGTCGCAGTCACAACCAGCTCTAGGGTTCCCGCACACAGCATGCTCGATTCCGGGAGGGTTCGCTCCACGAGCCAAGGGGGTCGATACATCAACTAACACGTAGTCTGGAGTTTATGTATCTCAAAGTTCTGTCTCGACAAGAGGAACTCAACGTGACAGACGGCGCGTCAATCGGACGCCCGGTCTGAGAGTTATTGGCTTTTTCGTTCTAGGGGCCCGGTTGGTTTTTAAGTCAAAACCAACCCGACCACACTCCAACTGCATCCAAACCGCGAGCGGAGTAAGCCAAAAGGTTCGTCTCATTAATAGGAATCCAAAAAAGTCGATAGCACGTCAATCGGACGTCCGGAGCTCAAGTTATAAGTGTTTCCGCACTGAGGGCCCGGTTGGTTTCGTGTTCAAACCAACCCGGCCATACCCAAAGTTCTCCAAAACCTTGAAGGTAATATACCAAAATGACCATCTCAATCCAAGGATCGCATCGCAACTAACGGTGCGTCGATCAGAGATCCGTAGCCCAAGATACGGGCAAAAGAACAAACCTGTCCGGTTTTAGGGGGTTTTGGGCCCGGACCGACCCGGTCCGAGACCCCCCTGGGTCGGCCCCGAACTGGGTCGACCCACCCCAGGTCCAGGTCCAGACCATTAGGGCGCGGCCCGGTGCAGCCGGTTGGCCCAGCATGGGTGCGCCCCGCACGGCCAGCTCGGTGCTGGCCGAGCCGTTGCGGGGAGGGGGGGGGCGCTGCCCCCTGATTGGAACCACGGCCCCCACATGGGGGTCGCTCCCTTTTTTCCAGCTGGGGGTTACGACCCCCGGGCTTCTTGGAAACCAGCAAGTTTGACCGGCCGGTGAGTCACTGCCGGACCCCCTGCGGGTCCTGCCCTCCTTGCTCTGGTGGCCGGCGGTTCCGGCCGCCACTCCCCACACCACCGCGGCCATAGGCCACAGCCTTGTCCGACCGGCGCGGCGCGACTGCGCCCCACCCCTCCGCTGTAGACCCACTCCGGTCGCGGGCTCTTCATGGTTCTCAGGCGCTGCGCGATGGAGCCGTGGCTTCGTTCGGCCTCAACGGCGCTGCGCTTCTTCTTTGTTTCCGCGCGGTGTCGTTGCACCGCGCTACCATTAATCGTGCCACGACAAACACAACATCAAAAGGGGGAGCAGGGGTCGGTCATGTTCGTGCGGTCTGACCTACTCCCGTTAATCCAATATCAAGCGAATTAAGAATTAGACGTTTGGGCGGCAATGAAAATTCATGAACCAAAATCAAACCCCTACCTCGATGAATTCGTCGAATGAGGTTTGTTGCGGAAAGAGACATCACGGAAGACGGCGTCGTAGAAGGAGGATCGTCGGCATAGTGGTACAAGGCGTCGTGGAGAAGAGGACCTTCGGCGTCGCGGTACACAGCATCGCGTCTTCGATCTCTGGGGAACTAGCGTTCTTCGTCTTCTTCCATCAGAGGCCGACGTTCTTCGTCATTCTTCGCATTCTCCAACGAAGAAGATGAAGATTCGAAGGCTTTGAGAAATTCCTCTCCCAATCCTTCTCGCACAACGAAAACTAACCCTTAATGAAATAAGACTTTGTCTTATTTAATTAACACACACAAGCCAACATTCAATTTGAAATTCAAAATGAATTCCCGAATTAATTACATAACTTAATTCAATTCATTAATTAAGAGAGTTGACTTGGTATTTAAAAGGGGTGCGGGTGAGTTACATATTAAATGCACGAGAGGGAGGTTAAAAGGGATTTGAAGGGGTGGGGATTGTGTGGGCCCCACTTCACTAATATCCTACCTAGTGGAGTTAGTATATTAGTGGGTCCCACTTCAACCACCAAGCATAGGTTTAAACTACCTAGAATAGAAATAAAATTGTAGCACAATATTTTATTTCATTCTTTAGTTAACCCATTATTTAATAACCTCACCCGAGCAACGCAGCTCTAGAAAAGGTGTTCCTAAGAAATTAACGGTGCTGCGGTTTCATTGGTGCCCTCGGATTTCGATTCCGAGCACCGGTTTAAAAGTTAGGAAAACCCGCTCGTTCGTTCACTGAACGTACCCGAGATAAACTTCAGAAATTGATTCCAAGCACACCGGGCCTCAGAATCCGGTGCCGTCAGAAACTACATTCTTGTAAAATCCAAAAGAAAATTAAGAAAAATTTTCCCTTGAATTTTACGGGTCTTTATAAATTCAAAGGGTTGATCACCCTGGGCCCCTGATCTCTGATGACTCACATCCTTAGATTCAACCTTTTGATGTTTGTCTTCTTAGCAGAATGAGTCTCTAAAGGAGGTGGTAAGGAGGAGTAATCCCTCCTACCCTTACTCCTCTTATTGCTCCTATTCTCCTTTGGGATTGAAGCTTCTCCTGCCGAATGACTGATTTCAGCTACATTGAACATATTCACGCGTCCCTAGTCTCTCTCAGGAGGGATAATATGTTCAAAGTTCAACCCTACCTCTGCATGACCTTCAAATTTCTTTCTCAAGTGAATTGAGGATCGGTTCCTTGAACTCGATCCCCCTGCTTTCCTAGCACTGGACTAATATTCCACCTCTATAACTGTCCCTTGCATCTCCTTCTGTAAAATATCACAACCCAGTTCAAACACCTCGACAGGGGAATCTTCCTCACCATCTACCATCTACACTATGACAACAATACTTCCAAACCCCTATGATACCCCTCGAATCGCATCCTACTTAATAGAACCTCCCTCCCTTACACTGTCATTGTGAAGTAGTGAAGAGGGAGGGTTGGCAAGGTCCATTTTCAACCTACTAAAAATATAATCTATTGTTGGGTTGTCCTAAGGCATCAATACCTTATGTATAGATGATCGAGATCATGGTTCCAAGCCAGACCCTTCCTCAATAACGGCTCTGTGAAATCTTGGACAAACAGAAGGCTTATCCTCTATAATTGATTCTTTATCCTATGCCACATGCCCCTTACCTCTTCCATTGTTACTCGTCAAAGAGGAACGATACCCCTTATGACAAAATTACAATGAGTCACCTAGATGCTTGTATCCCAAGCAGAAGTTCATCCAGGTTTCATAGACAACCCGATGATTGTAGCGGTATTCCTCACCCACAGTAATCCACACATATTCAAATGGATCTATTAACACATCCATTTCAACACAGGTGCGAGGATTAATAGGGAAACAAAAACATTTGGTTCTACTATCCAAACAAATATATATACCTATTATGTTTCCTAGAATATGCAAAATAGTAGGATTTTGAAAAGGAAGGGAGAGATTAGGGAAGCTAACCCATGTCGCCAAAGAAGGAGGATCCCCCTTCATATGTAGATCGAAGAACCCCCTAAGAAGGATGAATCAAAAACCATTAAAGCTACTAGGTGCACTTGACCAGGCCTTAATGAGGTCTGCCTCCGATGAAAAATGGATCATAATTTGGCAACTATCTAGGAGACCCACAGGCGCCCTATTTTGTAAGTCCCAAGTGTTGAAGACTTTTCTATCGAACAAGTTGACTGAGGGACATCATTGGTAAAATCTAGAAACTAAAGAATGATTCAAAATATTAGACTATTCTGAGAACTCTGCAGACTAAATCTGAAGGTTAGAGCACCCATCAAGCAAATACGATACTTTCAATCCGAGTGAGACTTGAGGGAAAGAAGGTAGAAGATCAGGATTTGAAAAGAGAATAAAGGATGAGGCCGCTCCTTTAAAGGAAGCCAATGGTCCCTCAACCATCGATGGGGGGTGGATCGGCATAGAGACCATTGTAGTCACAGAGAAGAACTAGGGTTCTTCGGAAGGAGCGGTCCGAGTGAGCCACGTCTCTATTACAGTATGAATTTTTTCATTGCGGCGTGAATCACATCATTATAATGTGGCTATATATCATCTTCTAAAGTTAATATTACATAGCACTATTTCTATTCTGATCTAATCCATTTCATCATGGTTTAGTCCTATATGATATCCACATAATATCTCCTCAAACCACTTTTAACTCTTCCAATGATTTTACTTGTTAAAATGGATTAGAAAAAAATCATAACATATCTCTATGGGATTTAACATTCTCCAAATGGTTTTAACATTTTCCCATTATTAAGATCAAATAACCTTTGTTTCAACAATTGAAAATATTTCATCTGGTGAATGATAGGTGTTAATTGAACATTCCTTTACTAAATGAATTTTATGGAATTTAAATGGATGTTGTATTTAGGGAGAGAAAATCTAAGTTGAAAGTCTTTAAGAAGGATATTATAGAGTTGTCATCATTTGAAATACTAAACATATCATTGAAATGTAATCAATTTTATTTTTAGTTGTATAATTTTTTTATATTTATTTGATGTTTCTAATAACATTTTTTAATTAGTTGACAAGAAACAACATCAATTTATAGATTTGTATGATAAAAACTACTATATAATAGTAGAAAATTGGCACTATATTTTATCAACGATTCTTATAAATTTATATAAAATTTTGCTTTTATCAGTGATAAAAATAATCAATAATAAAATTCAAGTTTTACAAGTGCTATTACTAGCACTGATAAAAGTTTACTTTTATGAGAACTTATTTAATCAATAATAAAGGAAACTTTTATCATCATTTTATTTAGCACTAATAAAATATTTATTTATTTATTTATTAATTGTTTATATTATTTATTAAAATTAAATCTATTTAAATTAATGTATAATATAATTTAATTAAACATTAAATGTTTTATAAATTTTCAAATTAGTTTTTATATATTATTGATATTATTTTATATATATGTCATACTCAAATCTCAACCATCATGTTTATTATCACCCTCAATTAAATTGGGGGTGGATTCTGATGGGATATTGTCAACATTGATATGTAAAGGGGAACCACCACTCGATGGCGGAAGGTATGGTCGTTCGATGATTCCCAGACTCGTCATGAAGGCTAATATGATGGTGGTGATGGAACGGTGCATGTGTACATGGCCATGGTGGAGGTGGTTTTTTAATGGGTTAGTTGTGTATCTCTCAACATCTGAGGGAATGCAGTTTTCTAAAATCAACTTTCCATTGCGGTGAGGGAGCATGCATGATGGATAAGTGTTGTGGCTGGAAAAAGCCTCTCATTTCGGTGGAGCATGCAATGATTGGGTGAGGCAGTGGCGAGTAGGCACTGATGGTGGTTATTCATTGATGGTCATAGGGGTGTGATGACATTGTTGGGCTACTGCTGGATCCATATCCAAATGATTAATCCCTTATGGGCTCACTAAAATTGGGCCTATTGTATGGTTATGGGTGGGCCTTTGACCTTGGATTTGGGGGCCTTCAAGGGCCATTATACTAAATAGGGTGTATGAGCATATATATAATGTATAAATAAGTGCCTGATGGGTGGGTTACCCCTTGTGGGGGGGAGGGGGTATAACCTGCCATTCCGGCCTGTGGGTGTGTAGTGTGTGTGTATTTCATTGTAATTGCCTCCCAAAACACCTTATATATACATCCTTCAAATGTAATTAATATAATATTTATAAAATATATATAAAATATATATTATATATATACACATTTTTTTAATATATTTTTAAAATCCGAAATATTTTTCATATGAGTATAATAATAATTTTTTGGCATATATAATTTAAAAGACTTTAAAAATATAAATAATAAATTAAATATACATAGTAATGAATAATATTTTTTAAATAGAGTTAAAAATAAATTTAATAAATAATTTTGTTTATGTAATTAGTAATATATATTTTAAATTTTTTTCTGCAAATAAAATTATTTTTAATATAATTATAAATTTATATAATTAATGATATATTTTAAAAAATATTAATTCATTTATATAAATAATAATATTTCCAACATTATTTATAATTTTTATATGTAACTAAAAATTATTTTTATATTTATATAAAATTATATATATATATATATATATATATAATTAGTAATTACTGTAAATATTTTGTGTTGTACACAATTATTAATTTATTAATGTTCTAGAAGTTATAATAAACGGACACAACATACACACCCTTGGGACATAAAGGACAGGACACACCCTCTTTCAAGGATTGAACCACTCTATAGCTGACACGGTAAAATTTTATGGCTCGAAGGCCCTGTGGCTTGAAATTCATTATATGGTCTGAAGGATCCATCTTATAAGCCCAATGGTGACCTACCTATGTCCTGTGCTACCCCAACATATTCCTAATTCTGCACCCATGCCTATGAAATCACCTGCTTCAGTGACTGCATCGTCGACTATAAATGTCCCATTAAATTTTAATTTTTTAAAATTAATAATATATTATGTAAAACATTAATACATTTATAATTTTAATGTAATTGACTAAAAAATATAACATTATTAAATATTTAATTTATAATATTTAAAAATAATAAAAATATTTTATTATTTTAAACATAATTAATAGTAAATTAAATATTTACATTTATATAAGTTTGATTACACCCCCACCACATAATACAACGCGTGGAAAGAAATTGTAGTAAGCTTGTAGACCCAGAGACTTGAATTATTATTAATATTAAATATTTTTTTTATTTACATAATAAATAATTTTTTAAATATTATTAAGAAAATTTAAATACATTTAATAATTATTAATGTTATATATATATAATTATTATATACATTTAAATAAATAGTAATTAAGTGAAATTTTTTTATTTAATTATAATTTTCAATATTTTTATATTTATTTATTCTTTTATAAAATTAATAATATATAATAAACCATATTTACACATTTATATAATTAATAATATATTTTAAATGAGATTAATCATATTGTAATATAATTATTAATTATTAATCTTTTTATATAATTACTCATATATATGGATATGTAAATTTTTTTCTTTTGGGATTTATTGGTGCTAATAGTATCACTCTTAAAGTCTCACATAAGATTAAATGACTATTTAGGAATCTTATGTATGATTAAAATTGTTCTTTTGGAAGCTACATAAGATAAAACTATGCAATTTTTCAGTGTTAAAATTAGAATTTCTAAAAGATACTTTTATCAATGCTAACAACAGCATTGTTAAGGGATCATATAAGATTAAATGGACTTTTGAGAAGCTTACATAGGATTAAAATGGATCTTTGAAAAGATATATATGGTTAAATTGTGCATTTTATCACTCTTTGAATTAGTTCTCATAAAACTCCTTTTATATTCACTAATATTATCACTAATAATATGTCACTTTACATCGAATTTATTTTTAGTGTAGATAAAAAAAATTCATTTCTTTTTAAGAAGTACTAATAAAAGTTTTTGGTTCTTTTTAAGACTACCCAATTTGTGTCTCTAGTCAACCTAGTTCCTCAAGCCTTCGTGAAATCCTACCTATGCCAATCAATCTATCTAACCTTTTGAAAGATTTGAGTTCAAAAGCCTAAGGAATGCTATTTGAATATTTTTTTAAATGATTACTGAGTTTTTCATATTTTTTATCGAATTTTCACCACATTTCCCGAATGGCCCAAAGTCCTTTTCTTATTTTTATTATAGATAATCCCCCTTGTAAGGGTTGAAGGGGAACCCGTACATGACCCGTAGGCCCAAGGTACAAGGCCCGACGTGACCCGCAATACATAACCCGAAGGCCCAGAGGCATACCATGCCCATTACATGACCTGTAGGCCCAGCCCACTAGAATTGCCCCTCCACAGCATCTTGAATCATTGATCTCCTTAGCTCCCCACCTTGAATTGTTGATCGGCTAGCATTGCCCTGTACAAAGCTGCATGGTGCCTGGTCCTGATGGCGGCTGTCATACCCTTTATTTCTTCCAATCTGCTTAGGCCCAAACCGGTGGCCTGAAGGCCCAAATCAGGTGAATAGTTCCGGCTGCTACAGTACCGAATAGTAACTGCTACAGTAGTGCTGCAGTAACTCAGAAATTCACCTTCACCCAGTTTTAAACCCGGGTCTCTTGTATTCCAAGAAGGAGCCCTTACCACTCAAGTACAGGCTCATTGGCTTTCACCACATTGATATTTCTATATTCACCACTATTCTTTAATCTACTAATAGTTATTTTCTTATGAATTTTAAAAAATATATTTATAGTATTTGAATTAGGTTGTAAAATATAATGATTTCTCAATCAATCATGCATTGGTTATTTGATTATTTTTTGGGTTTTTCTTTCTATAAACATCTATCAATACTATCACTAATTCTCTAATTTTTTTATTGTTCCTCACATAATCTTCTACAAATATTTATTTATACACACACGCATATATATATATATGTATGTGCAGGGGGTCATATGTTTTTATATGTATAAATATGTATATATGTTTTTATTTATGTATGTGTACATATTTATATGTGTGTGTGAGGAAAATTTTATATATTTATATATAAATAGACACATATACACATAATAGTCACTATTCTCATTAAATTTAAACTTATTTCTTATATACTTCATTATTTTATATATCATAATTTTTAAGCATATTCTTTAAATTTATAGTTTATACTTTGAAATTTTTTCTTTCTATAGATATATATATATATATATATATATATATAAACACACACACATGTGTAGTTATTTTCTTACACACAGACACATAACTATAATAGTTTGGGGAGGTGGATTTAAATGAAACAAAGATAATTACTACACTTACATGTACTTGGGGAGACTTGGTACTAATATACCACGCAAGAACCCTAAAATGAAAAACCACTAGGTTATTCCCCAAGGGTAAAACACACACACACACACATGTAATTATACATTTATAGACAGATATTTAATTTATATATATATATATATAATTATATTTATGTATACCAATTTTATTATATATATATGTTTTTCAATGTAATATAAATTTTTTGATTTATATATTTTATTTTAAATAAATTATATATGTATGCATTATAATTTACAAGTATATTTTTTAAAATTTATACTATATAAAATTCACACATTTAAAAAATGATACATTATATATACCTTCAATGTATTTATTTTTTTGTTAAATATGAATATTATTGAACTAAATAGAATGAATATTGATAATGGATGAATTATAATCATATGAAAAATTTTATAAGGATAAGGTTATAGTGTTCATTATGTTTACAACATAGCATTTAAATAACCCTTCTCAAATAATTCACCCATGTTTACATTATTGTTATTTAGGGAGAATTTGTATAGATGAGTTAAAAGAACACTTGATCTATAACAGAATATATTGAAGTATAAAATGTTTGAACAATCCTGGGGAACAAGTGAATATACCTAGTGATTGAGATAGCACTATCATTTATGAATCATCTTATATGAGGACAACTATAAATAATGATGTAGATTTTATTAATAAAAAGACAATGGTAGTTGAATATGACCTTTGTGATTATCTAAATTTGTTTGAGAAGTTAACGAGATATGAAAAAGATTCCAATTTATGCTAGTTTTACTAAATATACAACATTTTTAGTATCACATAAGTTAAATAATTTTAAATATGGAAACATTTAGAGAGAAACTAGATTTATAGAACTACTTTCTCTATTTAATGATATGTTATTAGATGGTAATGAGATTCCTTAACAAACATATGATGTTAAGAATCAATTATGTTCAATGGATGTGATCTTTGAAAGATTAGTTGTTTATCTAAATGATTGTATATTTTTTAAAGGACCATTAATCACTTAAAAAATACACTAAGTTTGGTGCATCTTGATATAAGAAAGTTAAATCAAGTCTTTCTAAATATGTATGGTGTTTTAAAATAATTACAAGTATGAAAGTGAGGAGGATACAATACAACTGACATAGAATGAAAATATGATAATTAAATATGGAAAAATTCATCACTAAGTGGGATCTCCATAGTTGAATAAAATTGATCATGAGTATCTTGGATTGGAAATGAGATTTTAATCATCATTATTGTTCTATCTATTAATGGAATGAATCCTTTTGGTTTACAAAGTAACACTCATAGTTAATATCTAGTTATGTTGGTAAATTATATATTTCCACCATAGTTATGCATGAAGTCCAAGTAAATTATGTTGTATCTACTTATATTATGACTAAAACAACCTATCAATTATATTGATATTTATTTGGTTATATTTATCAAAGATTTAGAATTGATGTAGGATTCAAGGGTTACATTTTATTTTATTCATAGAAATAATGAGTTCATATTAGAAGACTTGTTGTTTCGAATGATAAATGAATTTTCTTCTTATATAAATATTTGTGGATAAGGAATTAATGGAATGTTAGGGTGTCCCGTTTCTGAAGAAGTAACATACTAAGTTAGGTTTAAACATTCCTTGAAGATAGTGTTTTTGTTAAATCATAAATTTTTTACCTCTACAAAATAAATACCAGTAATAGAAAACAGAATTCGATGGTTATTCGAAAAAATATAGAATATCTTATCCATTAACAGACGATGAATAATTTTAGAAATTAAAAGTTATAATTTCCATTTTTTATAAACCCATTTTAAAAAGTTTACTAAAATGGATTGGGAAAAGTATTCTATTTTTTTAATGTATCATATTGGAATTGTTTATATATTATTCATTTTCTTGATATCATGCAGGTAGGGAAAAATATGTAACAATTTCATTGGAACATTACTAAATTAACCTCAAAAAATAGTATTAAGGCTAGGTTTGGCATGATTTATATGGGGATAAGGGATGATTCAGTTATAGTGAAGGGTGAAAGATGAAATTTTATTCCTTTAATGTTTTACACTCTTTATAGACAAGGTAGATTTCAATTTTACAAATTCCTTAATATTGTAAAGGTTCTAAAGTCATATTCATCAAATATCTATAATATCATGTCAATGGACTATTTGACGTTAAATGGATTGAAATCACATGAATTACATGTTGATGCATGATTTAATGCATGTTTCTTTACATTTCATTCTACCTAAAAATATTTGACACTCATTAACTAGGGTTTTCTTTGTTTTCAAAGATATGTTTTTTGGAAATTATACACCCTTGGAAGTTTTTAACTATGGAAAATAAAATTTGTACCATATTATGTGAATTAGAGATCTTCTTCTCAACAATAATATTTTATATAATGGTTCACCGAGTTAAATAGATCTGACTATGTGGTCCTGTACATTATAGATGGATGTATCCTATTGAATGTTATATTAATATTTTGAAATTATACATAAAAAATTTTAAGCTATCCAAAATTCTTTATTATAGATATATATTATTAAGGAAACCATTGAATTTTGTACCAAATTCTTATATAATATGGATAGCATTGGTATCCTAAAATCACATCATTCTAAGATCCTTATGGATGAAGGAAATTTTTTAAGAGATGTTTTCATAATTATTATTACATAGTGGGGGAAGGATCACCTTTATATTTTACATAACAGTATAGAGGTTGGTCCATATTTTTAATCTCACAAATAAAATATTAGTAATTTGAATCTATCAAGGGTTGAAATGTGAATATTAAACACACATAATCTATATTTTATTGTATGGTTTTGAGACAATATTTTTTAGGATTTATCTGAAAACCAGAATTCAATTTTAGAATGAATTTGATGGATAAAAAAAGTATTAACTGTACATGTATTCTGTTACCATGGTTATATAATTAATAGTTATACATTCTACACAAAGTATTAATATAAATGTATTATAATGAAAAATAGTGGAGGAACTCTTGTAGTGAAAGTGATGAATTTATCAATACCAAGGATCTAAATCCAATTTATATGAATATGTCATTTTTTTTAACCCTCAAAAAATATTAGAGTTGCGTTATACAACATTCTAAGGGCATATTTTTTAGGAAAATAGGTTGATAACAAAGGTAATTTTGAAATTGATGAAGTTGGATATGTGAAAGTGAATTTCAATAAGAGTACTAGGATGAACCATTCATATTGGAATCACAGGTAGTAAATTAACTTTATTCCTTGAATCTAACAAACATAAATTATTCAACTATTTTTTTTGTTGACTAAAACAATTATTGGGTCAAATGAAATTCCATTTTGGTTGACCCTTTCATTGGGATGTCACAATCATTTATAAATGGTCTCAATGTATACTGTGTCATATATCTCAAGGAGGAACACAAATATGGGATTTTGATACTTAATAGAGGGTATAAGTCCCTTCAATATTTAAAAAAACAGATTTTAATGAATAGGTAAAATTTATCTAATTTTTTTATAAACAATATGTTTCCTCGTAAAAGTACATGTTCATTACTTTATTTATGTAAAATAAATTAAAATTTTCATTAATTGTAAAGATAATGGGTTCTTAACCTACTAATTTTGTCAATATAAAGAAACAACATAGTCAAAATGTTAAAATAGAGAAATTGTTTAAATTTGAACAACAATGTTCTGGAGTGAATTAGAAGAGGTTGGACCCGTGGAAAACAATGTTTTTTGTCAGTTTCAATTGATAAAATCCAATGAAAATAATGAAGAAACCCCAGAATATTCATAAAGATAATGTTTTAAAATTTAATATATAATTAATTTAAACTTGAATTACCTTGGATAGATAATTTTTCTTATTGTTAACCAATTTGGTAACTTCCCCCATAGTATCAATGTTGTGGTGTAGAATCCAAACTAGGATCTCTCTAGTTGTATCCACACATGCTCCCTGAATCTTGGTATGTCACCCTTGGTATTCCAGGTGCTAGTAAGAAGGAACCAAGTTCCTTGTGTAATTAATGATTGATAACAGTAATAAATCTCTTTATATTTAGATAATTCTATATTATTCTTGAGAGGGATGAAGTAGGTTTTTCTCTTAGGCTTAATATAATTCTTTAGAGTGAATTTATTTTTCAAAACTCCCTTTTAATTTAAAAATGATATAAATAAAATTATATACTTAGGTTTAAATAATTAATAATTATCTAAAATCAATTTATCTAATTATTTATTCTAAATATACCCCACATGAAATATAATAATATTATTATTACTATTATATTTTCATAAAAATCACTAAAATCAGGGATTAATATATCATCTTCAAAAGGTCCTTTAACGCATCCCAAAAAACCTCCTTGACATTTATCAAGAATTGAATAGTCAATATTTATTCAAATAAATAAATATCATTGTATTATTCATTAAATGAACAAGGTATAAATAAATATTATATTCACTCAATATTTAATATGTATTTAATATTCAAATCACATATATTCTAAACTTGAATAACCGATTATTAAAATTAAGTGATTAACTTGACTTAAATATTTATTATTCCATTATCTGAGAATAATATTTATTATTAAAATTAAATTCAAATAAAATATAACTAATATTATGGCTAAATTTAATGTGTGACCCTCTAGGCATATTTCTTATTGGAATTAGGAAAACTTACCTAAATTCCTAGAACAACATCTAGAAACACATCAAGGAACCCATGGAGAAATAAGTTAATGTCATAATGAAAACAACATCATAAGAATACTTTTGGGTAATATAATCCCATTATATTAATATCACATTAATCAGTATGCATACTTGTTTCATCAAATCATTTGATTGATATTTATTGACTCTATTAAAAAAATAATCGATGAACTACCATGTCAATGGATTTAATCAGATAGTTTCATTTCAATCAAAGGTGTATAGGTATATTTTTCCTCTAAATATTAAGTTAAAAGTAATTTTTTATCTTGTAAAATTAGTATCATATCAATAATAATTCACCCAATGTATTCCAAATCATTATGATCAGATGTTATCTTGTTATTCATCCATACATTAGTGCACATGATTCATGATATACATTAATAATAATCTCAAGTATAGGGACTGATACACATATCTTTAGATAGGAATATCTAATGAAACATAGAACATGTTGAATTATTATTATAAGTTTATCCTCATAACCCCCCTTCTTATTGATTTACAAGTGTGAACTTCATGAGAAGAAGTCTTAATGTCTTATTCACCTCAATATTCTGATATTCAAACATCATATGTCTATCATTCGATAGATGTTATCTAGACTATTGGATATATGATTAATAATATTTTCATAGAATCTATAGGTCCTCATTATAATAGGGAACTGATATAACTTTTCAATGTAACAAATACTCTATATAAATTACCATATTAAAGTTATACAGATGAACACTCATTATGTGATGTGATATTTTTTAATATTTTGGTAATATAAAGTAAAATATTAGTTGGTTCTATGGAAACAACTCCAATACACTTATAATTTTATGAGACCTAGGTACTGACAAATTTTATTTTTCTTTCTATCCCATAATATTAATGCTTATTCTGAGATAAGTCTTTATTCAATGGGTCCACCACATTCTAATATTTTGATATTCTTCTTATAATAACCTCACCCATTTGAGAAAAATATAATAATATATTATAATTATGAATTATATTCTTTATCCATTTATGTGACCTTAGATACTTGGATTGGACAACCACTATAGTATTATAGAAATATATAGTGATCACATATTTAATGTTGAGTATAAAATCAATATCTTGGGTGAAGTTTCACATAAAAACCATTTCATTATTTGTAGTAGAAACTACTATATATTCAAAATCTATCATGAAATTGGTGACCCCTAGTTTCTTATAACTATCCTAGCATATAACTCCTCAATTAAGGAAAAACACATATCCAAATTATGATTTAAGATCATTTGATCTATCTAAAAACTTGAATTTGTGTATCCCCTCACAAATTGTTCTTCATATCCTCCACATACTAAGAACACATCCTTTGTATGTATCAAATGATTCTTGATAGTATTTACCATCATCCAATATAAATCTCTTTAGTCTTCTTAATATCTTCCTACCATGATGAAGGAATATTCAACATCATGTATGGTATATATAATAGAATACATGATATATTCTATCACATATATATATGGGATTCTAATAATTCTTTCTCCGTCCTTTTTTATCTAAGGGAACATTTTATTAGAGAGATGTATACCATGTGAAATTGAAAATAATCCTCTATTGGATTGTTTCAAATTAAATATATTCAATACCTTGTCAATGAAAATACCTTAACTTAGTCCAAGAAACCTCTAAGAAAAATCATGATGGATATTCATCCATAAAATATAGTTTTTTTCACCTTATTATTTCATGGATAAATATTTTTTAACCATGTATTAACTAACTATAAGATTGGTATCTCACTTCCCATCCATAATATATCATCAACAAATCTACTATAAAAATTACTACACTCATACTAAACCTCTCATAGACATAGGGTTCACATTTATTCTTTAATAAACTAAATTATCTTATAAATTCATAAAAATGAATGTTCCATTATATTGATTTATGATTCAACACATAAATATATATTTGAAACTTTTCATTTCTTATTTTAATCCTTTTGAGTCACAAAAAATACTATTTTTTGTATAGACATCTTCCATAATGTTTCCATTAAGGAAATACATCTTGAAATCCATTTTCTAAATTTAAAAATCAATGTAATATTAAATGAAAAGTATAATTATAAAATATTTCATTATATCAATTAATAAAAAAAATTATCAAGTCTATTCCTTGACATTTTTTAAAATCTTTAAAAACTATTAATGATTTATAGGTGTTGACTTTAACATTCATTTTGAGTTTTTACCTGAATATCCATTTTCAACCAATATTATTTACATCAACTGGACGATTTAACCAAAAAAAACTTGGTTTTGGTAAATGGAATTTATTTTAGAATTCATGGATTATTGCCAATTTGGAACTTGTAATTTTTTTTATTTCTTCTTTATAAGATAGTGGTTCTTTATTTTCAACTAATAATTTATCACCAAACTCTGTGAATAAAAAATCATATCTCTTTGGTTCTCCAATCACTCAAATGAAACTATATGGTACTTGTATCTCAAGAAAAACTTCTTCTACTAGGTATTTTGGAATTCTTTTCATGTGCCAACTCTTGGGTATCTTGATCCTTGACTTCATTTAAATCTATCTTTATCTCACTATCTATTTTGTAGATTTTCTCCCTATCAATGAACATGGAATGTATTTCTAGTATTACCTTTTTTATGAGGGGTATTATGGATAATATCCCCTTAATTATTTGGTATATCCTATAAATATATAATTGGTACATCGAGATTTATGTTTTTTTCAAAAATTATCCTTAAAAATAATATGTGATAGGATTCAGAGTTAGGATAAGTTATTTAAGAAGTTTTATTTTATATTAGTAAAATCATCTATTATAGAAGATAAATTCAAGAAATAATATTGGGGAGGAAGAATAAACTATCCTCATGGATCTCTCCCCTAGGATAATTCATGCACCTCCTTCAACCTAGATAAAACTAACTCACGAACTGATTCCCCCTAACCAAAAACCAGTAACTACATAACCGAGTAAAAAAAATTACATTGTACCCTTGTGATAAATGAGCCTAAACCTTCCTCAAAGAATAATTATTTAGTGTATATTGAGTAAAAATTTTGATAACTACATTAAACAGCACATCCCAATAATCATTTTCACCCTTTTGATAAGACACCTTGTCTTCAAGGTGAAAATAAGGGTAGTAATCCTGAATGAGTGATACACTATCCCAAGTTTCATTATCCAAAAAATCGTATATAGAAATAAATAAACCATTGTATATCCTCTATAACCCCCCTCCCAATATATTAAATAGATTTATGTGTAATTTGTTTGTGGTTATCATACAAGAAAAAATGGGGAAAATATTTGACTAAATGATCCCTAGTTTCTTACTTGAGTTGAGAAAAAGGAAATTTGGGATGGATTTGACTTCCATAAAGTAAATCCAACTAGTAATGATTTTTTTGATGCATTAAATGATATAAAAATTCCATAAAAATGGTTTCCAATTTTTGGAAAAATTTACATAAAAAATGGTTATTGAGCTTGTAATTTCACAAACACCTTATCTTCAATATGAAAAATTACATATTGATGCTTATTTTCAATGAAATACTTCATTTGATATCAAGATCCGAGAAGATTCATATAAATTTTTTTAAGAATAATTTTTTTTATATTTCACTAAAATCGTCTATTATATAAGAGAAATTTATAGAAATAACATTAGGGAAGAAGAAACTATCCTCGTATATCTCGCCATGAGGCTAAGTCATGTGCTTCCTTTGGCCTAGCTAAACTAACTATTGAACTAATCCCCCCACCAACCCAACTAACAGCCGGTAACTATATATAATAGTACACAAACATTTACCAATCTACCATAGTGATAAATGAACCAGGTCCTTCCTCCTAGAATAATTATATAGGGGCTATGGAGTAAGAATAATTATAAATTTAGTAAATGGATTGACCTTCTTATCACTTCACATCCCCATACATGTAAATTAGAAAAATGGATTTCTTCCCACATCATACTAAATTTAATTCTAAAGTTATGATGGATGATTTATTATTACATAATTATAAAAAATCATAGATTATAAATTATTACATAGTATTTACACTATTTAATATTCTTTAATGATTCTTGATATAAACATTAAAACATCGTTCTGGTAAAACCAGTCCAAACAAGAACATGTTATAAAGACTAAATGAGTAAGAATATATTATTTTATAGTGATATTATAACTTTTAAATATTCATAATGATTTTAAAAATATGTTAAAAAGGTGATACATCAAATTTAAGAAAATTTTTATAAAGAATAAAAATGAAAAATAAAGGTAATAAGTTATTACTTATATAGTGTATTATTATACTATTTTAGGCGGTTAAATTTTGCGATTCCCATTCATTGTTAGTACTATTTATGGTATTAAAAAAATTATCTCTCCAAAACCTTAATCACATTATAAATTTTATATTTATTTATTCAATCCATTCATGAAACTATCCACATATGTTAGTAATGAAAAATGAAATATGGAATTCCTGGAGCTGGTATTCTGCATATATACATTGATGGTGTTTTTATTTTTCAATAGATGGAAAGAAAATAAGGTAGATAATGTTTTATCTTTAAAAAATCATAATTATGTTATAAATATCATGTTTATCCATTTTATATATCATTATAACTATTAATTTAAGGAGGTGATGAAATATAAAATACATCATCCACGGAGGTAGTAGTCCGCACATACACACGAACAATGTTTTCATTTTTCTATGGGTGGAAAGGAAGTAGATAATGGTTTTTAAATAAATATAATAACAATTATGTATGGTAATGATACCAAATTCATAATGTTAATTTGGTAATATAATGTTTGTAGAGGGTTTAAGAAGAAAGAAAATTGAAAGATATTTGTTTGAACATATACCTATTATTTGTAAAATCTCCTTTAAAAAACACCTTAAGGACTCTTGGATTAGTATTTTGGGTAGTCTAAAAGATATTAAATGTAGATAAGGGTGTTGGGGAGGTATTTCATTAGGTATTTCTCATTTAATGGTGATAAAAGTGTGTGGAGAAATGAGGAGTGGAGAGTTCCTTTTATAGGTGAGCAGAGTGGTGCCCTTATAAATAATCTTGACTTTAAAACATTATAAAAGTATTTATCATGGTCAAGTGGAAGAAATTGGATTTTTTGGAATATAGGATAAGGTAGAGTTAAAATCCACTCATAAAATCAAATTTATACAAATTTTATAGATATTTAAAGACTTATCCCATACATTAATTCCCTCTTTAACCCTTTTAACCCTTACCATGGTGACTAACATTTATTATTGAAACATGATTTTTAAGAATAAAAACAAAATTAAACATATTAAATAACTTGATTATTATGATTAAAAATATTTTATCCATTTTATATTATTTAATTTATGGATGTGGTAAAAATTAATTTTAAAACAAGTATGTGTAATGTAACAAAAAAAATAGAAATTTTTTTTAAACATAAAAATGACTTTAGAATAAAGTCATATATAGTTTTTATTATCATAATATTTATTATTTTAAGATTAAAAAATGATATTTTTTTTAAACTAATCTAAAACTGAATAGAACCTTATTATTACTTGATTAAAATAAAATATCTAAAAAAATTTCATTAGAATAAAACATCACTTTGGTTTTAAAATGTCAATCATAGGTTTATTAAATTGAAAATACTATTTTTAAATGATTTGTTTTACTAATTATATATACATTTGGTCAATAAAAAATTTACTTAAAAAATTAAAGTCATTATTATATCATGACAATGTCATAAAATTTACTGTATTTATAAAAATTATATTTTTTAATAATCACCTAAAAACATTATTTTCAAAAAAATATCAAAAAATAAATCTAAGATAATTTTTATATGATGAATCCGCAAATTAATTTAATTATATAAATATAAATTTATAAATTTTATAAATTTAACTTTTAAATAAAAACATATAATATACTGAAAATAATTTAGTTAGAATAAAACTATTTCTATTTTGATTAAAAAGTTACATAAAATCATCTATAGAATTATAATGAATAGGAATACATAAAAATAAAAAAAAAATAGGAATTGATTCATTAGCTAAGATGCCTTTTTGTCACATTCTTCCCCCTTAAATTAATCACATCCTCATGGTTTTATTCATTGATAAACAAGTGGGTATATTTTTTAATCATAGCCTCTTCAGCCTCCCATGTTTCTTCTAAAATCATATGGTTTATCCATAAAACATTAAATAGGTAAATTAACTTATTACATAACACATTTTCTTTATGTTCAAGAATATGATTCGATCCTTCCTCATAAGAAGGATTCTATTTTAATTCTGTCACTTCAGGGATCAAATACAAGAGCCTCATCAGGTACTCGTTTACTTAGAAACTAAACATGAAGCTTGTTATATACTTAAGATAAACTCAGGGGTAAGGCTAATCGATATACAATTGATGCCAATTTCTTAAAAAATTTATAAAATCAAATAAACTATAGGTTTAATTTCCTTTTCTTACCAAAATTCATCACACCTTTCTATAGAGATATTTTATAAAAAAATGGTAAATTATCTCAAATTAAAGATAATTCTTCTATTTATTCACATAGCTATTTTTTATACTATATGATACCCTCCTATAATGGTGAATCGTCTTCTCCTTTTCAACTATATTTTATTCCAATTCCATCCCAATAATTTTATTTCTTAGACTTTATTCCAATAAGAAAGAGTCTTAAACCAATTTCTATATAATAACTTAAATGGAACCATATATATACTTGAATGTAAATTATTATTATAAGAAAATTACACTAATGAAATTTTTCATCCCAACCTCATTGATAAAATAGTTAAAAAACTCATAGAATATCCTCTAAATTTTTAAAAAAGAGAAGAGGTTTCTATATGTATAACTTCCATTCCTTGATTAATTAAACCATTAACTATTAGATCATGTTATAAATGAATCATGGTTAATGAAGAACTATATTTGAGAATCAAGGAATATCATACCCTATTTTATTTACAATAATGATAACTAATCATGAAATCATAATCCTTTATTATTTATTACTATATATTTTGTCTCATGGTCAACTATTTTTGAGTAAATATATTATTTAAACTTATACGATCTATATATATGTCACATATCTACCAATATAAATAGATCCTTTATATTTCAAAAAAAATACCATTATATGTTGAACATCATGCATCGGGTAATTTTACTCATGTGGTTTCAACCAGTGTGATGCCTAAGAAATAACCCAATCATTCTGCATCAGAACACAACCAAGGACCCTTAATGAATCATTACTATAAAAAACTTCTTATTTATATATTAATAGGATAACATGGGGTAATTAACAAATATTTTTTAAAATTCTTGAAAACAATCATCATATTCTTTTGTTGATATGAATTTAACTCCATTTCAAGTTAACTTGGTTAGTGGGCTAGATAATAAAGAAAAGTTTCCAACAAACCGTTTGTAGTAACCCACCAATCCAAGATAACTTTGAGTATTGCTGAGATTTGTAGGTCTTTTCCACTATTCCACCACTTTACTTTTACCTGGATCAACAGTTATACCATATTTAGAAATAATATTCCCAAGGAATGAAATCTATTGTAACCAAAATTTAAATTTTCAAAATTTTACATACAACTTATTTTATTTTAAATTTTTTAGAACAATTATTAGATGTTCCTTATGGTCATTATAACTCTTATAATATACTATAATTTATTTAATGAATACCACACTAAATTTATTTAAATACTAATAAAAACTCTAACAATTAGATCTATAAATACTGCATGTTCATTTTTTAACCTAAAAGGAATAACCCCAAACTCGTAATGACCATACATAGTATGAAACATTGTCATTAGACTGTACACTTACTTCACTTTCAGATGATGATATCCATATTTAAGGTCAATCTAAGATAAATATTATACTCCCTTGAGTTGATCAAAGAATTTATCGATATGAGATAAAGGATACTTATTATCAATAGTTATATTATTGTGTTCTCTATAATCATTGAAAATCCCCATGGAACTATACTAATTCCTAATAAAAAAAATAGTTGCATCCTATGGTGAAGTGTTGGGATAAATGAAAACCTTATCAAAAAAGTTTTTTAATTTCTTTTCCAACTATTTATCTACATTAGAACCATTCAGGGTGGGGGTTTCAAACCTGGTTTAGTATCAGGAACTAATTCATCAGTTAATTTGACCTCTCGTTCAAGAATAAAATAGGGTAAATCATAATTAAATGAATCCAAATATTCATTTACCATAGGCACATCAAAAGTTTGATTAGTTACCTTATTTTCAGTGATATGTGAAAGATAAATTACATTCCCATACTTAATCAATTACTCTATTTCCTGAAAAGTTATCATAGTTATGAACTCATTCTTATATATAAATTGAAACTAATTTTAAGAATTAAATATAACTTCATTTTCTCTAAAATCTATATTAGTATGATTACCATATATCCAATCCATACCAAAAATAATATCAGTATCATCTAAGGTTAATACAATAATATTTGTAGGAAAATATCATTCAACATACAACTATAGGTAGATTCTTAAAAATCCTTATTTCTTTTATACATTCACCAGGAGTTTTTACCAAAACTTATGTTCCCATATCTTGAGGTGATATTTTTATTTTTATACTAAATTTACAATAAATAAAAGAATGCATTTATCCCAAATAAAATAATACATTAGTGCAATTTGAGTAAAAAAGTAATGTACCTATCATTAATTCAATTGAGGACCCACATAAACCCTTGTAATAAAAAATGACATCACCACACCTTTCTTCATATGATATTGATGGTTTCCACTTTTCATAATTATCATTGGGAATACATTTTCATAATTTCCCATTTCATTACAATTAAAATTCTTTACTTAAATATTATCAATAAAGTGATGACCATTACCGTCGCTTATTTATTAGTAGTCATGATTAAAATGTCTAATCTTACCACATCAGTAACACTTCTCTAATATCATCAGACACTCTCAAGAATGCATATTACCATAATTAGAGTACATAATGAATTTTCCTTCTTATTTTATTATTTATTATTTCTCCATCACTTTCCATATTTTTTGTTTTTATACTTATTGTTATAAGACATATAAGAGTCAAAAAAATCTATCTCAACTCTCTCATCACATTGAAAATTTTATTCAAAATTCCAAAATTCATGAGAAACGAGGGACCTTAATAAAATTGGTTTCAAAATAGAGTAAAATATATAAAAATTACTTTTATAGCTTTGAAAAAAATTATGTATGTCTGACCAATATGGTAAATTTTCCTTTAGAATAAACCACTGAGATATCACCCTTCTATTTAAAATCCATAAATTTGTTTTTTAATCCTAAAACAAAGAACTTTAGTAAAATATTTTCAATAAAAACATCTGTAAATACCTTCCACTACATATTATCAATATCATTATTCTTTTGGTATTATTACTAATTATAACCATTGATAAAATTCACCTTTAAGATGGTAAATAGAAAGATTTACCATATAATTCTCTGAACAACCCAACACATCACATATCTATTCTATGGAATTTATCCATCATTCTACCACCACCTGAAATGTGGTTCCAGCAAATTTTTTAGGATGGTTTGGATGAAATTCTCAAATATTAACATGTTCATTTACGGATAGTTAATTCATTCATGGGTAACTATTTTTATAGCATATGTTAATTGAGTTAACACAACAAAAAACTACTCATCTCTAACTCTAATCATCTCAGGTTGTGGATTCGGAAGGATGTTTTACTCTTGTTGTTTTCTAACTCCATAAACCCTATTAAATCTATGAAAATCAGTATAAAATAGAAAAATATTATGTGGAGAGACATAGAAACCATTGGAATAATTAAATTATACAATAATAATAAATTAAGCTTCTAGTACTTAATAATATCTCAAACTCTAAAGTTATCTAAAAAAATTTGATACCAAATACAATAACCCATACACAACCAACCCATAATTATGAGTTTAATATTAAGGATTTTAATTTATTACATTCCCATGATTTTTTATGTTTAAAGTTGTACAGAATTAAAAAAATACATAAAAAGTGGACAGTTCCACTTAGTGTGCATTTTTTCCATAAAAATATATTTTTATTTTTATATTACTATTTTAATTTATGACACACTTTATTTGTTTATAAAAATCTCCACAACTAGAAATTTGAAATTTCTAATGTACATACTTTTCCATAATCCCTACAAAAAACATTTTAAATTTTGGGATGAGAATAAAATATCAATAAGAGATATAAAAAAGAAATTAAATTGGTTATCCCTTTAAAAACATGAAAACCCCTATAAAATTTTTTCTCATTAAAAAATATACTTTGAGATAAACTAATCACTTATTTACTCTTTAAATAAAATTCTTCATCCAAATTTTTTTCATAAAAAAATTCCAAAGAAATCATAAATGTAAATGAATAATAATTAAGGTTACTTAGGTCATTATAATCATATAATTATTACAATAATGATTATAATTAAATAACCTACCCAGTTTTTCTAAATTCTTAACAGGATTATCTTATGTTATATTAGCTTCCTTATCATTACATCTTATAAGGAGTAACTTATATCTAGTTAGTTTTATCCCCTATATAAGAGTAACTTATAACCAGTTGTCTCCATCCACATTAACTAATGAGTTAAAGGTCTAAAATAGACCCACACTTCATAATATATGATTTCGACGAACCATGAAACGAATAAAAAAAATAAAGGATTAAATTTAAAAATAAATCTCATAAAAACATTCTTTTAAATCCACAGTAATAAGAACCTTAAGTTAACATAAAAAAATGAGAAATTGTAACACCTAAATATTTTAAAAGAAGAAAATTATATTTGATAGCATAAGGGGCACACAATACTGATTTTATCTTTCAATGTACAAAATGACCAATTTAGAATTCGGTGCACAAAACCTCAATATTTTTATGTTCAATAGCGTATTCAACATACAGTACCAAACTTAAATGACCCATGAAATATATTATCATTATAACCTAGCTGTTAAAATGGAGGGTGTGAACAGGATTAACTGAATTATCAAAACATGGTTTACATATGTATATATAATTAATTATTTTTAAACCTATTAATTACAAATATAAATAAAACTATTATAAAATAAAGGTAAATCTTTTTCTTAAAAATTATTTAAATGTGAAAAGGTGTGTTTTATACCAATAAAATAAACAAATCACTCTTGTAAGATTATATTAATGAAATATATATAATATATTCAATATAATATTTAACATTAATCCTATTTTTTCTATAAATTGTATAAAAATAAATATAATTTTATGCATAAAAAAGATGTATTTTTTCTAAAGGTGTTTTTTGTCGCCTTTTGATGGTGCAATTATTTTAAAACTAAATTTTGACAGTTTTATAAATTTAATTTTAAAAAATAAACATTATTTTTTAAATAGTAATTTCAAAATTATCTTAGGATTATTTTTTGTTCTTTTTCTAAAAAGTTTCATTTTTTGATTAAAAGTGAAAAATATTGCATTTTAATTGAAAACTGACTTTTCATATAAATAATTTATAATGTTAAATTATATTTTAAATTAGTTTTAAATTAACATTAAATAAATTATTAATATATAAATCCAATTTATGTAATTGGAATCAATTTTTCATTGAATTTTGATATTAAATCATTTCAATATTTTGAGCATTTTCACTTTAAAACCCTACTTTCTTATCACACAGGTAGGACTAATTTTAAATTAAATTTTTCCATTTATATGATTTTAATTTAAAAAAATGGATTTAATATTTTTAATAAAAATAATTTATAATGTATAATAAGTTTAACATATTTTTTTACCAAAGTTATTAGAGATAATTGTTAAAATTAATAATATCGATTAAGGAAAAAATGAGTTTTCTTAGAGGTTAAACTTAAAATATAAGGTGTAAAACTGAACCAACACTAGTAAAAACCTATTGGATGTAATAATTTTGAAACATATGTATTTATTATCTAAATATATGGGTTTTGGGACAATTCTACATGAATTTTACCCATATAATAAGTTAATAAAAGAAAAAGACAAAAATGCACCTTTCTTCATTTTAATTTCTATAAAGTCTTGGGGAAAGAGAAAACTACATAGGTTTGGTCATAAATATTATTTATAAAGAAAAATAATTATTTTTTATTGTAAAACTTTATCTTTAATTATTATATATAATATAATTACATTAAATTCTTAAGAAAATACAACACATGGATTATTTAGTTAATAATAAAATTAAATAAATGATACTAAAAATATTAAAATTGAAGTAAATGAAATGATTTTTTGTGTTAAATTATTTTTTTAGATTAATATATCATGATAATAATATTTTAACTTAACATACTTTAATTCCATTATTTTCTTGATATTTTTTAAATTCAAATGAAATAAATAATTTCAAAATTGACATTAATGTTATTTTGTAATAAATGATATTTTATTATATGATTTAAAATTAATAAATATCATATCATATATAAAGTGGTTTTAAAATGATAATAAATATCAAATATGTCCCATTCATGGAACACTTGGTCTTTTATAATGAACTTATTGAACCTTAAATAATAATAAAAAATTATCGGTATAGTTAGGGTTAAAGTAGTGTTTTTGTGCGTTACAAGTGCTTCTGTTAAAATTAATTTCCAAAACACATGGGTTTTTTATTTTAAAATTTGTAATTAAAATTTAAAATTAACAGTTCAAAATTTATTAATAATTATCACATTAATTTAGTCTTAATTATTGAATTAAATGGGTTAGAAAATTAGTTACCTTAATGAAAAACCAAAATGAAAAACAAATAAATAAACTTTGGAGCTATGGAAAAAAAAAATTAAAAACAATTTTTTTTGTTGTGGAGGTTTTATCAACAAAATTATCCCTACACTAAATTATTATTTAATTTTTGGGTCACATGTGGTAAGGGAGACCTTCGAATACTAAATTCTTTTTAGTGTTTATAAGAATTTCACTACTCCTCCATTATAAAAGGGAATTCACTCTCCCATATCCTACACATCTATCAAACCATTTAGATCATCCAAAACCTACCAAAATAACTTCCAATATTCCCTCCTATAATTATATAATATTCACTTTGTATATAAAGGAAACATTTTAAGGTTTTAATTCAAACCTAAGAAGGATACATGAAGAAGAGGTAATATTCTTCTAAAAGCATTTTTATTTTGTTTCCTTATCCACCCTTCAATTATTATTATAAAATTATTATATAATAACCTCAGTATAATAAATATACTTTTTTCTAATGTTATAACCTACAAACACACACACTTCCATCAAATTGGTTATGAAATCATCATTCATGTGTATGGAAGACTACCTCCTCACAAAATAATGTCGTTTATTTTTCCATTACCACCTATAATGGTTGGGAATAATGATGTATATACTATTTATATATTATATATATGATATTTATAAAATAATAATTCCTATAGAGTCATTATATCATAGACAACCATTTTATATTCCATTATGTAATGGATACGGTAACATTGGTCATGTGTATGGTGGACTACCACCTCATGAAGTGATGTTAAGAATTTTTCTCTAAGATGATACATGGAAGTAAATAAGGGTAAATATAATTAATATATATAATATATATGACATAATTATTATATTTATGATATAATTATCCTTTTGTAAATACAATACATCATTTTCTTCTTTCTATTTCACACACTGAAAAGAAGTGATAACGTCGTTCGAGGACGTGTGGGCTACCACCTCCTAGAACAGATGTGATTATTATTTTTTCATAACCACATCGAAATAATGATACATATAAGTATATATAATTATATTATTTGGTTTTTATGATATAATTATCATTCTGTAAATATAAATGTTACTTACCATCTTTCCATAATGATCATTGAAAATGGGAATTTTACACATGCATACGTACGAACTACCGTCTCCATGATCATAATGTTGATTCATTTTTCATAACCATATTTCATGATTAATTTTAAAATTATAATTGATATATAAATATGATAATTATTTTATGATTATTATTCTGGGTATGTTTATATAATGATCTCATTGACCTTAGTCGACCTACCAAAGTCAATTTTGACACATAAGACAAATATGGTCAGAACATCTGACTTAAACTTAATTGATTAAGTAATTATATATAAATTGTTTATAAGTCAACAAAATTAATAAAAAACTTTTAAAAGTTTCTCAATAAAATAAATGATGAACATAATTTTACTATTCTAGAAGATAAAGAACAAGCGTGACGAATCGGACTCAATGTAAGGTTTTTTCTCGTATCTCTTTTATTTCTGTGAGATAAATTCCATATTCACCGCTTATTTTTGTTTGGTTTTGTATATACTGAACATTAATTTATTTTATTATTCTTATAATTAAATTTTTGTATACTTACATATCCATTTTATGATCTCTCTTTCATGGTGTTTATGATTTCAAAGTTACCAAATTGGTAAGGTATTTTTGTCTCAATTTTCCTTCTTTGAAATGTATATTATGTTATACACCTATATTCTTTTATGAGGTGTATATAATTCTATGTTAAAATGTTATATCATTAATATAATTATATTTATGATATTTAACGTTTCATTTAATGATATTATTTCATGGGGACTATGATTCAAATTTACCAAAGTGTTAAGAGTGTTTTATTATAATCTCATCATTTATTGGGATTGTGTATGACTAAGTCTCTGATATTAAAATATTATAATGCTTTTGAATAATATTATTCAATGTTTATTCATAATATTTTCAATTAATTTTACAATTTTTTAACTCTTTGTAACTTAATATGTTTGATAATGTTTTTAAAAAAATTTCGAGTTCATTTCTATCCTTGTTTAGAAATCTATGTTCTTTAAAAAGTAAGTTTTCTAAAAAATGATTTCAAAAAACTTTAAAAAACTGTTATTCAAATAAAAAAAAATTCCTCAAGAAATTATTTAACTTATTTTTTTAACTTCATTTATATGTTTCCAATATATTTTTAAATAAAATTATTTTCAAAATGTTTTATGTTTTAAAAAGTTTTTTTTCAAAATAAAAAGGATATTTTCCTAAATAATTTTTTTAATGATATTTTAACGGTATTTACATTCATCAACATCAAAAAAACATTTTTTATTAATTATCCTTCATTGGGTATATTTTTTATTTATACCATAATTATTCTTTTCTAGATGGATTAATATTGTTTTAGAGAGATTATTGTGGAACTCATTTCTCTTCCACAAGTTAAACATGTTTCAAAGAGATTTTTATAGAACCCATTTATTTTCAATGGTTTAATAATTTTATGAAAGGGATAATGGTTGTTCATATGAGTTTGTTATTAAATTCAAGATTTTATGCTTAATGATTTTTTAATGGTACTTGGACATTTTATGGTTGGTTACATTATAAACTAATGATGGGTGGTTCCATAATAAACCAAGAAAAGGTGGGTCTATAATAGTCGTCCAATTAATTTGGTATAAAATTTGACTGTATGGTTATTAAATTTTCAAGAGTTTTTATAATAGTGAATTGAAAATGTTTCACCATTTTATGTACATGTTTTATTTATGCTTGTTATGGGATGATAATGCTTCTCATGGTCGAGATTGATATCACATGGATCATGATTATTGATTTTGATGAATCTTATTTTTCCATGTTTTCATATTTTATGATCCATGAATTTATGGGTATGAGTTCCTTTGTAATTCTATTATGAACTTTGATTATTTCATCATAACCTTATTCACTCTTATGCCCATCAATGACATTTAATTTTTAATGCTAACTTTTACCATTATTGAGCATTTGATCTCGCCCTTCTTATGTTTCATTTTCCAAAGTTTATAAATAATGATGTTGAATGATTTATTTATATAAATTATTTCACAAGGATGATGTTCATGACCTAATGTGAAATAATACAATCTTGGATAAATGGTATAAATTTTCATTTGATGACTTGAGTATTGTTCATATAGGAGTTTTCTTAATTATCTATAAATATAAACCTAAAAGGTCCTCTATAAGGTAAGTTATCCATGTTTTCTTTTTTATGTTTTAAGGTTTTATATGAAAAATTTGTTCATAATTATTAGAATTATATATGAGAATGTAAAGTTATGGATTTTAGCATAGGATCTGGGAGTGTGGTCCTAGGCTGTTATAGTTAGTAACAAAGGTCGGATTAGATGAATTTTTATATTATGATGTTTTCATGTGATATTATCTTAAGATTTATGGATACCATCATAGGTCTATAAGATTAATAATTATCATATGTTTAATGTCTTATACATCCCTTGAGGTTTTAAGCAATTAATACTTGAAGTAATTAATGAAATTTTTGGAGACATTTTTTTGGGTGGGTTGGGGTATTTGTAACCCCTATGATCAACATTTAGTATTATTTATTAAGGAATTAATTTTAATGTTTTTAAAAAAAATGATAAATTGTATCCTTGGTGAAAACTCGTCGCATCTGGAAAGGTGGTGGGGCTTGAATGCATGACTATAGGGTTATAAGGGTTTTCGCACCTATAACTGGCCAACACGATGTCCTGGTTAGTATGAAATTTATTTTATAGGTAAATATTATGTTTATCTCAGAAACATATGGGATTTTATTTAATCAATAATGGCTTATTTATATTGGAAGAATATATGCTAAAATCCATCTAAATTTTTGGTTTTCAAATTTATTCAAGAAATAATTGAATAATCTTAAAGACAGGTATTTATAGAATGATTTAGTTTTAAGTTTGGGTATTAATGTTAAAATTTTGAGTTTAATGTATGATGTTTTATTAATTTTGGGAATTCTCTTGTCATGTGCTAACCATTTTAGTTTTGGTAAATGCCTAACAATAGGAGCAATAGTTTTTTATCCATTTTATGGTAACGTGGCCTTTAGAAAAATTAGTTATTTAAGCATGAACATTTTATCGTTAATATGCATTTTTTAGAGAAGAATATGGTATTGTGGTGTAAATTAACTAAGGTATTAAATTCTACTCATCATGTAAGTATATTTCCATGTTCTATTAGTATAGATGGTAAGAGAATTCCTTAACAATAGGAAAAAAATATTAAAAAAAATGTTATCCTAGTAACTTTATTTTTTATGAACCTATATTCCTTTTGATCATAATATATTTATGGTTTTGAGTAACTTAAATTTCCACTAATCATTCACTTATTTGTGATCAATAACCTCAATCACTCTATAATTATTTATGTTTTTCCTTCATACCCACCTATTTTCTCTTATTTTGAAACCTAGTTATGTGTTATTCCATATGAAATATGTAATTATATTTATATATTATTAATATCATTTTATATTAACCCTTTTTATGAATTTGGTTTAAAACAAAAGTATTTTCAAATTTTTATCATTTTGTTCCCAAGATAAAGTTCAAATTACGAGGCCACAATTTATTAAAGTGGGGAGGATGTAACACCCTGATATTTTAAAAGAAGAAAATTATATTTTATATAGTAAGGGACACGCAATAAAAATTTTATCTTCAATTAAATTAAACTATTAGTTTAACTTGTAGTTTACACAACCCCTAGATATTTATGTTTGATAGTGTTTTCAATATGAAACACCAAACTTAAAAGAACCATGATATATATAATCGTTATAACCTAGTTGTCAGAATGTAAGGTTTGAAAAAGAGTAAATGAATTATGAAAATATGGTTTAAATATATATATATATAATGAATTATTTTGTGACTAATTAATTATAAATTGAAATAAAACCCTTTTGAAAATAAAAGGAAATCTTTTTCTGAAAAACTATTTAAATGCACACAAGTGTTTTTTATAATAACAAAATAAAAAAATCACTCTTCTTGGATTATATTAACAAAATATATATATATATATAATATATATATATATTCAATCTAATGGTTAACAATCATCCTATTTTTTTTCTAGATATAATATAAAAATAAATCTAATTTTACACATAAAAACACTATTTTTTCTAAAGGTAGTTTCGCCACCTTTGAATGGTGCATTTTTTTTAAACTAAGTTTTGATACATTTATAAATTTTAATTGGAAAAATAAACTTCATTTTTGAAATTTTAATTTCAAAATTATTTTAGGAATAATTTTTTCTATTTTTATAATAAGTTTTATTTTTTAATGAATAGTGAAAATACTACATTTTAATTGAAACCCGACTTTTCATATAAATAATTTATATTGTTAAATTATATTTTAAATTTGTTTTAAAGTAAAATTAGATCAATTATAGATATATTAATCCAATTTATTTTATTGTTATCGATTTTATATTGAATTTGGTTATAAAAACATTTCAAACTTTTGAACATTTTCACTTTAAAACCCCTCTTTCTCATCACATCTGTGGGATTAATTTTAAATTAAATTATAACCTTTATGTGAGTTTAATTTAGAACAAGTGGATTACATATTTGGAATAAGAATAATTTATAAGGTATAATAATTCAAACTTAATTTTTTACCAATGTTATTAGTGAAAACAGTAAAAATTAATTACAGTGATTAAGGTAAAAATGAGTTTACATAGTGGTTAAACTTAGAATATAAGTTATAAAAATGACCCAAAATTGTCCAAATCCTATTATATGAACATAGTTCGTCACTTATGACATTATTATTGATATTTTAAAGTTTGTTTGATACTTTTACAGAAAATTGACCCATATAATAAGTTAATAAAAGAAAACGAGAAAAAAATGTACATTTCTTCCTTTTAATTTCTATAAAGATTTGTGAATAGAAAAAAAAATATAGGTTTTGTTATAAATATAATTTTTAAAGTTAAATTATATTTTTTATCATAATAATTAATCTATAATTTTTATATAAGGTATAATTACATTAAATTCTTAAGAAATGCCAACACATGGATTATTTAGTTAATGTTTAAATAAAATATATGATACTAAAAATATCAAAAGTGAGGTAAATGGAATGAATTTTTGTGTTACATTATATTTAAATATGAATATATCATTATAAAAAAAATTAACTTAACAAATTTGAGTTCCATTATTTTCTAGATAACTTTTAAATTCAAATTAAATTAAAAATTTCAAAATTGACAATAATGTTGTTTTCTAATAAATTATTTAGAATTAATAAAAATATTATATTATGTAAATTTATTTTTAAATGATAATAAATATAAATTATGTTCCATTAATGTACCAATTTATCTTTTATAATTATCATATTGACCCCTAAATAGTAAAAAACATAGTTGGTACGGTTTGGGTTAAATCAATGTTTTTACGCATTACATGTGCTTATCTTAAAATTAATTTCCAACACACACTTGTTTTTTATTTTATAACTTTTATTTAATATTTAAAATCATTGTTTATAAATTTTCCAATAATTATCACTTTTATTTATTCTTAATGAATGAATTAAATAGGTTAGAAAACTAGTTAACTTAATGAAAAACCAAAATGAAAAAATAAGGAAACTTAAGAGTTAAGGAACAAAATGTTTAAAAAATGAATATATTTTGTGTTTTTCAGGTTTATATTGACCAAATAATCCATCCCTTAAATTATTATTCAATTTTAAAGGAACATGAGATAAGGGATACCTCCCAAGAGAAAATAATTCTGAATATTTACAAGAATTTCACTCCGTTGTAAAAGGGAATTCACTCTCCCCACTTCTCTACACCTCTCAAGCCATTAGGATCATCCAATAACTACAAAAATCACTTAAAAATTTCCTAATATAATCCTATGAGACACAATTTTATCATAAATCAAACAATTTATGATTTTAGTGCAAACCTAAGGAGGACCCGAAGAAGAAGTAATGTTCTTATAAAAGAATTTTTGTTTTGTTTCCTTCTACACAAAATTAAATTATACTTATACCCTTATTATATAATAAACTCAATATAATCAATACACTAAGTTATTTTTATGTTAATTTTATAACATAAATAATCACAGGCATCCATAAAATGGGTTATGAAATCATCATTCATGTGTATCGTGGACTATCGCCTCGTGAAACGATGTCATTCATTTTTCCTTTACCAGCTCTCATAGTTGGGAATAATGATGAAAATAATATTTATATATGATATTTATAACATAATAATACATTTTTAATAATTATATCGTATACACCCTTTTATATTTCATTTTTTAAGGGATATGATAACATTTCTCATGTGTACAGCAGATTACAACCTTGCGAAGCGATGTGAAGATTTTTTCACTAACGTGTTACATGAAAGTTAATAAGAGTAACTATAATGAATATATATGATATAAATTAAATTTTTATGATATTAATTACATAATTATATTTCCAGAAATATAATATATCATTTTCTTCATTCTATTTCATACACTGAAAAAAGTGATAACGTTGTTTGTGGATGTGTGGACTACCGCCTCCTCGAAGGGATATGATTCTTATTTTTCCATAACCACATCAAAATAATGATATATATAAGTAAATATAGTTAAATAATATTGTTTTTTGATATAATTATCATTATGGAAAGATAAATTTCACTTACCTTATTTCCATAATGATCATTGAAAAATGGGAATTTTACTCATGCGTACGTACGACCTACCGTCTCCATAATCATAATGTTGATTTGTTTTTCTTAACCATAATTAATTATTGGTTTTAAAAGTATAATTTATGTATAAATATTATAATTATATAATTATAATTATTCTTTATATGCTTAAATAATGACCTCATCGACCTTAGTTTTCCTACCAAAGTGAGTTTTGACACATAAGCTGAATACGATCAAAACATACAACTTAAAATTAAATGATTAAGTAATTATATATAAATTGTTTATAATTGAGTTAAAATTAAAAATAAAATTATAAAATTTTATAAATAAATTAAATATTTAACATAAGTTTTTTATTCTGGATGATAAAGAAAAATCATAACGAATCAAACTCAAGGTAATGTTTTTTATCATCTCACTTTTATTTCTAGGAGATACATGCAATATTCACTAATTATTTTTATTGTGCATTATATATACTGACCACAAATTTATTTTATTATTATTATACTTAAATTCATTTGGATTTACATATCCATTTTATGATCTACCTTTCATGGGTTTTATGGTTTCAAAGTCACCAAAGCGGTAAGGGATTTTTATCTCAATTTTTATTCTTTGAGACATTTGTTATGTTATACACCTATCTTATTTTATGAGGTGTATTTACTTCACCATTTACTTGTTATATCATTAATATTCTTATATTTATGATATTAAAAGTTTCATTTAATGATATTCATTCATGGGTATTATGATTCAAATTTACCAAAGTGGTAAGAGTCTTTTATTACAATCTAATCATTTATCGGGATTGTGTATGCCTGAGTATATGATGTATAAATCTTATAATGCTCATGAATTATATTATACTATGGTTATTCATGATATTTTCAATTATTTGTACCATTTTTACACTCTTTTTAACTTAAAAGTTTTGATAAAGTGTTTTTAATAAAATCTAACTTCATTTCTCTCTTTAGTCGGAAATTTGTGTTCTTTAAGAAGAATTTTTTCTAAAAAATTCTATTAAAAAGTGTTTTAAAAAGTGTTTTTAAAATTTTAAAGGGTATTTTACTCAATAAATCCTTTAAATTATTTTTAAAACTTCCTTTTTATGTTTCCAAGTTTGTTTTTAAAGAAAATTATTTTCAAAATGATTTATGTTTTAAAAATTGTTTTTCAAAATGAAAAGGATATTTTCCTCAAGAATGTTTCTAATGATATATTAATGGTATTTAAATTCATCAACATTAAAAATTGTTATTGGTACTTATCCTATATTGGGGATATTTTTTATTGATACCATCCTTATTCTTTTCTAGATGGAATAATATTATTTTAAAGAGATTATTATGGAACTCGTTTTTTTTATGGGTTGACCATGTTTTAGAGAGATGGTTATAGAACCCATTTATTTTCCATGGGTTAATATTGTTATGAAAGTTATAATGGTTTTTCATATGTTTTTATGATTAAATTCAAGATTTTATGTTTTATTATTTTGTAATGGTAATTTTACATTTTATGGGTGGTTGCATTATAAAAAATGATGGGTGGTTTTGTGGTAAACCAAGGATAGTTGGGTCCATGCTAGCCCTCCAATGCATTGGGTATAGAAGTCGACTATATGGTAATTCCATTTTCAAGAGTGATTTTAAGATTAAATTTAAAATGAATTCCAAAGTTATGTAAATGTTTTATTTGTGATTGTTATGGGTTTATAATGCTTCTCATTATCAATATTGATATCACATGGCTCGTGATTATTAATTCTGATGAATATTTACTTTTCCATTGTTTTCATATTTTATGATCTAGGTATTGATATGTATGAGTTAATTTATGATTCTCTCATGCACTTTGATTATTTCATCAAAACCTTATGCACTCCTATGCTCATTGGTGACATTTAATTGTTAATGCTTATGTTTACCATTATTGAGAATTTGAGATCACCCTTATTATGTTTTATTTTCCATGGGTTATAAATAATTATGTAGAATTATTTATTTCTATAAAGGATTTCACAAGGATGATTTTCATGACCTGATGTGAAATAAAAAAATATGGATTAAATGGAGAAATTTTCATTTAAGGACTTGGGTATTGTTTATATAGTAGTTGTCATAATTATAAAAAACTATAAACCTAAAATATCATTTATAATGTAAGTTATCAAATTTTTACTTTTAATTTTGTAAGGTTTTGATTGAAAAAATTGGGTCACAACTATCCACATCATATATGAGAATATAAATTTATGGATTTCTGCACATGATCCAAGATTACATATCTGGACTATTATAGTTGATATCAAAAGGTCAGTTTAGATAACTTTATAGATTAGGATGTTTTTATGTGAGGTTATATTAATAGTTGTATTCCTCTATAGTTCTATAAGATTAATAATGATCATAAGTTTAATGTCTTAGTCAACCCTTGAGGTTTTAAGCGACGAAGTCTTAAAGTGATTAATGACATTTTGGGGGACATTTTTTTGGGGGTTTGGGGTATTTTTAACCCATCGGATCAATGTGAAGTGTTATTTATGAATAAATTACTTTTCATGTTTTAAAAAAAAGGAAACCCCATATGTTGGGTGATAACCCATCACATCTAGAAAGGCGGTGGGGATTGAACTCATGACCAATGGATAATAAGGGTTTTCATGCCTACCACTATCCTACATGATGTCTTGGTTAGTATGACATTTTTTTAGTGGTAAATATTAAGTTTATTTAAGAAACATGTGGGATTTTATATAATTAATAACAATTTATTTATGTTGGAATAATATATTATCAAATCCTTCTAAGTCTTTGGTTTTTTAACATAGTTCGGAAATGATTGAAAAATTTCAAGGATAACTATTTATGGAATAATTTAGTTTGAACATTGGGTATTACTTTTTAAATTTGGAGATTAATGTATGAATTATTATTCATTTTGGGAATTATCTTCACATGTGCTAACTGTTTTATTTTTGGTTGATGACTAAAGACAGGAGGAATAGCTTATTATCCCTTTTATGGTAATGTGGTCTTTAAAAATTTACTTTAGTGCGTCATGCATGAAAACTTCATCTTAAATACTCGTATTTTGGAGAAAAAATATGGTATTGTGGTTGAAATTAACTAAAGGATGAAATTACACTCATCATGTTAGTATATTATAATGTTCTCTTAGTCTAGATGGTAAGATGATTACTTAACTTTGGGAAAGGGATCTTGAAACAAAAAATTTATCCTAGTAATTTTGTTTTTGATGAACCGATAGTCTTTTTGATCATTACATATTTATGGTTTTGTGCCCCTTAACCTTCCATTGATCATTCACTTGTTTTTTATCAATGACCTCAATCAATCTCTATAATTATTTACATTTTTCCTCCATTATCATATATGTTCTTCTATTTGGAAACCTAGTTATGTGTTATTCCATATGAAATTATTAATTCCCTTTCTCTATTATTAAGAGGTTGTTTTATTAACTCTTTTTATGATGTGGGGTTACAACAAAAGTATTTTAAAATGTTCATCCTCTGGTTACTGAGGTAAAGTTTAAATTACAAGGATGAAATTTATTAAAGGGGGTGAGGATGTAACAACCAAAAATTTTAAAATAAGAAAATTATATTTGATAGAGTAAGGGACATGAAATAATAATTTTATCTTTCATTACATGAAACACTCAGTTTATCTTGTGGTGTATGAAACCCTGAGATATTTATGCTCGATAATATATCCAATATGAAACACCAAACATAAATGAAGTGTGATATATATTCCCATTATAACCCAACTGTTAGAATGAAAGGTATGAATAATATTAACTAAATTTTGAAAATATAGTTTACAAAAGTATATATAATGAATAATTTCATGATCAATTAATTATAAATTGAAATAAATCCCTTTTGAAAATAAAAGGAAATATTTTTATAAAAAACTATTTAAATGCGCACAAATGTGTTTTATACCAATAAAATAAAAAAAATAAAACTTTTTGTATTATATTAATGAAATCTATATATAATAAATTCAATATAATATTTAAAATTCATCCTTTTTTCTAGACATGATATAAAAATAAATCCAATTTTATGCATAAAAAAGATGTATTTTTTATAAAGTTGATACCTCTTGATGGTGTAATGGTTTTAAAACTAAATTTTGACACTTTTATAAATTTTAAATGAAAAAATAAACTTCATTTTTGAAATCATAATTTCAAAATTATATTAGGATGAATTTTTTATATTTTTCTGATAAGTTTCATTTTTTGATAAATAGTGAAAAACACTGCATTTTAATTGAAAACTTGTCACGAACCGTCCTCGGGGCCCGTGTCGTGACTACCCCAAGCCCGCCTTCCATAGGCCAGGGGCTGGCGACTAGCACTAAGGCGTAAATCCCGATAATTGGGAAGGCATTGCCTTTATAAAAGTAAACAAAACACCACAGAGTACAAGCGGAAGTAAAACACTAAGTAAAACTGTAACAAGATGTGCTGAAAGTAAAGGGTCCGGAAATACATGCCCAACTGTAAAGTACAAGGAAAAAAGATAAAATAGCAGGAAGGTGACAAGCAGCTCCTAGGTCGTCCTCCTCGGATCCTACCTGAAGGGTAGGTACAGATAGCGCAGCTCCTGGATCGTCCACCACGGATCCTAACTGAAGGGTAGGTACAGATAGCCTTCACAACGCTCTCGCCCGTCAACCTCCTCCGTGTGTCATCTCATCGTGAAGTCTACCACCGGATACTGTCTCGTCGTGAGGTCCACCTCCGGGTACCGTCCAGTCCTCGAACACTCGGCCTCTGTCTACGCTGCCCGTCGTCTGCAACCAACACAACGAGGTGCGGGCATATCCCGTGCAGGAGTGAGTATAACGATACTCAGTAGCGACCCCGAGACCCTCAAGGTCTCACTAAATATAACAAGGATAACCACAAAGAAAGATCTCAATAGATAACCTCTACTTATGTATATACCCAAACATATACCTAAGTTATCAAGTAACCCATCTCAATCATGAGGAAACACAATATTATGAAATCAACGGATAACCACTACCCAGGTATATGCCCATACATATACCTAAGTTAACAAGTGGCACATCTCAATCATGAGGTAAACAGAAAGATCATAGACTCAGCTCAACCAGGATTTTATTCATGATGTCGAAACCGCGGCTGCTGGAGAACTCCTCCTCTATTGAGTATAGTGGGCCTGCTGCTACAACCAAGCATGCCCCACTAACCTTGGACTATTGTAGTACTCCACCTGTCGAGTACTGTGGGCCTGCTGCTATAACCAAGCGCTTCCCATCGTGGGTCTTCCGCTACAGCCAAGCGCTCCCCCTCATAGGCTCTAGAGGTACTCCTTCTGTTGAGTACCGTGGGTCTGCCGCTACAACCAAGCGCTCCTCCGCCGTGGGACTGCCGCTACAACCAAACTCTCCCCCTCATAGCCTCCAGAGGTACTCCTTCTATTGAGTACCGTGGGTCTGTCGCTACAACCAAGCGCTCCTCCACCGTGGTTCTGCTGCTACAACCAAGCGCTCCCCACTGGGCTATTTGAAACACACCGAGACGATAGATCAGCAATCGTCAAGTCTCAGCCAGCTACTAGGTCTCTGCACTCTGTTAGCTCGTCACCAGGAGGGTCCGCTCCATGAGCTACTGGTCGATACTCCAAGTATCACAAAGTTCCATGAAGAAATATCTCAAAGGACCGCCTCGTCATAGGGGTCACATCGCAATAGACGGCGTGTCAGTCGGACACCCGGTCTGTGAGTTACTAGCCTTTTTCGTCCCAGGGGCCCGATTGGTTTCGTGTGCGAACCAACCCGGCCGTATCTCTACTGTACCCTGAACTCTCATAGGGTATACTCATAGGGACCTTTTCTCAACGTGTTCACCAACGACGCTGACGGTTCGTCAAACAGACGTCCAGTCTGAAAGTAATCAGCCTTTCCGTTCCAGGGGCCTGGTTGGATTTCGGGTACAATCCAACCCAGCCGCTATCCAACTGTATCCAAAACTTAGGCGAAGCATGCCAAACGTTCCGTCTCATCAAGAGAAATCCAACAAAGTCGACGACACGTCAATCGGACGTCCGGAGCTGAAGATATAAACGTTTCCACTCTGAGGGCCCGATTGGTTTCGTATCCGAACCAACCCGGCCATACTCAAAGTTCTCCGAAACCTTGAGTGTAATATACCGAAACGACCGCCTCAACCCAAGGATCACATCACAACTGACGTTGCATCGATCGTAGCTCCATGGCCGAATATATGGTCATTTTAACGGAAACTGCCCGAAAATAGGGGGTTCGGGCCCGGTCCAACCCAGCCCGAACCGGGTCCGGGTCCAGCCCGCTTGGTCACGGCCCGCCCCGGCCCGGATGGCGTGGCCTGGCCCAGCATGGGCGCGGCCCAGACCGGCCTGGCGTTGGCGCTGGCACGGCATGGCACCCGCGTGGCCAGCGGGTGCGGGGGTTACAAACCCCCGCGGTCGACGTAACCGGCGCGGCTTTGAGTCGCGCCGCTCGGCCTCCGGAAGGGCTAAGCCGTTCCGGTTCGGCCCACCGCCGTGGCGGTTCCGTTCCGGAGGCGTGCCGCCGCCTCCTTCCGCGGACCACCGGACGCGCTCCGGTGGTCCGTTTTGCTCGCTGCCTTCGCCAACGGTCCTCCCGAGACCCGAAATTCACTACGGAGACTTCAAAACACCACTGCGGCCCATTCCGACAACTTCTGACGATCCACCATCAATTAACGATCTGCGGAGCCTTCGAAACACCGCAACGGCGTGGCGTGATGGCTCCGCGCTTCTTCATTGTTTCCGTGCGGTGCCGCTGCACCGCGCCACCTTTTCTCGTGCTGCAACAAGAGAAATCATAAAATGGGGGAGGAGGGTCGGCCGTGTTCGTGCGGTCCAACCTCCTCCCATCATTACGATAACAGGCAGCTCAACAACTATCAACAAAATAATCAAAGGCCGAGGATATAATCCATATAAATGAGAAATATACAATATTCCCCTACCTCGTCGAATTCATTGAGCGAGGGTTCGTCGCGGAATTTATCATCGCGGAAGAAGGCGTCGCGGAAGGAGAGGGTCGTTGGAGTCGCGATACACGTCGTCGCGTAGTCGATCTCTGAGGATTCAGCGTTCTTCGTCGGAGATCGGTGTGTTCTTCGCATTCTTCGCGTTCTTCGCGTTCTTCGACGAAGAAGAAGAAGATCTTCAAGCCTCCCCTTTTTCTCCCAATCCCCTCTCAACACAACAAGTCCAACCAAAAATAAAATAAGTGCTTCACTTATTTTATTATCATGACTTAAGTTTTAAAATTCAAAAATTGAATTAAACCACTTAATTAAAAGTTTTCATTAAAAGGAAGGTTAAGGAGTTAAGGAATATGGGAGGTCACCCACTTAATGTGGGAGTTAGAGTAGGTTTAAGGAATGTGAAGGGGTGGGGTTCATGTGGGCCCCACCTCACATTTAACCTCACTTAGGTAGTTAGGTTCACCCAACCTCCATCCTTAGGTTTTAACCACTTTAAAGAAATAAAATTAGTTGCACAAATTTTATTTCTCGGAAGTCTTTATCCACAAAACTAAACAACTCTTCCTGAGCAAATGCAACTCTGGAAAAGGTCTTTTTAAGCAATTACCAGCACTGCGGTTCCATCGGTGCCCTCGGATTTTGATTCCAATCACCGGTTCAAAAGATAGAAAAACCCGCTCGTTCGCTCACTGAACGTACCCAAGCTAAAATTCAGAAATTGATTCCGGGCACACCGGGCCTCGGAATCAGGCTCCGTCAGAAACTGCGATCTCATAAAATCCCAAAGAAATTAAGAAAAAAAATTCCTTGAAATTTCCGGGTCTGTACATTACTCCCACATCATGGATTTACGTCCCCGTAAAGCTTTAACACAAACTAGGTATACAAAAGCGGTACTGAGCACGTAAGCCTTCCGCTCCCATGTGTCCACCTGGAGGTTTCCGTGCTGCCAACGAAAGCGCACAAGAGGAATCGACCATCCTCGTAGGACCCGCTCCTATAGATCCTCAACCTCTACTAGAACCGCGTAAAAGTCACCCCATCGCCAATGTCCAGATCCTCATTGTCGATGATATGTGTCAGGTTAAGCACGTATCTCCTCAGTTGAGATACGTGGAAGTCGTCGTGCACCTGGTGCAACTGAGGTGGATGGATCAAACGGTAATCCACCTCGCCTACCAAGCTGAGGACCTAAAAAAGGTCCGCTGAACCTCGGAGATTACTTGTCTCCTTGGCCTCATCTCCATAAACCTCGTCGAGGCGAGACCCGTATAAGGTCGTGATCGTCATCCTCGAACTCTAGAGGTCTCCCTTTCCTGATTAGAATTGAAACTCAAAAATCATGCTGCCACGAGGGTAAGGTTGGCCGACTCAAGAGTGATCGGCTACACCCTCCTATGCATGATTCCATCCTATGCTGCCTGGGTTTTCCTTTTCGCCGACCAAGGAAAACCCCATCCCAACGTTGTAGATAAACCACAACCTTTTTGCCTAATACGGTCAATCCGTGTATGAACTGTGGATCCAATCCATACTCAGACCAACATCGTAAGGCCTCGACGCTGCCACCAAGAGATTCCAACTGAAACTCTCGCCTCATGGGTCAGATCACACTGTCGGCGTAAGTGTGATTATCGAGTCTCCTCCCAAGGTATCTCCAGACGTGAGGGTCAAGTCATTGGCTTAACCAGAAACTCTAGGTCTGGGACAAGATTCGTGGAATGAAGGAATGATTCGTATCAATGTCTATTACTACGGCAGCTTGTAGTAGACACAGACTGTCTCTCAAATCATTCTTAGAGTCATTGGGTCACTCTCCTTGACCGCATGCAGCTACTCTCTTTCCCTGCCCTCCAGCTCCCTGAGCCTGCCGGAAACAACAAAGGCGGGTGGTTGTAACATGTTGATATGTACACCACCTCATGCTACTCTCCTAGCTCTGCCTCCACATCTTCTACTCAGCAGATTCATCTGTCCTTAAGATTTCCTCTTTTTGAAACATTCACACGCCCAAGTCTCTAAGACTAACACCAGTTCGCATCTTTCCACTGTTAACATTCACTGGCTAAAACTGATCATCCAAAGAACATTCAACCACAAAGGTTCTTTCTAGCACCCTAACATAAGTAGGAATGCGTAGAGAAAATATTGCTTACTCGGATATCCTTTAAACACACCTCGCTCTAAGGTCCGAGCTCTAAAGCACTGATCATATCGTAGTCATCAAGTACCAAGAACGATCGGTACGCCGTGATGATTACTCAGATACTGAAACATCATCCTACCGAAGCTGTATAAGCTCTAGAAAACTCTCAGCTACCTCCTCAAGACAGTACTCAGCTGACTGTGAGTCGGGCTCACCTCATAACTTGAGGGTATCTGATATTGGAACACGTGTAAGGTAGTAAGCCTACATGTGTCACCTACCGATACTGTCGGTTGTAACTGCAAACCAACAGGTAGTGTTGTATAGCTGAAACACTACCCGAAGGCACTATCTCTGGCATCGGTCCACGTACCGAAGCCTCATCTCTATGTGAACCATCCTCATGGTCACTCACTAGAAAACACTACTAGCCAAGTCCACCATCCACTCTACTGATGTCTCAGCTAGGCGGAAAACTTTAGCAATCGCCTCCAGCCAGTGCTCTGCTGTCTGGGAATCTGCCTCGCCTCGTAACCTCGGAGGCCGCTGCTGTTGGAACTCATGCAACGCGCTCTGCCAGCATGCACAATTCGCTATTAAGGATGGTGGCATCTGCTTCCCAACAGGTGGTGCTGTTACTGGTACACCACCCGAGGGTGCCAACATAGTAAAAAGGGCCACGCACCGGAGCCTCGCTGCTCGGTGGGCCTTCATCAAGTACTCTCTCGGAACTCCAACTGACTATCTGCGTGGAGACATCCTGAACAGATGCGACACGGTCAAAGATTTATACCTGGTGAGATGACCTAGTTTGAGCTAACTTTAAAACTTTGGAAACACACACGCAATCAGTGTTTTGGTGTACAAAGTCGGAAATCAGTAGTCAGGGTCCTAGTGTACGGATACGTCGGCCGCCGCACCAACACTGGACTCCCTGAACTGAAGACCACACTCAGTACTCTTAACACTATTTCTTCACATAGAAAAAGATCAGAGTCCTTAGTTCTGCGGTAGAACCGAACTCCTCTGATACCAATTTGTCACGACCCGTCCTCAGGGCCCGTGTCGTGACTATCCCAAGCCCACCTTCCATAGGCCAGGGGCTGGCAACTAGCACCAAGGAGTAAATCCCGATAATTGGGAAGGAATTGCCTTTATAAAAGTAAACAAAACACCACAGTGTACAAGAGGAAGTAAAACACTAAGTAAAACTAAAACAAGTTGTGCTGAAAGTAAAGGGGTCGTAAATACAATCCCAACTGTAAAGTACAAGGAAAAAGATAAAACAGCCAGAAGGTGACAAGAAGCTCCTGGATCGTCCTCCTCGGATCCTACCTGAAGGGTAGGTACAGATAGCGCAGCTCCTGGATAATCCACCACGGATCCTAACTGAAGGGTAGGTACAGAGAGCCTCCACAATGCTCTCGCCCGTCAACCTCCTCCATGTGTCATCTCGTCGTGAAGTCCACCACCAGATATTGTCTCGTCGTGAGTTTCACCTCCGGGTATCATCCAGTCCTCGAACACTCAGCCTCTATCTGCGCTGCCCGTCGTCTGCAACCAACACAACGAGGTGCGGGCATAGCCCATGCAGGGGTGAGTATAACGATACTCAGTAGGGACCCTGATACCCTCAAGGTCTCAATAAATCCAACAAGGATAACCACAAAGAAATATCTCAACAGATAACCTCTACTTAGGTATATACCCAAACATATACCTAAGTTATCAAGTAACCCATCTTAATCATGAGGAAACACAAGATTATGAAATCAATGGATAACCACTACCCAAGTATATTCCCATACATATACCTAAGTTAAAAAGTGACCCATTTCAATCATGAGGTAAACACAAAGATCATAGACTCAGCTCAACCAGGATTTTATTCAGGATGTCGAAACCACGGCTGCTGGAGAACTCCTCCTCCGTCGAGTACAGTGGGACTGCCGCTATAACAAAGCGCGCCCCACTAACCTTGGACTGCTGCAGTACTCCACCTGTTGAGTACTGTGGGCTTGATGCTACAACCAAGCGCTTCCCACCATGGGTCTGCCTCTACAACCAAGTGCTCCCCCTCAAAGGCTCCAGAGGTACTCCTTTTGTTGAGTACCGTGGGTCTGCCGCTACAACCAAGCGCTCCTCCATCGTGGGACTGCCGCTACAACCAAGCGCTCCCCCTCATAGCCTCTAGAGGTACTCCTTCTGTTGAGTACCGTGGGTTTGCTGCTACAACCAAGCGCTCCTCCGCCGTGGGTCTGATGCTACAACCAAGCGCTCCCCACTGGGCTATCTGAAACACACCGAGACGATAGATCAGCAGTCGTCAAGTCTCAGCCAGCTACTAGGTCTCTTCACTCTGCTATCTCGTCACCGGGAGAGTCCGCTCCACGAGCTACTGTTCAATACTCCAAGTATCACAAATTTCCACGAAGAAGTATCTCAAAGGACCGCCTTGTCATAGGGGTCACAACGCAATAGACGGCGCGTCAGTCCGACACCCGGTCTGTGAGTTACTAGCCTTTTTCGTCCCAGGGGCCCGGTTGGTTTTGTGTGCGAATCAACCCGGTTGTATCTCGAATGTACCCCGAACTCTCACATGGTATACTCATAGGGACCTTTTCTCAACGTGTTCACCAACGGCGCTGATAGTTCGTCAAACGGACGTTCGGTCTGAAAGTTATCAGCCTTTCCGTTCCAGGGGCCCGGTTGGATTTCGGGTACAATCCATCCCGGCCGCTATCCAAATGCATCCAAAACTCAGGATAAGCATTCCAAAAGTTCCGTCTCATCAAGAGGAATCCAACAAAGTCGACGTCACGTCAATTGGACATCCGGAGCTCGAGATATAAATGTTTCCGCTCCGAGGGCCCGGTTGGTTTCATATCCGAACCAACAGGGCTGTACTCAAAGTTCTCATAAACCTTGAGTGTAATATACCAAAACGACCGTCTCTATCCAATAATCACATCACAACTGACGGTGCGTTGATCGTATTTATGTGGCCCAGGATATGGGCATTTGAACGGAAACTGTCTGAAAATAGGGGGTTCGGGCCCGGTCCGACCCGGCCCGAGACCCCATGGGTCGGCCCGAACCGGATCGACCCGAACCGGGTCCGGGTCTGGCCCGCTTAAGCGCGGCCCGGATAGCGCGGCCTGGCTCAGCCTGGGCACGGCCCGACCCGACCTGGCGCTGGCGCTGGTGCGGCGCGGCGCCCGCGTGGCCAGCGGGTGCGGGGGTTACAAACCCCCGCGGTCGACGTAACCGGAGCATCTTTGAGCCGCGCCGCTCCGCCTCTGGAATAGCTAAGTCATTCCAGTTCGGCCCGCCGCCGTGGCTGAGCCGCGGCGGTTCCGTTCCGGCGGCGCGCCGCCGCCGCCTTTTGCGGACCACCGGATGCGCTTCGGTGGTCCGTTTTGCTCGCCACCTTCACAAACGGTCCTCCCGGGACCCGAACTTCACTGTGGAGACTTCAAAACACCACTGCGGCCCGTTCTGACAACATACGACGATCCTCCGTCAATTAATGATCTGCGGAGCCTTTGAAACGCCGCAACGGCGCGGCGCGATGGTGTCGCGCTTCTTCATTGTTTCCGCGCGGTGCCGCTGCACCGCGCCGCCTTTGCTCGTGCCGCAACAAGAGCAATCATAAAATGGGGGAGGAGGGTCGGCCGTGTTCATGCGGTCCGACCTCCTCCCGTCATTACGATAACAAGTGGCTCAACAACTATCAACAAAATAATCAAAGGCCGAGGATATAATCCACATAAATGAGAAATATACAATATTCCCCTACCTCGTCGAATTCATTGAGCGAGGGTTCATCGCGGAATTTATCGTCGTGGAAGAAGGAATCGCAGAAGGAGAGGGTCGTTGGCGTCGCAGTACACAGCATCGCGTAGTATATCTCTGAGGATTCGGCATTCTTCATCAGAGATCGGTGCGTTCTTCGCGTTCTTCGACGAAGAAGATGAAGATCTACAAGCCTCCCCTTTTTCTCCCAATCCCCTCTCAACACAATAAGTCCAACCAAAAATAAAATAAGTGCTTCACTTATTTTATTATCATGACTTAAGTTTTAAAATTCAAAAATTGAATTAAACCACTTAATTAAAAGTTTTCATTAAAAGGGAGGTTAAGGAGTTAAGGAATATGAGAGGTCACCCACTTAATGGGGGAGTTAGAGTAGGTTTAAGGAATGTGAAGGGGTGGGGTTTGTGTGGGACCCACCTCACATTTAACCTCACTTAGGTAGTTAGGTTCACCCAACCTCCATCCTTAGGTTTTATCCACTTTAAAGAAATAAAATTAGTTGCACAAATTTTATTTCTCTGAAGTCTTTATCCACAAAACTAAACAACTCTCCCCGACAAAACGCAACTCTGGAAAAGGTCTTTTCAAGTAATTACCGGTGCTGCGGTTCCATCGGTGCCCTCAGATTTTGATTCCAAGCACTGGTTCAAAAGATAGAAAAACCTGCTCGTTCGCTCACTGAACGTACCCGAGCTAAAATTTGGAAATTGATTCCGAGCACACCGGGCCTCGGAATCAGGCGCCTTCAGAAACTGTGTTCTCGTAAAATCCCAAAGAAATTAAGAAAAAAATTTCCTTGAAATTTCCAGGTATTTACAAAACCATAATTTCATCTAAATAATTTATAAAGTTAAAATATATTTTAAATTAGTTTAAAATTATAATTTTATCAATTATGCATATATTAATCAAATTTATTTCATTAGAATCATTTTCATATTGTATTTTAATATAAAGACATTTCAAACTTTTATACATTTTCACTTTTAAAACCTCACTTTAACTAATACAAAACAGACCTTTAACAGTGTTGGCCTTTATTAGAGCTTGAAAAAAGTGATGATAAAGGATTCTTTTATCAGTGCTAAAAATGTTGATAAAGGGTAACTTTTATCACTGCTTTTATATAGTGCTGATAAAATGTTCTCTTTATCAGTGCTTTATTTCTAACGTTGATAAATAGTACCCTTTATTAGAACTTTATTTTTAACAGTGATAAAGGGTATCCTTTATCAGTGATTTTTTAATGCTAATAAACGTCTAGAATAAAATGAAATAATTAAAAAAATAAAATTTTAAAAAATATTAATAATTTTACTAATTAAATAATTATTGATAAAAATGAATAAATTGAATAAACATATGTATAGATTATAAATATTAATAAATAATATATATTAAATATATAGATATAAAAATTAATAAAATGAAATAATTAAACCAATAAAAATAAAAAATTGGTAAATTAAGAAAATACTAAACATTTTATTAATTAAATAATTATTAATAAAATTAATAAATTTAATATACATATATATTGATTATAAATATTAATAAATAGTATATATTAAATATAGATATAAAAAAATGAATAAACTGTAATAATTAAACAAAAAAATGAATAAATTACTAAAATTATTAAAAAAATTATTAATGAAACAATTATTAATAAAAATGAATAAGTTTAATATATATTTATATATATATTACTTATAAATAGTAATAAATAAAATATATTAAATATAAATATATAGAAAATAAATAAAATGTAACAATTAAAAACATATTAATGTCTTGTTCATTTTTAATGTTGTTTTATTTTTCAATTTAACATATATAAAATGTGTGTTACATTGATTTCACATACATATATGTAATTAATTCATTTTAATATATAGCATGCACATACAAATATTTACCTAATTAATGAAATCTTATATAGAAACTCATACACCTAATATTTATGTAATTTATTCAATATTTAGTCTATTTTAAAATTTCATTATAGCATGATATATTTAATATATTATGTTTTTAATCGGTCAATTTTATTTATTTATTTTCAATGTTATTATAAAGAATTATTTATTCATTCTTAATATTTTTTATTATCTATTTTTTATTTATTTATTTGAATTTAATCACTTTCTACTATTTATTTATATATATTAATTTACTATGTTTTAGAATTTTTAATATTAATTTATCTTTACTTCAATATATATCCATATTTGTTTAATAATTTATATTTAGTTAATAAAAATTATCTATTTTTTCAATATTTTTAAAGTTTCCTCAATTTTAATTATTGAATTTCACTCATTTTTAAAATGTATGTATTTAAGATTATATATTCATTAATAATGTTAAAATATATTTGTAAATAAATATTTATAAATAAATATATTTTTATATGTATATTTACTATATTTATAAATTTATATATTTAAAATTATTAAAAACAAATATAAATTATTTTTTTAAAAAAATATTTATATAATTATAAATAAATAATTATATATATTTAAATAATAATAAGTTTAAAATAAATTAATTTAAATATTGAATATACTGTATTTATATATATATATATTTATATATATATATATTGTCTATATATATATAAGTTGAGGTCTAAGCCTTAGTTTATTTCGGGAAAGAGGCTACATTACAAAGAAAAGCAAGCATCATACAATGTAGGGATGTACTCAGCGAGACTCGAACTCGAGACCACGCTGAAACCTAAAGGGGAAGCTACCACTATGGTGGACCATGAGGGATATATATATATATATATATATATATAATTATTTAAATATATATAGTGATATCAATATATATAAAAAATTAAAATTATTCATATATTTATAAATAAATAATTATATATTTAAATAATTATAAAATTATGATAAATATATTTAAACAGTGAATATATTTACTATATTTATATTTATATTTATATTTATATTTATCTTTATCTTTATATTTATATTTATATTTATATTTATATTTATTTATTATATATATATATATATATATTAGGTTCTTGGGGGTATAATTACATTAAACACACACAGGTAGGAAAGGCAGACCATAGCCCCCCCCCCCCACCCCCTAAGGGATAGCTCACCCATCAAGCCTTATTTATTCAGTACAAGGCCTGAAGGCCCAGCAGGCATGAAGCCCATTACATAGCCCGAAGGCCTAGTGCAGCATAATGGATACGTCATACTGCCTTCATCATCACCTGCCTGTGGAAATTTTCTCCCACCCAGATTTGAACCCAAGCCTAATGTAGGATTATGAGGATCCTTTACCACTCGGGTAAGACTCCAAATGCAAACATGTATTCAGGTAATGAGGTATATGTGCAGCCTTGCACCACCTGCATGCCACACGTCCCCAGCGAGGCCCAAGGTGGCCAACCTTGGGCTTGGTCCAGTTCTCAATGGGGTAGAGGGTCTATGAGTAATTATAAAAGGCATGTCAAGAATTTCCTTACAGGGACTCAAACCCCGAACCTCGGGGTCAGGGAACCACAGTTGTAACCACTCTATCATTCCCCTATGGGAAAACGTGTATTCGAGTAATGAGGTATAGGTGCAGTCTCACCACTTGTGCGTTACACATCCCTAGCAAGGCCTAAGGGGGCCCACCTTGGGCTTGGGCCAATTCCCAACGAGGTAGAAGGCCCATGAGTAATTATTAAATGATTATATACATATAAGTATATAAGTATATATAATGATATAAATATGTTTATAATTATAAAATTTTAATAAATATATTTAAATAATGAATATATTCACTATATTTGTATTTATATTTATTTATTAAATATATATATAATTATATAAATAAATATAATAATATGAATTTATTTATAATTATAAATATATTTATAAATGTATAAATAAAAAAATATAAATTTTTTTAAAAAGTATTTATATAATTATAAATAAATAAGTATATATTTAAATAATTATAAAATTATAATAAATATATATAATTATATGAATATATTTATATTTTTTAAATTATAAATATAAATCCTTTATCAACACTAATGTTTTAGCACTTATAAAGGTTTCTTTTATCAGTGTTGCTTTAGAACTGATAAAGAAGTTTTTTATCAGTGCTTATCAATTTTGCACTCATAAAAGGCATCTTTATCAGGGCCTTTTTGTAAGCACTAATAAAAGTGTCCTCAGTATATTTAAAAGAACCCTAACTGTGATTGATTCAATCGTGATTCTCAAGCTCTCATGAAACTTACCTGCTATTAACGCTTCTCCTCTACGTTCTCTAGGACGAATCAAGGCAAAAATATAAGGTATGTTATTTTCTACTTTTCCTTTTTAGTTGATTACTTTTTTGGGTTCTGCGGTTTGTGTTTTTTATTGTTCTCAACCATGATAAACCCTATTTCTTCACTGTACATTAATGATTCTTTATGCTTCTTAACTTTGGTATGTTCTTCAATGGGTACCAAACCTTCCCATATAGGGCTTCCCATTTCTCATAGTCAAATTGGAAGTCCAAAAAAGTGACTAATATGACATGATCCATTATCCTTGCCCATTTTTACTTCACATGGCCTTTATGCAGTTTGATTTACCTTTACAAATCACCATCTTTGATTACTTATCTTAGGTTTGTTTTGATAATGGTTATCCTTAAATAAAATTGGTTTAGTTTATTGGCTCACATTATTCCCATGTTCCTTGTAGTACAACCAATAAATTTTGTGTGGTATTTTGAGTGATTTTTTAATTTTATATAATTTAAAGAGTGGCCTTTTGATGTCCCTTAAATATTCATGCACTATATTCCCTCCTATATCACACTTTAACAAATTCTTAGTTGCCTTTAGAATGCTAATTGGGTCCATCAAACAACATATTTGACATATGTCTAGTTGTATATGGGCAGTTGGAACTCAGTCATTAACTACTTTATAAATGTTTTTTTGGAAATAAATGAATTCCAAATTACATGTGTTGTTTAGTTATTTTATCTTCATTCCATCCATTTTGTAAAAAAGAAAATAATATATCACAACATAAGTGGAAAATATTCATTTCTCAAATTGAAATTTAAGCCATTTTATTAGACTAGATATGTGATGTTTAACATTCATTATATTTTTAGTAATATTTTTTATTGTTGTTGATTATTATAAAATACTATAAATTAGTTGGAATTATTGATTTATTGATTTATTTATATAATTTATTTTTAATGGGTTGTTTTTTATAACTACATTATGTGATTAATGTTTTGCTTATTAATGTGGAAAATATTATATAGATTATAAGATGTATAATTTTATTAGTAAATGAACTCATTGGGGGACCACTTAATATATTTATTTAATATTTGTAATATTAAGACAAATATATTTAATTAGAAATTTATTAACCATTTAAATGAAAAAGTTTCTATAAATTAGAATGTTGGATCTATTTTTTTGGATCCACAATAATATTTGAATAAATACTCACATTTTCTTTACATTCTCTAATGATTTCTCTTTGAATTCATGCATCATGAAGGATGATAGAATTGTAGAATGATAAGTGGAATCGATGAATAATTTTTTGTGATTTACAATTATAAATAACCATGAAATTATGGTACTTAATTTTGATTCTCATATTCTAATAATATTTTAAAAATATTTCTATATATGTTGTTATGGAATGGGTGAAAAATTCAAGGGAATTCAAGATAATGATTATAAAGTTAGATCATATATAAGTTATTATGAATTTTATATTGATGATAAATATATTAAAATTGAATTAATGGGATCAATAATAATTTATAAATGGTTGAATGTTTTGGGGGATGTTGAAATGGTTTAAAACTATTCTGAATATTAATTTAAATTATAATAAATATTATTTAATAAAATTATTTTCATTTAATTATAGTGGATTAATGGTGGACATTGATATCAGGATAGTGTATTTTTTGAAATATTTATAGAATAGGGAATATGATGATATTATTGATATATTTGAATGTGAGTTACTATACACATGTTATAGATTCATCGAGGTCTAGGGTGAGGGTGAAGTGACATTTTTGTTTTTCTTTGTTCTTCATTATGGTTTTTTAGAAGTTAAGTTTAACTAATTTATTATGGCACCCATTACGTGGTTCTTTCCTAAGGGAACCAATTATGTTAATACTTTCCCATATTTCAAATGCACTTTCTAAGAAAAATATCATTATTATACCCATTTTATGATTTGGATTCAATAAATAAATGTGGTGGTTATCCCTGAGGTGTAGTCTTGGATTCTAGGGGTTTGAGGTCGAATCTCATGATATGTGTGATGTGATTATTTCCAGAGGGAGATAAATAATTTTTGTTTATCCTATTATTCAAATGTTAACCTATTATTAATGAAATTATTTGAATGTTAGAGAACAACCATGGTATAAACTTATGGTACGATTAGTATAATTCACTAGTATGAAATGAAGTTGGTACATTTGATTATCATGGTGTCCTGGTTAGTACACAATTACTTGACTAACCTAACCTGAAAGTTAAATTTTTATTATCAAAATACTTTTAGGGAAAATTGGGAAACCAAAAGTTCACCCAGGTATAACACTAAAATAAACCAAAAACTTGTTTAAAGTTAGCTTGAGCCTTCCGAAGGTATTCTCCCTACATAATTTCCAGGAGAGGGATGGTACCTGTAAGTCTGGATCATCTGTTTTTAGATCTTAAAGTGTGTTTCTAGATTATCCCAAGACTTCAGGTACTCATCTATGTTAATATTCCCTTCATTTAAGCCTCTAATCAGTATACGATCCTACTAGTTGATCCATTCATCTTGTTCACTATTAGTGTCCATGTGTATCAATCTTCCCATTATATTCTCTGCTTCCTCTTTCATATACTTAATCGTAATAACTTTCTCCACTAATTCTTCTCTTGAATAAAAAAAGCAGCTTTGGAACTTGTTCAGGTTCCATTACAACCTCCTGATGCTGTTTGGATGACATGACCACAGTATCTTTAATCTCCTCCTCTAACTGAACGTCCTCAGAATGCAACAGATACCCCCAGGAAGGTCCCCAGCCTACTTCTCTTCTCCACCCCCCTGTGAAACCTCCAAGGTTTTAGATAGATCATTCCCCTTTATGGCCTCTTTGACTTCACCTATTAACCTAAGATCTTTGTTATCTTGGTCCTTCTTGCTATCGCACACTGCCTAGACCTCTTGCATCTTGTTTTTACCTTCTTTTTTAGCCTATTGAGTCTAAATTGGTCTTAGAAGGCATGAGTAGTCATTATGCCCCTTGGATTTCTTCTTCTTATTGCCAATGAAACTCCCCAGATCCATTTTCTCTTTATTTCCTCTCTTCCTCCTTGGGTTTTGAATACCATTACCATAATCTCCCATTGCATTGTCATATGAGGTTTCCCTTATTGACTTACATGTGTATTTTCAGTGTTATAACTTTGAAAATATACTCAAATATATGCACTGTTGTATATTTTAGGGACCTGATAGTATTTACTTGTTTATTTTTATGATCACACCCTACAAATGAACCTAAGTGGATATATATCTCTTATATTTGAGATATAGGTGAGGGAAATGGAATAGTAACATAGATTAGAGTCAGTGTATCTTAGTGGGGATGATTTGATGTTCTCATGGTAGTTTTATGGACCTTTTAACTTTTTTGAGATGAGATTTGAAATTTTAAATTTAGATATGATAATTTAAAAAAATTAATAAGACAAGTATCATCCTAACTAGCTTCATCTCCTGAACTATTACTATTGAATTTTGTTTCTTGATAATTATTCCCCATATCTTCTATGTTTCATGAACAACTATGAGCAGTATTCATCCAAAATGATCATCAGAACCTGGTATGGGATTACTTCTACTCAGAGTAGTTTAAAAATCATATGTGTATGTTTAGAAGAGATGGAAGATGAGTCTCAAGAAAAAAATGAAAAAATTAATGTTCGGGAGATAAATATGATAAGGATAATAGTTGTCTATAACTTTCACCTTTGTATGAATTAATAGGGAAACACTTACCATAGTAGAGTAATTATTTTATTAAATTCAATTACTCATTTCCTTCAAAATGGATGCATGCTAATCATTTGACATAAGGTTATGAAGATGGATTTAAAGTGTGATAATTTTTTTAATAGAACATGCATGCGACCCTTCTCAAATCATTTTCCTTGTTTACGTTGTTGTTATTGAAGAAAAATTAAATATTTTACTGGTCATGCAAACAATGTCTTCTACACATGATGATGTTACCAATTCTGAGGAAAAACATATTGTTGATGATAAAACTGCAAAATTATTAGGATATTAAAAACATTTTCATGAAAAAAACAATGATGTTGCATCACAATGTTGAATAAAATTATCAAGGTAAGAATTCATGGTATAAAATTTATGGTTGGTTAGAATCAATGCAGGCAACCTATTAACCCCAACAATTCAATGTTCATTAGTTATGTTGGGGTCACAATGAGGATGAATGTGTTTATTGAAAATGATTCATGGTGCCACATCTAACCTGTAATAAAGGAAACCCTTTGGAAAGATATAATGGTAATGTTACGATATAATTTCTCTATTTTACTGAAAAGGTATATAATTAAATGTTGATTTAATTTTTATTATTTATTTCATAGTTCATTAATTTTTGAAGATTTTCATAAGAAATATTTCTAAATGGTCACTAGAAAATACTATAGAAGATTCTAGACTCTTCTTATGAAGTTACATCTTAGGGATGCTAAGGTGAAAGTAAATCCCCACCCACCAGTTAGTTATAAACACATTGTAAATAAGGAAACATATACCACTTTCATCAATCATCACAATGATAAAAAGTTTCAAGTGTATTTCAATCGATAATATATTGTTTGAAATTTTTTTATTTTATCCAATTATATTCAAAATTGTTAATTTATAAAATAAAAAAAGTGTTTTGAAAACAAATAATGTGCATCAAAACCAATGTACCCTTATTTGAAAGCAAGGATGGGTACACTTTACTAGATAAGAAATTGGTATATATTTTAAATTAACAATAAAAGCTTTATGTGATATGAAATAACATATATTTCTTTGTTTATATTCATATTTATAAATCAAAATATGAAGCCACTTACATCCCACGTCATGTGCTATGGAAAGAGGCACATGTAAATAAGGAGGGGAAATTAGTTGATGAAAACACAAAAGTGATATGAGAAACATGTGTAAGCATGAAAAAATAGTAATTTATTAGTTATTTATAATTTTATTACATAAAAATATCTATTTATGTTTGTATTTTTTTTATATGGTTTAGACATAATAATTAGTAGTGGTCATACCAAAAGAAAAACTACTTTCAGTAGATTTGAAGTGGTCAGAATAATATGGTGCCATTAGAAGATTAGGTTTTGGAGTGTCTGCTAGAAATATTTTTAGAAGATAAAACCACATGAAGATAAATATAATATGGTGAGATTATTTCAAACACAAATATAATTACTGTAAGATATTATTGTCTGAACTGGTTTGGTAGACCTATGTATGAGAAAGGATCAAAGAGAACTGGCAGTGGAACAAAGATCTTCACTTGAACCAAATCACCCCATAATATTTGAGGCTATTAAGCCCCCCCCCCAACCACATACCTTACCCAAGTTCATCAATTTTTTCAATACTATTTATCCTAAATGTGAATCAAAAAACTTATGATAACTTTATATTACTAAAATTATGCAGGGTATAGTTGTATGTGATTTGTATCTTCCAACACCCACACACTACTGTGTTTCAAGGGTTATGGTGTATAATATCCCAGAATACAAGATACACCATGAAGACCTCTCAAAATATCACATGGGAGTGGGGATTGAGGTATATCATGAGTTGGCTACTAAGTTTCTTGTTCCACTTGATGATTCATAAATTACAATGGTCAATGATTCTATTGGAACTTTCATAGCATAGATGTCTAATCTTATAAAGATATATGGGGTATGTATTTAAAAAAGTTATATAAAAACTGTAATAGTTTATAAAAATAGCTATAAAGTGAGGTACGATATTATGGGTGGAGAAAGCGATGGGGAAACAGAAGGTCAGATCAAGAAAATATAGTGAATCAACTAAGAAATCAAAATGACCTTCGAGAAGTACCTTATCCCCACTAGTTCCAGAGAAACATTTATTATCATTACAAATTCAGGTTGAGACCATATTTAAAGATGAAAATATTCTTTACATTCCTTATGAAAAATATATATATAGAACGTTCATGAAATACATAATTGGTCTCAGGAATATAAATGAGATTATAAAGCATGAATGGATGGTATTCTTAGTTGTGAATACATACATAAGATGTATTTTCATAATACATATATCTAAATAGTGAGATAATATGTTTATTGAAGTTAAAAACTATTCATATTTTCAACATGAATTTATATTACTATTATATAAAGGTAAAACTACGATAATCATGTTTTTTATTCCTTAATCCTTGTATTATTTCTATGGAAAAACTTATTTTAGATAATGAAAAAATTAAGAAGAAAAAAGATGATATACTCGAAGAGTTTGAGAAAAAAATATCAGAAGAAAGAGTCTTTTTATGCTTACAATGCAGAAGTAAAACTCTACAATCTGATTGCATAAAATATATTTTTAATTTTTTCAATACATTGTTTTTTTTGTTTTTTTTTTGTAGCACTGGATGTTAATTGCAGTCAATATAGATACCCCAAATATTTATTTTTTTGTATTCAATGCATGGATATCCAAAAAAAATACAACACATGGTGTGTATTGTGAATTTTTAATACACTACAATAAATATTTTATAGATAAATTCAAATTATATGTTTCAGTATGTGTTTTAATAAGAAATTTTTTTATTATAGGGTAGTCTCTAAATATAGACTAAATCATGGCCTAAAGTTAGTGTATGATCAAATAAAGACTATGGACTACTAAAAATGGAAACAGATTAAGTTATATATATAAATATTTAAATATTAAAACATATTTAAAAAAAATACTTATTTTGGTCAATGTTTCAATAGTTTTAAAAGAAAGATAATGGAATTGATTGTGGATATTATGTTTGAAATTTTATAAGGGAGATCATAAAGCATGAAAACACCAGCATACCCCAATAGGTAATTTTCCAAGGTAATTACCATTTCATTGAATATATTTTATAATAATTTGTTTGTATAATAAACCTTGATAAACATACATTGATATTACATCATTTTTTTGGAACATTTCATACATTACACCAATACACACCTAAAGATCATATTCGTTTAGTGCCTTTGGAAACTTGGAAACATAAAAAACTGGTTCATAACACATCTAATTATTTTCCCACCCATTTCTTCATAAATAGAAAGATTTTTTACATGTCATACTTAATAGCTTTATTCATATCCTGGTTAAATGAAACATAAGAAAGGGTTAACTTAGATGCTCAGAAATGGAAAACAAGGGGGATATGTAAGTATAACATTAACATAAGGGTATGAGAAGATAATAATAACATTTTAAGATCATACCCTATATATGAAAGATAAAATAAATGAATAATGTTATAAATATTGGTATTTCATAAGACATATATCATAAGGTATTCAAGATCATAAACCATGAAATCATAACATAGAAATAAGACATAGAATTGTCGTAGAGACATAAATATATAAAATTATTTCCATAGTAGTAAATTAATCACTTCCAATGTCATATTAGTAGTATGGGTTTACTCCCTATACCATCTTGGTAGTCATATTTCACTCCCATGACCATCTTAGTAGTCAAGGTTTACTCCCACGACCATCTTAGTGGACAAAGTCCTTTATTGAACCAAATTCACTCCCTGTTATAGCCATATCTATCTCATTAGACATAAATATTTACCCAATACCTTGGAGGGAGGTACATGTCTCACCTATCACATAATGAAAACCATACATATTTTTTCCATCTTAGTAGTCAAGGTTTACTCCCAAGACCATCTTAGTGGACAAAGTCCTTTATTGAACCAAATTCACTCCCCGTTACAGCCATGACTATCTCATTAGACATAAATATTTACCCAATACCTTGGAGGGAGGTACATGTCTCACCTATCATATAATTAAAACCATACATATGTGTTCCAAAATAACAAAAATCATTCATCATATCAGAACCAATGGAATGAAATGAGTTTTATAAACATCATTCAATCATAACATAACCCATGAAAAAGAAATGGGCTTCATAAATATCATTCCATCATAAAAATAAACCATTATTAGAAAGAATAATAATTTTAGAATTGAATAATATACCCATTAAAACATAAGTAACATCAAAAAATTCTATCTTATATGGAAAATAATTTGGATAAATCACTTGAAAAAAATCCTTGAGGAAAATATCCTTTATTCTTTGAAAACATTTTCTTTTCATAAAATGTCATGCAATTTTAAAGGAAAACATTTTATTTGAAAATAAATTTGTAATATTGTAATGGAATCATCAAGTCATTAAGTCCTCGTAATGGATTAAAATTCAATTCATTTCGTATAAGTTTAAAAAACATTCCTTTTATACTTTTTCTGTAAAAGTCACAAAGTTCCTCGTTTGGAAAACAACCAAAACATTCCTTTAAAACCATGTAGTAAAAAATAAAAAATGGGAAAAAATGACTTCAAACATATATATGAGAATAGAAAAAACATTTTCTAATAAATTTTTTATATAATATGCACATAAAAGATAAATATTCCCAAAAAGATACATAAAACTATATAGTCCTAAATATTTATGAAATTGTGAAAAAATACTCATCACTTTATAATCACTATAATCGTATACCCCATGAAAGAAAAAAAATTATATAGATATTAAAATAACATAATATTATGGATAAGAATCATAAAATATATTCATGGTAAGTATATACACCACATATAAGAAACAAGTAGTGTATAAGGCAAGTGTCTCATGGTAATAAAGGTGAGACAAAAATCCCTTAATACTAGAGTAACTTTTGAATCATGATCCCCATGAAAGAATAAAATAAATTGAATCATTTAATATCATTAATTAAATAAAATTCATGATATAATATTTCATAGGAAATATATACACCACACAATAAGAATAAGTGGTTATTATCGCATATATCTCACAGAAAAAAAAAGTGAGACGAGAAATCCCTTAACTTAAGTCTTGACTTCTTTCACACATGTTAAAACCTCTTTTATAATAAATACAACCTTATTATAAATCTACCATATAATCATAGTAATATATATATATATATATTATATATATGATTTACTTATGACTTAATATTATTCGTTTATTAATAACTTCATGTTAAAGTTACACTTCAGGTAATATCCGCTTTGTTTTTCATTCATGTTTTGACTTGTTATCCTTAGTCCTCTTATATAGATCACAATTTCATCATCTATATAATTATAATCATGATATAAATATCATATGTATATTTTTTATATATTTATTCATGGTGATTCATAAAATTTAGAGATATAAAATAAAATACACCATTTATGGAGATGGTAGGCCATCCGTATGAATGAACATTGCTTTCATTTTATTTTTGGGTTAAAATAAAGAAAATAATATTATATATTATAATTAAAAAATAATTTTTATGTAAAATATAATATAAATATTCATAAAATTCATCCTTATTACTATCCATGTGAAATATAGGTGAATAAAAAATCACATCACATTGTGGATATGGCAATCCATATATACGCACGAGCAACATTATCATTTTCCAAAAATATTAGATGGATGGTAAGAAGGCAGATGTGAAATTATCATTCTAGAAGTATAATTATATCATAAATATAATATATAAATATTAAACCCATTATGATTCTCACTGATAAAATATGGTGATGGAAAATGAATTGTATCGTTGTGTAGAGATGGTAATCCGTACGTACGCATGCGCGATACTTTCATTTTTTATGGGAAAGGGGTTGTATAATTGTGTGTTAATAAAAATAATTAAATTTCAGAATATTTAGGATGATTAATTTATTATTTTATTATATATATCAAAAATTTATATCTGGTATCGAAGAGTTGAAAAAGAGAATGATCAGTTAGAGCGATTACCTCATTCTTTAGAATGGCTCCGTTAGATCACCTCTAAAGGACTCTACAGTTGGTCCTTTGGGAACTCCAGAACCTCTAGAATGTGTCTAGTTGAGTATATATGATAAATTTTTAGGTAAATTTATAGTTTCAGGGCTCAAAGGGATGTGAATAAGTGACGTAGGAGGTTCCCTTTTATAATTGAGGTGAGGGGCACTTTTAGAATCTTGAAAAATATTAATTTATAATAAATTGAAACTCAATCCCAATACCTCAAAAATAAAATTAATTATAAGATAAAATGATATATGGTTTTAATATCATCATACAATAAATTTTATATAGGTTTTTATGTAATTTTAAACCTTTTATTTTTTATTAACCCTTAGTTAACCAATTTTAATTTTAACTATAGTAACAATGTTTTAATTTTAAGAGGATGTGATTTTTACATATAAAGTGTCAATTAGACCATAAATGGTCCATTTATAATATAATAGACCACATCTCACCCCCTTGTATTTATTTAATATTTTTATATTTTTTAAATAATTTAATAATATATTACTTTCATAAAATATCATTAGTGTCAATTTTGACACTATTCGTTATTTTTTCATAATTTCGTAACAACATGATATCTTCAAAAAAACTATATTAAATCACCCTTAACATGAAAAATTAATCCACAAAATTCATGTATGATATTATTTTTGTAAAATTTAATTTATTTTAATATTTTTAATACCATTTATTTGATATTTCCATTAATTAAATGATTATTGTATCATCATTGAATAAGCCTTTAAGGTATTTATATATTTTATAATAATTAAAAATAAATTACCATGATAAATAAAAGGATTTTATATTTAATATTACTATTTATATTTTAATTTATATTCTATATACCCCTATATTAAAAATTAAATAGTTTTGGAAAATATGAGTATGACATCTTTAACTTTTCTTTAAATAAAATATAATGAATGTATTACTCTCATCTAAGTGACTTAAAGAGGTTATAATCATGGACCAAAGATGATTTTGGTCTAAATACACTCATCCAATGAAATTAATACAAGTTTTAGGGTAATTTTTTATTATTTATAATATTATTTTTTACCCATAATTACATGATTTATCTTTTACCGTGTTAATAAAAAATTACTAAATTTACTATTCATAATTTCAAAAAGGAAATAAAACTATTTAAATAATTTAGAACCAATAATTAAATTTTTAAAAATTCAAAACACAAAAGTTTCAGTAATTAATTTTAAATTAATCTCGTTGACGGGGTGAGAAAATAGGTTATTAAAGTTAAAACTTGAAAAAGATTGAAACATTTTTATATCTAGATTCCATGTAAAATTGATTCCAATGACCTAAATTAGATTAACTGATAAAAATTTGATCTAATTATACTTTAAAACTAATCAAAAATATAATTTAACAGTATAAATTATTTTGATAAAAACTTGTTTTTAATTAACATTCAGTATTTTTACTATTCATAAAAACATGAAACTTATCAAAAAAATATCAAAAAATAAAACAAAAAATTATATTTTCGTTTAAAATAATAATTTTATTTTTTAAAATAAAATATATAAAATATTCAAAAAATGGACTTAAAATGGGTTTATTATTAAAATACGATAAAATTACCCTTTTGAAAAATATAAATTGTTATGCATAAAATTGGGTTTATTCTTATCTTATGACTATAAAATCTATTAGATGAATATAAAAAATATTTGATTGAATATATAACAAATATATTTAATTAATATAATTTACTAGTTGTAATTTATTTAATTTATTAAGACAAAACAACTTTGGGATCATGATATTAAAAAAAATCATTATAATAAATTAGTATATATTTTGATTTATAATTAATTAGTAACCAATGAATTCATATTATAAACGATATATTTTCATAATTTAGTTAATAATATTCATACCCTTTAATGTAACATCTATTTTATTATCTTATTTAAATAAAATTATGTTTTGTAGAAACTTGGGGTTAAGTATAACGCAAGCTAAGACAGTGTTACGTGAAACACAAGACATCAAAGAAATAAAATTATTAAAAAAATATCTCAAAAAAATATCTGGGTGTCACATTATACCCTAATTAAAATTAATTTCACCCTCAAAATTTATATGGGTTATCAAAGGTTTAATACTTGATAGTTTCTTTAATAAAAATCTATATCGTAAAAATGTATACTAAAACTACCTTTTAAAAAAGAAAAGTTAGAAACAAAATGGTTACCCGAAGTAACTCATAACTAGGTTTCCAAAAAAAGAAGAACATAAGTGTAAATTGAAAACTTTGACATGGAATAGAAATTAAACCATCAAGTTCTGATGGAGAGTGATTAAGACCATGATCAGGAAAAAGTTAACAATCACAAAGCAATAAATCCATGATGATCTAAGGGACCATTTGATTCATCATAAAATAAGGTACTAGGATAACATTTTTTTTCAATATCCTTTCCCTAGAGTTGAATAATTTTTCAAGAGAATAAATAATTAATTTATTAAGCATAATCTCATCCTTTCATTATGTCTTGATCAATTTACACTTTATCTCTTATTCTAAGAAATAAATGTGAATTTGTTATTCCTGAAGCATTATCAGATCATGAGATTCAAAGAGAGATAGGTTAACATCATAAAATAATGGTTAAGAGAGGTTATCCAATATGAATAAATTCTTATATGGAGAGATAATAATTTAATATCTAAAAAATTTAATAATTTCATAAATGGGTACATTTATGATCCTTCTAGAAGATTAAAATCCAAAACTTTTGAAATAAGGTAACTAACTTTCAAGAATCAAATCATTATTAATCCCCCAAATAACTTGATGTAGCTCTTAATTTTCACACACTAACATGTGAAGACCATTATCATTTACTCTCTTGAAACATAGTAATATCCTTAAATACCCTAAAACCATAGTGAAAAAATATATGATTTAAAAAATTAACTCTTTCCTTATACAATAAATCTATTATCTAAATCCTTAAACTGACTCATTATTATATTACTAAACATTTATAAGTTAATCAATATTATCTCATTTATCTTATCAAATAATCAAACATTCCTTTATCCTTTTATTATCCCAATATAATTTATATATTAAGGGTTATTCATCCCTTAATCACCTTACCGCATCATTTTATTTTCATGGTTACTAGTACTATTTAACATATGCTTTCAAATACTTAAGGAAAAACTATAGTGGACCGATCCTTATATATTTTATTATTCCATAATACCATAAAATCGTTTCAACAACATTATTCTTGATTTCAATACATAAACATTCAATCATTCTACCACATCTTTGTTGTACTCCACATCGCCAATAGTGATCACATGAGATTTAACTTTATATTTGGATTTAAGAGGTTGCTGATGCTAATCATCATAGTTAACCCATAGATTTGGGAACTGATTAGGATAAGGCCCATTTTCCTTACACTTGAACCATTGAAGTGTGGGGTGCATTCTGTGTAGCCCTCTCTCAATTCGCATCATTAGATAACTTTTTCCTACCACTTTAGTAGTAAAATTCTTGATGACCTTATCCCCCACACTTAAAACATCTACCATTCCCCTTAAGATAATTTATTACATGTTTCATTCCACACTTTGAGCATAAAATAAAGGTCATCTTCTTTTCTTCATGGTTTTTAGATTTTTTTTAATCTCAACCTTCTTTTTCTTATCAAAACCATGAGATTGATATGTAACTCCAACCTCCATTTCCACCTTTATAATACAACACAAAATCTATTCATATCTACTAAAGTCTCTTATAGATAATTCCCTTCTAATAATTGGTTTTAATCCACTAAATAATCTATCAACTTTAATATTAGGTTGGATGATAATTCTATAAGTGTACCTTGCAAGTCTTGTAAAATTATTCTCATAGTTACCAATAGAATCATCATCTCTTTTCTTTAACCCAATGAACTCTTTCTCTATCTTTGTATGATGAACATGAAGAAAGTACTTATTGAATAATAAGTTCTTTAAATCATCCTAATCCATGGATTCAATTTCATCTTACTACCTCATATTTTTTATTATAATCCTCCATTATTTCACTTTTCCTTATAAAGTACAAGTATCCAAAATGAATTTTTCATGTTCCAAACACTAAAGGATAGAAAATATATTTTTAGTGGTACCAATCGATTTTTCAAAAACAAGTGGATCAGAATACCCACTAAAATAAGGTGGTTGTTGCCTCATGAAGGACTCAAAAAAATTGTTCCTTACTCTTCTCATTTGGATGTCTTGAATGATTCATATCTTATGTGGGTATAATGATAATATATTTCATTCTATATCCCATAACATTTGCTTTCCTAGGATGATAATCATTTAATTTCACATTGTAGTCATTATTAACAAGGTTCCTTTATGTTCTAACCTTTGACTAAAACAATAGTATAATGTGAGTAATGTTATTAATAGTGTGAAAACCACATAATCAAGGGCAATTAATTTCAATCTATAACATATTAGGTTTAATACTATGTTTTTCATGATTTGTACCAAAATTATATGATTGTAATATATGCTTATACTTATCATTAGATACATCCCTATACATATCCTTATACATATCTCTGGGGATATCACTAAAATTTTATCATCCTAGTTTCCAAAGTTTGACTAAACCTTTAATCTGATACCAACTATAACGACCCTGGATTAACATACATTGACATTAAATAAATTTTTTTTGTAACATTTCATACATTACACAAACACACACCCAAAGACCGTATTAGTCTAGTGACTTTAGAAACATGGAAACATAAACAACTGATTCATAACACATCTATTTCTTATCCTGCCTATTTCTTCATAACTAGAACCTTGTTTGACATTCTAGTCTTAATAACATTCTTCATATCCTAGGGAAAATAAAAATAATAAAGGTTGAGTTCAGATGATTTGTAAGGTTTAAAAATGGAGATATATAAGCATAACATGAACATAATGGTATGAGAATATAAGCATAACATTTGAAGATCATACCCTACATATGAAAAATCAAAAAAATTAGTCATTTAATAAATATTAGAATTTCATAATACATAAATCATAAGGTATTCAAGAGCATAATCTGTGAAATCATAATATATAAATAAGATATTTGATTTTGATAAACACATAAGCATATAAAATGATTTCCATAGTTATAAATACATCACTTCCAAGGCTATATTAGTAGTATGGGTTCACTCCCCATACCATAATAGTAGTCATGGTTCACTCCCATGACCATATTAGTAGTTAAGGTTTAACTCCCAAGACCATATTAGTGGAAAAAGTCCTTTACTAAACCAAGTTCACTCCTCATTATATCCATGTCTATCTGATGAGATATAAATCATTACTAAATGAATTGGAGGCTGCTATAGGTCCCACCCATCACATAATTAAAAATACACATATGTGTTCCACAATAATTTAAATCATTTATTATATCAAAACACATATAATGAAATGGTTTTCATAAACATTATTCAATCATAACATAACACATGGAAAAGAAATGGGTTTCATAAATATCATTCCATCATAAACATAAACCATTATTATAAAGAATAAGAATGGTAGCATTGAATAATGTCCCCATTAAAACATAAGTAACATCAAATAATTTTATCTTATATGGAAAATAATTTTGAGAAATCACCTGAAATTTATTTGAGGAAAATATTCTTTATTATTTGAAAACGTTTTCTTTTCATAAAATGCCATGAAATTTTAAAAGAAAAAATTTACTTTGAAACTAAAATTGTAACCTTTTGAGGTAATATTAAAATAATTAAGTCATCCTAACTATGTAAAATTATGTTCATTTCATATAATTTTAAAAAAAAAATTCTTTCGTACTTTTTCTGGAAAATTCACAAAGATCCTCATTTGAAAAACGAAAAAAATATTCCTTTTAAACTATGTAGTAAAAAAGTCAAAATGCATAAAAATAAATTTAAACAACCATAGAAAAATATCAAAAACATTTTTTTAAAACATTTTTAGAAAACATGGACATGGAATATAAATATTCCCCAACAGACACTAAAAACAAGACAATCCAAAATATTTATGAGATTGTTAAATAAATACTCATTGCTTTATAATCAGTAGAATAGTATGCCCCATGAAAGAAATAAAATTATATAGATATGAAAATACTATAATATTATGGATAAGAATCATAAAATACATTCATGGGAAATATATACATCATGTTTAAGAAACAAGTAGTGTATAAGTCTTGTGTCTCACAGAAATAAAGGTGAGACAAAATCCCTTACCACTAGAGTAACTTTTGAATCATAAACCCCGTGAATGAATAAAATCAATTAAAACATTTGATATCATTAATTAAATTAAATTCATGAAATAATATTTCATAGGGAAATATATACATCATACAAAAATAATAATTGGTGAATATCCCATATATCTCATATAAATAAAGTGAAATGATAAATACTTTCCCTTAAGTCTTGACTTATTTCACATACATTAAAACCTCATATATAATAAATATAATTTTATTATACATCTAACATAGAATCATAGTCATATATATGTGTGTGTGTGTGTGTGTTTTTTGTGTGTTTGTTCTATATATGAGTTAATTATGAATTAATATTACCTATTTATTAATAATTCTATGTTAATGTTACGCTTCAGGTAATATCCACTTTGTTTTTCGTTCATGTTTTGTATTGTTATCCTTGGTCCTCTTATATAGATCCAGATTTCATCATCTCCATAATAATAATAATGATATAAATATAATATGTATATTCAATATATATGTATTCATAGTGATTCATAAAAGTTAGAGATAGAAAATATAATACATCGTTCATGGAGATGGTAGGTCATACATACGCATGAACGTGGTTTTCATTTTCTTTTTGGGGTAAAATAAAGGAAATTATATGATATATTATCATTAAAGAATAATTTTTGTTTCATATATGACATATATATTCATAAAATTCATCCTTATTACCATCCAAGTTAAATATAGGTGAACAATGAATCACATCACATTGTGAAGATGGTAAGGCATACGTACGCACGAGCGACATTATCATTTTCCAAAAATATTAGACAGATGGTAAAATGATTGGCATAAAATTATAATTATAGAAGTATAATTATATCATCAGTATAATATATAAATATTAAACCCATCAAGATTCTCACTCATAAAATATGGTGACAAAAAATGAATTTTATCACTATGTGGAGATGGTAAGTCGTACGTACGCACGAGCGATACTTCTATTTTTTTTTATGGGAAAGGGGTTTTATAATATTGTTTTCATAATCATAATAACATTTCAACATATTTAGGATGCTTAAATTTTTAGTTTTTGATATATATCACGGATTTAGATGAGGTATAGATAATGATCAGTTAGAATGATTACCCCTTCTTCGGAATGAATCCTTTAGATCTTTTATAAAGGACCCTATAGTTGGTCCTTTGTGAAGAACAAAACCTCTAGAATGTGTATATAGAATTGGATAAGATAAATTGTTAGGGGATGGTCTACATTCAAGGATCAAATGGATGTGAAGAAGTGAAGGAGAAGGTTCCCTTTTATAATTCAAGTGAGGGGCACTTTTGGAATCTCAAAAAATATTAATTTATAATAAATTGAAACTAAATAAAAAAACAAAAAAAATGAGATTTATTCAAAAATAAGATGATATATGGTTGTAATATCATCATAAAATAAATTTAAGACATGTTTGAAGTAATTTTAAACCTTATGTTTTTTATTAACTCTTAGTTAACCTATTTTAATTTTAACTATAGTAACAATGTTTTTAATTTTAAGAGGATGTAATTTTTACATATAAAGGTTCAATTGGACCATAAATGGTAAATTTATAATATCTTAGACCATATATCATCTCTTTTTATTTATTTAATATTTTATTATTTCTAAATAATTTAATAAAATTGTACTTTCATAAAATATCATTAGTGTCAATTTTGACACTATTCATTATTTGTATTTTTAAAAATATATTAAAAACATGATATATTCGAACAAACTATATTAACTCATCCTAAACATGTCAAATTCATCCATACAATTCATGGATGACATTATTTATATCAAATTATATTTATTTTAATATATGTAATATTATTTACTTGGTATTTCTATTAATTAAATGATTATTGCATCATCATTGAATAAGCCTTTAGGGTATTCATTTATTTCCTAAAAAATAAAAAAAAATTACCATGAAAAAGAAAAAAAAATATTTCAAATGAATATTTATAGTCTAATTTATCTTTTGTATAATCCTATATTAAAAATGATATAGTTATTGAAAATATGACTATGACATCTTTAACTTTTCTTAAAATAAAAATTAATAAATGTCATACTCTCATCCAAGTGGATTAAAAATTTTATAATCTTAGACCATGGATGATTTTGGTAGAAATCCACTCATAAAATGAAATTAGAACAAGTATTATGGTAATTTTCTATTATTTATAATATTATTTTTTACCCTTAATTACCAGATTTATATTTTCCCAAGTCAATAGAACATTACTAAGTTACTATTCATAATACCTAAAAATAAAGGAAACTTATTTCTATAATTTGGACCCATTAATTCAAAATATAGAATCTGTTTTTCAAAATTCAAAACACATACACAACTAGAAATTTCACTTATATCCACAGTCAAAAACTGTGGCTATAGGCATAAAAAATGTGGCTACAGATTATAGCCACAGTTCCACTAGGTCATGGAACCTATTGGCATGGCTATAGGTCAAAGCTATAGAAATAGTTTTAAAGGTTGTTCCCATGGGTTTCAACCATTGTAATATAAGCTATAGCCATGGTTCTTAAAATTGTGGTTATAGCCCGCCACTATGGAATGGGTTATAGCCATGGTTTGAAGGTTCCATTGTGGCAATAGAGTCTATTGCCATAGTTTTACATCATGGTAATAGATTCTATTGACATGGTTCTAGAAATCATGGCTATAGAAATTTAAAATAAAATGACATCGGTGGGAATCGAACCCTTCACCTTCTCTACTTGTACTCTAGCGCTTAACCACTATGTTATTGACTTTTATTGGTATATATATATATATATATTATATATTTTTAAAAATTGTGGCTATAGAGGTGAAACCATGGCTATATCCACAACATGAGGAACCTATAACCATGGTTTTATGAAACTGTGGCTATTTCCAATCTATGGTGACCCTATAGCCATGGTTCTTTAAAACTGTGGCTATTGGTATGGGCTATAGACATGATTTTATAAAATTGTGGATATAGAAAATCCATGGGGACCCTATATCCATGGTTATTTAAAACTATGGATATAGGTATAAGATATAGCAATAGTTTTTTTAAACTGTGGGTATAGCTTTTCTCACCTTCTTTCTATGGGAGATTTTATTTTCCCAGGAAATTTATAGCCACAATTTTAGAGAATCGTAGCTATAGACCCCACCTATAGACACGATTTAAAAAAACCATGGCTATAGACAATGACTAATTATCTAGATCCATGGTTTTCTAAAAACTATTTCTATAGAGTTTTTTTCTAGTAGTGATATGTTTTGGTAATTGATTTAAAATTAATCCCATTGACAGGGTGAGAAAACAGGTTATTAAAGTTAAAACATGCAAAATATTGAAACATTTTATATTCAAATTCAATGTAAACTTGATTTCAATGACCTAAATTAGATTAACTGATAAAATTTTTATCTAATTATACTATAAAACAATAAAAAAATATAATTTAACATTATAAGTTATTTTGATGAAAAAATTTGTTTTCAATTAAAATTAAGTATTTTTTTACGATTCATCAAAACGTGAAACTTATCATAAAAATACCAAAAAATAAACAAAATAAAATTTTTATATTTTGATTTAAAGTAATAAGTTTATTTTGTAAAATAGAATATATAAAATTTTTAAAATTTGGATTTTAAATGGGTTCACCATTAAAAAACTATAAAATTACCCTTTTGAAAAATATAGGTTTTCATGCATAAAAGTGGGTTTGTTCTTGACTTATGCCAATAAAATATATTTGATGAATATAAAAAATATTTTATCAAATATATAATATATATATTTAATTAAATTCATTAAATAATTGTAATTTATTAAATTTATTAAGACAAAATGACTTTGGGATCATGATAATAAAAATATTTTTCATTATAATCAGTTGGTATATATTTTTATTTCTAATTAATTGGTAACCAATTAATTCATATTATAGAACATATATTTTCATAATTTAGTTAATATTATTCATAATCACTAATTTAATAGCTAGGTTATTATATTATTTAAATAAAAATATGTTTCGTAGAAACTCAGTTTTGCGTGTAACACAAGCTAAGTCGGTGTTGCGTGTAACACAATACATCAAAGAAATAAAATTATTTAAAAAAAACTATCTCATAAAAATATTGAGGTTTTATAGTTTGTCTATATTTTATCACTGCTATGTTATTTTTGACAACTGTCATACTCAAAATAAGAAATTAATTTTTTTAGAGATAAGTGGATAACGTATATATTGTCAGAATGTTTTCTGAAAACAAATTTAGGTGATTACCTGTTATGTTTGTAATATAGTACAAGATATGACCTAAGAAATATATTTTGGGTCTGAAGAATTAGTTTCAGAATGATGATATATTATTTTTGATATATTTCTCAAGGAGAATTATAATAGAGTAGATAAATTTGTTTCGAAGCACTAACCTACGAATAATAAAAAATTTGGGTAATTGTGGAGGTAGAGGCAGAGTCGGAGGCAGAGGCAGAGGCGAAGGAAGAGGAAAAGGGGAAGGTGGAGGCATAGATGGATGATGAGTCCAAGTTAGAGTCATATTAATATTCAGAGACCGGGGTGGAGGAGGAGGTATATATGGAGACCAAGGCAGAGACCGAGTCGGAGGAGGAGATGATGCATTGGCTTGTATACATTAAAATTGTTTGGAAATGGAGTGGAATGAGGATCATACCAAGGTTGTGTTTGAGAAAAATTATTGAAAAGTTTTCATAACACTTGTCACTTAAGATAAGATCCATTTTTCAAGTGTTTATAGTGGCTTCTTGAAAAAAAAGTCACCACTTGTTTAAGTGATTTTATACAAGAATTTAATTAGAATTGTTTTTTTCAGAAATAAAAAAACACAACTTTTTTTCAAACTTATTGTCATGAAATATAATTTCTATTTGCACATTAAAAGTACTATAAAATACTACTAAAGTGTAAATTCAACCCCTAACCAATAAAAAACTGAACAAAAACAACAAAAATTGACACAGATTATTTCCCATGACTTCTCTACATTGCAAAGAAAGGGTCTTTGTAGTGGAATATATAGACACTTGAGAGTCATACAACACTATTTCAATCATCAAAAAGGTATATAATCCAACTCAAATGTTTGAATAAATATGTTTGTGATCAACCACTGTATCCAGCAGGTATATGAGAGAACTATTGGAGGAGAACTAATATAGAGGGATCATGGTCATCAAGGAGGGATGGTGTCAAAGAAAACATGACATCAAATGAAAATAAATTGTCCTATAAAGAAATCCAAAAAATTAAAAACATGATTCAAATGAAATCCTATAGTATCGAAAATCCAAACGAAGACCCCTTTGAAAAAGAATCTAGTATCTTGATCCAAAGCCTCTAATAAAAATAAATAAATACAAAATGTCATCAACTAAATCATGAATTTTTTTAAAAATAAAAATATAGTGGCTTCAATTTGGTTGGTGGTGGAATTATTTGGTCTATTAGATCATCAATTATATCCATGATATGATATCAAAAATTCTTATTAAATACATACAAGTAACATTCATTATGCATGTTCACATTCATTATGTAAAATGATCCATGTTCATAAGCTCGTTAATAAAAAACTCATCATCATTATCAATAAAAAATACATGAGAATAGGGATATTCCCATTTTGATGAACTAATAATTATGATGTTATGTTAGAGATTATCATCACTCAAAATATTGAAAAGTATATACTAATCTACATCACAATCCAATAAGACACAATGAATTCCCTGTATTTTAGTGTCATTTGGATGCTATATAGGGTTATTATGTTGTTTAATATTTTCAAAAAGGGTTAAACAATTTATAATTGATTTTTGTGTCTTCTTAAAATACAAAATGGGTCACACCGAATTTTTTTCCATCAAATAAGGTATGTGGTTTATCATAGAGTTTGTACTCTCTATGATGGTGAAAGGGTAAGATAGATTTTATTATGTTCCATAAAAACTCATATGAAAATATTTATTTTAGTTCAATCAATGAATTGTGATAGTTTTACACTAGTGGTTAATGTTTTCTAGTAATAAATTAATTTGTCAAAAAGGAAGACTCACTCTTATACTATGATCATGAACTCAACAAGGATGATTCACTCATGATGATGCAATTTTATTTTTATTCTCTAATGCATTCATCCTTTTGGGTTATCAAACTGTAATATTTTTTGATGATCTAGAGTGTTGAATGCGCTATATGATAAATATACATAGAATAATCAACCATACCTCAATGCAATACATAGTGTGCCCAGTATGGCTCAAATTGTGTGGTTTCAGTTTAAAATTGACATTTTATTGATGTATTATTTCATATTTATATTTAATTTATTTCTTTATAATATTACTAATAAAATAATTATTTTATTATATAGGTGGATTATTTTACTCTATTTGGGGTGGTTTGTTAAAATATGATCAAGCTTGTGAGATATTAGAATTTAAGGCAGAAACTTAGATAACAACAACAAAGAAATGGGTCAACAATGTATACAATCATCATAAAAATTTGAATTCATACTACTTGTTTAGTTAATTTTTTCACCATTTTATCTGTTATTTTAAAGTTAATTTCTTTATCATTTTTATCTAATATTTTCTTTTCATAGATCTTTTGGGAATTCATATTTTTTCTTCAATCGCCTATAATAAGCTAGAAAAGAGAGAACACAGTGCTTTTTGATGACGTGTTTCAGGTAGCATAGGGTTTCTTCTTCCATACAAATGGAACATTTGTTTATTTTTTTGGCTTGGTGTAAACAGTTGAAAGAAAAACACATAACACATACTTAATTAGTCGTACCTCAATCATAAGTACGGTTTGATTGGTATGACCTGAACGGTATGCTTTTAGTTTATAATTTACATTTTAGTTCAAAACACACATCACATAAACAAAATCAATCAAACACATTCATATTTTTTGATAATTTAGGAAAACAATCCATAATTCATTTCTGACATATAAGAATAAACCACACTATAATATGATACATGATGTGCTTGGTGTGACTCAAAGTGTCTATGATCAATTTAAAATTGTAATTTTAGTTCAAAAAGTGTCACTTACTGAAAACTAAGAAAAAATGATTTCATTTTCTTGATAATTTATAACAACAATTAATTATTCGTTTTTGATGTGTAGGAATCAATCTCCCATTAAACCCACACATGATGTGACCAGTATGACTCAAAGTGTGTGTTTCTAATTTAAAATAATATTTTAGTAAAAAAACACGAGTGATGTACTCAAAACTAATAAAATTCATTTATATTGTTTTGATAATTTGGTACAATTATCCATAATTCATTTGGAAAGTGTAGGAATCAGCCTTCCCTCAATCTTATGCACGGTGTGATCAGTATGAATCCAATTGAATCTTTTTATTTAAAATTGAAATTAAGTTTACTAAAAAGTACAAATGACAAACTCAAACCCATGAAAAAAAATTATTATTTTGATACTTTAGGAAAATGATCCATAAGTCATTTAGAATGTGTAAGAATTTTCCTCACCTCAATCTAACACATTATGTGCAAGATATTACTCAAACTGTTCGTTATCAATTTAAAATTAAAATTTTAGTATAATAAAAATGACACTCACTGAAAAACAAGTAAACACACTAGTATTGTCAAGATAATTTAGGAAAAAAATTCATAATTCATTTTTTACATTTACAAATTAGTATCAGATCAAACCCACACCTGATGTAACTTGTATGACTCAAAGTGCATGTTTCCAGTTTAAAATGACATTTTAGTAAAAAAACATAAGTGACATACTCAAAACTGAGAAAACACATTCAAATTGTTTCTATACTTTAATAAAATTGTCCATATAATTAATTTGAGACATTTATTAATTATTCTCAAATCAATCCAATGCATGGTGTGATTGGTATGACTCAAAGTGCCTCTTTTTATTTAAAATTGACATCAATCTTACTAAAAAAGATAACTAACATACTAAAAACTAATAAAAATCATTTGTATTGTTTTTATACATTAGTAAAAATATCTATAAGTCATTTTTTACATATAGGAATAAACTAAACCTCAATCTGATACATGATGTACTCGGTATGACTCAAAGTGTCTGTTATGAGTTTAAAATTGATATTTTAATAAAAAAAAGTGCCACTCAATAAAATTTGATAAAACACTCTCGAATTGTGTTTATAATTAAGTAAAATTATTCATAATTTATTTTTTATGTGTAGGAATCAGTCTCATGTTAAACTCACGCATAATGTGATCGGTATGACTTAAAGTGCGTGTTTCCAATTTAAAATGACATTTTAGTAAAAAACACAATTGGTATAATCAAAACTAATAAAACACAGTCATATTGTTTTATACATTATTTAAATTATCCATAAGTCATTTAGAACATGTAGGAATCATCCTCATCGCAATCTGATGCACAATGTGTTAGGTATGACTCCAAGTGTATCTTTTTACTTAAAATTGACATTAATTTTACTAAAAATGACAACTGGCATACACAAAATCAAGAAAACGCATTCATATTATTTTTATACTTTAGAAAAATAATCTATAATTCATTTTTTATGGGTAGTAATTATCCTCACCTCAATCGGATACATGATGTTTCCGGTATGAATCAAAGTGTATGTTATCAATTTAAAATTGATATTTTAGTTCAAAAAGTTTCACTCACTAAAAACTAAGAAAACACTCTTAGATTGTATGATAATTTAGAAAAATGATTCATAGTTAATTTTTGATGTGTATTAATTATTTTTATTCCAAACCCATATATGGTGTGACCAGTATGTCTCAAAGTGTGTGTTTCCAATTTAAAATGACATTTTAGTAAGAAACACAAGTGGAATACTCAAAACCAATAAAAAAAATATGATTATTTTATACTTTATTAAAATAATCCATAATTTATTTGGGATGTGTAGGAATCATCCTAAAATCAATTTTACACACAGTGTGACTGGTATGACTCCAAATACGTCTTTTTATTTAAAAATGACATTAATTTTACTAAAAAAGACAACTGACATACTCAAAACTGAGAAGATACATTCATATTGTTTTGATACTTTAGGAAAATTATCTATAAGTAATTTTTGAAATTTATGAATTGGTACAACCTCAATGTGATACATGATGTGCCTGGTATGACTCAAAGTCACTGTTGTCAATTTAAAATTGACATTTTAGTTCAAAAAGTGTCCCTCATTATAAACTGAGAAAACACGCTCATATTTTTCCTAATAATTTATGAAAATAACTCATAATTAAATTTTTAAATGTAGTAATCAGTCACACATCAAACCCACACATTATGTGAATGATATGACTCAATGTGCATGTTTCAAATTTAAAATGACATTTTAGTAAAAAACACAAGTGAGGTACTCAAAACCAAGGAAACAAATTCAGATCATTTTGATACTTTAATAAAATGATTCATAAGTCATTTGGGATGTTTAGGAATTATAATTACCTAAATTAGATGCACATTGCGACTGTTATTACTCCAAGTGCATATTTTCAATATATAAGTGTCATTTTAGTTTAAAACATGCATCACATCGCCAAAAAATGATCAAACGAACCTTGATTGTTTTATCATCATTCTATCTTCTATTAATTAATTAATTTCCTTATAATTTTTATCTTATACTTATTTAGTTAATTTATATAAATATATTTCTTGAATATGAACAATAAATGGTGTGATGTGCAACAATCAACAATAACTCAATCTGATAAATAGTGTTCTTGGTATGACTCAAAGTTTAGTTAATTTATTTCCTTATATTGTTACTAACAGAAGAAATTTTTTCTTGTATAGGTGTGTTATTTTAATCTATTAGGGATGGTTTTTTATTTTATATATGTGAAATGTTTTTCTTTATAATAGGGTTTTCTTATTGTATTTGTGTTGTAAATTAAATTTCATTTAAATGTTGTATTTGCATCTGATTTTTCTAATTTTTGGTGTTATTTTTGGTGTGGTAGTGTGTGGTTATAGTACATTGTGGTATACCTTGTTTCTAGTGCTGTAGATTTTTGTAACATCGCAATATAGTATACCCTTTTATTAGTGCTACTAAATGCATGTATAAAGGCATCCTTTGTCAGTACTAATAAATGTTGTCTTTTATCAGCACTTCTAAAAGCACCGATAAAGGGGTGCTTTATTAGTTATTTGTCATCACTAACAAAGGACACATTTATCATCACTTTTCTAACACTGATAAAATCTTAGTTCTTTTATCCACACTTTGGTATTTAGCACTTTTTTAACATTGATAAAGGTATATTCTAACATTGTTAAAGGTCTCTTTTATAGTAGGGTTTCTCATCATGTCTGCGAGACTAAATTTAAATTAAATTATAAAATTTATGTGACTTTAGTTTGGAAAAATGGACTAAATATTTGGAATAATAATAATTTATAATATCTAATAGTTACAAATTAATTTTTTACCAAAGTGATTAGTGAAAACAGTTAAAATTAATTACAATGATTAAGTTAAAAATGAGTTTACTTAGTGGTTAGACTTAGAATATAAGGTTTAAAAATGACCCAAAAACTTTTCTAAAACCTATTGTATGGACATATTTCTACTATTATGACCTTAGTTTATAAATATATGAGTTTTTTGGACATTTTTTCTTGAAAGTAACCTATCTAATAAGTCAATAAAAGAAAAATAAAAAAATGTACCTTTCTTCCATTTAATTTCTTTAAAGATTTGGGGATAGGAAAAAACTAAATAGGTTTAGTTATAAATATTATTTTCAAATATAAATGTATTTTTTATCATAATAATTTATATTTAATTTTTATATATGATATAAGTATGTTAAAGTCTTAAGAAACGCCAATACATGGATTATTTAGTTGATAATCAAATAAAATAAATGATAATAAAAATATTAAAAGTGAGGTAAGTGGAATGAATTTTAATGTTGCATTATTTTTATATATTAATATATCATGATACACATTTTTTAACTTAATATATTTTAATTACATTATTTAATTGATATTTTTTAAATTCAAATTAAATAAATAATGTCAAAATCCACATTAATGTTATTTTATAATAAATGATATTTTATTAGTTGATTTAGAATTACTAAAAAACCCATATTCTATAAATTTATTTTCAAATTATAATAAATATAAAATATTTCCCATTTATAGAATAATTGATCTTTTATAATGAACATATTGACCCCTAAATATTAAAAAACATTGTTGGCGCGGTTAGGGTTAAAGCAGTGTTTTTGTGCATTACATGTGCTTCTATTAAACTTAATTTCCTAAATGCATGATTTTTTTATTTTATAATTGGGATTTCATATTTAAAATAATTTTTTCTAAATTTTATAATAATTATCACTTTAATGTAGTCTTAATGGATGAATTAAATAGGTTATAAAACTAGTTGCTTTAATGAAAAACCAAAATGAAAAAAGAAAACTTAGGATTTAAGGAACAAAAATGTTTAAAAATGATTTTATTTTTTTTGGTGGAGGTTTTAATAGACCAAATAATACCCCTATATTATTATTCAATTTTTTAGGCACATGAGGTAATGGATACCTCCCAAAATTAAATACTTTTGAGTATTTACAAAAATGTCACTCATTTTCCATTATAAAAGGGCATTCACTCTCCCCACTTCTCAACACCTCCAAATCCATTTGGATATTCTAAAACCTACAAAAATATCTTCCCATATTCCATAATATAATCATAGAATCCTCACTTTGGTTATAAAGAAAACATTTTCATGTTTTAGTGTAAACCTAAGGAGGATACCCGATGAATTTGTAATGTTTTTCTAAATGCATTTTTGCTTTGTTTCCTTCTCCAACCCCTTCAATTATTACTATAAAATGATTATATAATAAACTCATTATCTTATTGATATGTTTTTATTATGATTTTAAAACCTATAGAAGCACACACTTCCATCAAATTATTTATGAAATCATCATTCATGTGTACGGTGGACTACCGCCTTGCGAAACGATGTCATTCATCTTTCCATTACCACTTCTCATGGTTGGTAATAATGATAGAAATAAATTTTATATATTATGTTTATGATATTTATAAAATAATCATATTTATTTATTAATTATATCATATAATACCATTTTATATTCCATTCTTTAATGGATACGATAACATCGCTTGTGTGTACGACGGACTACCGCCTCGCGAAGCGATGTGAAGAGTTTTTCACTAACGTGTTACATGGAAGTTAATAAGGGTAAATATAATGAATATATATTATATAAATGAAATTTTTATGATATTAATGACATAATTAAATTTTTTTAAATATAATATATCATTTTATTCTTTCCATTTCACACATAGAAAAAATTTATAACATCATTCGTGGAACTGTGAACTACCGCCTCCTCGAAACGATGTGATTCTTATTTTTTTCATCACCACATTAAAAAATTAATATATATAAGTATTTATAATTAAATAATATGGTTTTTATTACATAATTTTAATTTTATAAAGATAAATTTTACTTACCTTCTTCTCATAATGGTCATAGAAAAATGGGAACATTATTGATGCGTACGTATGGCCTACTGTCTCCATGATCATAACGTTGGTTCATTCTTCATAACCAAATTCCATTATTTTTTTAAAACTTATAATTTATGTATAATTATTATAATTATATAATTATTATTATTCTGTATATTTTTAAATAATGACCTCCTTGACCTTATTCGACATACCAATGTCAGTTTTGACACAAAAGCCGAATGTGGTTAAAATATCCGACTTAAAATTAAATGATTAAATAATTATATATAACATGATTATAATTGAAATAAATTTAATAATAAACTTTTAAAAGGTTATAAATCAATTAAATAATTAACATAATTTTATTATTCTAGAATATAAATAACAAACATCACGAATCAGACTCAAGGTAATGATTTTTATCATCTCACTTTTATTTCTATAAGATACATGTCATATTCACCACTTATTTTTGTTGGGTGGTGTATATAATTACCATGAATTTATTGTATTATTATTATAATTAAATTTATGTGGATCTACATTTGATGATCTCTCTTTCATGGGGTTTACAGTTTCAAAGTTACCAAACTGGTAAGGGGTTTTTGTCTCAATTTTCCTTCTTTGTGATGTTTGTTATGTAACACACCTAACTTCTTTGATGAGGTGTATATACTACCCCATTGACATGTTATATTATTAATATCAATATATTAATGATATTTTAATTTTAATTTAATGATATTATTTCATGGTCATTTTGATTCAAAGTTACCAAAGTAGTGAGAGACTTTTGTTAGAATCTCATCATTTATCCGGTTTTTTTATGAGATTAAAGTCTGAATTGGAAACCCAAATCACACTTCCCACAAATTTATTAAACAAAAAGGATAAATTTTTACATGAGGTTAAAATAATTTTCACCAATAGAAAATTCACTATGAGAAAATCATGCCTAACCATGTGGAAAATCAAAAGAAGTAGTGAAAAATGACATCCCTTCAGAAAAAAACTTTCCAGTCTGATGAAGTCCACATACGAAGCAAGGTTCCAGAATAGGTATAAGAGAGTTCTTAAGGCATTTTAGTCCATCAAAAAAATTCAAAATTGAAATATGCATTCCACAGGAACATCAACTGAGGCCTTCAAGCATAAGTACACCATGTACAAGCACTAATCTAAATATAGACTAAGAGAAAACAAGAAAAAGTACACCATTTATCAAGATTGTGTATGACTAAGTATCTAACATTAAAATATTATAATTTTCATAATTTATATTCTCCTATGGTTATTAATTAAATTTTAAAGTCAGTGTACCATTTTTACAATATTTTTTACTTAAATTTTTTGAGAAAGTGGTTTTATGAAAATCCTACTTCATTTCTCTCTTCTTTCAGAAATATATGTTCTTTTAAAAGCATATGTGCTAAAAAATATTTTTAAAAATGTTTTCAAAAGTATTTTTACTATATGAATGGATATTTTCCTCAATAAATTCCTTAAATTATTTTTAAAACTTTTTTTATATGTTTACAAGTACTATTCAAAGAAAACTATTTTCAAAATGTGTTATATTTTAAAAAGTGTTATTCAAAATGAAAATGATATTTTCTTAAAGAAGTTTTTTAATGATATTTTAATGGTATGTCCACTCATCAACATAAAAACCCTTTTTATTACTTATCCTCCAAAGGGGAGATTTTTTATTGATATCATCATCATTCTATCCTAGATGGATTAAGATTGTTTCAAAGAGATTGTTATGGAACCCATTTATTTTCCACAGGTTATCCCTGAATTAAATAGATTATTATAGAACCCATTTTTTTACATGGGTTAATAATTTTATGAAAGAGATATTGGTTTTTCCTGTGATTTTATAATTAAATTCGTCTTTTATGTGTTATTATTTTTAATGGTACTCAGACATTTAATATGTTGTTATGTTAAAAACCAATGACAGGTGGTTCCATGATAAGCTAAGGATAAGTGGGTCTGTGATATCCCTCAAATTCATTGGGAATATAATTCAACCATATAGCTATTCCATTTTCAATATTTATTTTAAGAGTGAAATGAAAATGATGTCCCAAGTTACATACATCTTTTCTTTATTCTTTCTATGGGTTTATAATGCCTCTTATGATCAATATTGATATCACATGGCTTATGATTATTGATTTTTATGACTCTTTAATTGGTTATGTTTTCATATTTTATGAACTAGGTATTTATGGGTATGAGTTCCTTTATTATTAACTCATTAACTTTGATTATTTCATCATTCCCTTATGCACTATTGTGATCATTGATGACATTTAATTGTTAATTCTTATGTTTACTCATACTGAGAATTTGACCTCACCATTCTTATGTTTCCCTTTCCCCAGGTTATAAATAATTATGTTGAATGATTTATGTCTATAAAGTATTTCACAAGGATTATGTTCATGACCTAATGTAAAATAATAAAATATGGTTTAAATGGGATAAATTTTTATTTGAAGACTTTAGTATTGTTTATATAGGAGTTTTCCTAATTCTATAAAACTCTAAACCTAAAAGGTCCTCTAAAATATAAGTGATCCAACTTTTACTTTTTATATTTTAAGGTTTTGATGGAAAAAATTGAGTCACATTTATTTTCAACATATATGGGAATGTAAAGTTATGGATATCAACACAGGATCTGTTAGTGAGAGTCCTTGGGTGTTATAGAAATACCCTTTTATTTTTATAACTCTTTAAAATAAATAATTACTAGAATAATGGTTATAGTAATTTATTTAAAACATCATGGAAACTTATAGAGTAATTTTAATAACTAATAACGTCTATGATGGTGGGAAAATGTGTTCATACTATAAATGTTAAAAAAACATTCTTTATACACTTTTGTAAAGAAAGTTAAAATTGAACCATACAGGAAACATTAAAAGATTAATTTTTAAAACTTTTTAATGAATATCAAAGATAATTGAAAATAATTTCAATTATTATTTTAATTATAAATAATAAAATACTTGTTAAAAAAATTAAAGAAAATGTAAATGGAGGGAAAAGAGTTTAAAGAAAACATTAAATCATTTAAAACAAAGTTTAAAATAAAAATAACTTACCTTTATTACCGAATCATTCCATATGACTTCTAACTTCACGAATAAAAAAATTATATTAAATTTTTTACTTGTTTTAGAGTCATTTTCAAGTTCTTATTATTATTCCTACTACTTTATGTATTTTTTCCCCCAATTACTAAATCGGTATAGTTCATGTTGTTTGTTTTGGGGTGTTTGATTTATAATATCCAAAAATAGGTTTGGAATCTTTGTAATTGTAAGAATTTCTTGAATAATGGTATTATAATATATATATGTTTTAAATAATATGGTATATATTTTTACAAAAATAAAATAATTCAATAGGTAAAGTAATAGTAACTTTTATATGAATCTTCATTGATAAGCTTGTTTTTTATGATTTATAATTAATTTCAATTCCATTGTCATAATGGATGTTACATTATTAAATAATTATTAAAACATATTAAATTCATAATTATTACATAATATTACTTATATTTATTTTTCTTTAATCATTTTTTACATAAATATTATAACATCGTTCGTGTGTGTGGTAAAACCTAACCAAACAAGAACATGCTATAATTAATGGAGTAATAATATATTATTGTATAGTGTTATTATCACTTTTACATAAGCTTAATGATTTTAAAAACTTGTTATAAAAGTGATAAATCTTGATCAAGATTATTTATGTGAAGAATAAAAATGAAAATTAAAGGAAATAGGTTATTATTTACAAAGTGTCTTGGTATGCTCGTTTTAGGCGGTTAAATTTTATAGTGACCATTTATTGTTAAAAATATTTATAGTATTAAAAATTATCATTAAAAATAATTAATCTTGTTATAAATGTTATATTTATTTATTCAATCCATTCATAAAACTATTTATGTAAGTAAGTAATGAAAAATGAAATACATTGTTAATAGTGGCGGTGGCATGCACGTACACATCAGCGATATTTTAATTTTTCAATGGATTGAAAGGAAATAAGGTAGATAATATTTTATATTTATTGCATCATAATTATGTTATATATATCATATTAATTAATTTTAATTATCATTATAACCATCTATGTGAGGAAGTGATGGAAAAAAACATGTCATTCATGGATGTGGTAGTTTGCACATACACATAGGAAAAAATTTCATTTTTAAATGGACGGAATGAAAGTAGAGAATAGTTTTTTAATATACATAATAGAATTTAAGTATATTAATGAAACTGATTTCAATATGTTATAGTGGTAATATAATATTTGGATATGGTTTAAGAATAAATAAACTTGAAAGACCTTGGTTAGAACTTATTCCTCTTCCTTGGATAATCTCCTTTGAAAAACACCTTAAGGGTTATTGGATTGGTATTTTTGGGAGAAAAAATGCTCTATTAAGTGGATAGGGTTTTTAGGGAGGTGTTTGTTCAATTATTTTTCATGATAGGGTGCTTAATGTGTGTGTATAAATGAGGAGGGTATGGGCTATTTTATTGGTGAGAGGAGCGGTACCATTTTAAATAATCTTAACATTAAAATATTATAAAAGTATTTCTCATTTTAAAATGGTTATAAGTGGAAAAATATTAAATTATATAATAATTTGGGGGTTTAAATTAAATCATTAAATAAAATTTAGACAATTTTTAGATATATTTTATTCTTTATCTCTTACCTTACCCCCCCCCCCCCAACCCTTTTAACACTTACCATGATGACTAATGTTTACTATGGTAATTTGATTTTTATCACTAAAAAAGAAATTGAACTTATTAAATAATTTGAATATGATAATTACAAATATTTAATCTATTTTACAAGATTAAATTTCTAGAAGTGATAAAAATAAATTTCAAAACAAGTATGCCTAACACAGTAAAAATTGTTTTTAGAAAAAATACCCTTTTATACATAAAAAAGAATTTACAGCACAATCTTGCATGGTGTTGATTCCTATAAAATTTATTGGTTTATTATTTAAAAATGGATATTTTTTTTTAATACAAATCCAAAATGGAATGGAACCATATCATTACTTTATTAAAAGAAAACATCTAAAAATGGTTTTTATTAGAATAAAATATCACTTTGGTTCTAAAATATAAATTATAGGTTTTTTAAATTGAACATGATATTTTTAAATGATTTAATTTACTTTATATATATATATTTGGTCTATAAAAAAATTAAAACCTTTTAATGTCATTATTATATCATGAAGTTTTCAGAAAAGTGACAGTATTTATAAAAAATTTATTTTTCAATATTCACCTAAAAACAACTATTTCAAAAACATCCCATAAATTCACACTAAGATAATTTTTATAGAATGAATAAAAAAATTAAGTTTCTTTTATAAAATTAAAATTCTAAATTTTAGAAATTTACATTTTAAATAAAATCATATAGTATATGGAATATAATTTAGTTAGAATAAAACCATTTCTATTTTGATTGAAAATTTATGTAATATTATTTATAGAATTACAATGAATATGAATTCATAAAATGGACAAGAATATTAATTAAACATAAAATTGATTCTTTATCTAAAATAAAAGGGTCATCATAATAAATATCATGGTATAAGGAGTATGTTAGTGTGTTGAGACTTTCAATAGTGTTATTATTCTGAATAAATACATCAAGTCAATGAAGGAAAAACCAATACTTCTTGAACTGAACATATTTCAAGTATAGAAGTAATGAGAACTAAATGAAATTTAAGAAATCCTGTATATTGTTTAATAAATATTAAAAATACTTATGATATTTATATATCATAGAGGGAATTCAATTGATAAATATTGGAGCAGTTTGATAAAAAAGGCTAAGTTTTCATGCTTCCACAATAATAAGAAACAATATAAAAATACCAAATCGATGATTTGGAAAATGATTCATTCAAGTAATGTGTGATTATTTCAACACTGGTGGGATTTTTTACTAGCATAAGGATAAATATTGTGGGATATAGTATAAAGAAATAATTACATACATCTGTTATAAAGATTAAGAAAGTGGATGATATTTTCCTTTGGGAGTGTGAATGAAACTTTCCTATCCATTATGTTTCACTTTATTGGGAAATTTTAATCACAACAATATAAGAGTGATAATAAAATCAATATGAATAATAAATCATAGCAAGGATTAGGTTTTCTGTAAAGGGTCCAACCCTTGTAAAAACCATGTATGATGTTGTTCTTGTCTATTTCTATATTTCATATCAATTTGAGGGTTGCCAGTGCATTAAAGGGAAATTTTTCCTAACTAGGATATATTATTGAGTATTAATAGATGATTAATAAAGGGTAATGATTAAATTTAGTAAAAAATAGGTATACTAATTCACTCACCCCCTAGATTTCCATGTACGACCAGCTTATAAATTCAAGTGGTACCATAGATAACCAATTCTACCTATGATTTGATATTTTTTGTTTCCCTAGTTGTTTTAATAATTTATATAATGTTTATAAATTAGTAAATTATCAAAATACATCATATGGATAAAATATAAGTTTATTCTATTGATGATAGGATGTAATATCCATCTAAAACTTTAGGGAATAGAGGGAAAATAGTTAAAAAGAAGTATAAACATATTCAAATGGACAACAAGGATTAACCACTACATGGATATGATCATATTAAAAGAATTCATCTTTAAAATATATTTTAAATTATTCTTTTGAAGTTATTTTTATAGTTTTATGAGGATGATTAAATCCAAATATTTTAATACTCTTACTCTCAAATAGAAAAGTGTTTAGATAATTTTTTGGTTAAATTAGTTACACTTTGTTTTATCAAGGTGATTCTTGATGATAAAGAACAATCAAAATAATATGTTAAAGAAATTTAGAATTAATGGGTTAAGAAGTTTTGAAAGTTCATTACTCTCGCAGACCATGTGGAAGCAAAAAAATAATTAGTATTAATTTAAAATGAAAGGATTTATTTGATTTAAGATGATTTATAAATAAATATTTGTGAGAAAATTGTGATAGGAATTTTTATTTAAGTGATCTATGAAATGAAAAAAAATGTAAAAACCCTCTAATAATGTTAAGGATTATCAAATGGAGGTTAAAGAAAAATAATAAAAGTGCTCAATAACTCTTTACAAAAATCAATTAAAATTCTTCAAAATCAAATCAAAAAGATAAATAATTATTTATAAAAAATATATAAATCTATTGAGGATGATAGAACTCCCTCAACATTAAGTTTCTTAAACTTGATGTGAAATTAAGGAATATATAACTAATAAAATCTAAAACTTCCCAAAAATTTAACAATACATATGTTTCAACTTAAATTTATATTAAGTTTCATGGATCTAGGAAGACTAATATCAATCAAAATAAGAGCTTAAAATCAAACCATGATTAATCTATAATAATACTGTATAGAAAGGCAAAACAAAATCAAGATAAATATATTTATAGTAATGAAAATTCATCTACTATTGAAAGTTATAAATTAAAATATGGAAAAAATTTGGGTAGACAAATTTTCTAAGAATACACCATAATATCAAAGGTTTATGTTTGAATATGCAAGAAAATCACTCCCCAAGAAGATCCCAAAAGGTTATGGATTCTACCCAAAAATAGAAAGTAATTAAATCTAGTCATATTATATCTACAAGATAAATAAATAGATTTATTGGATATTTTTAGTGATATTGAAGGTTTTGGAATAAGTAAATAAATTTATGTCATTGTTAATTAATCTATAAAGAATATAGAAGTCATGGATTAAGGGAGATTGGGGATGGTGTAATAATAAGACCTACTGAGAAGTGTCAAACATCATAGAAAAAGAAATATTTTTCACCAAGAATGGATTTTAATGCATGGAAAAAAAATTGATTACTGAAACATGAGTAGCAACAATTATTATGAGTTTTGGTATACACCAACCAAAAAAATATGCTAATAGATAAAATAGAACCACGATAGCAAGATAAGTAGTTTGAAAAGTAAATATGAGTCTTCGATAGGGTTAATTAAGTGAATAAATTTGATAAACACAAGAAATAATGATGAAGGAACTCCCAATAATTCTAAAAGGAAAACTAAAAATAATGACAAGTCAAAATAGATTTACTTCTTCTAAGGGAGGAATGTTCACACCATATACTAATACAATATGGATAGGGTGATTAGAATCAAAGAAAGAAAAATAAAATAAAATAAAGAATCAATACAAGAGATAAATAATAAGATTTCATATATTAAACACAACCTAGAAGAATAGGTGAAATATTTTCCTAAAAAGTGATGCAATAAAGTTGTGAAGAAACCATGTGAAAGAGCTAAGAAATATAAGTATTCCAAGATAGGGTGTAGGACTATTTATCCAGACCAATTGAAAATGGATTAATATATAGAGAATGAAAAATAAATTTTTGAATAAAAATAGGTTGTTTAACATAAAGAGTAACTCAAATTTTAGGATAGGATGTCTAAAAATGATGACCAAAGTGTTCTTAAAATTTTCTTTGAATGTTGAAAAGAATTTGTTCATACTTCTGGAAATTCTATGACTATTATTCCATGTTGAAATGAAATGCTTAATAATAATGATGCAAAAGTTAAAGAAATAGTACCTGAATTTTATTTATTAAAAAGGGTAAAAAAAAGTCCATTACTCACAAGAAGAAAGTTGTAAAATGAGTACATAGAGCCCAAATAAATTTATAATTGGAAAACAAAATGTTTTTTAATCATGGAGAGTTCTATTAAATATGGAGATAAATTAAAGAGGGGTTATGGGTCGATATCCAATTCACATCCCTACTACTTCTATTAAAAAACAAACAAAAATTCACTTCTTCCCTTGAATTTGTTTTCATTATATTTCATACTGGTAATTTAAGGTAATACTTATAGGGAGAACTAGATAAGGTTATAATAATTTAATTAAAAAATAATTTTTCCATAATAGAGTGTTTTAACAGCCATAATAAAGAGGAAAAGAGTGTATCCTTTTATAGGGGGAGAAAACATAAATAGAAGCTATAAAAACACTATTATTCAATGAATCTAGAATTTTTGAATAACCCCTTGAGATTAAAAGCTGAGGTATTTCAATCACACTTTTTTCCATGTATTTGTTCATACAAAATTTGTATATTTAGGGGGGTTGATGATTAAGATAAAATAAATGGGGAGTTATATGTAATACTCTAGAATATTTATGATATATTTTTTAAAGATTATAATATACTATATTTCTAGTTAAAACTGTTTGAACAACCACTAAAAGTAGAAAATAGAAGTGATATCACATACTGAACAAATTTAATGGACAACTTTGATGTCTAGGTTTATTCACTCTTGTTCTCTGCACCAGGTTATCCCAAGAAAACTTAGAGTTGAATGGATGATGGATCCTTTTTAATACATATTTTATGTCATACTTCTCTCAATAATTTAAATCTATTTGTAATTCTAAGAAAAAGTGGTATGAGAAGGTGTTTTTTTAAAACCATATAAATTGGTTGAAGATGAGTGAGATCCATCCCTTATATTTCCTTTGGATTCATTTTCAATAAGGTAGATATGAAAAAGGTACATATATTAACATAATTATTTAGAGTTGTTGATAAAAAAATAAATAACGAGATTGAAGATCCTAAGGATTTCAATTGTTTTCAATAAGAGAGGTAATCATGATAATGAAAAGCTATCAATATTTATTGTAAAGTATGTGAATAAGATAAGTAATAAAATTCTCATACATTAATAATAATGGGAATTGATGCTGCTTGGAACATATTTATGGACATGTTCTAGGTTATCTACCCTAAAATATGATGATTGTGGATATGGTCTTTATAGAGACAAAAAAAGTGTTGTTTAATTAAGATACATCATCTATAATAGTTTCCAGTGAGTTTGAAGTGATGGTTGCTGAAATAGATTGAACATCAATGAAAAATGAATTAAAAGATAGTTGTAATATTGAATAATCTATCCTTATGTATGTAAGTATAAATTATATTTAAATAAGTTAATAAATATAGTTTGATGATGTTTTTAGATGTTTTGGAGTGTTTGAGAATTCCCCAATTTGAATCAAAGAAGCTCTAATCTAATGAGAAGAATTCTTGAATATATATTTGAGTGGATTTGAATTAAAGAAATGGATTTGTATTATTTCATAATACTTTTAGTGGAGTTAAAAAGACTTTTCTAAGAATTTTTAAAACTTTTATTGAACTTTATAAGACTTCTGATGAAAAAAATTAGTCATCGATAAATTTTATAAGAGTATCCACTGATTTCAGAAGAGTATATGAGACTTTATAAAAGTATTTAATTAATATAGGAAGAGTAGATATGGACTTCATAATGGTACCTAAGTAATTTATAATATTAATTAGTTACTTTGAAAGAGTAACCTAGAGACTTCAAAAGAGTACTGAAGGAGTTTAGAAGAGTATATATAGTACTTTGTAAGAGTAAAGATCGATTTTGGAGGAATAATTCATGGTAGATGAAAAGTTCCCAAAGGTGAGTTGGAGACTTTGTAAGGGTAACTACATAATTTATAAGATTATCTAAGACTATGTAAGAGTCATTAGTTTTTTTGAGAATTTCACTAAGACAGACTTCATAATAGTAATTCTATATCCAAAAGTTAGGAAAAATTGAGAATTATTTAAAGTATAAATTTTTTATAAATAACAGAATAAATATATTTTTTAAATAAGGATTATTCAGTCGATGATTATTTAAATATTTAGAAAAATAAATATCACAAGATAAATTATGATTCATGTTAAAGTAATGAGAAGAGTCCCACATCATAAGCCACTATTCCACATCACAACTACAAAGATCCATACACACATGGATGAAGAATTCAAATGAATTAAAGAAAATGGATTTCAGGTATATTTAAAAGATAAAATTTTCTTAGGTATTATATAGGATTCGAATGAAAAATATCAACCAATATTTGAGATGATTTTGAGGAATAATTCAAACAAGAAATATCTACTAGTTTTAATAAAATAGATCACTTGTTGTTGTGATTTGTGTAATTTTAAAATTCTAATATGGAAAAATAATATTTATTCGATATTATATGTGTATAAATATCACATGTGAAGAAGAATATGGTAAGTGTATTGAGACCTTTGATAATGCTATTATTCTGATGAAATAAATCAAGTCAACGGAGGATAAATTGATATTGTTGTAACTAAATATTATACAAGTATCAAAGGAAGAATAACCTGATAGTATCCATGAAACATTGAATATTTAGGAATAAGGAAAAAGAAGGCCTACAATATTTATATATAATATAATGTGATCAACTAAGAACTACTGGAGAAGTCCAAGAAGAAGGAGCGAGGTTGGAATGCTTCTACACCAAGAAGAATGAACTGTTGAAGTCCTAGTTGATTATTCATAGAAGGATCCATTAAAATACTATGTGAGGAAACCAATGGGATTCCATTTTAAAAGGATGCTAAAAACTATGATTTTTATTATAAATAAATTTTCATATGAATATATCTTGAATATTAAGGAAGTAGATGATACCATCCTTGGGAATTGTGGATTATACTATCCAATACTTTATGTGTCACTTGATTAGTAACTTGTAATCACTAAAATATAAGATTGATAATAAATTATATGATCATAGTGAATAATAAATCACAACAAGGAGTAGGTTTTATATAAAGAGATAAAACCTTATAAAAAAATTATCCGCTTTAATTATTGTCTATTTATGAATTATATATCAAGGTGAGGTTTGAGATTACATAAAAGGTTACGTATCTATTAACTGAGACAAAGGTTCAAGTATCTAGATGGGATTAACAAAAGTGAAAGATTAAACTTGGTAAAAGTTAGGAAAATTTCCCACCCCCAAGTGTCCCTACATGATCCAATGGGAACTTCAAATATCCCATACTCTTTTAAACAATTAATGAAATCAGAGTTAAGATATTCCTCAACTCAGTTTGAGAAGTTTTTATGTATCTTCTTACTGATATGATTCTCTACTTGTTTCATGTATTATTTAAATTTACCAAAGGAATCAGAATTATACCTCACTTATATAAATATACATATATACTAAAGACATCGATAAAGGTTATATAGTAATATTATCCACCTCTAGATTCTAATGGAGTAGTTCCACACATCTATATGAACTAATTCTAGAATCTCTATATCCCTTCCATCTTTTATATAGAATATATATTTGGTAATATTTACATATAAACATGTATTAAATATATCAAAGGGTTTTAGTCTAAAAAGTATAAATAAATTTCTTTATATTTCTTTTCAAACACTTCTTGGTTACATGACCAAGTCAGTGATTCCACAACTAGGTGTGATGTGAGTCATGTGATCTTTATTCAGTATCTATTTCCAAAACTTTTTTTATATTATATTACATAATTAAAATTATTTAAATTTTTCATCCTATAACATTTGTTATCTTTATAAAAATAATATCTCTTATTTATGAAAATGAAAACTAATTCATCTATGTCTAAACTAGACACGGATATTATATTCTTTGTTACACTGGATACATAATAACAATTCTTAAAAAGTAGAATCAATCTTGTTGTAAATGTGAAATGGTAACCTCCAATATATATAGAAGTTAGTATTTATACATTTTAAAATCTAATATTTACCTCTCCTCTTGAAATATACGAAAAACTACAAGGTTCTTGTATTTAGATAAAAATTTGAGAACCACAAGCTATATCTAATACCCAATTTTTAGGAATTTAGTGATTACACTAGATAAAAAACATACCCTAATATTACCCATTATTCTTTTTTGAGGAATGATTCTTATCCCAATGTCCTTTCTTACCATAAAAATAACACACTACATCATTCTTTTTGGTATATCCCTTGATCTACCTAGTCTTGGAAGGGAGGTGTAAGTGAATTTAAACTTGGAATTAGTCTTAGATATTTTATCCTTGCCTTTACTCTTGTTCAATATAAGGATAAAATGTATTTAAGGCTTCATCTATTTATCTAATTGGATAATCAAATTCAATAGATTTAGGATTTCCTTCTCTATATTGTTCATATTAATATTCACAATAAAACTTTAGAATCTCATTGGAAGTGAGGAAAGTATGAGGTCTATGAATAATTCATTGGGTATCTTGAATCTTGAAATTCTCAGATGATCTATGTATCCAATCATATTAACTATATAAGTTCTAGCTAAATCACATTCTCATTTCTTGCAAGTAAAGAGTACCTTGGAGATCTCATACCTATATTATGTTGCTTTCTCCAGATAATAATCATGGAAATGAGACAAAATGGCATATGCATCCATGTCTTCATAAATCTTATAGAACTCACTATCCATATATGATAACATGAGGCACTAGACATCCAATTCATTATTCATGTGTCTTGAGAATAAATTGGGTACCTGATCACATGCCTCTTTAGAGGGATCAGTGTGAACTAGGGACTCCAATTCATAAAACTTATGCACCTAGCATAGTATGATGCACAAGGTCATATACCACTCTTGGAAGTTATAACTAGTCAGAAGATTTTATTTATCCAAAATTGATCATAGGGGTAATTCCATGGTTGAATGAATTTCCATTTTCCATAATAAATAAAAGTTGATTTTAGTACATCTTCTTGATTACCAATTATGACATAATAAATTAATTTCTATTCAATACCCACAATTTTAACAAATCTCAAAAACTCTCTCCATTGGCTCTATATTATCATGTCACTTGGATATTCTAGTGGAAAGATCCATATTCCCCTTCTCAATACCAAGATAAGGGTATAGTCAAATTACTCTAAGGTATTTAGGTAAGTAGGATTTCCAAATACATTAACTTTCAGTTATGAGATATTTTAAGTGGTATCCACAATCATAAAATTCCAAAATCACATTTCCTCAATGATTTCATCCAAGTTGATATGCCCAATTTGTGAGATTTTTCTTCTTTTCAAGGAATAATTGTCAATTTATGGTAAGATGTTGAAGAATAAGTCATATCTTAGAAGTTAAACAAATGATTAGAAATCCAAGATTATTGAAGAATAGGTCCCAAGAATAGTCTCCAATAATATTAAGTGAATTAATAATGGAATACACATCTTATAAGTAGTGTTCAGTGTTATTTACTTTAGAATAATTAGAGACATATTTATTATTGAAGGTAAAAAATCATTTGTATATTTGAGGAGTTCCATCAAGGTGTTGGATGAAATTTAAATAAAAGATAAGGAAAACAAGATGAACTATATTTCATCGATTCTTGGTGATGTGTTACTTATTGATTAAATATCATGATGCCTTTAGGTTGTGATTTAAGGTGATTATTAGAAGAAGAAAATAATATTCTCTGTATGGATAATCTAGGAAGTGAGATTTCATGGAATAATATTTCATTCATATGAGCATGAACTATCTACATAGACCTTTTATGTATTATGGATCTTCTGTGAGTATGATAATAGACCTTCTATAAGGATATAAATCAATTAAAGACCTTATGTGAGTAAATAAAAAGTGACAGTGAGTTGCACGGTAGGGAGATCTACTATGAGTGTCACATAGAAGGTGTCTTGGAGATCAAATTAAGAATATGGGATAAGAATTATTGTATGGAGGAAAGATAAATCTAAAGATATATAGTACATAAATCTTCAAAGAATCATACATCATGACATTGGTCATCATTATCCTTGAAAATTGAGATGAAGACAAATTTTGAAAGAAGGGAGATGGAAGAATGTGTAATAATATTATAAGGAAGCTATTTTAAGAAATGTATAATAATGTATGCAGATACACATACATACTCTGCATAAGAAAAAATCTACGTATAAGTTTTCCCTATATAATAAAAACGGTGTAGAAGAAGGAATTACCACATATTTAAATGTTAACAGAAGTAGAATTGGATACATGATTGGTTAAATAGGTGAATCTATGAAACTAAATTTTCTACTGCGTAGGTGGATTGGTTGTGTAGGAAAACCAGTCAAGTAGGTTAAATCTCAATGACATAAGTAAATCCACATAGAAAAATTATAATGAATATGGTAATGAATTATAAATGGGAATTGGTTTGATGTAGGATAATGTCATGATTTTGTAAATGTGAACCATGTAGAAGTATTCTTCCATATATATAGATTCAATGATGTTTGAGAAAAGAAAATATGGAGTTTGATCTACTATGAAATGAACTACTTTGTCTTTATAATGAATTATAAAATTATAACAAAAAATATGAGAACCATGTATGGGAAGTTCCATGTAGTTAGACTTGTTACTCATATAGATAGAGTTGTTCATTTTAAGATATTTGCAATAATATTTGTGTTGAAAAACCAAGTCTTATTCAGAATATACCAAGTAAATAGGTATTAAATGAAAATATATATCATGAGAATTTTCATTGTAATATAGGTTGTTTATGTGACACCCCGAAGTTTATTTCTCTTGTAATAATAATAATATGGTTTTAATTTATTTTATTTTTATGCAAAATTAATAAAACATACAAATTAGACACAAGGATTTTTATTTAAATAGGAACACCGAAATGTTTACATTACAACAAGATCAAAATGAAATTATGTTAACCAAAAATACCTAAAAAGAACCCTATCAGATCCACTGGAAGGCCCCCTAAAGCAACAACGAGACCCAGTAAATAGAGAAGCTCCCTCGGGTTAGTTATAACGAAGAACATCACCACAGCAATCATGAAAACCACACTAACCATCAGTGGAATAGCAAGAACCATCTTCTTCTTTTGTCTTGAGTTTTGGAACACCCAAATGTTTGGTTTTATAGGATATCTACCCAACCGTTACCCCTTGGGTAACCGTTGGAGATGTATGTGACCATTGATTTATAATGGCTATAATTATAGTTGTTGGTCCCTTCAGTGGTTTAATCAAAAATATCTAATGTAGTCTTTCAAAAAATTTAAGTTATGAAAATGTAGTAAAACCTTTTAATATGAGGACAACGATTTAATATTATGACTTACACTTACGTGATTTTACTGAGATGAGGATTTAAAATGTTTTACAAATATTTTAAATATCTTGTAAATGATATCCTTCTTTAAACTTAAAACCAAACTACGTTTTGTATTTCAATAATACTAGTATAAAATATTTTGTATGGATAATTTAAATTTATAACTTGGTATTTTAAAACTTTAGTGTTTATAAATAATTTTAGATAAGGAAAGGTATAATTTAATTTGTATTCTTTAATCTTTAAAAGTTTAAATAAAATTCATTTTTATAAAATTTATGTTATTCTTTATATAGTTAAATTGGATGTAATTATTTTTTTTATGACTTGGTAATTTTTAAAGATGGTTTTTATTAAAAAAAATTAAGCCCTTTAGGTCCAGCCCCATATGCCAGGCTAAGGGGGGAAGCTCACGCTAGGTGGCTAAGCCTAGCCCTCAGCCTCAACTCAAGCTGGCCTGAGCATGGGCATAGTTTCCCCGAAGGGCAGACAAGAGAACAAGAAGGATCAGGGCCCGCATTGTGGAAACGAGGCCACAGTGAGCCAACGGTAGGCCGAGGCCGGCGGAGGGCGGGGGCCCGTGTATAAGGCCCTCTTGTGTCTGTGTTGTGTTTTTTTTTTGAGATTATGTTTGGAGTCTCGGGATTATAAAGAGCTGAAAAAATTCTCACTATTTCGATGTGGGGTGGAAAAAATTGCCTAGGATTAAATCTAGGTCATTAGATCGCGTCGCGCGTGATCTAGGCAGTTGATTTAGATCTAGCACTTGAACCTCAGCAACTGTGGAATACCTCTGCATTTTCGTACATCGTCCAATCTGAAGAGGATCTAATCTCATCCGTCCAATATTTTTAAAACACCCCGTTGAACCAGAGCCATTCGATCAAGATGCAGATCTAATCTGAGATGCCCATTCTTTTAAATCTCACGGACGAACCTCAACCATCGGATCGAGGCCAGATCAGATCCTAGCTGTCCATTTATTTATCAATTTCTCTTCCCACAGTGTCTCCTTCTTCTTCTTCACGTGTGCTGCACCAGTAACCTCTATACCTCTTACTTGCACCATTTTTTCTTCACCCATGATAACCAGTGGACCCTCCTTTCCCTCCCTTTTTCCACAAAGTCTTTCCTGGCCAATTAATACACTAAATTACAATGGTGTCATTAAATGTTTGGTTTATTTTATACATAATATAGTTCTTAAACCGCTCGGTTTCACCCCAAGCAATCCTCAGCTTTTCCTCCTCCTCCAGTGCTTTCTTCAGGAACCTTTAAACTATTATCGAGCCCTCTCCTCCCTCATAAAACTAATCTAAGGGTTTTAAATTTACCTTGTCTTGTTTTTTTGAGAGTATATACATATATATTCTCATAAAATTATATTTATAGCTTTGTGGATTGGTTTAAAAGTTCTTCTGTGATGAACCTAGGACTTTGGGTTTTCAAGTTCAAGTAATATAATGGATGTAAGAGTTCAATTACACTTTTTCTCCCTTAAGCAATAATATGTTTGTACACATTATATAATCTGTTTATGAAAATATATGTATACTCATATATATATAAGCATATATCCTTGAGGTTTAGTTGAAAACCACAAATACCCAACCCTAAGTTTTCTGTTTTTGAGTCCATGAGGTTTTATGAACATAAAAGTGTATTTTATACATGAAAAACTTAATTAGGTACTTTTTATATATATGTGATTGTTTTTATAAATGGTTTATGAATATATAAATGCATGTATGGTCATATGGTTTTGGGTGAAAACCCCCAAACACCCGACCTTAGGTCTTATGAATTTTGAGTTATGAAATCTTTTAAACTTCAAGGAATATTTTCTTTCCTCATGTAATGTTTATATCTGATTATATATGTACATATATTTTTATATATAACCATAAGTCCTCTACACTTTAAGTTTCAAAAATGAGGTTCAATTTTGTTTTAAACATATGGAATTATGTTTTCATATATGTTTATATATAGTATAAATGGACTTATATAATTGTATAGTATGTATAACCCACCTTCTAGGCCCATTTTAAGTCCCTCAACATTGGACTTTAATGATTTTATTGACATTTTTATAAACATGAATGTGTCATTTTATTTTAGTGTAAGACCCCTAGGTATACCCTATTATTCACATAAGTTATATGTGTGATCAAGATATACACTTTTAAAAAAAATTAATAAATAAACCTTTAAAATCTTATTTTTAGGATTTGGGAACTTTAGTTAATTAATGCGACTAAAATATCAAAGTTATGTGGGTGACATAGATTTTTGGGTTTGACCTCTTTTATACATGATATGTTTTAGATTATGTAAAAATATGTTTGTATACATAAACTTTGTTCCTTAATTTTATTAGAGTTTTCCAAGGTCTGCAAATAAGGTATAAAACATGTGTTTCCAAAATATATTTAGTTTTGTTTAAACACTACTCTTTATATACACTCTGTTTTATGATCAATTTACACAACATGAAACCCTAAATGTGGATATTCCAATTACTATACCTTATATGTGTTTAGTTCATGAAAATTTTAGTTTACCTTTTAATTAATTATGCATCCAATTCCAATATGTATTTGATCAATAAGATTTTAGAATTTTAAGGTTATCATTGCATGTGATAAAACTTGTATTTCCTTTAGTACCTTGGATCTCATCAATTATGCCATAGTCTGTATACTATATTCACCATTCAATGAAAAATTCATGTAGTTTTTAGTTTTGTTATAAACCTTTTAATTCATGACTCACCTTATATATATGAAAATGTTAAAGGATGAAATTTAACTACTATGACCAAATATGGAATGAATTAAATTATTCAAGGTGGTATGGGACACTTTAAATAATATGAAATGTTAAATTAAATTATTCAAGGTGGTATGGGACACTTTGAATAATGTGAATTAAGGAAACAGAAAATATGTGACATTTAAAATGGCTAGTAATAAGTAATTTACTAAATTAGAGTGGTATGTGCACTTTGATTTAGGGTGATGAGGAATTCATTGGACTTAGTATGTGGTGGGTGGGGCCTGCTATATCCCCTCGATGCATCGGTAGGTCTCATGAGACAAACTACGGTCTTGGTATAAGGCCTTGACAAAATGATTATCTATGGTCTTGGCACGAGGTCTGGACATTATGGTTATTATATCTGGTATATGAACTTTCCTCATTATGGCTATGAAATTTAATTAACCATAAAAATATTTGACTAGTAGAATATTCTAGGTTAAAGAGATTATTTACATGAAAATCAGAATGAGTAAAAGTTATGGCAATGTATTTTTGTAGTACTCAAAGACTTTAGCTAGTGTATGTTTCTCATGGAATTGAATTTTTTATTTAAGCATAGATCTGATCATGTAATACTCTTAATAATTAATTTTGTACTTGCATTTTCACATGGAATGTCTTTTACTTGTTACCTCGTATGAGCATTCCTATAATTGAATCGTGTTACCTTTTAAATATGTTAGTATTCTTTAAATTGTGCTCTTTTAATGGTTATGTTATGATACATGTGTTATAGAATTTCTTAAGAAAATGTTTTATAGAAAATTTTAAAAGAATGATTTCCAAAGTTTTAATTAGTTTATTATGTTTTAAAACCCCTTACTAGGCATTCATATGCTCACCCTACATTTCTGAATAAAATTTCTAGGTATCAGTTTTCAGCAGAAGAAGATTGATAGAAGTGTCTGGTTTCCCATAACTAGAACCGAATTCGATCCTCTGTATGGGATATGATGTATAATTTATCAGCACATGTTTTTGTTAAAAATTGCACATCATGTTATGAAGTCCCCGACTCTGGGTATTCTGGGGTTGGGTCCTTATAGTTTGTATCATAGGATTATGTTTAGATAAATCTGGAAAATCAGAACTGAAAAATTTACTTAAGCATTACTAAGTATGATATTTTCATAATTTTCATATGGAAAATAGAAATGCCAATCTTTTTTCTCTTGATAATGAGGCCCTATAAACAATAATTTCCATATCCAGCCACGAAAATTTTGTAAACTATGCCCATATCCATATGACATACAAACACCTTTACGAAGTTTCCAACTCTCCTCGTATACTTTGACTCCACTGAGGAGCGGGTTTGGACTACCTCTTTATGATGAAAACCCAATTTACATCCTACACACGTTGTGGGAAATAATTTGAAGGAATTTTTAGATGATTCACTGTGGTGTAATTCATTTCATCCCTCATGTTATTCTAAGAAGCTGTAGTAGCGGAAGACCTCCGCACAACATATATGTGCCAAGTCTTGTCCTATGGACATATTGGTCAGGTAACGGACTTCGAAATTCTTGAATTTGAAGCCTCTCGTTCCGTGTACAGACATAAAGTACATATTGATTTCTCTCAGCTATACACCCCTCATGTCAGACTCTAGAGACACCATAAGTGCACCCATGAGATAGAACCAGACTTCTCGGGTTGCATATGGTTTAGGGAGATTGAGATTTTTGAACTTGTTTTGGGGATTCGTGTAACTGGGAATTGGGGAAACCATTAGTCCTGAGTGTTATGTACCAGTTGTTTATGAAAATATAATTTTTTTTTCTTCCTCTTTCTACCTTTTCGATGTTTGTGTATCACTGATTCGACTTTCATAAAAAAATGTCAAATGGAAGGACAAAATCACATATTATCTCTCCCAATTGAGATGTTAGAGACCATTATGGTCAAAACCTATTTAGAAGAGTACCTTCCTTTCTCAAACCTGCAGAGAACGTGCAAACATCCTTACAGGATATCAAACAGCCCATACATTCTCCATTCCTATCAAGAGAATGCCTAAATCTACCACTGTATTTCCAATGCTCAACTTTCTAAGTACAGATTAAGGGTAAAGTACCAAGAAGGTCTTTTCCTATGCTTCACACAATCCCGAAACTTCACAGCCAGGGTAAGGTTTCAAGAGGCTACCTTGGAAGGGGACCTATGTGCAGCCTACAAGTACCATATCCTAAGTACCAGTTTGTATGACCATGTCGATGCCATTAAAATTCTCATAGAAGAGATGGTTCGATGAGTCCTTAAAGAGTTTTTCCATTCGGACATCTTTGATCTCTCTACCATTCGAGCCTCCCTTTGGAAGCCCAAGTGTATGCAACATGAGTTCAACCCATACTGTCTGAAGTGTGTTTGGTTTAGGGGAGAAAAAGAGTTAAACACCAACTTGGGTATTCATCTAGCCTTGATTGAGGATCCTCCATGATGGAGGATGTGGTAAAGAACATCAAGGAGTCTTCTTTAGTGTGGTTGTATGAAATTAATTGAGAGGATGCAATTCCTGTTAAGGGGGGGATAATTTAATGACCTAAAGTTTATTTCTCTTTTAATAATAATAATATGGTTTTAATTTATTTTATTTTTATGTAAACTGAATAAAACATACAAATCAGACATAAGGATTTTTATTTAAATAGGAACACTGAAGTGTTTACATTAAAACAAGAACAAAATGAAATTATGTTAACCAAAAATACCTACAAATAACCCTATCAGAGCCACTAGAAGGACTCCTAAAGTAACAACGAGACCTGGTAAATAGAGAAGCTCCCTCAGGTCATTCATAATGAAGAACATCACCACAACAATCATGAAAACCACACTAACCATCATTGGTATAGCAAGAACCATCTTCTTCTTTTTTCTTGAGTTTTGGAACACCCTAATGTCTAGTTTTATAGGAGATCTACCTGACCGTTACCCCTTGGGTAACCATTGGAGATGTATGTGACCGTTGAGTTTTGAAAGCTATAATTATAGTTGTTGGTCCCTTCCGTGGTTTAATCAAAAATATCTAATGTAGTCTTTTAAAACATTTAAGTAATGAAAATGTAACAAAACCTCTTAATATGAGGACAATGATTTAATATTATGAGTTACACTTAGGTTATTTTAATGAGATGATGATTTCAAATGTTTTACAAATATTTTAAATATCTTGTAAATGTTCTCCTTCTTGAAACTTAAAACCAAACTATGTTTTTTATTTCTATAATACTAGTATAAAAGTTTTTATATGGATAATTTAAAGTTATAACTTGGTATTTTAAAAATTTAGTGTTTATAAATAATTTTAGATAAGGCAAGGTATAATTTAATTTGTATTCTTTAATCTTTCAAAGTTTAAATAAAATTCATGTTTTATAAAATTTAAGTTATTATCTATATAGTTAAATTGGATGTAATTATTTTCTTATGACTTAGTAATTTTGAAAGATGGATTTTATTAAAAAAAAATTATTCCCTTTAGGGCCAACCCCATAAGCCTGGATGAGGGAGGCAGCTCACGCTTGGTGGCAAAGCCTAGCCCTTAGCCTCAGGTCAGGTCGGACTGACCGTGGGCATAGTTTCCCCGAAGGGCACGCAGGAGCGCATGAAGGATCAGAGCGCGCACCGTGGGCGCGAGGCCACAGTGAGGCAGGGGTAAGACGGGGCCTGCGGGGGTAGGGGCCCATGTATAAGTCCCCCTTGTGTGTGTGTTGTGTTTTTTCTAAGCTGATGTTCAGAGTCTCAGGCTTATAAAGAGATGAAAACTTCTCTCCATTTCTATGTGGGATGGAAAAAATCACCTGGGATCAAGTCTAAGATGTTGGATCATGTCATGCGCGATCTGGGCTGTCGATTTCGATCCAGTGCTCGACCCTCAGCAACCGCGGAATACCTCTGCATTTTTATACACTTTCTGATCTGATGAGGATCTAATCTCGGCCATCCAAGATTTTTAAAACACCTCGTTGAAACAAATCCATCTGATCAAGACGTGGATCTAATCCGAGCTTCCCATTCTTTTAAATCTCAAGGAAGAACCTCAATCATTGGATTAAGGCCAGATCAGATCTTGGTCATCCATTTATTTCTTGATTTATCTTCCCACGGCGTCTCTATCTTCTTCTTCATGTGTGCTACACCAGTAACCCCTATACCTCCTACTTGCACCATTTTTTCTTCACCTATGACAACTGGTGGACCCTCTTTGCCCTCTCTTTTTCCACAAAGTCTTTCCCAGCCAATTAATACACTGAATTCCAATGGTGGCATTAAATGTTCTATTTATTTTATACATAGTATGGTTCTTAAACTTCCCGGTTTCACCCCAAGCAATCCTCATCTTTTCCTCCTCCTCCAGCGCTTTCTTCAGTAATATCTGAACTCTTCCCGACCCCTCTCATCCCTCCTCGAACTAATGTAAGGGTTTTAAATTTTCCTTGTCTTGTTTTTTAGAGAGTATATACATATATATGATCATAAAATTATATTTATATCTTTGTTTTTTGGTTTAAAAGTTTTTTTGTCCCGAACCTAGGCCTTTGGGTTTTCGAGATCAAGTAATATAATGGATATAAGAGTTCAACTACACTTTGTCTCCCTTGTGCAATAATATGTTTGTACACTTTATATACTTGGTTTATGAAAATATATATGTATACTCATATATATAAGCATACATCCTTGAGGTTTAGTTGAAAACCACAAATACCCGACCCTAAGTTTTTTGTTTTTTAGTCCAGGAAGTTTTATGAACATAAAAGTGTATTTTATATATGAAAAACTTAATTAGGTACTTTGTATATATATTTGATTGTTTTTATAAAATTTTTATGGATATATAAATGCATGTATGGTCATATGGTTTTGGGTGAAAACCCTCAAACACCCGACCTTAGGTCTTATAAATTTTGAGTTATGCAATATTTTAAACTTGAAGGAATATTTTCTTCCCTCATGCAATGTTTATATCTGATTATATATGTACACATATTTTTATATATAACCATATAGTTTAAAATGAACCTCTATGATGTTTCGGTTTCAAGCCCTCTACACTTTGAGTTTCAAAAATGAGGTTCAATTTTGTTTTAAACATATGGAATTATGATTTCATATATGTTTATATATAGTATACATGGATTTATATAATTTTATAGTATGTATAACCCACCTTAAGGACCCGTTTTAAGTCCCTCAACATTGTACTTCAATGATTTTATAGACATTTTGATAAACATGTATGTGTCGTTTGATTTTGGTGTAAGACCCCTAGGTATACCTGATTATTTACATAAATTATATGTGTGATCGAGGTATACACTTTTATAAAAAACTTTAATAAATAAACCTTAAAAATATTATTTTTATGATTTGGGAACTTTAGTTAATTAATGTAACTAAAATGTCAAAGTCATGTGGGTGTCATGGATTTTTGGGTTTAACCTCTTTTATACATGATATGTTTTTGGTTATGTGAAAATATGTGTGTATACAAAATCTTTGTTCCTTAATTTTATTAGATTTTTTCAAGGTCTGCAAAGAAGGTATAAAACATGTGTTTCCAAAATATATTTAGTTTTGTTTAAACACTACTCTTTATATTCACCTTTTTGTATGAAAAATTTACACAACACAAAACCCTAAATGTGGATATTCCAATTACTATACCTTAGATGTGTTTAGTTCATGAAACATTTATTTTACCTTTTAATTAGTTATTCATCCAATTCCAATATGTATTTGATCAATAAGATTTTAGAATTTTAAGGTTATCATTGCATGTGATAAAACTTGTATTTCCTTAAATAACTTTGATGTCATCACTTATGCCATAGTCTTCATACTATATTCACCATTCAATGACAAAGTCATGTAGTTGTTAGTTTTGTTATTAACCTTTTACTGCATGACTCGCCTTATATATATGAAAATGTTAAAGGATTAAATTTAACAACTATGACCATATATAGAATAAATTAAATTATTAAAGGTGTTATGGGACACTTTGAATAATATGAAATGTTAAATTAAATTATTAAAGGTGGTATGGAACACTTTGAATAATTTGAATTAAGGAAATAAGAAATATGTGACATTTAAAATGGAAAGTAATATGTAATTTACTAAATCAGAGTGGTGTGTGCACTTTGATTTAGGGTGATGAGGAATGAATTGGACTTAGTATATGGTGGGTGGGGCCCGCTATAGCCTCTCGATGCATCGGTAGGTCTCATGAGACAAACTACGGTCTTGGAAAAAGGCCTTGACAAAATGATTATCTATGGTCCTGGCACGAGGCCTGGACAGTATGGTTATGATGTCCGGCATATGCACTTTCCTCATTATGGATATGAAATTTAATTAACCAGAATAATATTCAACTATTAGAATATTATAGGTTAAAGAGATTATGTACATGAAAATCATAAGAAGTAAAATTCATGGAAATGTATTTTTGCAGTACTCAAAGACTTTAGTCGGTGTATGTTTCTCATGGAATTGAAGTTTTTATTTAAGTGCAACTCTGATCATGTAATACTCTTAGTAATTAATTTTGTACTTGCATTTTCACATGGAATGTCTTTTACTTATTACCCCATATGAGCATGACTATAATTGAATCATGTTACCTTTTAACTCTATTAGTATTATTTGAATTGTGATCTTTTAATGGTTATGTTATGATACACGTGTTATATCATTTCTTAAGAAACTTTTTTATAGAAAATTTTAAAAGAATGATTTACAAAGTTTTAATTAGTTAATTATGTTTTAAAACCCCTTACTGGTCATTCGTATGCTCAGCCTAAGTTTTTGAATAAAATTTTCAGGTATCAGTTTTCATCTGAAGATGCTTGATAGAAGTGGTTGGTTTCCCAGAACCTGAACCGAATTCAATCCTCTGTATGAGACATGATGTGTAATTTATTAGTGAATTTTTTTGTTAAAAATTTAACATCATGTTATGAAGGAACTGACTCTAGGTATTCTGGGGTCGGGTCCTCAGAGTTTATTGAATAAATAAGAATGAAGAAATTTTTATTGTGTGTCATGAAGCATGGGATCCATGATCGAAACTAATACATACATAAATATGCATATGTGAATACAATTTCAATATGTGTAATTTATAGAGTTAAGGTTTCATGGTATTTCTATATATCATGGAGAAAAATATAAGAAGGAATACCAAGATGTGAAATGGATTTTATGGAAAGAAAAGAAGAATGAAATATGGTTTTTAAAATAGGAATATATAGAAATTAAAGGATGAAGTTTTCAGATATTTTAAATTATAAAAAATAATTGTAATTCAAAGTGATGAATTCATATGGTATTGTGAATATTGAAGAGAGGAGAAGAAAGTGTTGTTATAAGATATTATTATATATATTATTATAAGTCGAATAAGAACTGGTTATTATGAGGTTGTTTGACACTATCATAAGATAAAAAAATTCTAGTGTCTAAGAAAAGAATATTTGACCCAACTGAATTATTCATAAATTTTGTGAGTCGAAGTCAAGAAGGAAGAACTTATGTAGGTTGTATAAACTAAAGATAAGAAATAGAATAAGAAGGTGTTGTTCATATTTGTTGGAATATGAAGAAGAAATAGAAATGGATGAGTTTTACATGAACCTCATAAGAAGAAGAATTTTATATGCATTGTAAGTTTCAAATATTTAAGAAGATGTCTTGAAATCAGTGCATAAGAATAAGAAAAAAAGGAAAAAAGGTTTTTTGTGCTACTATGCATGTAATATTTGAAGAAGAGGAGTCTCTTGGATGTTGTTGTGAATGTAAGAGAAAAACGAGGAGAATAACATTATTATACTGTGACATTAAATAGTAGTCACATATGGTGGAGGACTCTATTGGAATTTCAGAATACTTGAAGAAGTTGAAGATTGTATACTTAGGTAGTATAAATATCTATCAGGAAGCTACAAGTTGAACTTGGTTATCACCAGTCTAGGGGATCAGGATTGTTTTTTGTCCCCCCTCCTAAAGATTTGGTAACTACACTTTGGTTCAATATTGTTTCCAAGACAAACCATTATAATTGGTACCTCATTATATTGGATAATATGTGTATTGATCATCACCGTACATAGTAAGGACTGGCTACTCTTTTTGAGTAAGGAACCATGTAAAAACCACATGTTCCGTTATTTGATTTTTTTCATCACTGGAATATGAAAAGGAAGTGAGAATAAGAGAATCAAGATCTAAATGTGTCTATTAGGTAAAAGGATAAAAAGTATTAAGTTGGGTAAAAATCCTCCAATGCTAATTCACCCCCCCCCCCCATTGTTGAGCATATCCCAAATTGGTATTAACAATTGGTATCAAAGGTAGGTACACTTATATTGGATTCTTTAATTTGAATTTTTTAAATTTTAAAAGATTTTTTTTCTTTTCTATATTTAAAATAAATCATAGTTTTAGTGAAGATTATTTTACTAAAAATCATAATTAAATCCCTACCATGATCGTGATGAATAGGAAAAAGAGAGAGATAAGGAAGATGAAGAATTCATCTCCCTTATTCCAAGAATTTTTTTCCAATCCCATAAGGAAGATATGGTTTTGAAAGAGAATAAGATGTGGTTCATATTTCTACCAAAGATATAGACAACACTCACACATCAAATTATTAAGATAATTACGAGATATATGAAGATTCATGCACAAATTTTCCTCAAGAATAAGAACCAAGGATAAGTGGTGGTGATAATCTATCCACTATTTCTTAAGAAATATCAGTTTGTAAATTAAAATATATTCTGCATTGTATTCTGAAGGAAACAATCTCTCTTGTTTGTGGAGTTTTTGAAATCATGCAGGAAGAGATCACCCAACTTGAAGGTGAGTTATAGAATATAGATAACTCATTGAAATAAATGGTTTTAACTTGTATAAAACTCTCCAAACAAGTCAAATAGAAGGAAGAAAAGAATTTGGATATTGAATAAAGGTGATCTAATATTGAAAAGTAGTGGCTTAACACAATCCATGAAAAGTATTATACCACTAAAGAGTTTGAGAATAATATTCATGCATTGTAAGAAGATAAAATATATTTCATTTATGTCAAGAATGTTAAATTGGAAGTAAAATCCAAGAGAACCAAGGATCTTGGAACTTTTTTACATGATAATGCTAAAATTATTAATGAAGAAGTTAAAATAATGAAAAAGGAATGTGAATACAATTTAAAAGGAATTTAAAATGAGAAATATATTCTCAACATAAATTATCTCAAGATATAAATTAAAATGAAAAATATAGAGACTATTCAAGCCAATTCTTCATAATTTATGGTAAAAAATCTATTACCATGGATCATTACATGGAGTATTTTTATGTCAAAAGATCTCAATTATATAGAAATAATATTATTACATCATCAACTGGTCTTTCTTAAGTAGGTGATAAGAAGAAGGCATCATCCATTATTATCTATAATAATTGTTCTAAATCTATCTTTGTGCACAATGTAAGATTAAAAAAAATATGCAAGTATAGATAAATAAAATATTTGAGAATCTTATCACCATGTATATGGTGGTTATAAGATGTAGAATAAATTATAGTCCCACAAGTTTAGTCTAATTGGTGATGAAATAATACCAAAAAAAACTTTCTAAAAAATATGGACATCAAACATTAAAAGTAAAAGGATTAATATTTATAAGGACTTATTAGTGTTATAATAGATTCAAGAATTTTTAATTGTATTATTTATACAATCCTATAAATTTTAAATCACAAAATAAGTTCATGTCAAGGGAGAGCAAGACAAAAAACAAGCAACACCAACGAATGAGGAGGAATATCTTTACACCAAATAGATATGATATGCTTGAATATGTATATGATTATTGAAATAAAAGTGTTGATAGGATTGTTTCATGTACATATCAATATGTATGAAAAAAATGTGGTAAAATACCATATGAGGTGATAAATAATAAATAAATGACTTTGGTACTAAAGTAGAGAAAATTTTAAATCAAAATTCTTCCAAAAAGATATAGAAGTAAAAAAAAGAAATCATCCTTGTACATAAAAAAAAGTAAGATCAAATTAAAAATAATTCCAAGATTAATAGGAGGAGTGTCATATATAAAAGGTTTTTATGTGAATAGTAACACTCACAAGTTTCCATGTAGAGACTTCATAAAGGATTAAAATGTTCCTAATGATTGTCTAATAATTTGGTTAGCAGATTTGGAGAAAGAAAATAAATTATAAGAGGCACAAACAAATGCTTGTGATAAAGGGAACAAAATGAATACACATGAAGATACCAAATTTCATAAGAGTTTTTCAAAAAAAATAACTCTTATAACAAATAAGTATCGTGTGTGATGTAAAACATGGATAGACACACTCCTATAGATTTTTAACAATAATTCCATCATAATAAGTGATCCTAAAAAGATCAAAGTTGCACTAGGAGATATAAGTTCCATAAATACTATTAAAAATAGAAATTTCAAAAAAAATAAATTGAAGAAGTGTTTATATTCATAATACCAACATTTAAACCAAATTTTTATAAAAATATGTGGAAGCTTAAAAGATAAAATTAATAGAAAAATTTGGTTAAGAAAATCCTCTCAAACTTTTTGTCTAAATTAGGGAATATGAAGATACACCTTATTACCTGTTATACATGTGTTGTATTTGTGTTTTAAATACATGTAATTGAAGTTGAATCATGTTCTCATGGGTAAAACCTGATTATGAGTTATGGTTTTTAATTCTAGATAGCCCATATGAGGATTTCACCATCTTCAATTGGTCTCTCAATTGATATTTGGAAATAAAACTAAGAAAAGTATCATATTTGATGAATTTGAAGTTTATTACTATGAAATCATATATATATATAAATTTGTAACACATTATCTTAGTTTAATATGACATTTGGTATTCTGTACAGCATTAATTAAATAAGATCATCCTTCATGAAGTTTTAGAAGTTGTCAAATATGGATATCCACAAGTAGAAGATATATTTTGGTACATTCTCGACATGAACTATCATGTGATTAATTTTATAATAGGTAAAAAATTATTCGGATTATGGGAAGTGTCTCCTTGAATGGGAGACAAGTTAAAAATGATAGAGAAATAACCAGAATTATTTATCTCATACACATCTGATTATTTTGGAAAGTTCTTAAAGAATATTTCTTTCATAAGGTGTGATTTCCTTATCTCCCATCCTTGGTAACTAAATTAAAAATCATAAATCAAATGGGGATAAATTTATTTAAATCAATGAGATTAAATATGTATTTTTAAATAATAATCATAGATTTTCCCTATATTTTTAATCCTTCTATGTACATTAAATGTTTTTGACCTATTTGTTGAAGTAGGTGTAGGAGTTTGAGGTTGATTTAATCTATAATTGGTTTATATTACAATTTTTATTATCCTGGAAAATATTTGGATAGATTTTAATAAATTAAAAGAGTTTTAATTTTGTTTGGTGTTAATTTCAATTAAAAATAAATAGATTTGTTTTCAAAAACAAATACTCTTGTTTTCTTTATCGAGAATGGATCACATGGACTTTGAGTGTGATTATTGATGGAACACTTATTAAGAATGAATTAATACCCTTTTACCAAGTACATTTTATTACTTTTCAATAAGGGGAGATAAAGTGAAATGAAATATTGATGAGAAAGGGGGAGAGTAAGAATAAAGATAACATATATTGACACAAAATTTAGAAGGTATTTACAATAAATACAAAGGATGAGATTATTTATCCAACTTTATGTGACTTATATTTGTTTTCAAGGAATTTTTTTATGTAATGTCAATATATTGATGAAGAATAAGTATCTTGGATATTAAATGAATAACGAGGAATCCAATATTGTTAAATAAGAGATCCCAAGAATTGTGTACAATCATATTAAGTGAATTAAGATTAGAAGAAATATCTTGGAATTAGTGTTTTGTGTTATTTCCTTTAGTGCCTTTGGATATATATTTATTATTTAAGGTTAAAGATCATTTGAATATTTTAAGAGTTCCATCAAGGTGTTGTATATATGTCAAAGATAATATAAGGAAAATAAGTTGAACTATATTCAGTCAATGCTTGATGATGTATTCCTCATTGATTAAATATAATGATTCCTTTAGGATATGATTCAATAATTTTATTGTAAGATTAAAATAATCCATTAAATAAGTTTTTTTAAGGAGAATAAATGATGTGTGTTTCTATGGAATAAGATTCAGTGTGTATGAGCTTGAACTATCAACATAGACTTATGTGAAGCATGAATCCTCTGTGAGTATGAGAAAAAACATTCTGTGAATATAAAAATAAATCATGGAACCTATTTGAGTGAATAAATAGTTAATGTGATTCACATGATAAGAGTATATACTATGAGTGTCACACTAAAGTTGGTTAGGAGATTGACTGAAGAATAGAGGCAAAAGAATCGCTACATGGAGGCAATATAAATCTAATTTTTTGTTTTACTCTAATATTAAAGGATCATACATCATGATATTAGACATTTTGATCCTTGAAAATGATATGAAGATAAATTTTGGAATAATTTAGATGTTATAAAAGGGAAGTAGATGCTTAGGAAGATGTTTTAAGAAGTACAGAACCACGTATGCAGATATGTATACGTTCTCTATGTATAGAAATATCCACATATGAGTTTTCTTTACATAGTAAAATCTATATATTCTAATGAATTATCGTGTATTTTAATGTTCATGGAAGTATAATGGGATTTGTGATTGGTTATGTAGGTGAATCTATATACCTAAATGTTCAGTTGCATGGGTGAATTGGTCACATAGAAAAAATGGTCACATAGGATAAATCCTAGTGATATAAGAAAATCAAAATAGATGAATTATACTACATATGGAAATGAGTTGCATATGGGAATTAGACTGACATAGAATAATTTCCCAATGTATCCAATATAAACCTCATAGGAGTATTCAAGACACACACAAATTCAGCGATATATAAGAAAATAACATAGGGAGTTTGATCTTCCATGAGATTATCTATAATGGTTGTAGGATAAATTTTTAAAGAAGAAAAAAATATGATGATAATCATGTATGGGAAGTTCCATGTAGCTAGACTTTCTAATATATAGATAGAGTTGTTTGGAAAAATATTTTTACAATAATATTTACATTACAGAACTGGGTCTAATTCATAATATTCTAAGTAAATAGGTATTAAATTAAAATATATATCATGATAATTATCATTGTGATATAGGTTGTTTAATTATGAAAAAATAATGAAGAACTGTATGCTATGTGTTGCGAAGTAAGGGAGCCACAACTGTAACTAATTCAAATATAAATATTCATATGTGAATACAATTTAAATATATAGATTTTATAGATTATAGGTTTTTCTATATTTCTATATGACATGGTACGAAAAATAATAATGAAGCCTAAGATGTGAAATAGGTTTTCTAGAAAGAAAATAATGAAGAATGATGTCAAAGTTTTTAGGGTTTTTTAAATTGAAATATATAGAAATTAAAGAATAAAGATTTGTGGTATTTTGAATTACTAAGAATCATGTTAATTCAAAGTGATGATTTCACATGGTATTGTGAATATATAAGAGATAAGAAAGTTTAGTTGTTGGATATTACTATATATAATATTATTGGTCGAATAAGAACTAGTTAGGGTGAAGTTGTTTGTCACTATAACTGAATGGCCCGAAGGCCTTCTATTTTATTTAATTTTGGATAATATTTATTTTAAGGGATGAAGGGGAACTCTTACATGTCATGTAGGCCCAAGGTACAAGGCTCATACAAAACACAATATATGAAATTTAAAGGCCCAAAACCTGACACACCTGAAACAACTGCTCCCCAACATCTACATCTTGAAGGTGCCTAACTCCCCACCTTTCATGGCTGATCGGCTAGCATTTCCCCATGTAAAGTTGCACAGTGCCTGGTCTCGATGACGGTTGTCATACCCTATCATTCTTTCAATCTTATTAGCTCTACTCTAGTGGTTTCTATTTTTTCTCTGAATCCTCTTCTAGGCCTACTCCTATGTGTTTTTCCCATGCTTCTTAGTCTTTTTTGTGGCCCAAAATCCCTATGGCTTGAAGGCCATTGGTGGCCCAAAGGACCTATAGTTTGAAGGCCATATTGCCCAAAGTCATTTGGTGGCCCGAAGGCCCTAAGACCCATAGGCCCAAACTGGTGGCCTGAAGGGACAAATTGGGTGAATGGTATCGATTGATACAGTACCAAACAGTTCCTTCTATAGTAATGCTATAGTAACTAGGAAATTCACCCCCGCCTATATTTTATTCTGGGTCTCTTGGATTCCAAGAAGAAGCCTATACCACTTGGGTACATGCTCTTTAGTTGTTTGGAACTATCATAAGAGAAAATAATTTAGTTTCAAGAAAATAATAAATAACTTTTTTTAAATATTCATACATTTTTTTATTCAAAGTCAAGAAGGAAGAACCAGTGCAGGTTTTATTCATTGAAGAAGAAGAAGAAGATGTTGTGTATATTTGTTTGCATATGATGAATATAAAGAATTGGTTGATTTGGTCATGAGGTTTATAAGAAGAAGAATTTGTTGTGCATTCCAGGTTTCATAGATTGAAGAATAGGTCTTTCAATTAGTGTAATAGAATAAGGGGAGAAGGAAGAAGGTTGTGTGTGTTATTTTTCATACAAGAGAAGAATAATATAATTTTCCTAAATTCTACTATGCAAGTAAGAGAAGAAGAGGATAATAGCATTGTAGTACTATGACATTCAATATAAGTTATATCTTGTGGATGTCACTCTTCATGTTGTAAAAGAGTATAATAAGCTGAAGACTATGTACACAGGTAGTATAAAGATCATGTGGGGAGTTGCATGTTGGACTAGGTTATCATTAGTCTAGGGAATCATGATTGTTTTTGTACCCTCCTAAATTGTAGGGAATGACACTTTGGTTCAGGATTTTTTTTCTGATCCAAACATTGTAATTGGTACCTCATTATAGTGTAAAATCAATGTATCGGTCATTACTATACATAGCAAGGACTAACTAATCGTATTTAGTGGTGAGACATGTAAAAAACTCTTGTCTCATTCTTTAATTTCTTTCATCAACTTTTATATGAAAAGGAATATATAATAATATAATCAATATCCTAACCATTCTAAGTGGAAAATGGAAAACGTATTAAATTGGATAAAAAGTCCCCAATACTGATTCACCCCCCCCCCCCCTCTTAGTGTTAAGAATATCCCAAAGTGTTATAAACATAAGTTACACCATGTCTTGAAAGGGAAACTAAGCTTGATGGTAACTTGGATAACTCATGCTAAAACCTTCATTAGAATTCCCTGATTACTAAAAGTATCTTGATAAGGGATAAAATAATACTTTGATCTATTGATGAATTCTAACTCAAGTAATGGAAGGATATTACTGGTTTAGTATTTTTCTTTATGGTATTTTGTTAATCTTATGTGTAAATATTATTTATTTTATTCTTTACATGCTTGTTAATATTATATTTATTTTACATAATTAATTAACCATTTTTTATGAAATAATTTATATATAAAATAATTATTTTATTTCATCTTAGCATGATTTTTAATTTATTTAATTTATGTTGTCATGTTTAATCATAAAATAAATCATGCATCACATAAATAACAAGTAACTATGCACTGATAAATAAAATAAACATGTGATATAATCATGAAAATTTAATTACTGGTTGGTTTATTTAGTGGGAGTTAAACCTAAATTTACCCTAGGGTAAATAACTCCTTGATTCAATGTCTTTATTGAGTTGTATCATTCCACCATTAAACAATATATCTTCTTGGTTGGTTTCACCTGAAATTAGGTCCTAAAGTATCACCTCTTACTAGGAGCTCCTTCTTTTACATGTGCTCACTAACTTGTAGGTGAGGTGAACCAGGGTTTTAGGGTTACATAAAATAATCCTTGAACATGTAGGAGAATATATAATAAAGTAGGAATGGATGATTCAAAAATAATCAAATTTAATTTAATAATGAATTGATCACAAAAACCCATGAAATAAATAATTCAATTAAATAAAAAAGCCTAACACATATACAGTTCAGTCAAAATCAAGATCAATCACAACATGAAATGACCACGCGCTAAATCTTTCTAGAATTTATTTCAATTCATTCTATACTAAGATAAATTTATTTTAATTAATTAATTGTCTTAATAATCTTTTCAAATAGTCCTTGAGATTCTCATCCTCTATATTTCTAAATAAATTAAAGTATCTAATATTTTAAAAAAATATTAATTTCATGTCGTGTCCTGACTGAGAACACGGTGTGTACCCTCCTGGTAAAATTAAATCCAGTAATGGAATTGAATATATACTAAAAATTTACTGAAGGTGACACAAAATGTACCCTTTTGCATCTAATTCAACCCATTTCTCAATTTTAACACTTACATGATGTGTATTTTCACTTTAAGAGGAATGTGACATACATTGTGTATGATCTTTGTCGTGTACTGTATACTAACATGGAATTTATACCTAAATGACTTGTCATGATATACATGGAATGTTAATCTATGGTTCAATTCAAGTTGTCTAAAAATCTTGTATAACCACACATAATGTCATTAATATACCTAATGTGTACCACAGGTGATTCCTATGAAGTACCCAGAAATTTTAATGATCATAAACGTCATGTATTTACATAATTATATGGATAATAATAATTTAAAGACTTTAATTTGACATGAACCACTAAAAATTACTTAATATTTACCTGGTGTGTAAAATATTATTAAACAGTGTGTACACCCAAAACACACTATGTGGTTTAGTATCTCTTTAATTATTTTCTTATTGACTCGCATGACATGCCTATCTCGGTGTGTATCTTGCGTGAGTTAGTTCTAGTTACATAGTTTTTATAACCATCTATACACTATATAGTCTATTACTGACCACACGCGCTACACACCTCAGGACTTGATGTGTATCTCACATGGGTTTTCATTTTTTACCCAATTTTACAACCAATTACACATCATGTACTTTATATAATGTTGTGTCTCTTTCCTGACAGTCAATACACAACATTTAATGGAATTGAGTACTTTTACCACATGGATTCTGATATTTATGTGGGGTCAAAACCATGTAGGGTTACATGACGTGTAGACTAACTAGATCCCATGTACTCCATGTCCAGTTGTGTTCCAGTCGACAGTCATTATACATCATGTAATTATGCCACATGAAAATGCCCACATGGCGTGTCATTATTATTATGACCCAACTTGTGTGGTTGAACGTGGGTACATAATGTTTAATTTTCAGTTACATTTCGTTTATCTATGTCTAGCATCTGGGATGCTCGACACCTTCAGATGAGATCTTTGATCATTCTTCATTTTTTTGGTCTTTTATTGGATATATTAATTCAAATTACCATGTTATCACCACTTTTTTATTAAAGAATGAAAATATATAAATTAAATCTCTCCAACCAAACTAGAAATTGATCAACCAATTAATAAATAATTATAAATTATAATATTACCATTTTAATAGCACTTCAATCTTATGGGGTCACTATGGAAGTTATTAGACCGGTGGCCAATAATGGTTTTTGTCGGTTTAAACAAATAAAATATGAAGAACATAAAAAATCAATCCCATAATATTTATAGAGAGAATATTTTCACATTTAATATATAATTAATTTAAAACAATAATTACCACAGCTTGATAATTATTTTTGTTATTGATCAATTTGGTAACTACTCCCATAATCTCATAATTTTGGTGAAAAATATAAAATAGGATCCCTCTAGTTGTATCCACACGAACTTGAAAAATATCAGAACATCACCCTTGGTATTCATGGTGCTAGCATGGAAGAATCAACCACCTTGTGTCGTTTAGCATTGATCAAAACAAGAAATATCTTGAGATTGAGATAATTATCTCTTATTCTTGATAGTTATGGGGGAGTTTTTTCTCTTGATTTTGTGAGAATTATCTGGAGAGAATTTTTTATAAAAAACTAATTTATCTTTTTAGAATGATATAAATTAAATCTAATTTTTTATTCAAAGTAAACACCATGTCAAATGTTGTTATTATTATTATTATATCTTAATGACATGTGCTAAAATAATGGATTGATATATCATCTCTATTAGAAACTTTAAAATAGCCCTAAAATTCTACTCATCATTTATTAAACCTTGAATAATAAATATTTATTTAAATGAATAAATATCATTGTATTATTTATTAAATAAAAAAGAGATAAATAAATATTATATTAACTGAATTGCGAATAAGTATTTATTTAATATTCAACTCATGTATATTCTAAACTCAAATAACTAGTGATTTAAATTATACGGCCAACTTAAATTGAATAATTATTATCCAAAAAATTGATAATAATATTTATTCTTAAAATTAAATTCAAATAGAATTTAATTGAGATTATCGATACTCTTACTGTGTAACCCTCCATGACTATTTCTTAGTGGAATTGTGTGAACTTATCTAAATTCCAATATAAGTATATAGTAACACGTCAAGAAACACGTAGAAAAAGAAGTTTTCATCATAATGATAATAGCCTCTTATGAATGCTTATATTTAATATAATCCATTTGTATTGATATCCGATCAAGTATGATTTATAATTGTGTCATCAACCTATATACTTGATTGTTTTTATTTGAATGTATAAAATTAATTCTTTAATGAAGTATCATGGCCATGTATTTAATCAGACAATTTTATTTCAATCAAATGGTTAGATATATCTTATTCCATTACTTAGAAGGGAAAATTTCTTTCTTGAATTATTCAATTAATTCTAGATCACTTATGATGCACATAACATATGATACCTCAATGCAAGAACATGTTTTAATGTTTTAATCCATATATCAAATTATAAAATCCATGATATACATTAATAATAATCCCAAGTCTAAGAATTTGGTCATAGCATCTCTAGGTTCTCATTATAGTAGGAAACTGTTATAATCATTCAATGAGAAAAATAATATCAGGAAATTATTAGATTAAAGTTACATATAAAAACACTCATAATGTGATAATATATTTGTTAATATTATTTTAATTTAAATTAAAAAGTTATTTGGTTTTAGGGCACCAACTCCAATAGTGATCAATAACCTGAACATGATAAAGAGAGAAAATGATTTAAGGTTAAGAAAATATAGGCATGCCAATGTAACACCCCAATATTTCTTTATGTAATTATAATTTCAATGAATACTATGTTTTATATAATGTTCCAAAAATAACTTCTAACTTAAATAAACCATGATATTCTATATAAATCTTATTATTTAAATATAATTGTTATAACCTTATCATTGGTTTTGTTGGTATAAACAGAAGTAACCACATTATGAAATATATGTCAAAAAAATTCCTTATTCAAATTTATTTATTAGTTAATAGTAAATAATTACTCAATTTATAATACTAAAAATTAAATCAAGTAAGGATGAGAACTTTTAAAAGTATAAAAAATCCATTTTTTCTATAAAAGACGTTTTTACTTATATTTTTAATTTTCATTTAAATAATAAATTTATAAATTTTAGAAATATTATTTGATAAAATGGAAATAAATTTTCATATTATAATATAAAATATATATTAGGGTGAATTTTTTATATTTTTTAGTGAAAAAATATTTTTGGATGAATAGTAGAAAATATTTATTTTTATAAAACTATCATATATTCTAATATATTTAAAAAGAACCATTCTATTTTGGATTTGTTTCAAATTAAAATTATTCAATTTTGATTAAAAATAACCCAATTAATTTAATAATAATCAACATTATACATTATTTTGGTATAAAATCATTTTTATGCTTAAAATATGTATTTTTCTAAAAAAATGTTTTTCATTGTATTTCATGCACTTATATAAAAATTAATATTTTTCTATTAAAGAAATTAAATCTTAGAAAATGTAATAAATATTTATAATCATAATATTAAGATTGTTTTATAAGTTCAATTTTATTTTTATTCATAATGAATAGTAACCATGGTATAAATTTATTGACATAGTAAAGGATAAAATAGGGTAAAAGTGTTAAATCGGGGTTTAAAGCCTTAAAATGTCACAAAAATCCTATTAAAATTAGTTTATGATTTTATTATCAACCTACCATGGTATTATCATCTCTAATGGTCAAATTTAGTGCCACTTTGTATTAATATAACTTCTCTTCTATATTAACAAAATTATATTTTCTAAAATGTCACTTTCTATAAATTATTATATTTTAATGATATGGATATATATAGAAATTATATATGGAAGAATATAGATGATAAAATTTAATATAAATAAACAACATTTATGACATGGATTTATTTTTAATATTTTGGTGATGGTATAGTCACCTATAACACTAATGCATCGCTCATGCAGTGCTTGTGAAAATGGGTGAAAAATCAAAGTAAATATTTTTAAAAATATTTAAAGTGATGTGTTTTAGATAAGTTTGAGTGTTTAGTGATTCTTATGGATCCAAATTAAATTTAATTAGTGTCATCAAAATTCAAATTCAGACTCCATTTTAATCTTGATGTTTTTAAAGTCAAATTATATGAGTTGTCCTATGAATGACTTTAAGGACATTTAATGTTAAAAAATATTTAATTAATTGAATTAAAAATAATAAAACTTTTATATTCTATTAATTGAATGAAAAATGGTATATAATTTCAAACATTGTCCACTTATGATCCAATTTCCCTTTTAGAATGATATTATTGACCCTTAAAGACTAAGTATTTATGAAAATGACATTGCTTTTTGCCTATAAAAAGGGATTGTATTCAACCCTTTCAAAGACACATATAAGTTCAATTTTCTCTCAAAACTATAAAAAAACATATATAAAATTCCAATTCCATGTCATTTTTCCCATGGATTAATCAAATTTCACTTCTCCAAATGCATTAAGCTTAATTGAATATTGGCATTTCTAAGATCGAGGTAAGGGTTTCCAAGCCTCTTTCACCTTTCTTAATTATGGTTCATTATCTTGTAACCATATTAAAACTTCACTTAATTTTCTTCCATGATACCATTTATATTTCATTATAATCCATTTTTTTAATTGATTATTATGTATCACTCGATACCTCTCAACAAACTCTCCTCTATAAGCAGTTATTATATCAAAATACAGGTTTTTCAAAGATGGTTTTTCATTTCAATTATCCTATTAATTTTTCAAGAATGAAAGTAATAAATCAAAATTTATCATAAATAAATGTTTTATGTATTATATATTTTCTTTTCTAAAATTCAAACATTTACGATTTTACCCTTATTTTTAATACTTTTGAAAAAACATCTCTCAGCATGGCGGTTTTACACAACTTACATCAACAATGATGTTTTCATGAATTTCTCATGAGTATTCATAAAAATTGATTTTGTGATTGAAAAAAAAAATATTAAATTAATTTTATTATTAGGATTATTTAATGTTAAATTATGCTTTATAATAATTAAATTAAAAGTAAACAAACATTGTTATTTCTAATCATAAAAAATGGGCTTATTGAGAAAGGTTTTTGGGATGGTACCAATTTGATGACCTATTGAAAGTACATACTTATGGAATGATATGAAAACTATTCCTTTAATATTATATAATTTATAAAATAATTGTGATATTACCATTGACCATTATAAATATATTATTCATGTTTGGATATTATGAACCAAACGATCCCAAAACGATCGATCTGAACTATACCGAATTAGTAAAAAAACAAAACATGATAGTGAGGTATAATAGTAATGTAATAAACATGAAATATATTATTAATAAAGTATAAAATAAGTATAATTTTACCATTCATGAAGTTAGTGGATGTATGGGGTAGGTTAGTACTTGAGGTAAGGGTTTCTTAACTCAATTTCCTTTTATCAGGGTATATAAATATTGTATTGACAAGTTATGACAAGATTATGTGTGAAATTTACTATGATTATTTTTATGTTCTATTTAAACTTGTTTTTTATGGATTTAAATTTTTTTCATATAATCAATTCATTGATTTATTCTTAACTCAAATGTTGTGATCTCTATAAGGGTTCTTGGTTTTATTTTGATTCCTTAAGATTTGTTTCATATTACACACCATATTTTCCTTTATATGATGTAATTATTATCCCATGAATATATTATAACATAATATTTTATTTATTTAATTGGATTTATAGAACCATTTCATGTTCTTACTTTTTATTGTCTTTGATTTAGAAGTTACCAAAGTTGTAAGGGTTTATATTTCCATCTTACTTTTAATCGGGATTGTTTTTGCTTAAATCTTATTTAGGGGAAATATATTATATTTCTATCTTAAACCCCGTATATTTTCTCCCATGATAATTATTTCTAGGGTTTATTGGTGTTCTTTCCATTTTACCCCTCTTTAGTACTTCAATCCACTGAAAGGTTGTTTATAAGAAAATCTAACCTTATTTCTCTTTCTTGATCGGGAACCTTTCTCTTACAAATCCATATTCATTATTTTTTTAAGAAAGTTGTCGTCTATAAATAAATTATTTCTTAAGGTAAATTTATATTAACTATGAATTTATATTCAAATGTTTTAAGGTAATATTTTTAATCTTTTCCAAAAAATTCATCATGGACTATCTTTACAAAATTGTGAAAATAATCACTTTTAAACATTTTCCACATGAATGGATTTTTCCACCATCATAACCCTTCCTCATTAGTTAGTGTCTTTTCCATGTTTTTATGTTTTTCAAAGTAATATATATTCTCATTATTATATGAATTTTTCAAAGTAAAATGTTATTGTTTTCTTAAAAGTTTTGAAAGGGGATTTCAATTCAATTATGTATATTTTTATCTTCCACTCTATATTTTATTACTTAAGTATAGTTTATTTTCAAGATTATATTATTTTAAATTATTTTACATATTATTTTTTAAAACTATTATTGAAACCTCATGAAAATGTTTTTTGAATTGATTTATAACTCTATTTTTTAAACGGTGCTACAAAATATTTAAGAAAAAATATTTTTAAAATTTTATCTTCTATTTTCCTCTCTATTTTCCAAAGGATTTGTATTTACAAAAACACCTTCATTTCTCATGAATTTATGGTCATATTCATGTACATGTTAGTTATTATTATGGATGTATTATATATCATTTATATTATTGAATTAATTGTATACTCGTTACTCTATACAGTGTAAACACCCTCATTTTATATAAATTAGATTGGGGGTGTTTACCAAGGAATATTACGTGTGCATTGTTCTGAAGACTCCTAAAAGAAATGGATTGTATGGGAAGTTTAGAAAGTGTGAATTCTGGTTTCAAATAGTTTATTTTCTTGACCATATTATCTCTAAGGATGAAATCTTAGTTGATCATGTGAATACAAAGGCAGTCCAGAAATTTTCCACCCCCAATGAACATAATCAAGATATATAGTTTTATTTGTTTAGCAGGTTACTTTCAGCATTTTGTTTGGAATTTTTTCCAGTTATCTAACTCATTAACCAAGATTACATGTAAAGGGTTAAGTTCATATGGATAAAAGGATGTGAATAATGTTTTGAAGAATTGAATATGATATTATTGAATGATTTGATCTTGAATCTACCCTCAGGTAATGGTGGATTTGTGATTTATAGTGATACATCAAAGAAAGGACATGGTTGTGTCCTTATTCAGAATGATAGATTTATTGCCTATTCATCAGAGCAGTTAAAAACTCATAAACAGAACTATACAACTCATGATCTTGGGTTAGCATTTGTAATCTTTTCTCTGAAGATATGGAGACACTATCTCTATAATGAAAGATGTGAGATATATACATATCATAAGATTTTGAAACATATCTTCTCATAGAAAGAACTCAACATGAGGCAAAGGAGATGGCTCGAGCTACTTACATATTATGATTGTTCAATACACTACCACCAAGGGGTGGAATATGCATGGAGCAGGAAGGATCATGGTTTTCTAAACAAAATGACGATTGACTGGGATCCTTAAAACATAGAAATAGTTAATATGAATATGAGAATTATCAAAGAAGGTGAAACATCACTATTTTTTCAATTGGTTTCCCAACCATATTTATTGGAATGAATTAAAATTTCTTAGACTAATTATGAGAATCTTCAAAAGAAAATTAAATACATAAATTATGGGAAGTTTCCAAACATCATATGTGAGGATAGAATTATGAAATTTGGGAGGAGGATATGTGTTCCCTCTATACCTAATATAAAAAGGGAGTTATTAGATGATTTCCATAATTCATATTTCTCTACACACCCCGGTAGCACTAAGATTTATAGATATTTGAAGAAAAAATTATGGTGGGATAACATGAAGAGGGAAATTGTGGATTATGTATCAAGATGTTTAGTTTGTCAACAGGTGAAGGATGAAAGACAACATCCTAGAGGAGTCATGAAACCTCTACCTATTCTTAAATGGAAATGGGATGATATCACCATGGATTTTTTCATTGGATTACCAAAAACTCCAAGAAAGAATGATGCAATATGGGTAATTTTTTATCGAATTAGAAAATCTGCACATTTCCTTGCTATAAGGGAGGATTTGCAACTAAAGAACCTTGCATGACTCTATATTAATGAAGTTGTAAGACTTAATGAATCACCTCTCTCAATTATTTATGAACGTGATGCATGATTTATATTAAAAAATTATTTAGAATTCTTTGGATACTGAGCTTCATTTGAGTACTACTTATCTCCCTCAAACTAATGGGACATCAGAAAGTACAATCCAAACTTTATAAGAAATGTTAAGATCATACACACTTGATTTTAAAGGTATTTGGGATCAGTATTTACCTTTGGTAGAGTTTTCCAAAAACAATAGTTTTCATTCTAGTATTCAAATGGCACCATATTAATCATTGTACAGAAAGAGATGTCATACATTAACATGTTGGTATGAAGTTGGTGAAAGGAAGCTTATAGGCCCAGATCTTATAGAGGAAACAACCATGAAGGTAAAGACTATTTAAACCCATATCAAATCATCTTAAAGCAGGAAAAAGAGCTATTCCAATAATCGAAGGAATGATTTGGAATTTCAAGTGGGATATCACATTTTCTTAAAAGTGTCTCCATGGAAGGGTGTTATAAGATTTGGGAAGAAAGGGAAACTGAGCCCCAGGTACATTGGACCTTTTGAAATCCTGGAGAGAGTAGGAGATGTGGATTATCATTTGGCGATGCCACCTAGAATTTTTAAAGTATACAATGTTTTATATGTCTCATTGTTAAGAAATTATGTTCCAAACCCAACACATGTACTTACTTCTGAAGGAATATAATTAGAACCTCGCTTATCTTACTATGAAGATCCTATCCATATTTTGGAAACTAAAGAACAAGTGTTGAGGACTCGAATGACTCGGCTGGTACATGTACTTTGGAAAAATCATAAAATTGAAGAGGCGGCGTGGGAGCCTGAGAGTATTATGATTAAGAACTACCTAAGTATTTTTATGGGGTGACAATATGAAAATTTCAAGGATGAATTTTATGTAGGAGGAGAGAATGTAACGACCCAGAACTCTATCAATGAAATTTCTCTTCTTATTTTTATTTCATATAGTATAGATCACATAAAATCACTTAGAAAACATAATAAAAACATCATAAATGAAGAATGAATGAGATAATATGTGTTTCCAAAAGTTAAGTAACTTATAATGATGAAATGGTAACTTGACCTTAAGAATAGTAATATGACCCTTATGAATAGTAAATCAGCATAATGAATAGTAACCTAACCCATAGATGTATTAATAAAATGTATTCATCTTATAAATGAAGGTATGATATAATTATATCATAGTATAAGTAAGTGGATATTTTAAAAAATTAATATTTAAGTGTTGGTATTTTTTTAAGCCATAAATATCTAATTGTAATTTTATAATTAATAAAATGATTTAAAAGAAAATAAATTTTCATAAAATTTATTAACAAATAAATATTTTTTTGTCTTGTAAATTTATTATAATTTAATGAGACCTTAGTTAATTTTTCAAAGTGTTATAAAATCAGTTATAATTTTAAAAATTTTATTTTTCGAGTAAATGATGAATTTAAATAAAAATTAAATTTCTCATATTTAGAAAATTATTTTCAAAAAAGAGAGTTCATTTTTAATTCTAAACATCTAAAAATGGTTAGGGTGAATTTTTGAAATTTTTCTAAATTCCTTGAATTTTTTGTGAATAGTAAAATATGATAATTTACGATAAATGCTAAATACATGATTTATTGAGTCATAGGTGATGTATAAATGATTTAAGCCTATAATATAGAACTATAATTCATTATTTTAATATATTTTATTATAATTCTCAATCTATTCATAGTTTTGAGCCAAAATAATAAACAAATGAATAAAATGTTCAGAAATCGCCCCTCTCCTTCACTATAAATATCGCCTTTCACCACCGCTTCTCCTTACACCTTCCAAGCTTTGAACATTCTCCAATTTCTACCCAATTATCTTACCGAGTCCCTTCCCTGTGTCCAAGATCTGCTGGTCTCACTAAAAGTCCAAAACCAAGGGCCTTAAGAAGGTTCTCAAGGAGAGGGATTCAAGAGGTAAACATCCTCTTTCTTTTCTTTTATTTCTTTTCAAGTTATTTATTTTCTTCTCTTATCCTAACCTCCACTTTTAAAAATGTAATTATAAATACAATATCATTTATATAATGGAATGATTTCATGTTGATGGAATATCCATCATCAAAATTCTTTCTCTCTCTCTCTCTCTCTTATTCTATAAATGAAAACAGCACACGTGATGTGTCAATTTAACGGCATCATGAACTATGCTTTTTCATTTTCCATTATCACCTCCAAATCTGGTTGCGGAAACATTTTCATGGTTTAACCAAATTATAATATTTGTATTATATCCTTTGTAATTTTTTGTAACCATTATATAATCATGGTGTTAATTAATAAAACAAAACTAGTTTGTGGTAATCGAAAACTCGCCAAAAAAACTAAATGATTATCACTAACATCTTATTTAATGATTCATACTCATCAAAAATATACAAATGACTAATATAACCAATTAATATTCCAAATGTTCATTAATAACATATAACTTTAATTCTGTATATCCATTCCCATTTTATATAATCTTTCGTTCATATATACAAGTAATTCGATCATGAAACCCAAGGAAACAAACACTCTCGAACGATAAAATTATATCTTATATCTTACCAAAAAATAATAAATGAACTTAATAAAAATACATATGGAAAGGTTTCTGAATTAATTAATTTATGGATTTAATTTGATTATCTAGGACTTTAAGGTCAAGTGCAGAAATCTTTCAGACATAAGGTAAGGGTTTCTCCCCGAACCTTCATTTTCATTTGGAATTACACTTTCTCTCTTTTTACCCCAATAAAATTCTTAATTATTCTTATGTAATCCTCATAAATTTTGTTTTAATTTTCTATATATGTGTACCAATTAGAATTCTTCTTTATTTAATGGGTAGTTACATGTTTTATAAGGATCATTCTCAATTCTTTCCGATACGCAATCCTGATTAAAGGGAACGTCTCAATTTCTTACTAAATTTCAAGTATCATCTATAATCTATTTTAAGACACTATTATTTTTCTAAAATCACTACTTTTGTCATGAAAAACTGTCTTAGTTCATTTCTGGTTTTATACAAAGATTTTTCTAAAAGAAATTTTCTTTGCAAAGTAAAAAGAGTATTTCTCTTAAGAATTCCTCGATGATTTTATAAGAGTATTTTCATCTTTTTCAACACTCTTGTTAATTATTATGTTTAATTGGGATTAATATTTTATGATTTCATCTACAATATTTTATTGAATGGTTTATGATTAGTTTAACTGTGGATATTCTACCTTGATAGCATTCACCATATTACTTCGAATGGTTAGTGATTATATTTACTGATTGGGGGAAGTTATTTACATTTCATATGTTAGTTTCAATATGAACGTATATGTTGATTATGTTTCACCCCCTTTCATGTGAGGAATTCATTGGACTTAGTAATTGTTGTGTGGGGTCTTCTATTGCCCCTCGGTGCATCAGTAGGTCTCATGAGACAAACTAGTTTGGGTATGGGCTAATGTCTTACCCAATTATGTATGGTGTCTTGGTGGAAGCCTTGACAGTATGTTTATGATGTCTCGCATTATGCATTCCCTTGTTATGATATTATTATTTGATATTCCATGTGATTATTCGACTAGTAGAATATCCATTGATAAGTATCATTTTCATCAGATTATTTATATGGTATTATTTGTTTAGTTTTTATTCTTGCCATGTTATGCGAAATTGTTTGTTTTAACAACAAATGTTTTTAGTTATTCACCTTGCCTTATGGTTTATTTTTAGCTTTTTCTAATTCCTTACCCTTACTAAGCATCAAATCTTGCCCCTTTCTTATGTTTATTTTCCCCAGGATTCCAAGATGAGTTTTATGAATGACATGCAAAGATAATCTAGAAGAATAAGAGTGTTTCCAAAGGAGTCTCTATGATGTATTTCATTTCAAGTTATAATGTTGAACTTATGTATATATATTGTTTTTCAAATCTACTAAACTATTAGGTCCTTTAAGATGCATCTTTCTAGTTTATATGACAATGTAATAAAGTAAGGCACCGACTCCGACCTATTGGGGTCGGGGTCCTTATAGGACCCATGTGGCCCTACACATTATGTGTGTTGGGCCACACCCTGTATACCCTCAGTGAGACATGACTCAGGCAGATAGGGTACAAATCGAGTACCCCCAATGGACACAACACATCATGTGGCTCCTTTACACTTTGTGTAGTAAGGATAAGATAGTCCTGGAACGATATAACATTACCAAGTGGTTAATGTGGGGTGATACATCATGTACCCTTAAGACACTCCATGTACTTCCTCTTTACCTAGTATACTTCGGGGAGACGCAGATTTTATTATTTTCATTCAAAGGTGGAGTTGTTATCTCACCCATTGTTACTAGGATCCTCCTAGGGTGTGGTATTTTTCCCATGTGAGCATGGGGTCAGGATCCTCTACCTACGGAATTAGATAGAGTCAGGTATTTCACTCACATATACAGAGCAGAGATCCTCTATTTGCGGAGTTGGTATTTTGCATGTCTATAGAGATAAAACATGATAAGGATCATCCACTTGAGTTTCTATTTTACCCATAACTATGGGGCATGGATCCTCTAGCATCATGTGAGGGAATGACTGTGAGTTGCTAGAGACATTTGGATTGGAAGCTGTAGATGTTGAGTTGTTTGGATGGCTATTAACTTAAGACTGTATATTGGGATGTGTGCCCATCTACGAGCATATTTGGGTGTTCTCCTTTTCTTACCTCCTTGGTTATGAGATCCAGATGACTCTATCTTTGATGCCTTACCTCTTGGTGATTTTGGAGTGTCTTAATGGGTGTGTATATACTCACCTTTATATGGGTGATGCTCATACATGTCGTGTATTATGAAGATGATATGTCATACACTAGAGATTTAGGAGGACCTGGTGTGGCTGGTGATTAGTGGTGTTTACACTAGTATAGTCATGACCTTTAGCGGCCTCTAAAAGTCATCGCTAAAGGTCTATAGCGGCCTCCTAGCGTCCGCCAAGTGGCGGCCGCTTTTGCCCCGTCGCTATTGCTATTAGCGACCGCCACTTGGCGGATGCTGTAGGCAAGCCGGGATCGGCTTTAGCAGCATCCATTTGGCGGCCGCTGTAGCCCAGACCTTTAGCGGCCGCCTAATGGCGGCCTCTATATGCTATCCCTTTAGCGTCCGCCATAGATTTTAAATTTTTTAAAAAAAAATCAATTAAACAATAATATATACCCAAATAAATCTCATCAGTCATCTTCCAAGCTCCACATCCATCATCAAATAACTTCATAACAAAATTTAATAACAAAATTTGTACCGAATAAAACCTAGAAAACAAATAATTGAAATAAATTAACATATTTCAATTCAAACTTACAGTAACAGATCTAAAGTATTTGATTTTGAAAATATATTCATAATTTTGATTACCGTTTTAAAATTTTAAAATCATTAATTCTATGGTTCTAATTATATTGTTTCACGGTGGTTTTAGGTCAATCTGAGGTCGTCCGCTATGAATTTGACCGTTAGACGCTCGTTTTGGCCGTTTATGACACCAGAACTGCGTTCTCGGTCACCGAGGGCACACGGCACGTCTGATTGACATGTCGTCTGCTCGACCACTTCACAATTCACTCACCCATATTTTTCATCTGATTTCAAGCCATTCTTACTTCGTTCGGCCCATTTGGACCCCCCCACGCGCGTTTATGAAGCGCGCGCACCACTTAAAACACGCATTTTGAGCCGTGCCGCACAAACTGCACGTCTGATTGATGTGTCGTCTGCACGTACACATCACGAATAATAATTAGATTGTTTAACGGTGGTTTCAGGTCAATATGAGGTCGTCTGCTATGAATTTGACCGTTAGATGCCCGTTTTGGCCGTTTATGACACCAGAACAGCGTTCTCAGTCACCGTGGGCACACGGCACATCCGATTGACATTCCATCTACTCGACCACTTCAAAATTCACTCAACCGTATTTTTCTTCTGATTTCAGGCCATTCCGACTTTGTTCGGCCCGTTTGGACCCCCCCCCCCCCCCCCCCCACGCGCATTTATGAAGTGTGCGCAGCACTTAAAACACGCAAATTGAGTCGTACCGCGCAAACCGCACGTCCGATTGATGTTCTGTCTATGCGTACATGTCAAGAATAATAATTACATTATTTAACAGTGGTTTCAAGTCAATCTGAGGTCATCCTCTGTGAATTTGACCGTTAGACGCCCGTTTTTTCCGTTTAGGACACCAGAACCGCGTTCTCGGTCACCTCGGGTACACAACACGTCCGATTGACGTGACGTCTACTCGAACACTTCACAATTCACTCACATGTATTTGTCATCTTATTTAAGGTCATTCCAACTTCGTTCGGCCCTTCCCCCCCCCCCCCCACGTGTGTTTATGAAGCGCGCGCAGCACTTAAAACACGAATATTGAGCCGAACCACGCAAACTGCATGTCCGATTGATGTGCCGTCTACGCGTACAAATCAAGAATAATAATTAGATTGTTTCACGGTGGTTTCAGATCAATCCGAGGTCTTCTGCTATGAATTTGACCGTTAGACGCCCGTTTTGGCAATTTGTGACACCAGAACCGCGTTCTCGGTCACCGCGGGCACACGGCATGTCCGATTGACGTGTCGTCTGTTTGACCACTTCAAAATTCACTCACCCGTATTTGTAGTCTGATTTCAGGTCATTCCAACTTCGTTCGTCCCGTTTGGAATCCCCCCCCCCCCCACGCGCGTTTATGAAGCGCGCGCAACACTTAAAACATGCATATTGAGCTGTACCGCGCAAACCGCACGTCCAATTGACGTGATTCATGGGTTTACACGTTAAGAATAATAATTAGATTGTTTCACGGTGGTTTCAGGTCAATACGAGTTCATTCGCTATGAATTTGACCGTTAGACGCCCGTTTTGGCCGTTTATGACACCAGAACTGTGTTCTCGGTCACCGCGGGCACACGGCACGTCCGATTGACATGTCGTCTGCTCGAACACTTCAAAATTCACTCACCCGTATTTTTCGTCTGATTTCATGCCATTCCGACTTCGTTCGGCCTGTTTGGACCCCCCACGCGCATTTATGAAGCGCGCGCAGCACTTAAAACACGCATGTTGAGCCGAACTGCGCAAACCGCACATTCGATTGACATGTCGTCTACGCGTACACATCATGAATAATAATTATATTGTTTCATGGTGGTTTCAGGTCAATCCGAGGTAGTTCGTTATGAATTTGACCGTTAGACGCCCGTTTTGGCCGTTTTTGACACCAGAACCGCGTTCTCGGTCACCGCGGGCACACGGCACGACCGATTGATGTGTCATTTGCTCAACCAATTCAAAATTCACTCAACCATATTTTTCATCTAATTTAAGGCCATTCCAACTTCATTCGGCCTATTTGGACCCCCCCCCCACGCACGTTTATGAAGCGCGCGTAGCACTTAAAACACGCATATTGAGGTGTACCGCGCACACTGCACGTCCAATTAATGTTCCGTCTACGTGTACATGTCACGAATAATAATTAGATTGTTTCACGGTGGTTTCAGGTCAATCTGAGGTCGTCCGCTTTGAATTTGATCGTTAGACACCTGTTTTGGCCGTTTATGACACCAGAACTGCGTTCTCGGTCACCGCGGGCACACGGCACGTCCGATTGACATGTCGTCTACTTGAACACTTCACAATTCACTCACCCGTATTTTTTGTCTGATTTCAGGCCATTCCAACTTCGTTCGGCCCGTTTGGACCCCCCCCCCCCCCCCCACGCGCGTTTATGAAGCGCGCAGCACTTAAAACACGCATATTGAGCCGAACCGTGCAAACCGCACGTTCGATTGATGTTCCATATACGCGTACATGTCACGAATAATAATTAGATTGTTTCACGATGGTGTCAGGTCAATCCGAGGTCGTCCTCTATGAATTTGACCATTAGACGCCCGTTTTGGCCGTTTAAGACACCGGAACCGCGTTCTCGGTCACCGCGGGTACACGGAACGTCCGATTGACGTGTCGTCTGCTCGATCACTTCAAAATTCACTCAATTGTATTTGTCTTCTGATTTCAGGCCATTCCGACTTCGTTTGGCCCATTTGGACCCCCCCCCCCCCCCCACAAGCGCGTTTATGAAGCGCGCGCAGCACTTAAAACATGCATATTGAGCCGAACCGCGCAAACCGAACGTCTGATTGATGTTCCGTATATGCGTACATATCATGAATAATAATTAGATTGTTTCACGGTGGTTTGAGGTCAATCCGAGGTCTTCCTCTATGAATTTGACCGTTAGACGCCCGTTTTGGTCGTTTATGACACCAGAACCGCGTTCTCGGTCACCGCGGGCACATGGCACGTCCGATTGACGTGTCGTCTACTCAACCACTTCAAAATTCACTCACTCGTATTTTTCGTCTGATTTCAGGTCATTCCAACTTCATTCGGCCCGTTTGGACCCCCCCCCCCCCCCCCCCCACGCGCGTTTATGAAGCGTGTGCAGCACTTAAAACACGCATGTTGAGCTGAACCGTGCAAACCGGACGTCCGATTGACGTGTCGCCTACGCGTACATGTCACAAATAATAATTATATTATTTCACGGTGGTTTCAAGTCAATCTGAGGTCGTCCTCTATGAATTTGACCATTAGACGCCCGTTTTGGCCGTTTATGACACCAGAACCGCGTTCTCGGTCACCGCGGGCACACGGCACGTCCGATTGACATGTCGTCTACACGACCACTTCACAATTCACTCACCCGTATTTTTCGTCTGATTTCAGGCCATTCTGATTTCGTTCGGCCCGTTTGGACCCCCCCCCCCCCCCCACGCACGTTTATGAAGCGTGCGCAGCACTTAAAACACGCATATTGAGCCGAATCGTGCAAACCGCACGTCCGATTGATGTTCCATCTGCACGTACACATCACGAACAATGATTATATTGTTTCACGGTGGTTTCAGGTTAATCCAAGGTCGTTCGCTATGAATTTGACCGTTAGACGCCCGTTTTGGCCGTTTAAGACACCAGAACCGCGTTCTCGGTCACCGCGGGCACACGGCATGTCCGATTGACGTTTTGTCTGCTCAACCACTTCAAAATTCACTCACCCGTATTTTTCATCTGATTTCAGGCCAATATGACTTCGTTCGGCCCGTTTGGACCCCCCACGCGCGTTTATGAAACGCGCGCAGCACTTAAAACACGCATATTGAGTCGAACCGCGCAAACCGCACGTCCGATTGATGTGTTGTCTGCGCTTACACGTCAATAAGAATAATTAGATTGTTTCATGGTAGTTTCAGGTCAATACGAGGTCGTCCGCTATGAATTTGGCCGTTAGACGCCCGTTTTGGCCGTTTGTGACACCAGAACCGCGTTCTCGGTCACCGCGGGCACACGGAACATCCGATTGACGTTTCGTCTGCTCAACCACTTAAAAATTCATTCACCCATATTTTTAGTCTGATTTCAGGCCATTCCGACTTCGTTTAGCCCGTTTGGACCCCCCCATGCGCGTTTATAAAGCGCGTGCATCACTTAAAACACGCATGTTGAGCCGAACCGTGCAAAACGGACGTCCAATTGACGTTCCGTCTATGCATACATGTCACGAATAATAATTATATTGTTTAATGGTGGTTTGAGGTCAATCTGAGTTTGTCCTCTATGAATTTGACCGTTAGATGCCCGTTTTGGCCGTTTATGACACCATAACCGCGTTCTTCGTCACCGCGGGCACACGGCACGTCCGATTGACGTTCCGTCTGCTCGAACACTTCAAAATTCACTCACCCGTATTTTTTGTCTAATTTCAGGTCATTTTGACTTCGTTCGACCCATTTGGACCCCCCCCCCCCCCACGTGCATTTATGAAGCGCACACAGCAATTAAAACACGCATATTGAGTCATACCGCGCAAACCGCACGTCCGATTGACATGTCATTTGCGCGTACACGTCACGAATAATAATTAGATTGTTGCACGGTGGTTTCAGGTCACAAATACTAAAACAAACTAATCTAGGTAAAAAAGGAAAATAATATTCATCAAGGATATAAAAACTTCTAGAGAATTCATCAACACAAATGAAATTACCTCATGCATGGGGTTCATTCTCATCTGGATCACCAATATCACTGCGATGTCCACCAGCTGTATTCAGAGCCTACAATATATATCAATATTACATATCTTAAACATATCAATAAAAGTCAATCTGAGTATGGTTTGTTTTATTGTTTACCTGTGGCGCCACTTGTTGTGTCGTCATATCATCGATACGTGATGGCATCTGTGACAACCTCTCCTCATACTCTGCACGTAACTGCTGAAACTATGCATCAAAATTGTGCTGCATATCCTGCATGGAAGCATCTATCTCAGCCTGTGTGCGTATCCCTGACTCTCTGCATGCACCCATCACATCTGCTTTAACAACTACGTGTCGTGGGACACCACCGCCATAAGTCAAAGAATAACCATGACCGTCACGCCCCACGACACAGTGAAATATTTCATCTCTACGCATAGTACTACGACGTTGCTCCTCTGGAAACTCTGCTAACTGAGCATCAAACTGAGCCTGTAGCATATAATGAATCAATTAACAAATATGAATAATTTATATAAAATAAAAATACATTTATTAGTAAATAATTTTCTTACTATAACACCGGCAACATCGGGATCACCCGCCCTACGAGTCCTCATCCATATGGACATCTGATCGATTGGCTCTCCGCGTTGGTATAACTATAATAAAGGGTTTCACCATGTTATACTACAATATTTTTAAAATATGAATGAAATAGTGAATTCTAAACTTACATCATGTCTGAGCTGTGACACATGTTGAGTGCCAAGTCTGGAAGGTGTACCCTGCATCGCCCGATTATGTGAATGACGAGCAAATGCGGTCTACATTCAACATATTTACTTAATAGAAATTTGAAAAATTAGTCATTTATAGATTAAAAGTAATAAATCTTACCATCGCTGCCTCACTCGACCAAAACGCAACCAAATCCTGCCATTGTGCAGGAAGAATGCCCAGAGGGACTCGCTGTAGAATGTCTGGCACACCCGCAAATGGTGTCCAGTGATCTCTCTTCACCCTTGACTTGTAATTCTTCCATAATTTTCGGCATTTGGACATACATACAGGCCGAAACTCATCTGGACAGGATGTCAAATTATCCTGTTAAAAAATTGTCAGTAGATGGGACAATAATAATAACAAATATCATGAAAAATTAAACATTGAATTTACCTGAACCTCCATCCATAATTTGTCCATCGTATCCTGGGGGAAAGAACTCCAGTCACGAGTCGTCAGATGGAATCTGTGAGTCTCGTATCATATGCCCAAACTGACGACTCAATGAAGTAACACCATCTCCAACTGGATGAAATGTGTCATCAAATAACGCATCCAATCGGTCTCCAGAGTTCCAGGATCGAACTCCTCTACCAGGACCCCTGTGTCTGCTAGAAGAAGCACTAGATCCTGATAAACATAAATTCATAATTCAATTACAATATAAATTAATGATTAGAAACAGTTAGGGAAATATACACAGAAAATTAAAATCAATTAATTTAGAAAAATGAAAACATACATACCGACAACATCAGGTGAACCACTGTGACCACCCTGTGACATACCTACATTAAAAGAATTTATAGTTAAATCAAGCAATTTTTATACATATATAACTCATAAATATTTTTAAAAATAATAACTGGGGATATAATTACAATTTTCACTAATCATGCAAGTCTATCGTATCTCCTTCAACTGTCTCTTTGGCCCATTGTATATCTTCATCTCATACAACTACTGTTGTTTGGTCAATTGTTTGATCATGAAATGTGACAACTTCAGGTTCCTCTTGGTCAATCATAAAAACCCATCTTCTAGACATTTTCACCACAACTTTCCAATCAGAATCAATGCTGACAAAGTAAACTTGTTCTTCCTGCGATGTCAGTATGAAGGGATCATTGCTAACTTGGTCATCTTTATATAGAATATTGTTAAAGTTTACTAATATAAATTGGAAGTTATCAACTTTCGTTCCACGAACTGGATCGACCCAATCACACCTTAACAATATGTGTTTTAATCCACGACCATAAATAACCTCAATAATATCGCTCAACAATCCATAATAATAACCTGCACCAACAAAAGAACATCCAACACCACTATTTTGTGTGGCTCGGTTCATGTCAACATCGCTAATACGAAATTGGAATCTGTTAGCATCCAAAGACTTGTAGCGACGAGCTGTAATAAATAGACCATCAGCTAGTTGGTTGAGTTCTTCGCTCACATGCTGGGTTAAATCACGTAACTTTTGAATCTGCAAATTTCACATATATAATTTAATGGATAAAGGGTTGTGAAAATAAAACTAAGTTGCACTATAAAAATATTAAATCTATTATACGTACATGAGTCATGAACCACTCATGAAATGTGTTGAAATGATGTTTTTGGATTTGATAGTCAGTTGCACGGGGCCTTTCACGTTTCAACTCAGCGATATGCATCCTAAATCACAGTTTCAACTCAGCGATATGCATCCTAAATCACAACACAATATAAGGTCAGCAATAAAATAAATATAGAAACAAAATACACATCAACTATGAAACTTATTGTATCAATGGCATAACTGATGGAGTGTTGAACAACACATATCGATGAGCTTGAACCCACTCATCGTTCCGCATATCAAATGTTATTCCTTCTCCAATTGGACCCTCGTCATTCTCGGACGGTTTATCTATCTTTGTTTCAACCTCATCAATATATGAAGCACAGAAATTAGTACACTCATCCATTAAATATCCCTTGGCAATTGAGGCTTCCGGACGAGCTTTGTTGCGCACATACCGTTTCAATGTATTTAAGTATCGCTCTATTGGATACATCCACCTGAATTGCACGGGACCACCAACAATGACTTCACCAGTTAAATGCACGGTCAAGTAAACCATGACATCAAAAAAAGACGGCGGAAAGAGTTTTTCTAGGTGACATAGTGCAAGTACAATCTTATCCTGTAGCTTTTTCAAATCGCTCATGTGATGATTCCTAGAATAGAGCTGTCTGAAAAAATTAGAAACTCCAATCAACGGCTCAACAACCTGGGAAGGTAAGCAATCACGAATTGCTATAGGAATTAACTGTTGAAGCAGAATATGATTATCATGACTTTTTCAAACCCTGTAATGTCATGCTCGTCATATTCACACGCTTCGAAATATTAGAGCAATAACCATCTGGCACCTTAACGGTCTTCAAAATTGATAGAAATGTTTGTTTCTCTTTTTTACTCATTGTGTACTATGCAGCAGGCATGTATGCCCGATTACCTTCAACCAGCTATAAATGTAAAGGTTTTCTCAATCCCATTTCTTGCAAATCACGTCGAGCATTAGCACTGTCCTTTGATTTCCCCTTGATGCCTAAAATGGTGCACAAAATATTATCACATACATTTTTTTCAATGTGCATCACATCCAAATTATGTCTTAAAATATTATATTTTCAATAAGGCAATTCAAAAAAAATACTTCGTTTCTTCCAATTATGACTTCGTTGTCTATTTGCAGCAGGAATAGAAGGCAATGCAGGAACCAATAAATCTTGAAAATCATACATTGTACGGATGTTTTCTTGATCAAGTTGTGCACAAATTTCAACCCCAGACAGTATTTGTGGTGATGGGTCATACTCTCTATTCCCATCAAACAGTACACGGTCTTTTCTGAACCTGTGCAATGGAGGAAGAAAGCATCTGTGACCAAGATATTCCCACTTTCTACAGTGCTTAAGCCATATAGATTTCTTACTCTTATTACAACAAGGGCAAGAAAATTCTCCTTTTGTACTCCAACCTGATAAGTTAGCATACGCTAGGAAATCATTAATTGTTCATAACAAAGCGGTCCAAAGTCTAAACATTTCATTAGCTGCTAAGTCAAAAGTCATTACACCATCGGCCCAAAATTATTGCAGCTCATCAATCAAAGGTTGCATATAAACATCGATTTTATCACCAGGTCCTCTCGGTCCATCAATTAGAATTGACAGTAACAAAAAAGGTTGCTTCATACATACCCATGGAGGAATGTTGTATGGAACCAACACCACTGGCCATGTACTATGTGTCGCACCAACCATGGACCTAAATGGGTTAAAACCATCTGTTGTTAAACCCAGTCGAATATTACGATCATCTCAGGAAAAGTCTGGGTGTCTTTGATCAGACTCTTTCCATGCCAAAGAATCTGTCGGGTGAGTTAATTTATCAACCTCTTTCTTTCTCTCTGAATGTCAAGTCATCAATTTAGCAATTTTAGTGGACAAGAGGAATCTCTTCAGTCTCGGTTTCAGTGGGAAATAACGCATCTGTTTAGCGGCAACTTGTTTCCCTTGATTCAAGACTCTCCCAAGAAGAATCTGACTACCTTGATTAATCTCATTGATCTTCCACCTGGATGTATAGAAAACAGTACAATTATTTAATTGCGCAATCTCTTTTATGAACAACATACAATTATTGCGACACGCATCAATTGTATCATATGTAAAACCAAGATCATCGGTCAACTTGCGAGCTTGATAGAATGACTCCGGAATCTTCGCTCCAGCAGGGAGTACCTTCTTCAATAATACCAACAACATGTCGAATGAGGTGTCTGACCACTGGTTCAAGGCCTTTAGGTGTAACAATTCAACGATGAATGACAGTTTACTAAATTTAGTGCATCCAGGATATAATTCAATACGGGCATCGTCAAGAATTTCAAAGAATTTCAATGCTTCTCCATCTACAGAAGAACGGGGATTACTCAATCTGACGTCGTCATTTACGACATTAATGTCTTCAGATTGAAACTGACGCATCATACCATTGAGCATTATGTTCATCGGATCAACTGTTCTCGAATCAACATTCATATGAATACTTTCTGAGCGGTGACATGAAACAAAATCTTCTCCATGACGTGTCCATGTCTTATAGTTTTTCAAAAACCCATTCAAAAACAAATGTTCTCTAATACTATCTCGTTTGAAGAGATATCTATTTGCACATTTTCTGCATTGACAACTAATCATATCGCTTGGAAATCTGTTGGTGAAATCCATAAATCGCTTAATCCCCTCATAATATTCAGCTGAAAATCTATCTTGCATATCAATCCAACTCCTATCCATATCTGTATTTAATAAAAATCAAAAGTGAAATATCTTATTTAAATTCTAAAAAAACACATATCATTAAAATTTAAAAACAAAATTTGAAGGATAAAAAACATTACCTGTGGAGGACTCGACCGCGGGTAACGGGGTGTGTCTCGATTGCGGATCCATGACGTCGCAGTGACTTGACGACAAGGGTTCGACGACCGAACTCGAAAGGAGCGGAACCGTTGGCCGAAGCGTGGGAGGGTTCTACACGGCGGGGCACAACGGACCGGGAGGGTCCAACGGAGGCAGGAGGACTTGCCGGAGGGATGCAACGGGGCCAGGAGGGGACGACAGCGGTGGGACTGTCCAAAGGTGCAGCGCGGAGGCAGGGGGTGGGGGTTGCCGGGTTGCGGGGGTGTCAGGGTCACGGGGGCGCAGCGCGGAGGCAAGGCAAGTGGGGGTCGTCGGGGGTCAGGGTCGCCTGGGGTCGGGGTCGCCGGGGGCTGTCGAGGTCGCCGGGAGGTCCGGGGTCAGGGGTCGGGGTCGCCGGGGGTCGGGGAGGGGTCGACGGGGGTCGGGGTCGCCGGGGGTTGTCGGGGTCGCCGGGAGGTCCGAGGTCGGGGGTCGGGAGTCGGGGTCGCCGGGGGTCGGGGAGGGGTCGCCGGGGGTCAGGGAGGGGTCGCGGGGGGTCGGGGCCGCTGCACTTTAATATCTAAAAACCTAATTTTCCCTCTTATCAGGTTGGACCTTCTTGTTGATTATTAAGCCTGTATTTTTTCCTTTTTTACTTTGGTTATATATTGTCATACTCGTTGGGGGTTTAGAGGTTGTGCATGCATTTATTATTCCAGTTGTTTATTTTCCACATTACTCTTGTTTGTATGTAGATGTGTGTATACATGCGCATTAGGTGAAGGTTTTCCATATGTGTGTTAAATCTATTCGGTGTTAGTCACTAGCCCTTGGCATATTGGACGTGGGCTTGGGGTGTCGCTTCGACCATGTTGTCAGCCTGAGTGGGGCCTTGGTAGGTCGGGATGTGACATATTATCTATTATATATAAATATTAATTTTATGCAATTTAAATTGATTTTTATGTTTTTTATTGGTTGTTGTAGAGTGCTATTTATATAGCTACAGTATGCAACCTTTGATAGGTGCTTTTATCAACACTAGATATAGCGTTGATAAAGACCGGTTTTATCACTATTAAAGATTGTGGATGACAACGAGTTTAGTCCCTGCTAATTTTGGGGTACCTAAACCCTAACCTGTTTAAGTTTAACTACCATAATCCTGACCCAAACTGGTTTATACCTATTAATTTATTACCATAACTAGAATCCGATTAATTAAATCATACACGTCTAGTGCCCGAAATTGTTTATTTTTAATTAATATTTTTAAAAAAAAAATCAAGGGAGCGAGGCATGTGCGTGTCACCAACGGGTTAGGTGTGGTGACACACCGCAATGGGAGAGGTGTCGTTGTTGGAAGGCGTTTGGTAGGCGAAGGCTTATAATGTTGTGTGTTCCATAAGCTTTGTCCAATGCGGGACAACGTTCGACGCACATGGCACTATAAGCCTTTGTGCGCCCTTGACCTTAGAACGTCTCATCCCTTGCCGCCACTGCCCCGTTGGAGCTTTCCCCCTGCCTACTGTTTGGCCATATATCAAATTAAAAAATAAATAATCTATGAAATAAAATAAACGGGTTCGAGTTTTTGGGTCTCCTACCACAAATATTTAAACCCCACCCAATTAATAATCAAGTTGGCTCAATGAAACTCGAACCCTACCCAAACTCATTTAAGAGAGACCCAAAACCTGGTTATATTCGGGATCAGGTGTGTGAAAATTGAATATTCGTTGTCATCCTTGTTAAAGATAGTGTTGGTGTTAATAAAAGACATCATTTATTAACATTAAATTTAGTGATGATAAAAATTATCTTTATTAGTGATTTTTTAATGCTCATAAAGATAATTGGCTTCTATCGGCGCAAATAAATGCTATTTCACGCGTTGACAAAGGAGGGTTACAAGTTAATAGGATAAACTACATTATTAAATGGGTCCAAGAAATTTAAACAAGCCTTTATTCAGGGTTTTTTTTCCAATACATGATTAATGAATGTTCTGGGCTAAAATCAATTCAGCCAAACCTGATTAATAAATGAGTTGTTGTTTTTTGTGGCTTGAACCCGACAAGTCCAGCTCATGTACAATGTGAGTATATCCTCTTAATATAATAATTTAGATAAATTATAACTTTATACTGCCATAAATATTTATTAATTATGTGATTTATTCCGATAATGTCATCATCATCAACAACCAATAGAATATGTTAATCATCACATGTTGAGTTGTTAAATAATTTGAGCATGCTAGTATTTCCAAATACAAAGTTCCAAATGGATATTTGATAGTTGTGTACAAATTGTATTGAATTTATAAATGTTGGATCATGTTTAATATATTATAATTTTGTAATAGATTTAATAAATTCTATTAATTTTCTGAAAACATAATTTATTATTTATATTATAAGTGAAAGGTAATATTTAAAGTGTGACAATCGTCAGACCGACCCACGCGAGTTGCTTGCGTGGCCGCCCTCGAAGCCTGGAAATGCACCGTAGCGGCATAAAGGTAAAAAATGAATTAAGCGTGGGAATCGCACGTGTAATTGGACCACTGCACGTGCACGCGTGCAAATGCGGCCAATGAGTGCCCATCATGTCCTCCCGTATGGTAACGTTTAAAAAAAAAAAGTCAAATACCCTTCTTATTTGAACAAACTATCTACGGACGGTGAGGTGCAAAGGAAATGTAATCATATCACTTCAAAATGCATTTGTTGTAAGAACGCCAAAATGGAGTTAGTGCTGCACTTTTTGAAGGGGATTGGGCAAACTTCATATGGTTTTATCTCCGGGGTTTCACGGGGCCAAAGCCCGTACAATTCTTTAGATCTTCATGCTTACATGTTAATGATGGAGCAGACATGGACTCCGAGTTCGTTATCTTCTCGGTTGGGTGTTGGGTGATATGAGAGACGTGCAATTCAGTCCAACATCTGGGTTTGAGACCTACCGAAGCCTACCTCAAAGCTATGTTCCTATCCATAGTTGTTACTATCAGTTTGGTGTGCAAGGATACAATGCTTCCTCGGTTCATAAGGAACTAGTTAGCACTGAGGTAGTGGTTAACATAGAGGTTCAAGGGCATTGGGTGTGCTGGGAAGTGCCATATCAAAGCATCAAGCTCAACATGGACGGATCTTGTGTTTAAGACAACATGCGAGGTGGTTGTATCATTCGAGATTATTGGGGTTCTGTCATCATGACTTTCTCTGCCTTATATGGGGAGGGATGTTCTGTTCTATTAGAAGCTCATGCTAGACTCTTTCTTTACACTTTGAATAACATTAAACTCTCCATAGTTGAATCAGATTCATTCCACGTGGTCAAGTCATTTTGGGGGCACTCCCCTAGCGATTAGAGCATTACTTGTATCATCATAGCTTGCAGAAGAATGCTTCATTAGGAAGTTGAGAGATTTATAACGTCTTGCTTACTACCCTTCTCACCATTCTTTGATTTTATTGATCACAAACACTCCTAAAGTGTTTAATATTTTATCTTAAGTGGTGTACAACTAGCTTGATGTCATCGGTGATAGAACAATAATTACGACATAGCTCCTAAGCACCACGCCGCAAAAAGCCGCTAGAACAAGGACTACGACACAATAAGTAGAACCATGCCACAACCTAGCTTGAGTTGGGGATCTACCTTTACACTACTAGGATCGACCGCTATGCAAGTTTTAGAAATCGCGGGTTACCCTTACACGGTTTACCATTACACGGGAAGAGCGATGAATGTATTACCTTTACAAGAGGGCCGATTAGCCCTTACACAATAGAGATCTAAGGATTATGTCGCAACCCTTAGGACCACGCCGCAACCTAGCCCAGTCAAATACCGTTGCACAATTTACGACACAAATTCTGAAGGCCATGATGTAGTCAAAGTTCAGTTACGACGCGATGTTTTATTTACAGGAGTTGTCCACACCGCAACCTAGAGGTTACACCGCAACAATCTCATTTTTGGTATAACCTCAAAAGGCTCTATGACGAAGCTCAAAGGCTACGCCGCAACGACCTTGAAATCTACAAAACCATAAAAATGGTCCTACAAGACTCCACAACGCAGTACCTTTGCTTACGTCGCAAAGCCATTCTCCACGACACAAAACATTTAACCACGACACAAACAACTCTACATTTATTATGGTCAAGATTCATGAAATGTGGACTTCAATGTTTTAAAATCCCCAAAGGATTCTAGAACATTACCGAAGGGATTTGAGCCTATAAATAGAGACCTTAGTGGCATTGGCAACACACCTTGAAAATCATTCTCCAACACCAATGTAAATCAATCGCCAAATCTTTCTCTCTCAAAGTGCTCTCATTTCTAAATCTTTTTTCTCCTTCTAGAGCATGAAAAAATTGTAATATCTAATCACACTCTTCTATAATTCTCATTCTCCCCAATGTTAATCATATTCTCTAGGAGAATTGAGACAAAGGTTCAAAGTGATTGCTTCATAGAAATCTCCTCTCTTCCCATTTCTTCTATTTTTAGCGCTTACTTCCATTAAAGTAAGGGGGCCATGGTTTTCTTTCCATTTCCTTTTAAAAGGTCAGGGACTACTTTGTTTGTGATTTCTAGCTTCACCATTAAAGAGCTAGTGTCTATTGTATTTGATTTCTTGCTATAAACTAAAAAGAAAGGGTTAGTTTCGATAACTTGGTTACCTTTAAATCCAAGAGACTAATACATTAAATATTTGAGCGATTGAGGTGAGAGACACAGGGGTACCTTTGAGTACTATTTCCAAGCTTCCTTACTAAATTTATTGTCTCATTTACTTTCTGAATTTTCAATTATTTATCACTTTCAATAATTTTTTATTAAATTGCTTAATCCATCAATTAATGCTTAATCACTTAATCATTTTATTTTCAAATAGCTTCATCTTTTAAATCGCTCTTTGTTTTATTATTCCGGTTTTATTATTTTATTTAAATATATCATTATGCTTTCACTTTGATTCTTTTATTAATTTATTCATTCTTTTATGAAGAAGTTTTTTAAAATTTATTTATTTTTCTATATTTTTTAAGGGAAATTCACACCTTCTCGTTCCATTTTACCTATCTTTAACCTACACTAATTTGATGGCCACTCGATCGATGCCCCAACCTAGTTCACCACATGACCTCAAGTGAGTCTTCTCTAATGCCAGAGGATGCCTACTATTAGTGGGGGTTTAAGGTGGTGCCATGGGGATGCTATTCCCCCATTATTAGAGTGCATAATCCCTGACCCTCATTAGGTTGATCACATATATAGAATGAAAATAAAGTATAAATAAAGACTTGATAACAATACAAGAGGATCTACTATAATCTCCCGACCTCACCTCATCCCAAACACCAAATCCCAATGGAGCTACTCTAGCTCAATCATGTAATCCTTAGGCCTAAACCTAACTTGTGCCTACAGAAAGTGTAAATATGCTCAGGTACCAAAGTCCATGGCCTTCTGAGTAGGGTGTGAGTACAAAACTCAGCAGGGCACCACCAATGTGATCTCGTACATATCTAGTAAATGTAGTGATATGTGTATGTGGCATGCTCTGAATTACTTATGAATAACTACACAAAAATAAATAAATAAACACCACCGATCCTCAGGTCTTTTACACTAATCGACCATACAAATTTTGGTCAGTGCCAGAGTGTCTCTGAGCATATTACTTTGATCATGCCAACCAATCTCACCCACGCTCCAAATCTATGGCAACACCAAATAGGAACCTTGAAAACTCTAAGGATAAAACCCACAACAACCCAAATAGTATAATCCAAGCTCTAAATCCATGGCATCCCCAAATAATTTCCTCACAAATATGATGAAATAACCCATGGAAACCCAAACAGTATAATCTGACCTCCAAATCCATGAAAGCCCTAAAAATATCCTTATGACTACAGGGACACAACTCATGACAACACATACAGTATAATCTTAGCTCCAAATCCATGACATCCCAAACTGTGTATATAAATATATATATATATAAGGAACCAAAACCATCAATTAATAATATTGTACACACACACACACACACACATTGAGCACATCTCTATGGGATGAGAATACCATCCAAATTCATCCAAAATCATGTAACCACAACCTCCTTGGGATTTTATCACCAATCTAGGTTCTAGGGTGACACCCATGATCATCTCTTCCAACATCTCATACACACCCTCTCACTAGGGTCGAAAAACCACTAGGGAACCCACCAGGGTACCCTAATTCTCTTTATAGTGAGGAGACCCCTCACAGGTTCTTGTATCTCAATCACATCTCTTGGGTCAATACCTGTCACTAAGAGGGAATAACGCCCCCCAACATCTTTAATTTCCTTGAGGATCCACTAGCCTCCTCGACAAGTATCAAAAGGGTGATGGCCCCAAGCCCACCCCCTTTCTAAAACAATCAGGTTTTCCCAAAAAACCCAAACTATCCATCCATATCATCTATGTTTATCCACCCTTGTCACCATGTCTCAGTGGGGAAAACACCCCATGGTCATCTCACTTGCCCGAGGTGTAAGGGTATCACTTAGGTCTCACATGGAAAATCCCTAGTTCATTCATCTCAAATCATCACTAACCTTTTCCTAGAGGTATTTAAGGGCTTCTACTAGCATGGTTTCTACATCATGTTTAGTAAAAAACATCTAGGTATTCCCCTCAGGGTCTGTACGTCGCAATGAATATAAAATAAAATAAGGCCTCTACCATCAGTGGTTGAGGAAAAACAGCGAGTGCCCAAGGTCCATTGAGGCCTTGACACTTCGTGCATCCAAAAAAATACAATTAATTTAAATTGACCATCCATTTAATCTTAAATAAACCAATTTATTAAATTACAACCCGGTCGGTCTCCCATGGTGGTGAGTCCGTACACATCACATTCCATAACATTAGTAAATAAATCAATTACCATAGGTCCAATATAAGGGACCAAATACTTTATTTGAACTCCCTTTACATTTTTTATAGCTTAAAAACCCATTTTATATCCTCACTCAAGCTCGTCTAAGCTCCAATGGTCACCACCTGCACTTCGGGGTTCCATATGTCCAACAATCACTAGTTCTTCGAAAAAGGGGTTCTGGACATGCTCAGAACACCCCTGAACCCAAAAAAAGATAAATCTGCAACTTAATAATCTATTTAAATCACTAAATAAATTTATTTTAATGAAAACCCAAATAAAAATCCATGGTGTGGCTTACCTTCGACGATTCAACAAACGAAGACACCCAAACATTGTCTCGGGATGTCATCTATATGGGCAGAACAAAAGTCCCATCATTAATGTATGATTCCATTATAATTTGGTGGAATTGGAATAAAAAACCCTAACCAATGATCTCAAAATTAGATATGAGATAAGGGAGAGACAAGCAGATATCACAAGAGGGAGAGGATTACCTCAAATCGCAGTAAAAATGCCAAGAAACACATTTCAGATCAAGGGAGAAAGAATGACAGGAGGGGAGGGAGGAGCCATATCGTGCACACAAAAATAAGGGGATAATAGGGGATTCTATTCTTAAACCCATGGGGGTAGGGGGGGGGGGGCTGGGGATTTTTACCAAAATACCCCCACCAGCTAGCTGGTGAGCCTAGTAGGCTAGCTGGTGGTTGCAGGTTGCAGCCACCCTATAGCCCAGCCACTCCGAGCTACATCTGTTACTTCTCAAATTCATTGGTCCAACTCTCAATCCCCATTAAATATTTTAAAACACTCATTTAAGGTGTTAAAACTCATAGAATTCCATTCTAAGTCCCAATTAAAATTTTGTCCCATCCACCAAATGAAAATTCAAAATTTCTCTAGAATTCTCATGCCCATATGGACAATGGGCATTATAAACTACCCACCATAACACTTATCATCCCTAATAAGTCTCAATGGTTTTCAAAATATTCATCCAAACCTACTTCAGTTCTAAAAATATCATCAACCGATTGAGTCCCAACTCAAAATATCAAACACACTTCTAAAGAGAAACTTCAAAATTTAGACGCTTAAGCCACCAAACTAGGAGCCACTACCCGTAACCATTACCAAATTACTATTATGGTGATTTCTTGAGACTATATATCCCAATAAATTATCACATCATCATCCAGTTCATCATTAGGCCCATGGTGCTCCCCACCATAGGTTTTAGCTTATAACTTCCAATTCAAATGCTTTGGCTCTTCCCCCTATGGAATTACCTATTGGAATTCCATACCCACATTGGGGTAGTTCCCAACACATAACTCGCTAAAATACATGATAATACTGATATCTTCCTCATAACTATATTACACATTAGATTGGACACATAACCACCATCCATGAACAATTCAAGAGTACACCAACTTTTCCTTGAAAAGCCCCGTTTGATTCTTGAAACACATCTATTATATCCAAAATGAAATCCTGGATGTGGTTTACAACACACCACATCCAAATACATATGTGAACACAATTCGAACCATCCTTGAATGAATTTTCTTGAAAAGATTGACTTCAACTACCGACACATTACCAATATATCTGATCATGAAACTTTCATGCCTAGAGGAATATTGCAATCATCTGAACATGATAACCATAGTTCATACCCAACTCTTGGTGAGATTCCATGATTAAATCCTCAAATATCAAAAACCATCATCATGTCCTACTGCAAGCACTAACACATCTCCAATCGAACACATTCAGATCGTTACAAACAGCCCTGAGCCCGAAGCCAACGCTTGATCTCCAACCAATACCATCTCCAAATTTGTACCTTGAATTAACTAAGGAATCCATATGAATTTAGGTCTATTTATCCACCATCATAAGAATTCTAAAATGATCATCCAATGATCGATCTTATACTCACATGATTCTTCTCACATGCAGGTCATATGCCCATGACAGAAATCCCACTCCCCACCGTATGAGTGTCCTTGTCACCACTTCACTAGATCAAAACTAAAACATGGTGGTACATGCCTTTTCCATCCACAAATGTGATGAATGGACATGGATAAACCCACTGATAGCCAAAAATCGATAAAAAACATCATTTAATGCTCGTTCACATTTTCTGAGAACGACTTCCATGACATTCTCTGATATCTGATCCATAGTAAGGGACTCTCCCTCTAATGGTTAATGGAGCACTTCCCACTATAAATATTCCCATATACCATTCATCAAACTTAACCACAACTATTTCTGTAACCCAAGAACATGTGTCACTCCTTTCAATCCATTCTCAACTGCTATGCCAACCCTCAACTCCTCCATCAAGGTTTAACCTAAACTAGTTGTATCACAACACCTGATCCCTCTATAATAATATCCCACACCTTGGGTCATTCTATATTCTCATTTATAATCTTTAGGATAATCATATTTTAATAATTTCATCAACTTCCTTTGGTATGTGGATCACACATGGTTGATCACCGATCCCAACCTATTTGGCACCCTACATGACCACGCGGCTGGCCGATCAAATCAAAACCCAAGGGCCGCAAACCTCTACTTACACTAGTCATGAAAACACAACACACATATATATGAGTTTCAAGTCATCAAAATCGGTTTTACATGCTCCAAAATATGCTAGACTCATCAAGTTTGAGGCACACTTGATGATTTATTCAGGAATGTCTGACATAACACATATCCATGCCAAGGTTAATCACATGACATCCTGCTGACTTGAATCACCCCAAAACCATGAGTGTTTAGCTATTATCTACCAATAAACCACTTTAAAACACATCCAAAATCAACAGGGTCAGGTATCTTGATCGATACTACCCTTTATTTTTCTCTTTGAAACCTAAAAAATAGCACTCAGGAAGCTTTCCATTGAAAAATCCCTAGAAAACACCTTACATATGACACATACCTAGAATCAAATCACATGGAACACCTCATAATATGAAGAACCTCCCTATAATTCATACATTTAATGAAAAACATAGCCTTAGGATAAAACTTAACTTGGGTTAGACACCCACATTACACCTCACTCATCAAGATAACTCAGTTAACTAATGTTGTGAGCCAAATCCACAATACACCAGGCCGAAATCCATATAACTCATAGTTTATATATAAAAATCCACTAAGTCTCCCAATTAGCCCAGAACTGAAACTCACCAAGGGTAATAATTTATGGGACATCATACATGACCCTGTCTCTAAACCACATGGCCCTGCATGTTCCAAAACACCCACTCTAGTGTCTCAATATATACCACATGAATCACATGCTAGATTTCTGCTCACCCCTAGGGAACCCATCATCTATGAGCATCTTCACGTCATACCCCTCCCTTGAGAACCAAAACTCACCCAGGTTCATATATATATATATATATACATATTTATAATAGAATTGTCCTAGATGATCTATTCCAAAAAACCATGACATGAGGTTTGGATAGATAGAATGTTATTCCAAGCTATATAGGTTGTCACTAAAACTTTAAATAACTGAATATTCACAATAATCACCCCAAGGTGTTTTTCTTTAAGGAATACAATTCCTTTACTGACCCCTCTTGGTCTCTACCCATCTCTTTATAAAGAGACTGTATCACAATCGTCAACATCAATCATCTTACCATATGATCCATAATACCTACCACTAGAATAAAATATATGTATACAATTCAATCCAACTGAGTAGAATGAAACTCAATACATTTATAGGAAAATACCATATGAGTATTTTCTAACATGTTAAATAGAGAATCCATGGTTTTCAGTGATAATAACGACATTGGTACCCCCCTACATGTCAAGTGAATCCTACATGCCTGATATGATTCATGAGACACCTCTTATGTCTACAGGCTAAGAGACAAATCTAATAACCAGATTCTTATCAACAAGACAAGAGCTATAGTTCATAATAGAATCATAAATTCAAACATCATGTGCATCGCCCAAGGTGAAATCATATATAAATGAAACATCAAATACCAAGAACATAAATCCTAAGTCCCTAGTAAAATGGACTTCCACTGGAAAAGGTATTCACGACACACCAGTCCAAGTTCCATCACAAGATCTGACACATTCCTATGTTTCTTATATACTATCTTTCTAAATAGTAAATCTAAATAAATCAATCCCCTGATACCACATTTTAATGTCCCATTATGAAGGCCACTCGACTGGTGCCCTGACTAGGTTCTCTATGTGACCTCAGGCGCACCTCCCTGAATGCCATAGATTTCCAACTAGTAGTAGAGGTCTAAGGAGGTATCATAGTGAGGCTATAACCCCATTATTAGAGTGTTAAATCATAATTAAGTAACTAATTATCATGACCAATATAAAATAAATGGTACAAAAGAATAAATAAGGATAAGACATGCTATAACAAAAATTAAATGCTACATAAAACCCGAACAACCATACTTAGAATATAAAATACCAACACTGACTGCCCACTAGGCTGATTATATATACTAAATCAAAATAATGAATAAATAAATATTGAATAAAATTATAGGAGGATCCAATACAATCTTCGAGCCTCATCTCATCCAAAACTCCAAATACCAATCAACCTGCTCCAGCTCAATCATGAAACCCTAGGCCTTAGCCCAACCTATTCTTCAAATAAGTCTAAATCTACTCAGTTACCCAAGTACCATGCTCTCCTAAGTAGGGTGTGAGTACAAAACTCAGTATGGAACCAATAATGCAGTCTCAGACATATACAATAAATGAAGTGATATGTACATGTGATATGATTTGAATAACACATAAAAACTTCTAGAAAATAAATAAATAAAGTCCATTGATCCTCAGGTCTATGACCCTGATCAACCATACCAAATTCATCCAGTGCTAGAGTGTCTCTGAGCATGTCGCAATGACTGTGTCAACCAAACTCACCCAGTATCTAAATCTATGAAAACCCCAAACAGGAATCCTCATGACCTTGGGTATAAAACCCATGATATACCAAATAGTATAATAGGAGCTCCAGATCCATGGAATCCCCAACCAATGTCCTTACAACTCTAGGGACATAACCCATGATAGCTCAAATTGTATAATTTGAGCTCCAAATCCATGGAATCCCCAAAAAATATTCTCACGACTCCGGGTACATAACCCATGGTATCCTAAACATTATAACTCGAGATCCAAATCCATGGCATCCCCAATCGTATATATTAATATATATAGAGACCCAATATCATCTATCAATAATCATGTGTGTATATATATACATCGATGACATCTCGGTGGGTTGGGCGTCTCACCAAAACTCATCCTAAACCATGAAACCCTAGCCTCCTCAAGCTTATATCATCAATCTAGGTTCTAGAGTTACACCCATGATAATTTCTTCCCAAATCTCATAAAAACCCACTCACTTGGGTCAACAAGCCACTAGGGTACCCACCAGCCTGCCCCAAGCCTCATCATATCCATGACACCCCTCATGGGTCCTATTATCTTAAGAAAATCACTAGGGTCAAAACCCATCACTTAGAGAGAATAACGTCCCTCAATATCATCAATTTCTTGGAGACCTCACTGACCTCATCTTAATGTATCACAAGGGTTATGACCTCATGACCATTCCCTTTGTAAAACACTTAGGATTGGCCTAAATACCCAAATTATCCACACATTTGATCAGGGTATACCCACCCAGGTCACAATGTCTCAGTGCGGAAAGGACACCCCACAATCATCTCACTTGCCCGAGGCTTAATGGTATCTCGTAGGTCTCACATGGACAAACTCCAGGCCATTCATCCAAGATTATGACTAACCTCTACCTGGAGGTCTCCAAGGGCTTCTAATACCAGGGTTTCTATGTTATGTTCAGTGAATAACATACAGTGTACACCCCTCAGGGTCCATATGTCACAATGAATATAAGAAAATAAGTCCCTAATAATCCAAAACTGAGGCAAACTATCCAGTGCCAAAGGTCTATCATGGCCTTGGAACTTTTTGTATCTATTTAAAGACATTTAATTTAATTATACCATACATTTAATCTTAAATTAACCATTTTATTAAATTGTAACTCAATCGGTATCCTGTAGTGGTGAGACCGTACATGTCCCATTCCATAACATAAGTAAATAAAATATTTACCATAATACCAGTTTATGGGACCACCTACCACATTACAAATCCCTTTATATTTTTTCACTTCCTGTTAACTCACTGTCCATCCTCACCAAAGCTAATTTCATCTCTAATGGAATTTGACCTCACTTCGGGGCACCAGGAATACAACAATCACCAGTTCTTTGAGTAGCTGGGTTCTGAACACCTTGACACTATCAAACCCAAACTGATAAAAATCCCCAACCTACACCAAAAGTTACATCACTAAATAAATTTAGTTTAATAAAAATTAGAAGAAAAATCTATGTCGTGGAATACCTTGATTCAATAAACATAGGCACCTAGACATTTTCTCAAGACGTCCTATGCACAATAAGAATGAAATACCCATAATAAATGAATAATTACACTATGATCCAGAGGAATCAGAATGAAAAAACATTACTGTAGATCTCAAAATTAGTTATGAGAGGAGGAGGAGACAAGTGGAGATCACCAGAGGAAGAGGCTTACCTTGAATTGCTGTGGAAACACCATGAAACCCATCCTGGATTTAGGGAGAAAGAAAGAGAGGAGGGGAGGGGGGAGGTGACTTGTACACACCAAAACATGGAGAGAGGAGAGTTTTAACCCTCTTAAACTGGGGGGGGGGGGTGGTGGATATTCTTCCCCAAAATATTCCCACTAGATATTTAATTGATGGATCACCGCTATCTAGTGGCTATAGGCTGTAGCCACCCCACAACCCAATCACCCATGGCTTCCTCCGTTTCTTCCCAAACCATCCATTCTACCTCTTGAGCCCCATTACATGTCAAAAAACACCCATTTAAGGTGTTTAAACTTTTAAAATTCCATTCTAAGTCTTGATTAAAATTTTAGACTACCCAAAAAAAAAAATTAAAAATTCATCTAGAATTCTCATGCCTATACAAACACTAAGCATTACAATTTTGTACACCAAGCATGAGGAGAATACAATGGTAGATCTCCTAGAATCCAAAGATGACTGGTATAAAGTTATAATTACATATATGAGCATTATCTCCTCACCATTAGACTATATGATCATTGTTCCCAGGGTTTCCATTAGGCTTCACCAATTCAAACCTCCTTGGTTTTGTTCCTTTCCTTTTATGATTTTATAAAAAAAATATTTAAATTATTAGTTATAAATTCACATTCTTCTTGTTTTATTTTTTTACATAAAAATCCTATTAAGATATTTTTTGTTGTTAGAGGAAATAAAAGCAATCATTAGTTTAACAAGACATATTAAAACAACCAAATCAAACAATTAAACACACAAAATTCACTATATATTTTACTATATCCATCCTTTAACATATAAGAGATAATTCAAGGTGTATTCACAACATGTTAATATTATATATGAATAATTAATACATTATTGTGATTATATTCATTCTAAATTGACCTATCCCTATGCTCAAGGATCACTTATTTTTTTATCTCCATGCATAATGATCCATGAAAAGGATGCAATGAATATTAACTGACAAACCATATAATTTCATTTAAATCACCATATAAAGAGTTATAAAAATAAATAAAGACACTCAAAAATATATTAATACTAAACATTAGGCCACATCTTCAAGGGGTTTTTTCACATGAATATTGTTTTCATTCTCATTTCTTTTCCAAATTATCAAGAATTTTAAGAAAAACAACATCTTCAGATTCACAATTCACAGATTTTTTCTTTTTAGTCTCAATATTTTGATTTTTTATTTTTCAGTCATATATCACCACTATAAAAAGATTTAATTATAAATATTTTACCCTAATATATGATTATTTTTACCATAATATATATTATTATCATATATGTATACAACAATAAAAAAAATAACAATTTTTTTCAATTTTTAACTATATGATATTTATTTTAGATAAATGTCTATTGAGGTTTAGGTTAAAAAAATGAAGATAATGATGGAAAGAGATTCAAATTGGCTATGTTTGTTGACAATATGACTTATTGGAAGAAATAAGTCTATATAAAATGTGTTGAGATTTTTTTTGAGTTTTTGACCTGAAATTGTAAATAAAGCAGAAACCGCACTACAATATTTGTGGTAACATTGAAATTATTGTAGTAGGTTTTTGTTAAATGGTTAAAGAAATATTATATCATGATGAAAAAAATTACACCATTATTAGGTCAAATATTGAAGGTTTGATGTCATGTTACACATTATAGCTAAATATTTACACTACATCATAATGCTATAGTGAGAATAGAGTTTAGGGTATTCATTATGGCTTGGGAATCATGTAATAATGTGACCCCATTATTTGTGGTTTAGAATATTTTTTAAGAAGCAGTGTTCGATCTATTTTGTATCACACATCAGACTATAATCAAAGGCTATAATTTTTTTTGAAGAGTATAAGATTACGTGGAAATGAATTTCATTACACCATAATGAATTTCATTATGTTGTAACTTGTGGATTCATAAAATATATGATATTTTAAACCCCATTATTTTGTAGATCAAATGATATAATGGGCTATGGTTTTTGAAGGGATATGGTAATCGAAGGATAGTATACTTTAATGGTCATCATTATGCCCTGATTTCCTATAAAATAGGAAATTTAGGATTCTTAAATATTTTTCAAATAAAATAATATTGGATTGATTTGTGGGAGATATAACTCAAACATTAAGAATTTTTTTAAGACCAATCGAGTGGTGACATATGACATAACTTATTAATAATTTTTAGTTAAATAGATTATGAAGTTTCAATTAAAGATTAAGGAAGAAAAATAATATATATATATATATATAAAATTAGAAAAGAATAACTTCATTCAACCTATAATTTTGAAGAGACTATTGTGATTTTTCTAGAGAGTTTACATGATATTGAATAATTGGATTCACTAATGGATATAAAGTTAAAAATAAACACATTTTATATTATAATTTATTAATTTTCTATTGTATATTTCAATGAAATGACCCATGTGTCATATTATTCTCATACCTATACTAAAAAAACGAATCAATAAATAAAATTAGGGAGTGATTGTAACATACCGACCTGATCCATCACCCATCAATCTCAATTGAATCTAATCAGAGCGATACTTGGCCTTAGGTGCATCCCCTTGTCACCAAAGGCTAGAAAAAATGTGAAGGGTTTGTATAACACCATTAGAGTATGGTTTACCCTCATATAAACCACCTTCCTCATGCCAAAATTTTACTTAAATTTTAGCATGATGTGTCTGTAACTCGAATATACCAAACCTATTGGAAAAATAAAACACATCGTAAATATAAGAAACAATAACCAAATCACATGATGAATGAAAACCCATTTTTCCAAGCCACCCCAACACTTTGTAAGTCATCCACAAAAAAATCCACCTCCACCGTAGCTCCCACACCATGGTTATGAAACTCCACTTGTAAAAATTATGCCTTTCCCTTATCTATGTCATGATATATACAATATACCCATCCACCAGAGTGGGTGAGTAGGGGGTGAGTACTAGACCCAGTAGGATATCTATAATGCTCCCCATGCACCCCAAATATATGAAAAAAAATATCCCCTAATGAGTTTTTGTAATTTAGAAAAAAGGGAATCCCCAAGAGTGGCCTTTTCGAATCCTCCACACTCGAGAACCCCCCTCCCCACGAAGAAATAATCTGGAGATGCCCCAGCCGGGAAGGAGTTGTTTCCAACCGAGATGACATTGCGTCCCATGGGGTAACACCTAGATTGGAGATGGTTTGTCACAAAAATCCATCAGCCAAGTGAAGTGTGCCCATTCTGCCCACCCGATGAGACACCGGGTGACCCAGCAAGACGAGTGGTACATGGGAGGCGGAAATTCCCCCAAGAGTGGGCTCCCAGGAATCAAACCTCAGACCTCACCGAACACCGTTGTCATGGACCTCTACCTTGCACCACTATGCCACCGCTGAAGCGGAAAACGTGTTGTTGGGTAATGAGGTATTGAGCCGGCCTGCCCACCTGCGCGCCGCACGTCCCCAGCTAGGCCCAAGGTGGCCAACCCTTGGGATTGGGCCAGTTCCACACGGGGTCGAGGGGATGAGAGGATCACTGGAATATAGTGCGCATTTCCTTTGTGAGGACTCGAACCCGGAACCTCGACAACAGGACGCCACCGCCTTGAACCAACTCACCCAGCCCCCGCGGGTAAACGTGTTGTTGGGTAACGAGGTATTGAGCTGGCCTGCCCACCTGCGCGCCGCACATCCCTATCTAGGCCCAAGGTGGCCCACCCTTGGGCTTGGGCCAGTTCCATACGGGGTCTAGGGGAAACCAAAATAAGGAATTAACAATAACTAGGCTTTCCCAAAATCCAAGTCAAACCAAGAATAATCACCAAATTAAACACTAACCCACACACCCGTGTGAATAAACAAGACCTAAAGGATTCCTTATACTATGAGTCACCATCACAATTTGGTATCACCTACTCATGAGAGGACTGAATACCCAAAAACCTTACCTTTTTATTCCCATTAAGGTCCCCACACTAAAGTGTTATTTTCTACCATATCACCTTTCACTTAATGAAAAGGACCACACATATAAGTGAGAGTTCACAAAGACACAATTCAAATCCTTCATCAAAATACAAAAGAAAATATGAATCCAACCCAACCAATATAACTCAACAATCAACAAATCAATTCCAAATTTTCATAATTTTTGAAAACAATAAAATATCAACTAAAGTGCCTCCATTCAAAACAATAATATCAATAAAAAAATAATCATAGTTAAATAACCACCCATATCTCAATGTCACAATTCAACACATATTTAATACCATTTAATCCAAACACACATTTTATAGAATAATTCCTTCACATTAGGAAACCTCCATTTCTTGTTTACACAAGAACATACACACACACCAAATCCTTTTATTTACAAAAAAAATTCATGGAATAAACCAAATATTTTACGAAATCAAAAGAAACCAAATCAATGACAAACCAAATCTATATAAATTCTATATACTCAGTGAACATGAGAATCCACCTACTGCAAATCTAGAGAAAACACAAAGTCACACCATTAGAATCAAGATTATTTCTCCAATTAGGCTTCTAAAATCCTTAGAACCAAAATTAAAAACTTAAACCAACCATTAACCAAAAAAAATCCCAAACCATACTCAGAAAAGGTTTCCACCAAGATAAATAAAGAACAATAGGATGGGAGAGTATTCGAAGGGACCTAACTTATATATGGACATCCAACACAGTAAGATTCAGGATATATGAGATCAAAAGGGAAGAAGTCACAAAAAATATCCCCAAAATCATAATAGGGCTAAGAGATACAAGTGATAGTGGAATAATGGGAGTGAAATACCCAAAATAAAGTAAAAATGAGGGTTTCATGAGGGTTTCATGAGGGAATTTAAGTGGTTATATGACCCAACTGCACAGGCCTAAAAAACTGTGAAACACTCACTACCCTATAAATCTACCACCTACATGGTCCAATTATATTATCTCATATGATTGTTCAATGACTACGTAGAGTGTTTCCCCCCTCATACTTCTTTCACTTTCCCACATGGTAATTCCACATAGTTATGAAAATCACACTACAGACATGAAAGGCCCATAGATCCCCAAAATTAACCCAATTTCATTCTAAAACTTCCCAAACTTTAAAATACATCAAAAAATACATTTATATAACTTAATAAGGGACCTATAATACTCCAACCATAGAGTTTCTTATCCTCAATGATTCAGATTATGTCCTTTGGGTAAATAAATTAGGACACTATTAACACATCAATCCCTCCCTCTCTTATGTCACCTCATATACCATACCGTGTTTCTAAATCACACTAACCAATGAGATAACTCTTCCAAACAACAAATTTTATCAGTAGTAAAAATAGTAATTGCATAGGCCCCTTATGAAGAAGAATACCTTGAGGGGGGGGGGGGTGAATTAGGGTATTGCCAATTTAAAATCATTAACCCTTGATTTTGATCTCGTTCAATCGATATGAAGAATTTTTTTATATCTCTTAATTTATCTCTATGAGTGATAAAATTAGTAAATAACATGATCAATTTTACTTGGTTCAACCTAAAAAGTATAATCCAAGGAGCATACAATGGTAGTGTTCCTCTACACCTAAGACACTATACCACACTGCTTCTGTATTTTTACATAATATAGTGGTCACAATGATCTTCCAAACTCACTATCCTCACAAGATTTGAAAAGATCACTGCATTTCTTCACATATAGGTTCTCACTTCTCCTTCCATGTTAACCTTCTTTTTCACAAGACATGTGTTTGAAAATATAACTAAAATGGAATGTTTCTTCAGTTCAAATAGTTTAGTTTCTAGTAAGAAAGAGATCCTAGAATGTATTATTTCTCTAACACTTTAAAATTTCGAGGATACCTAAAATTATCTTCCTCTATTTCATTTTTTCGAGAGTCTCTTTTCTTTCAATCCCAATATCTTGAATAGTTGTGTACATTTATAGAGAATTCACCTAACTTCATTTAATCCAAATGTTAGGATAAAATATTCTTCTTCTCTCCTTCTAAGATTGATTTATGTGTCACCCACACTTAAATTTGATGATTAAGGGCCATTAAAGTCACATAAAATCCCTCAATTCCCAATCCATAACTTTCTTGTTGAATTTACAAGTTGTATATAACTATTTTATTATGAGATGATATTCCCTTTTATGGCATATTTAGCTTCATATATGTCATTCCTATGGTGCTTCACTTTATACTATAGCATATTATGAGTACACCATCTGATATTTCAATGTGTACTAATTCCCTAAGAAGAACCCTCCTATAGTTAAGAATATCCATAAATATCACACAATTTAACTTCCTCATAACTCTCCCACAATCATGACATGATCTCCTCAAACTCTTTCAAAACACTAAACTGGATACAGTGTATCCCTTTCCACTATGACACAATCTCTTTTAGACTAAAGAAAACATCAAATCATACACACTTCTAAAAATTTACCCTTCATAGTGCAACTCATTATTGAAGTATGGATATCTCCAGCTTCACCATTACCATGACACAACCCTTATCCATGGATCAGGAGTCCTAAAAACTCTAGTGACACTTAAAGTCACCTTATTACCCTTGCGGTGTGGTCCCTTGTGCTATGTTGAGTACTACGCCCATTCCACATGAATTTCATGTTCTACATTCTATGACGTAGCCTTTGTTATTTCAGTGTAGTTTAAACCTACTGTTTTTATTGAATGAAATTTCCTTAGAAATGAAAATACAATATCAATTAGGATTCTCTAATGACTACTAGTAAAATCTCATAGGGCCCTACCTATCTTGATGGGTTACGTGCCGCCCCTCACATGCTATACTCCTCCATGGTTCCACCCTTCAATGTGATATTTCCTTCACATAAACTAGTGATGACCTATGATTGTGATCGCATGCACTAACATCTATATCGAGGTTTTCTTTAGGCTTGGTCTACGTCCTCCATGGTGTCTAGATGCTTGGATGGACCATGCCCGTGGTTGGCCAATCTCTCCTTTTTTTGTTACCCAAACAACTTCTATTGTGTAACCCATAAAATTTCAGCATAAAATTTCAACTCCTTTTTCTTTTTGGCATAATCTAATGTGCTACTATGTGGTGCTTTGCTATAGCATATACAAATCCAATTAGTTAGAATATTATCCAACCAAAATCATCCTATGATGCAAACTATACCATTGTAGAATAGACTATATCTTCAAGAGATATTTATTCTAAAACATATAACCTTCTTAAAGAGACATTTTCCTGAAATGTCGATAAGCACAATCTATACAAAAAAACCATAGGGATTTTTTCCAACAAACTAGCTTCTAAACACAAGTTCATGTAGATATAAATCGATTTGATCTAAACAACTAAGGTATAGAGAACCTAATATATATAAAAATAATTAGGATATCTAAAAAACATAATCCATGATATCATTCCAACTAATATTTTATATCACTAATAAAGAAAAAAACATTAAAAACTATGATCATTAATCTTCCCTTCCTTAAGGTCATGAAATCACCATTATCACACCAAGAAAACAACATCAAAATTACATAATGGGGGAAAAGAAATCCAAAATATGCCAGTAACAAGAACTAAATGAATATGTAGACTTAAAACTAGAGCATCAAATTTCAAACTAATGGAATCTACCCTATCAACTCATGTGTGATTCTTGGTCTCCCTAAGAAAACATTATCCACTTATTCCCTGAAGGACAAAAAATTATTACCCTCCAATAAAACCACACATAAGAACTAACATTTTATATATACTGAATACCTATAACACCCTTGATTCATAACATACCATGGTGTGTTTCCACAATATCTTCCCTAACTCATAATACTAGGAATAAAAACAACTCTCTAACACCTACGACACCCAGTATGATCCAAAAGTGTTTTATGATTAACACTATAAACCTTTGACTATAACCAACTCTTATCACACAAACTAGGAGAAATGAATAAGGTGACCCAAACACCACTTAAATAAATATTAATCATTTTAGTTGAATATTTAATACATCTAAAAATAATAAACATACTAGAATCATAAAGGTTTAGTGTCACTAAATATTAGATACACAATCAACTTATTTATAATTAATCCTAAACAATTACCAAAAACTTTTTTTTGGAAAGAATTATATTATTTCATAATATTTCATAAACTCATATATATTTTGATTCTCACAAAATCCTAATTTATTTTATTGATATGTTTATCTTAAGTATTTTAGGATAATATCTCTTATTTTTAACTCATTAAATTATTTTGAGTTGTCATCAAAATTTTTCCTAAGGAATTTCTATCACATGCTTGAATTATCTTACGAACCAAAGAATTATCTTATAGAAAGACTCATCACTTGCACTCAATTTTAGTTTTTACTAAAGGATTTTATCTTCTAGAAGACTACTTTGAATGATTTAACTTATGATATAAGAAAATTATATTATAGAGTAGATGAATTGTTTTAGAAAAAATTCTTGATAAGAAATCCAAAGAATAAGGATTTTCAGTTAATTAAATTTCTATTATAGGATCTTAATTCATCTTATGAAAAAGAACTTCATAAGAAAATTATATTACATAATTAAGAAGTAAAATATATGATAAGTCTTATATTATGAAATATTTTTTTATATTACAATTTTTAGGTCCACAAGGCTGAATACCCTGAGGGGGGGGGGGCTAAATCAGGGTAAGACTAATTAAAATTAAAGCCCGTTCTGATCTTGTTTTGCTGTTAAGAAAAACAATCTTCTCTCTCTTTCCTGTTTCACAATATAAGCAGAAAGTAAAACATGCACAGGACACAAAAATTTTACTTGGTTCACTGCTAAGGGCTATGTCCAAGGAGCATACGCCAACAGGTTGTCGGTCAAACCAAATTCCACTAAACTTCACTAGATGTGGATTACAAGGTTCGGAATAGATCACTTCTATGCCTAGGATAACTTCCTTTACAAAGTTTAGGGTCAGCTCACTGCTTTCCCAAGGGTCACCCCCTGTTTCTCTCTCTCTGGCTCACTGCCGGTGGAGAGGATCACCTTATTCCTCTTCCTTTGATCACTGATCTGGAAAGGATCCACTCACAGTTTATAGACCTGTAGGTCTCTTCATTTGCATGAAGGAATTCATCTTTCTCTGTATGTAGATGCTCTGTTGAAGTCCAACTTTCACCCGCAGATGAATCTCATTTTGCACCGGGTGTACCGAGCAACTGCAATTTTTATGCGCAGCCCATGCGACACCTTGCGCGTAATTCCTTTTGCTTGCGCGAAATTCACTCTTAGCGCAACACCAATTTTACGCGCAACCTTCAAATTTTACGTGCAACCTCAAAACTTCCTTGCACGGAATTTTCCTTCCTTGTGCGAAATTCACTTTTCGCGCGACACTCCTTTTACGCGCAACTGACTTCTTTTGCGCGCAACCTTAGCTTTTCGCGCAGCACCAGACTTTACGTGCAAACTTAATTTTTACACGCAACTCCCTTACGAAATTCAATTTCGCGCACTAGAGCTCAGGTATTTTCTATGTCCTGAACTCTACTGAATGGAGGGGGTTCACTTCATATTTATAGGCAAAATCGACCCCGTGCGAAAAACCCTTCTTCCGCGTGCAATACTCTTCAAGCGTGAAAAACACATCTTTCATGCCGCACCGTATTTCGCGCCTCACTCCAATTTTTCACGCACCTCATGCCTTTGACAATTTTTGATCTTCTGATATCGAAACACCACTTGCGCGAAAACTTCATCTATCTATTACGCGCATCCCGTACATATTTCACGCACCGCGCAATTATTTCGCGCATCTCGCTGATTTTTCGCGCCCCACTCAATTTTTTGCGCACCACTCCAATTTTGCGCGCACCTCCCTTTTCCAAAAATACATCTCTCCATTTTCCAATTTTCAGGCCCAAAAATTTGGCAAACACTGGAAAACGGCGCGACCTTGTATCTGCTCTTTTGTACCGCCTCCAGATCGTCCATTCCTTTGTCAAGGTTCTTCAATCAATTATAGATTGTTGAAAGCATCCCTTGAACCCGACAAATCACAATGTAAACCTCCTTTGTCAACAAACTCATACACCATGGTCTGCTTTATCAACAAACACAACATAGATGACCACTTTGTCAATAAACACAATCACCTAAAAAATGCTTCAATGATATCTTGAGGGATTTTTGCCCAACAATCTCCCCCTTTGGGTTTGTTGACAACTCTTCCATAAAAAGATACATCGTTAATTCTTTAGCCACCATTCGTATTTTACGATTCTGATAGCGATCAAGGATTTACTCAACACATACTCTAAGACCACATGAGCAATGCTCGGCGTGAGAAACAAGAGTAAATGAAAAGTTCATCAATGAATCACTTCATCTCTTACACCCATTGTTGACACCAAACTGATACCAATTTTCACCAAAATGATACCAATTTTCACCAAACTGATACCAATTTTTGGAAATATTCTTCCAACACCACTCATCTTCTTTTATCACGATCCTCAGCTATTGTGATATCTAGTCTTTGATCAATCACTTCTAGCATCGTCAGATTTGATATGCTCCCCCTTTCTCATTGCTCTCCCCCTATCTGGCTGATCCACCTATCAACTTCTTCCCATATCATTCATGATTTCTCAAATTGCCACATTGTCTCCCCCTTGAAAAATCACTATTTTATCCCCCTTTTTCAACAAACCCAAAGGACATGCCTTTGCAGTCTTTAACAGAGTAGAGAACACATATCAGTACATTAGGGAAAAACACACATCATACCTCAGGGAGAGGGGGAGTTCCATATCCACACTATTTTAAGTGCGGGGATTCGACTGAACTCCCAGAGCCAATCGATGCCTTTCAAATGCTTCCTTGGGTAAGGCCTTTGTCAGAATGTCTGCAACCTGTAGTTCTGTAGGCACATACTCCAACTTCACGATTCCCTGCTCAACTTTCTCCTTGATAAAATTATACTTTATCTCAATGTTCTTTGTCCTTGAGTGATGGACGAGATTTTTGATGAGATTTATAGCACTTGAGTTATCACACTGGATTCCGATCGGAGACTTCACTTCAACTCCCATATCTTCAAGATGCTGCTTCATCCACAATAACTGTGTGCATGCTTGAGTGGCCGCAATATACTCAGCCTCTACGGTGCTTAATGAAATGAAATCCTGCTTCTTTCTTAACCAAGCAATACATAGTCCACCAAGATATAATGCACCTCCATATGTTGATTTCCTGTCATCCGCTGAACCAGCCCAATCAGCATCAGTATATCCCAATAGCTCTGTCTGAGATTTGTCATTATATGTCAAGTCGAAGTCCACCGTGACCTTGATATACCGAAGTATTCTTTTTACTGTAAGCATGTGACTTTCCTTGGGATTACTCTGATATCTTGCTGCTTGGAATGTGGCGAAAACAATGTCAGGCCTTGTCACGGTCAAGTACAACAAGCTTCCAATAATTTGCCTATATTCTGTGATATTAACTACCTTGCCATCCTCATCTTTTGATAATTTTATCCGGGTAGCAACCATAGTCTTCATTTTTTTGGAATTCTCCATTCCAAACCTTCTCAGAACCTCCTTGTAATATTTAGATTGAGAAATGAATGTTCCATTCCTTCCTTGTGTCACCTGTAGACCAAGGAAAAACATTAGATCTCCAATCATTGACATTTCAAACTCATTTTTCATGAATTCGGAAAACTTTCTGCACTGAGCTTCATTTGATCCGCCAAAAATTATGTCATCGACATACACCAGCACCATCATCCTTTGATTACTGTCATTACTGAAATAGATATTGTAATAAACTCCTCCACGCTGGAAACCAAGCTTCTTCAAGTACTGATCAAGCCTTGAGTACCATGCCCTTGGTGCTTGTTTTAGCCCATACAACGCCTTCTTCAGCCTGCAAACTTTATTCTCATCCTCATGAATGAGAAAAACATCTGGCTGCTCAATATACACCTCCTCTTCTAGAACTCCATTCAAGAATGCGGATTTGACATCCATCTAGAACACTTTAAACTTTCTTTGCACTACTATGGCCAAAAATAATCTGATTGTCTCCAGCCTTGCAACCGGTGCAAATGTCTCATCAAAATCTATTCCCTATATCTGGGAGTATCCCTTAAACACTAGCCGTGCTTTGTTCCAAATTACTGTGCCATCTTCATTCATATTGTTGCGATAGACCCATTTAGTCCCGATGACATTCTTGTCTACTGGCCTCGAAACAATCTCCCATGTCTGGTTCTTCTCAATCTGATCAAGCTCTTCATTCATATCCTAAACCCAGTTTTCATCTTCAGTTGCATTGGAAAAGCATTTTGGCTCCACCTGAGATAGAAATGATGTTTGCTGTAATGATTTCATTCTTCGAGTCTGAACCGGAGCTGTCTGATCACCAATGATATTCTGCCTGTCAATTTCAGCTCGACTCTTTGGCTTCCTTGCAGACACAGACTTGAAACTTTCTTGTTCATCATCAGTATCTTCTTCTGAGTCATCCTCTACCACTTCTGCTCCCCCTGTGTTGCTTACCTCTTCATCCAGAAACTGTTCACTGGGTCGTTGAGTATTATGTTCATTTTCAACAATAGTGACATCATTGATCTCAACAATTTTTCCCAGCCTCTTATTGAAACATTTGTATGATTTGCTTTTCCCTGAGTAGCCAAGGAATATCCCTTCATCTCCTTGTGACTCAAACTTCCTGTGATTTTCTTTGTTGATAATGAAACACTTACTTAAAAAGATTCAAAAGTATTTTAATGTTGGATTCTTTTCGTACCACATTTCATACGGAGTCTTCCCTTGCTTCAGACACAACAGAGACCTGTTCAAAATATAGACCGATGTCAAAACTACTTCCTTCCAAAATTTCTATGGTATGTCTTTTTCAATAAGCACTGTTCTGGAAATATTGTTGATGATCCGATTTCTCCTTTCAACAACTCCATTATGTTGGGGAGTTATTACTGATGAAACTTGATTCCTTATCCTATGTTTCTCGAGATATTCTTCAACTTGACTGTTTGTGAATTCTGTACCGTTATCTGTACGAAATTTCAAAATTTTCTACCCAAGCATCCTTTATGATTCCCTCCTGTACTAATTTATGCAACTGAACACCTCTGTCTTATGGGTAATGATAAATATCCAGGCCATTCTGCTATAATCATCAATGAAAAGAACATAGTACCTTTTCCCATTTATAGATCGTGGTGAGATAGGTCCAAATACATCAAAATGCACCAATTCAAGCACTCTAGTTGATTTTTGTTCCTTTGGTCTGTATGTCTTTCTGATGATCTTCCCTTGTTGGCAAGCATCACATGTATGAGTTCGATCACATGATAGTTTGAGAAGGTCTCTAGCAGCATCACATTTTACCAGATCTTCCATAGATGATTGATATAGGTGACCAAGTCGCTTATGCCACAACTGGTTTTCTTCCTCTCTGGATAAAAGACACATATCTTCTTTCCCACTTACAAGGTAAAGATTTCCATTTGTCCTTTTTCCTTGTAGAACAACTGCTCCATATTTTTATTTCACAACACAAATATTCTTGGTAAATCAGATAGAGTGATCAGAGTCACACAATTGACTGACACTGAGCAAGTTATGACTAAGACCCTCTACTACCAAGACATCAACACGTCTCATTTCTTTTCCCCCAAACTTGGATTTCCCTGAACCAACAATCTTCAGGCCTTCATCGTTTCCAAATTTAACAACTCCTTCTTTGTCATATTTTATGCCTGTAAAAAGATCCTTATTACCCGTCATGTGGGATGTGAAACCACTGTCAAGGATCCACACACCAGATCGATCTGATGCTTTAAGGGAAATCTCTACCACCACATCCTTCTCATTTTTCTTCTTCTTGGTCCATAATTTTTCCTTCACACTAGGCATGGATTGAGGCTTCTATTTTTTCTCAGAGTACGATGGACCAACTTCATCTTGCAGAGCCGCAAATCTATTCTGTATTTTTAACTCACCTGTTGGGTTATTGATCTGCTTCATGCGTACATTTTGATTTTTATTTGGCACATTTCTCTGAATGGTCGAAGTGCAGTACCTAGCCATGTGCCCAAATCCTCCGCACCAAAAACAGTGTCCTTCGAAATATGTTCTGGAAAAATGTTCTCTATTTGGCTGCCACCACTGTTCTTGTTCCCTTCTATATATCTTGGATATAGAACACACATAATATGAATGTACCATCTTACCACAAAAATAACACCTGATATAAGGTGAATTCCTTCGTGTTACTTCAGCACAATGATTTCCCTTTGGGATCTATGAATATTCTGATTTTTCTTTGTGCCCAAATCAACCTTCAATTTCGGGACGGGTGCTTGCGGTCTAACCTCAATTGTCACAGATTTTTGTTTCTGATTAAGCCCTAAAATAACATTAACTTCTGAGATCAATTGTTGCTTCTTCCATGCTGAACTACTAGGCTCCTCTTTCATATTTTCTGTCTTCGTAACAACCTACCTTTCCAGGTATGGGTTAGGAATCAAAAGTTTTTCCTGGTCTTTGAATTTTCTCCGCAGACTGACAACTTCCTCTTCAAGCTCTTCGATAGGCTTGACGTGATCTTTCAATTTTTCATTCAAGCCATCAATCTCCCTTTTTTGTTCTTCAATCTTGAGCTTATGCTCATCAACATTTTCTGTTCTCTCTGGCCTTGAATATTTAAGGTTTTATATTTCTTTTACAAGCTCAGACTTCTTGTATTCCTGCTGTTTCATGTAGAGTTTGGCATCATGTACCACCTTGTTGGATTTCTTTGTTTTTTCTCTCCAAATATCTATCTCTTCAAGAGCTGCTTCCAATTCAGCTTCCATGTCCACTCTAACTTCAATTTATTATTCTTCTTCAACAGCATCGGTTTCTTCCTTTTCTTGAGCACTACCGACAACAGCCACCATTGCATTTTGTCTATGATCTTTACAATTTTCAAACTCCTCAACCTCTTCATCCTCAGGCTCATCTGAACTGTCTATTTCTTGTGAAATAATATTCTTCATCTTGAAGAAATTTCTCTTGAATTGTTTCTTCCCTTTCACAAATGCTGAAGACTTCTTCTTGGGAATTTAGACTTCATCATCATCATTATAATTATCTTGAAACTTTTTGGGGCACCATTCCGCAAGATTACCAATCTTTCCACATAGAAAGCATGCTAGTGGAAGTTTCCCTTTAAACTTTCCTTTTTCCTCTTTGCAGATTTGAAGAAAGGAATGGCATCACCTCATCTGTCTCTTCTTCTTCCTAAGAATCTTCAATGGTGAGCTTCTTCATGGCCTTAAATGCCATCTCTTTGGATTTCCCCTTTTCCACAGCCTCATTATCATCATTCCTCATCTCATATGCAACTAAGGTACTGTGAAAATTGTCCAATGTCAGCTCTTTGGGATCCTTATCTTCTAGTACTGAAACTTTTGGATTGAACCGAGGTGGAAGCTTCATCAAGACGTGCTTTACGATATTTATGTCTTCAATGACTTCACCAAGTCCTCGCATATCTTCCACAACAATATTTACTCTGTCAAAGAATGCATCAACAGACTCATTCAGGTTCATCTTCAGATCTTCATACTTATTCCAAAACACTTGCAGCTTTGCCTCTCTGACCTTTGTATATCCTTCATATATATTCAATAGCTTTTCCCACATGGAACGTGACCTTTTGTATGACATAACCTTTGTATAGATAGGATTGGATAGGGCTCCCCCTAAGGCATTAATTGTTTTTTCATCTGCATCCAACTCTCTATGTTCAGCTTCTGATAATGCGCCACTATTAATATCAACTATTATGCCATGCATTGCTGCTGTGAATACATCCATTCCCAAAGATTGGAAGTAGTGTTGCATCTGATTCTAACATAGCTGAAAGTTTTTCCCGTCGAAGATTGGAATCCCTTTATGATTGGTGACCTCCATTGAGAGAATAACTAAGATCAACCTTTCCCTCTGATACTAATTATTAGTTCTACAAGGCTGAATAACCTGAGGGGGGGGGGGTGAATCAGGGTAAGACTAATTAAAATTAAAGCCCGTTCTAATCTTGTTTCACTGTTAAGAAAAATACACTTCTCTCTCTTTCCTGTTGCATAATATAATCAGAAAGTAAAGCATGCACAGGACACAACAATTTTACTTGGTTCACCGCTAAGGGCTATGTCCAAGGAGCATACGCCAACAGGTTTTCGGTCATACCAAATTCCACTAAAATTCACTAGCTGTGGATTACAAGGTTCGGGCTAGATCACTTATATGCCCAGGCTCACTGCCTTTACAAAGTTTAGGGTAAACTCACTACTTTCCCAAGGGTCACTCCCTGTTTCTCTCTCTCTGGCTCACTGTCGGTGGAGAGGATCACCTTCTTCCTCTTCCTTTGCTCACTGATCCAGAAAGGATCCACTCACAGTTTATAGACCTATAGGTCTCTTCATTTGAATGAAGGAATTCATCTTTCTCTATATGTAGATGCTCTGTTGAAGTCCAACTTTCACCTGCAGATGAATCTCACTTTGCACCGGGTGTACCGAGCAACTACAATTTTTACGCGCAGCCCGTGCGACACCTTGCATGTAATTCCTTTTTCTTGTGTGAGATTCACTCTTAGCGCAACACCACTTTTACGCGAAACCTTCAAATTTTATGCGCAGCCTCAAAACTTCCTTGCACATAATTTTCCTTCCTTTCACGAAATTCACTTTTCACGCAACACTCCTTTTACGCGCAACTGACTTCTTTTGCACGCAACCTTAGCTTTTCGCGCAGCACCAGACTTTACGTGCAAACTTAATGTTTACGCGCAACTCCCTTCCGAAATTCAATTTCACGCACAAGAGATCGAGTATTTTCTATGTCTTGAACTCTACTGAATGGAGGGGTGTCACTTCATATTTATAGGCAAAATCGACCCTGCACGAAAAACCCTTCTTCCACGCGCAATCCTCTTCAAGCGCGAAAAACACATCTTTCGCGCCACACCGTATTTCGCGCCTTGCTCCAATTTTTCGTGCACCTCATGCCTTTGCCAAATTTTGATCTTCTGATCTCGAAACACCACTTGCGCGAAAACTTCATCTATCTATTACGTGCATCCCGTACATATTTCGCGCACCGCGTAATTATTTCGCGCATCCTGCTGATTTTTTGTGCCACACTCAATTTTTCTCGCACCACTCCAATTTTCCGCACACCTCCCTTTTCCAAAAATACATCTCTCCATTTTCCAATTTTTAGGCCCAAAAATTTGGCAAACACTGTAAAACAGTGCGACCTTGTATCTGCTCTTTTGTACCGCCTCCAAATCGTCCATTCCTTTGTCGAGGTTATTCAATCAATTATAGATTGTTGAAATCATCCCTTGAACCCGAAAAATCACCATGTAAACCTCCTTTGTCAACGTACTCATACACTATGGTCTACTTTGTCAACAAACACAACATAGATGACCACTTTGTCAACAAACACAATCACCTAAAAAATGCTTCAATGATATCTTGAGGGATTTTTACCCAACAACAATGATGAAATCCATTACATATACTAAAGACTATGCTCCCTCCTTTCATGTGTCATCACCACATCATTTTACCTTATGTGTTATTCTCTATATGATTTCCCAATCCCTCATAATTCATATTACTCTTGTCCTCCCTGATATTGTTTTTGTATCCTCCCCGATGCCAATTTTGAATCCATCACAATTCCTATTTATCATCTCCTCCAACTTTGTCTCCTTCTTTGCCTTGATATCCACCTCTTCCTCCTCCTCTGCCTTGGTCTCCAACTCCGACTCCAACTTTGCCTCCACCTATGACTTCACCTATACCTCTTACTTTACCTATATATCCTCCACCTTCATCTCCTCTAATTTTATCTCCTTCTCTACCTTGGTCTCTACCTCTTCCTCCTCCTCCACCTTGGTCTCTACCTCGGTCTCCACCTCTACCTTCATCTCCTCCACCTTCATCTCCTCCTCCGTCTTGGTATATGCCTCCACCTTCTCCTTTTTCTTAGTCTCCACTTTAGTCTCTACATCCACCTCCACCTTAGTCTCCACCTTCACCTCCACCTCTCATTTTCCTCCAATACAATCCTGATTCCAAGATCTCCACTCCTCCCCACCTTGACCCCCTCCTTCCCTGACGCCTTTCCTTATTTTCTCAAATCCATGTCCCCTATACTTTAATTAATTTTTTTCCAACTTGATTGATTTTTTGGTCTTTGAACTATGATGAATGACTATTCAAGATCTTGGTCTATTCTTGATCTATTGAACCTTTAGGTTTAGTTTTTTGATTTTTAAATTTTGAATGATTCATTAGCTTTGATCACTTTGACAAATTCATGTGGTATATATTCTTGGATCTTCACAATTTTCATATTATAGATGCATAAGATTAATTCATAGTTGTAGGTACGAGCCAAAGATTGGAGATATTATGGTAGACCCTATTATCAAGGTAAAGTAGCACAACTAAATTCAAATAATGGTGAATTCATTAGATGTTCTCATAAATTAATATGTATTCCTAAACGTACCATTACTAGTGAACCCATTACAATTCTACATATTAGTTATGTTTTTTCACGATACAAAAACAAATTAGTTATATAGTTTCATTATAAAAATAAATTTTTATTCATTAAAAAATATATAGACATGTAAAGGATACTGAATGTTTTTATAGAAATCATAAATTCTATTTATTCATTATACAAAAAAAAATCTGCAGTTGCGACCTTCAATCTTATAGGTGTTCTAATTTCCCAAATCTTAACCATGTACAGTTATGAAATCATATAGCAGCAGCCTTCAAGCTTATAGGTATTCTAATTGAATTGTTTTAATTTTTTTGAAATTATTATTTTTTATTTATTTATTTTAATTATTTTTAAATGTTTTTCAAAACTTTAAATTGATCTTCATATTTTTTAATTACTAAAAATCTATATGTTAATACTGTATGTGTTGATAAATTTTTTAATTATTTTGAAAATTAATTATTCTTTCACATATATATTCATTTTCTATTATACATCTCATCAAAAACAATTTTATTATCCTCTATATTACATCTCTATATAATTAGTAAACACATTTTTGTATTACATTTTAAGTCTTAAATAAAAAGAGTTTTTGTTGTGTTAGTTTTAATTTTTTTAAGCTGGAAAAACAGATTAATACTCCATTGGATAAGGTTATGTCTGTCTCCCCCTATCAAAATTTGAAACTATCACAGTGTGTGCATGAATATGTATTTTTTTGGGTAACTTTAATGATTTTAAATAATAGTAAATCCATAAGTTATCTGTAAGAGTAAGGGATGATATATTACAAAATTGATTACTTCCATTTTAAGTTTATTTTCAATGGTTCATCATGAGAAGTCCAATTTTTCTCATTTTAATTTTCCATAAAAATTTCTGTAACATCCCAGTTCCAGGTGCCGCCCAGAGGTGCCTCATACCGGGTTGGTCACATGACCTCAAGCGCATTTCCCCAAATGCCAGAGGCTGCCGACTAGTAATGAGGGCCTTGGGTGTGATAGTGGGGAAACTATGCCCTTATTGGTAGAGTAATGCAGCGGAAATAAACATATAACAATAATATAAAACAACAAAAGCAGTAATAACATGAAACAAGCAAACAATGGAATACTGAAAGTAATAAACAACTAGAGCACATATATAAATTATGCATGTCACACATGTCTAGTAAAGTAGGCAAACAAGTCACAATGTTGGAATACAGTACTAAACCAAAGTAAAAAAGAAAACAAATAAACTCTAGCAGCATTGCAAGCCTCAGCTTGGTCCCATGCTCTCCATCTCCAAAAAAATTAAGTACCTGAAGTATAAGGGAGTTTTCCTTATCTATACCTTCAACAATATAATCTATTTTTGCTTAAAAGCATGACCCATATAGGGTGTAAGATGAATCCCAGTAGGAAACCACCCAAAGATCTGTGCCTAACAGTCAATGAATATATATAGCAGGCAATAAGAAAAATGACACAGTAAACAAGGAAGTACTCAATGTAAATAATCCTATAGCTTCAATTGCATTCATTTTCATATATCAAGTAAGAAGCTAATAAAAAAAAGTAACCCTCTGGGAAGTACTCACAACCTATCCCCTATGGTTTATCCAACAATCTCAAGTAACCCTCTGGGTAGTTCTCACAGCCTAACCCCTCTAGTTAAACTTATACAATAAGGATATAATGACCCTGGGGGATAACTCACACAGTCTAACCCCCTTGGTCTCATGAAATCAAAGACTCTCTGAGGAAGCACTCACCATCAATTCCCCTATAGTCTTTTAACAGTAAACTACCGACACTATGAGGAAGCACTCAACCTCAATTCCTCCTGTGGTCTCATAACGTAACTATTAACACTCTGAGGTACCACTCAACATCAATCCCCCCTATGGTAACATAGCGTGATAATTATAACATACACTATGGGAAATCCCTCAATGTCAATTTCCCCTATGGTCTCACTACACCAGGTTTCCACAGCCCCATGTAAAGAAATTGTGCACAAAAGATAATCAAAAACAAAAGTAAATCTCAAAGTACTACTTGGTTATTTAGCTACAAGGCTTAGCATAACATATCAGATAAAAAAAACACTCCATCCTAACAACATTAGGAATGAAAAACAAGTAGCCTAACAGGAAAGACTAGACCAAATGGTCAATATCAAGGCAAACATGGGAAACACATCCATAGCATGTCAAACAACCCTATTCACAATCAACCAACCTCTACTCAGGCACACAAGGAATAACATATATTAACAGGGCAAAAAACCATAAACACACAATACCCCAAACAAGGGTATTGGGAACTTTTGCACATATAACTCAAGGAATAACTACGGAAAGGCACAAACCACCTACCTCGACATTTTACGATATATATAGTTGAATACCAACCATTAATTTGACCTATAACACTTTAGATCTATAAAAATGTCTACAACGTTCAACCAATAATATCTCACAAAAGGATATAAATCAAGAGATGGAGCTCTATAAGAAGGAAGAACTCACCGGTTTGATTCCAACACAGCCGACAGAGTTCAATTCGAAGAACGGATGGTGAGTTGGAGGCTCGGAGAAGAATTGATGGTCTCGTTCACTCATGGATGAGACAAAACTAGAATAAGATATTTTTTGAATGAGACGCGACCCCGGTCCGATTTAACAATTAAAAATAAAATTACACGCTTTGTTCTTTTAATGTACACGACATGTACATGCCTTAACCGACCTCTGCCCTAGGTGTTCTCCAGGTCACCCCACATGGCCATGTACTTGGACATCACACAGCCAGTACACGGTCACCCGTGATAACTAGGTACATGATGTGTACTCCAAAGTACACACTGTGTACTCCTTAAATATCTAGATGCTCCTCTTTTTCTCAAAAACACTAGAAAAGAAAACCCATACTTGAAAAGAAGATCCAGGTTCTTACAAACTCCCCCCTAAAGAAATTATTCCCTGAATTTCCCTAGCAAGACGACATAAAAGAAGAATCCTCAAAAAACTCGCCCATTGTGATCGTACATTGGCCTCCCTCTCCCAAGTCTCATCCTGTACTTGCCCGTGCTGCCACATCACTCATACTAGAAGAATAGACCAGCCACAGAGAAGCTTCTCACTGTGATCAATAATCTGAATAGGATGCTCCTAGAATTATGTGTCTACCTATAACTCAACCTCCTCGGGTTAAAAAAACATGAGACGAGTCTAAGAAGTAACGTCGTAGCTAAGAAATGTGGAAGACATTGTGCATAGCCCGATACCTCTGAGGTAACTACAACCGATAGGCAACCGACCCGACTCTCTTCAAACCCTCAAATAGTCCAACGTATCTCGGAAAAATCTTTCCCTATCTCCTAATCCTCCTGTGTCCCAACCTCCATGTGACAATCAGGAACACCTAATCTCTGATCTGGAACTCCTGAGGTCATCTCCATCGATCAACATAAGACTTCTATCATGACTGTGTAGTAGCCATCATCTTTCGAATCAACTCTATCTATTTTGTGGTTTCTTGAACAAGATGAGGTCCCAGTATAGCTACCTCTCCTGCCTCCATCTAGTATAAGGGTGATCGACATGACCTTCCGTAAAAAGCCTCATAAGGTTCCATATTAATAATTGATTGAAAACTATTATTGTAGGAAAACTCCACAAGTGGTATGTGCTTCTCCCAAGAACCTCCAAAATCTATGATTCATGCTCGAATCATGATCACAAGCACCTAAATTGTATGCTCAGACTGGCCATCTGTCTGAGGGTGGTAAGCTGTACTCAGAAGTACCTATGTACCCAAAGCCCTCTGAAATCCCTTCCAGACCCGAGAAGTAAAATGGGCGTCCCTGTTTGAAAAAATGGAGTGTGGAACTCCATGTAAATACACAATCTATTGGATGTACAACCTTCCCAACTCATCAACACTAAAGGTATCCTTGATCGGTAAGAAGTGAGAAACCTTTGTGAGTTTGTCAATGACAACCCAAACTGCATTATTCCCTCGAGGTGACCTCTGAAAACCTGTCACGACATCATTACACTTCCACTTGGGAATGGGTAACTGCTGCAAAATCCCTAATGGTCACTGATAATCCACCTTCACCTGATGATAGGTGGAACACCTCATGAAAAAACCAGCAAAATCTCTCTTCATACCTAGCCACCAATACTGACAGTGAATATCTCGATACATCTTGGTGACGCTGGGATGAACTACCCAAAATGAGGAATGAAAGTCCCACATAATCTCCTCACGTATGTTTACTGGCACCCACATGCACCCATGAAAAAGTAAGATCTCATCCTCACCTATGGTCTATCCAGGAATAGGGTCCTCTCCTGACACACTTTCCCTTTGGACTAGGCCTTCAGAATATGATAGCTGCCTCATTCACACTTGATCAAGTAGAGAAGAAGTAACAGCTACAGAAGAAAGAAACGTCTACCCCTGTCTATTGTGTACCTCCATATGCATCTCTGAGAATAGATCCATAAGCTGCCATTCACTACTGGCCTCCTAAACTACTTATATCTGAGTCCTCCTATTCAACACATCAGCCACTGCGTTGCCTTTCCCCAGTGTGTAAGCAAGCTCAAAGTTGAAGGAATTAAGGTACTCAACCCACCTTCACTATCTCAGATTCAGATCAAATTGAGTAAGGATATACTTGAGACTTTTATGGTCGGTGAATACCACAAAATGATCTCCCAGAAGATAATGTCTCCGACAATGTAAATCATGAACAACTATAGCTAACTCAAGATCGTGCGTCGGGAAATTCCTATCATGTTACCTCAACTACCAAGACCCATAAGCAATGAATCCTTGTCCCTGCATAATCACTTCTCCCATCCCGATACCTGATTCATCACAATACATAGTATAGCTCTTACCCAGATCTGGAAAAACTAGTATCAGTGCTGAAGTAAACCTCCCTTTCACCTCCTAAAAGGCTAACTTACAAGAATCGGACCACAAGTACTTCACACGCTTCTTAGTCAGTCCTGTCAGTGGAGCTGCTAAGCATGAGAAGTCCTATATAGAACGTCTATAGTAACTATACATCCCTAGAAAAATTCATACCTCAAAGAAATTCTACGGATTCTCCCAGGATACTACCGCTCTCACTTTCTCTGGGTCTACTGACACTCCTATCTCTGATATAACATGACCCAATAAGTGAATCTGGTCCATCCAAAAGTGGCATTTTGAGATATTAACATATAACTGATGCTCTCTTAGTGTACTAAAAATGATCTCAAGATGCGTGGCGTGGTTGTGTCGAGTGTGAGAGTACACCAAGATATCATCCATGAAGACTACCATGAAATAATCCATGTATGGGTGGAACACCCGGTTCATCAGGTCCATGAAAACTGTAGGCGTGTTCGTGAGACTGAACATCATGACCACATACTCGTATAGACCATACCTACTACGAAAGGCTATAAGAGGTATATCTGAAGGTCTAATGCACAAATGATGATAATCAGATATCAATTAAATCTTCAATAACACCCGAGCTCCTCAAAGCTGATCAAAGAGATCATCAATCCTCGGCGAAGGATATCAGTTCTTGACCGTCAACTGGTTCAGCTTTCGATAATCCACGCAAAGTCTGAGGGTGATGTATTCCTTCTTCACAAACAGTACAAGTGAACCCCAAGGAGAAGTAATAGGTTAGATGAAACCCCTTGCCTGCAACTCCTACAAATCCTTCTTGATCTTCTGTATCTCTGGTGTAGCCATCCTATAAGGAGGAATAGACACCAATGCCGCCCTTGGAGAAATCTAAATAGAGAAGTCTACCTCTCGCTCTGGAGGAAAACCTGAAAATTCCTCTGGGAAGACATCCCAAAAATGATCCACCATAGGAGGAAAGTCCATCTATGAATACCCCTGGTCATCCAGATATAGATTAGAAATACAGGATATAACTCTGCCCAACCCATGATGCTCGGGTCCCACTTTGCTCACCTAGACATCCCATTCACCCTTGTGTATAAAGAATATATCTTCTGGTGGCGTGAAACTCACCCTATGATGATAAAAATTGACTACTTCCTGGAAGGAAACTAATCGGTCCATTTTGAGAATGACATCATAGCTTGTCATCTCTAAGACATAGAGCTCCCATAATAAGTGACATTCACTAACCTCAATAGGGAACTCCTTGCACTAACGTACACTATTCGTTCTTGTCCCCAACAGAGTGTCAAATGTCAAGAAATTAATAGAAGAAAATATATAGAGCCCAAGAATCTCCAAAACAGCAACAAATATGAAATTATAGGAAGACCCTGTATCAAAAAGTGCAGATGATAAAAATGAGGTAACTAGGATTGTACCTCGAATCATAGAGGGTTCGAGATCCTGCTCCTGATGGGCCTGCTCTAATACAAATGTATGGCCTGTACTGCGGCCCTATGACCCTGCCCGACCACCTTGAGCCGAACCACCCTATTGTTGCTGAAATCCTTCCAACCGGCTACCATGACCACAACCTCCACCTCAGACTGAACGACCAGAATAAATCTAGTTACCAGACTGATGAGAAACTAGTGGTGTTGCTCCTGAACGAGGAGTCATAGATGAACCCCTATCACCAGCTTCCGGTGAGAAAAACTGACAAAACCGCTGAAGATGGCCCATATTTCCACAAGTTAGGCACTCCACTGGGTCTCTTGGGCAATGTGGCCTCATATAACCACCCTTCCCACACTATTAGTATACCACCTGGCCACCTTAAGGTGTATATTTCCTACTCGGATCTCCACGTGTAGATTCCTTGCGATGCTTCCTAATATTAGCTGAAGAAGCACCAACTATGAATATTGAACCGCCCTGGTCCACAGCTCTAGAATATCTTAGGTTGAACTCCGTGATCAGCGCCTAATTGACGATTAAAGATATAATGGTTAGTTTAAAGATGTTAACCTAAGCCTGAATGTCTTGCCTGAGACCATCCTCAAACTTCCTCATTAGGAATAAATCATCTCCCCCTAGAAGGGGTGTAAAGAACTATAGCTTTGTGAAGCGAGAAGAATACTCCATGACTAAAAGAGTACCCTACTCCAAACTCATGAACTATTGGGCTCGATCGGCCCTCAAAGTCTCTGAGTAGAAGTAATTATAGATGGTATGCTTAAACTCATCCCAAGCCATACCCTGCTGGCGTCCTTCCCGTGAGATCACATCCCACCATTTCTTGGAGGAATCCTGAAGAATATACATAGAGAGATTGACCCTCCTCTCCAGAGGAGTCTCTAGATGCTCGATGATCATAATCATGGATTCTATCCATGAATCTTCAGCCTGGGGTCCTCTATCCCCTCAGAAAGTGGGAGGATGCTGCTGCTGAAAGACCCACGTCAATTATGCCATCGATAGGGCAGGAGGCGGTGCTCCCTGAAATGTCTACATAAACCTCATGAAGCCCTATAAAAACTATGCACCAACACTTATATCCGAGATAATGACTAGTGCCAATATGATCATGAATGGAGGATCTTTTGGTGGTCCCTGATCGGCCATATTTGATGTCTGATCACTGCCCTATAACTGACATATGACCGAAGGACGTCTCGGTGGCATGACTCTACAAGATCAAGTGCACAACTTAGATCAAGATTATCAAGGACTGAAAGATAGAAGTGCAATAAGAGAACATGAGAAATAAAGCATTCAAGTTCTTCAAAACATGGATACATGGCGTGTATGTCCCCTAAATGACGTGTTCCATTAAGCCTTCACATGGGTGTGTACTCTTTCCAACCCTGGTCATGTAACACTCCATACAAACTGTGTGTTTCTCCAAGACACGATGTGTACTTGAATCATATTCCCCTACTCGAGTTCTTCTACATGACTAGCCCACACGGTTCCCATAGAACAAGACTACACAGGGTGTTTGTGCCAGACATGGTGTGTACTAGACAAACTTCACCAACCCATGTTGTTAGTCACATGTCCGGTTACATGGATGACTCTAAACGACATGTTTGTTCCAGAAACTGCGTGTACTAGCTACCCATCATCCACCCATGTTGTTAGTCACATGGATGGACACATGGTCTCTACAACATGACATGTACATTCGGTACATGGAGTGCCCCCCCAAATATTTACAAACCCCGTGTCTATGCCCACACAGACAACGACACGGTTAGTTAATACATGGCATGTACATACAGTACACGGCGTGTACTTAAGAAAAACAGTTCCTTCCCGAACAGAAGTATACATGGCATGTATTCAGTAATAAACACCATGTATTCTAGGTTTTTCTGAATAGTAAGCCTTAAAAACTACTCCGGAACATAGAAAAACACTGAAATGAAAATTAAAGTGCCAAATTCCGATATGTGAGGTCCCATACTCCTCATGAATCAAATATTGACATCTTATACATGTCATATATAAGGAATAACAATGAAATGATCCACCAAATTCTGATCCATGAGGGCCCATAACACCTCAAGAACCAAAGTTTGGTGTTCATTCAAACGAAACCTTACACAATTTAATACACTATCAAATAACAGACATTATATCAAGGAATCTATCACAACATCATGCATATTTAGAACAAAATCTATCACAACAACATACAATTGGTAATGCACCCTAAATGGCATGGAAAGAATGCATGACATGTGATTTCTAGCACGTGACTATATGATGCATGAGATGGAATACCCTCATATAATCGGGTTTCAATAGAAATAGAACCTCAAAATTATCAATGATAACAGCACAAAACATGTGAATCACCCAACAGTGAAATCAAATCAACTATATAATTGAAAAACCAGAAAAAAACTACAATAATTGAGGTAAATTAGCTTTTCCCTATACACGGGTTATCTACTCCCGGGCAAAACTTATTACCAACTACCTATTCCATCCTATCCCTGACTATAGGCTCTAAAAAATATGTTAAGAAGAAAAGAACCTGCCCTTTAATACCACTTTGTAATGTATCGGTTCTGGGTGCCGCCCAGAGGTGCCCCGTACCCGGTTGGTCACATGGCCTCAAGCACATTTCCCCAAATGAAAAAGGCTTCCGACTAGCAGTGAGGGTCTTGGGTGTGATAGTGGGGAAAATATGCCCTCATTGGCAGAGTAATGCAACAAAAATTAATAGACAAAAATAATATACAATAACAGAACTAGTAATAACATGCAACAAGAAAACAGTGAAAGAATGAAAGTAATAAACAACTGGAGCACATATTTAAATGATGCATGTAACATATGTTTAAGAAAGCATCAAAAAAAGTCACAATGATAGAATAAAATACTAAAAAAAACTATAAAAGAAAACGAATAAACTTCAGCTGCATCACAAACCTCATCTTGGTCCCATGCTTTCCAGCTCCACAACAATCAAGTACCTGAAGTAGAAGGGATTTTTCTCTTATCTATAACTGCAACAATATAATCTGTTTAGGCCCAAAAGCATGACCCAAATAGGGTTTGAGATGAATCCTAGTAGGCAACCACCTAAAGATATGTGACTAACAGTCAATGAATATACATGGTAGGCAATAATAAAAATGATGCATTAAACAAGGAAGTACTTAGTGTAAACAATCATAGAGTTTCAATTGCATTCATTTTCATATATCAAGTAAGCAGCTAATCAAAAACAAGTAACCCTCTGGGAAGTACTCACAACCTATCCCCTCTGGTTCAGCCAACAATATCAAGCAACCCTATGGGAAGTTCTCAGAGCCTAACCCCTCTGGTTCAACTTATACAATAAGGATATAATGACCCTCAGGGATAGCTCACACAATCTAACCCCTTGGTCTCATGAAATCAAAGACTCACTGAGGAAGCAGTCACTGTAAATTCCCCCTATAGTCTTTTAACAGTAAACTACAGACACTCTGAGGAAGAACTCAATGTAAATTCCTCCTGTGTTCTCATAACGGAACTATTGATACTCTAAGGGAGCACTCAACGTTAATCCCCCCTATGGTCTCACATCGTGATAATTATAACAGACACTATGGGAAAGCCCTCAACGTCAATTTCCTTTATGGTCTCACTACACCAGGTTCCCGTAGCCCTGTGTAAGGAAATCGTGCACAAAATATAATTAGTATCCAAAGTAAACCTCAAAGTACTACTTAGATATTTAGCTACAAGGCCTAGCACAACATATTAGATTAAAAACACTCCATCCTAACAACATTTGGAATAAAAAAAACCATCCTAACAGGAAAGGATATACCACACTATCAATATCAAAACAAATATGGGCAAAACATCCATATCATGTAAAATAACCCTATTCAGAATCAAATAACCTCTACTTAGGCACACATGGTATAACATGCATTAACAGGGCTAAAAACCCTAAACACGAAATACCCCGAACAAGGGTATTGGGAAATTTTGCACATATAACTCAAGAACTAACTACAGAAAGGCACAAACCACCTATCTCCATGCTGTATGATTGATATAGTTAAATCCCATACTTTGATTCGACCTAGAATTCCATAGATCTACAGAAACGTCTAAAACGTTTAACCATGAATATCACACAAAAGGAGAGAAATCAAGAGATTAATCTCTTAAAGAAGTAAGAACTCACCGATGAAATTCCAACACAACTGACATAGTTTGATTTAGAGAACGGACATCGAGTCGGAGGCTCGGAGAAGAATCGACGGTCTCGTTTTCTCCTGGATGAGACATACCTAGAAGAAGATCTTTTTGTGAACAGAACATGACCCTGATCTGATTTAATAATTTTAAAAAAAGTACACGACCTGTTATTTTAATGTACACGGTGTGTACATGCCTTAACCAGCCTCCACTTTAGGCGGTCTCCAGGTCACCCCACACAGCCATGTACTCAGCCGTTACACTTCCAGTATATGGTCACCCGTTGAAACTAGGTATATGATGTGTACTCTAAAGTACATGGCGTGTACTCCTTAAATTTCCAGATTCTCTTCTCTTTCTCAAAAACACCAGAAAAGAAAACCCATACCTGAAAAGAAGATCCAGGTTCTTAAAATTTATTACAACTAAAATTTATCAAAGAACAATGTATAATTATACTCATATAGTTCATCCATGAATTTGGAAGAACCAAATCCATGACCTCAAATTTATTTATAAAAGAAGAAAGTACAAGACAGAAAGGAGGAAAGTCAACAAGACATACAATGACCATAAAAAGGAACAATTAAATAGTTTATTTAGACCATTATAGATTCTAGATTCCTTAGATGTTTCCCTATAATTTTTGGATGTTGACCACACTACCACGTCTTGACCCTTTGAGTGGCTACACATTCATCATCTGATGATGTTTTAGACGAGTCCTTTAAAAGGGAGCATGTCCAGAATTTCCAAGACAAGTCTCAAATTTTTATTTCAGGGTTAGAGCAGAGTCCATATTCAAATTTAATAGATAAATTTTTTACACCTCCATATAGTAATTGAATAAAAAAACCTCCAGTTCCATTGATGAGAAAGTAACATCGAGTTATGAGAAGTACCAATTTGCCGATTCTTTGCTGATGCCTACAACGGGTCTTTCACCTTCCTGGACCTATGGGGTTATGAAAATTGAGTTATTTACCCACACTATATCACATTATTTATAATATGACTTTCCAAAGGAGGTATATGAATTTTTAAATAAATAAGTAAAATGGGATGAGAAATTCCGCCACACATTCTGATAACAATCATCACTCCTATATGAGGGATCTATATTTGGATTCTCAACCTACAAAGGAACATCATTCTCCTCAATCATAGTCTTATTTATCAATAATGATGGGGTACCATCCAAAGGAGATCCCACTAAGTCCTTAACTATAGACTCCATCTATACATCATTAAGATCAACATTGGCCACATACTCTTTTTCATGATGATCAGAATGCACAATTGAAATAACCATTGACTTTCTAGGAATAACTAGCTGGAAGCTAGCATTGTCAACCAATTTTTCTTTCCCATTCTTGTGAGCAAAAACCAATGAATCATGACTCATCTCATAGTTAAATTCTTTTTGAATAGATGCCTCACAATCAGATTGATTCTTTTCCTCATCAACATTCACATCAGCCCATGATTTCTTCAAATAATATACACCCCTAGTCAATCCTTCAGAAGCCTCCTTGAAGGCCATAAAACCACCAAAATTGTCATGCATTCCATTTTACTTTGTGTTATATATAGAAGCTTCATCACTATGTTCCAAATCTATGTGATGAGACTTATTCAGATAGCCTTGGAAATGACTTCCATTATTCAATCCAGTAGTAATTTCAATAATAATTCCTTATTTGACAACCACATCAAAGGAGGATCTCTCTACAACATTAGGTGAAACGCCATCCTTCTTCCTAAAAACCTGTTTACTTCCCTTCGGGCCATCAATAGGATGTTTACTCTTGTAGCGATCAGATACATGTACTACTGATTTGAAGTGATAACATTGAAATTTTCTATGACATTTTTAAAAATAATGTCCAATAAATAATAAATTTCCACAAAAACTAGGTAGCCACTCAAATTGGATGGATAATTCTAACTTTAAATCACTCGCAACCAGAAAAACTATTTTAATTAAATCATGAGATAGCAAAATATCTACCAGTACATGAGTGAAATGGATATACCTATATATCATTGTTTCATTTTCAACCATGATCGGAGTCCCTATAGAGGAAGAAGCTTCCCATAGGATCAATGGGTGACAAAAAAACCAGCTTAGACCTCTGATTGTAATCTTGGTTTGTGTAGAGGAAACCTAAATACGAAAGGAATTAAGAGAGGATCCCACTATTGGAGAGTAAGATAATCGAGTTTTAGAGGGATCATCCTGAAACTCCAATAAAATTTTGAAGATATTTTGATGGAAAAAAGCGATACATAACTTTCCTAATAGATATCAAGAGCCAATCACTAAATCCCCATCACTGAATAATTTGACTCCTCAAATCATCTAGATTCCCAGGGGAACCCTTCAGAGAACTTAAGATCTAGGAATAAAGGGATAATTTTTATTCTTTGATATGGTCTTCAAGGATCTAAGGATTTTCTTCCATTAAGGAAATAAATCCATTTATGGTGAACTTCTTATGCAAGGATGCTGACTCATGCTGAAGTCTAGAAAAAACCTATTCCTTGAAGAAATTTTTTTCTTTCCATCAAAGTTCCTCTTAGAGTTTTATGCATATTTCTTCACCACATCATCCAGATTTGATAAATCACCACCTCCTATAGCTACCACCTTCTAGGGAGGAATGAAAACATCATTGGGATCGAAGTAACAATCTAACAGATTTTCCATGGATCCTCATCTTCGAACGCCACAGATTCACCAGGAGATCTTCAAGAGAGACTCCCATGACATTGATCCTCTCACTAATGTATAGTTATTCAACCATGTAGTAGTGACCTTAAAGTTTATAGGTACTATAAATTTATTATTATAGATTTTTTGAAATTACTTTTTTTATTATTTATTTATTTCAACCACATCTAAATATGTTTCAAAATTTTAATTTGATAATTACATTTTATTTATTTACTACAACATTTTCAATAGATTATTGTCCAAAAATTTCTATTATCAATGATAATTTTCATAATTTTATAATGGTTTTATATTATACCATGTATATATATATTTTTGTTAATTGTTTATATATTAATGATATATTTTAAGTCGACTGTCAATGGTTCAGCATGAGAAGTCCAAATAGCATGAGAAATTGAATTTTTCTCTTTTAATTTTCCAAAAACATTACTTACAACTTTGGTTTCCCAAAGACCAATTTATAGTTATGGAATCTTGTAGTAGTGATCTGAAAGCTTACAGGTATTCTAATTTCATTCTTTTATATTCTTTTATATTCTTTTTTTGTTATTTATTTTTTTCAAATACATTTAAATACATTTCAAAATTTAATTTTATAATCATATTTTTTTATTTATCACACCCTTTCAATAGATTATTTTCTAAAAATGTATATTATCAATAAGAATTTTTATAATTTTATAATGGTTTTATATTATACCATGTATATATTTATTATTTTTTTCTGGTTAATTGTTTATAGTTCAATGATATATTTTAAGTAAACTAACAACGATTCAACATGAGAAGTCCAAATATCACGAGAAGTCCAGTTTTTCTTATTTAATTTTCTAAAAAAATTTATTCTAGTTATAGTTTACCAAAGACTAATGTATAGTTATGCAATCATTTAGCAGTGACCTTCAAGATTAACGGTATTCTAATTTCATTCTTTTTTTTTTGTTTTTTTGTTATTTATTTGTTTCAACTACATCTAAATATGTTTTAAACTTTAATTTGATCATCATGTTTTATTTATTTATTATACCTTTTTATCAGATTATTTTCTACAAATTTCTATTATCAATGAGAACTTTAAAAATTTTATAATGGTCTTATATTATACCATGTATATATTAATTTTTTGTTTTTTATTAATTGTTTACAGTTCAATGATATATTTTAAATATATATTATCTTCAATATTTAATAACTAACATTAAAATTATTTCAGGTATGTTTATTTATTTAAATTATATTAGGTACATTCTACACCATTGAATTATTCCAATTTGATACATTTTATTTGATTTTACTATCATTTTTTATTAATCAATATCTTATCTCACTAACATACCTATTATTTCTGAAAGTATTGTAGATATAGAATAAAAAATTACTTCTTTATAAAATAAATTCATAGTTTAAACCAATATTACTAACTTACATATCTTTGTTTATTCTTTAAAATTTTGATTCAATTTTCTCAATTTTCTTTTAAAGTCTCTAATTCTTTTTAGTTTTTCATTTTTTCAAGACATAAAGACAATATGGTTGGAAAATCAAACATGAAATCTATAACTTTTAATGGCAGTGGTCAAATATTATTTTTATAATTTGTTTTTTATATTATTTTCTAAAACTTGATTGTTTCACCAAAAGGTCAAAATTTATATTAGATCATAAAGAATAATGAACTTAAAGATATGGAAAAATTGGATTTTGGAACCTTTGAATCCTAGATTGTGAGTATTAGTTTGGGGTTTTTGGGAAGGTAAAGATAAAAAATTCATATTTTTTATCATGTTATGTTTCTTTATATATCATACTCATTATAGTGTTTTTTATCAAGATTTGACTCCAAGAGAGTGTGTGTTTACTATTCATTATCTATATCATCATTTTTGATGCCTAAATTCAATTCTGGTACCTTTCAATCCTATATTTAATTTTTTTATCAATATTTATTCTAATCATTATTTTTGAATTTCACTAGAGTTTATGATGGATGTGTTTTTCTATGTTTTTTTCTTATCATTAATTGTTTGATTGGTGGCCAGCACTAGGTTTTCCCATGGTAACCAATACTAGCAGTTTAGCATAACCCCAAGTCTGTATCCCATTAAGAAACAATTAATGTTGATATTTCATAAAACTAGTCACTAAGAGATGGTCTTTAATATCATTGAGAGTATGCCAAAAATTATACACCCCATTTGTAAAAAACCATACAATTTCTATTTTAATTACTTTTGGAAATATTAGTGCCACAAAAAATTCTATTATTTTCTATTTCAGATTCAAGGAATTTACAAAATAATAATAACAATTCAAATGATAATATTTTCACTCCCATAACATCTGAGGCTTCTAATTTAGATCCCAGAATATGAATTGAATCATTATATTCAAATAATTTTGGGTACATTTTGTATAATAATCTATATTTTTTGTTATATTTTAATACAGCAATTCCAAATATTCATTATTTAAATATCCAATAATTATGGATGGTATGGTGTTTGTTTCTATAACTATGATAGAATATATATATATAAAAACTAAAACACTATACACATACATGTTTTATATGTTTTGTTTCCAAAACTATGATAGAATATATATAAAATAATACCAAAACATTATAATTTCGAATCACATGGATGATTTGAACAAAAAGATTATGTAAGGATTGGAAACCATACAATTATTAAGAATCACTATTCCATAACTAGATTACTTTAGTATTGCTCACATTTGGATCTCCCACCATCCCACTCTGATTCAAATGAAGGTATGGAAGGTTATTGCTTCAAAATTTTCTCCGTTATTTTTTAATACTATTAAGCAGTTTAGTGTAACATCTATCAAGAACCCTATATTGATACACCTTGTACATTTTAGTAAGATAATTTTGAATTCATTTAATTCATTGTTTTAATGATAATTTATACACAAAAAAATTATTTTGTTTTAAATCTGAATTTATTACCTTTGAATCATATATGAACCTCTCACACTATTTTGTTATTACACTCCCTTTTTAGTTATTTTTAATTTGTTAATAAAAATATAATTTTATATTTTTTAATGAAACTTTGATATTCATAAATGAAAAATAACAATGATTACTAACATAAATTTCTTGGTTTAAAATGATATTACTATGGGATTATTTTTATTTTATATAGGAAATAAAAAATAAAATTCTATTGATCTACGCCCACATTGTTTAACATGGTACCTAAACCAACCCCTCATACGTGAAATCATACAAACCTTTCAATCCCTATATCATATGACTATGAACATTTCCTGATATTGAGGGCATGACATTTTCATTCTTTGTTATCCTCATGTTGGAATCTATAGATTCCTTTAGGCCCTAGTTTAGTATTATACTACGATTCTTTCTAAATAACCTATATTATCAATCTACATATTCATTCTCTTCATTATCTATTTTATTCTATAGCTATGGGTTTATACAATTATCAGTTTTTTTTTATAATTTACTACATTTAAGTTTCACCGATCATAAGAAATGTAGTGATCTTATAATCAATGGTGATATTATGCTTCCATTTACCCCTCTTTATCAATAGAAACATAATTATACAAATGTTTCTATTATTTTAATTATGTTGAAATTTATTTCTTATAATGCTAATTTTCTGTATATAATAGAATTAGGATATTATCTCACACTAATGGTTAGTTTATTGTGGCACTATACTTGTAATGATATTTTAATGTTCCAAAATAATCCATTCCTTTTTGAGTTATGATTATTCCAATTCATTTGATAATTTATATATTTATTGAAGGTATTTTTGATAATGTCATTTATTCTTAACTGGATCTAAATGGAAGGATTTTGATAGTAAACATGACTACTCTAATAGGAGTTCAATAACTAGAATAAGACATCCTTGTGCATTTGATTCATGTCACAACATATCTATTGGAAATTTTCATAGGGATGATAATTATCCTCACATTGAATATTTTTTTATCAGTATGGTGTGGTGGTAAATCCACAGGTTCATTTATAAATTAGAAACAAACAGATCACAAGGGTTTGTCTTGGTAACAATATTTAGTGAGTTAGAAATGAATGATGTTGTTTCTTCTCTTGATGGATAGGTTATAAATTCATTTTTTTTTTCAATTCATGGGATCTAGAATTTATGGTTTCAAATGAATTTTGGTACTTCACATATATCAAATTTCATCAAAATTGAGATGGCCCTATAGAATCACAATGACATTTTTTTGTGACAACACTTCGCTTTTGATATGTGCTTCTGTATAAGGTTCAGTTTGTAGGAAAAGTGATTATATCACTCAATTTAGTTTTTGTATAATTATTGTAATGGTTGTGGTGTCATTTTTTGGAGGTAATGAAATGAGAGTTAACATTGTAGAGGAGTGGTCGAGGCTTGGTTCCTTCTTTTTAGATCAATGGTTTTTTAGTTTTCTCACTAAAGATAAATATAGGGAATTTTTTACCACTTTTTGTTGTGTATATTGATTATATTGTATTTAAAATGGTATGTGTTCGATGAATATTGATATTTTTAATTATCAATAAAAATATTCAAGATAATTTTCTTATCAATTATATTGTTTATCAATTAAGATAATCAAATGAGAAACATGGATTGGGTGTATTCACCCTCATCCACCTTTGGTAAAGCTTCCATTTCATCCTATAGTCTCCAATGTTGTTCCTATTCCTCCTTCCTCATCATCTTTAATAGTTTTTCTAGGTGATCCATCTCCCACTTCTGCTGTTGTTCCTTTATAAGGCTCATTCTCTTCATATCCAGTGAGGGATCATGTGTTAGGATCTAGTTTAGTGTTATGATTTGATGCTAACTTAAGTAGTTACATAATATATCTCCATATTCCTTATATTCATTCTCAATTCTATTTTACAACTATGAGTTTATCCAATTATCAGTTTCTTGAAAATTTACTACCTTTAAGTTGCTTTGATCATAAAAAACTTAGTGATCTTATGAGAAGTGGTGATATTATGCTTCTATTTACCCCTATTTTTTAATAGAAACATACATCTACAGATGTATCTTTTCCTTGAATTACATTGAAAGTTATTTATTATAATGCTATTTTTTTCTGTATATAATAGAATTAGGAGATTAGCTCACACTAATGGTTAGTTTACTATGGAACTATGTTTGTAATGATCTTTTAATGTTATATAATAATACATTCTTTTTTGAAATATTATTATTCTAATTCATTTATGAATTGATATATTTGTTTAAGGTGTTTTTTATAATGTCATGTATTCTTAAAAATATCTAAATGGAATACTTTTGATAGAAAACATGACTACTCTAAGAGGTGTTCAATAACTTGAATAATATCTCCTTGTGTATTTGTTTCATGTAAAAACATATTTGATGTAAATTTGTATAGGGATTATGATGATTATAATCTAGAATAGGAGTTTAGAAAATATAGTGTGGTGGTAAATCCATGTGGTCATTTGTGAATGAGAAGTAAATAGATCACAAGTATTTGGATTGGTAATAATATCCAGTGTGGTAAAAATGAATGATGTTGTTTCTTATCTTGATGAAAAAGTTATAACTTCAGTTCTTTTTGTAATTCATGGGTTCTTTAATTTATGGTTTCACCTAGCTTTTGATTCTTCATATATATCTAATTTTATAAAATTTCATCTGACCCTATAGACTCAGAATGAAAAGGTTTTGCATGACAACACTTAACTTATGATATGTGCTTCTGCATAAGAATCAGTTTGGAAGAAAAGTATTTATATAACTCAATTTAGTTGTTATATGATTATTGGAATGGTTTTTTTGTAGGTTTTTAGAGTTAGTGAAATTAGAGTGAACATTTCATAGGAGTGGTCGAAGCCTGGTTCCTTCTATTGAGATCAAAGGTTTTGTATTTTTCTTACTAATGGTAATTATAGATAATAATTTTTACCCCTTTGTTGTAGTGTATATTGATCATGTTGTATCTATATGTTTAACATGGTATATTTTTTATGAATAATGTTATTTTGAATTAGTAATAAAAAAACCCAAGATAATTTTCTTTTCAATTATATTGTTTATTAATTAAAATAATTAAATGAGAAACATGGATTGGGTGTGGTCACAATCGTCCACCTATGGTCATGCTTCCGTTTCATCCTTTAATATCTAGCGTTGTTCCCATTCCTCCTTCCTCATCATCTCTGACGGTCGCTCCAAGTGATCCATATATCACTTCTATTGTCGTTCCTTCGGAAGGATCATTCTCTTCAGAGTCAGTGAGGGGTTATGTATCAAGATCTAGTTTAGTGTTACGCTCTAATACCATATTAAGTACCTATATTATATATCTCTATATTCATTATTTTTATTCTTTATTATATTTTTATAGCTGTGGGTTTATCCAATTATCAGTTTCATGATAATTTACTACATTTAAGTTACACCGATTTGAAGAAACTTAGTGATACTTTGATCAATGGTGACATTATGCTTCCATTTCCCCATCTTTATTAATAGAAACATACTTCTAAAAATGTTTCTTTTCCTTGAATTATGTTTTAAAGTTTTTTCTTATAATGATACTTTTTCTTCATATAACAAAATTAGGATATTATCTCACACTAATGGTTAGTGTACTATGGAACTATGTTTTTAATGATGTTTTAATGTTCTAGAATAATATAGTCCTTTTTGATTTATTCTTTTTCCAATGAATTTGAAAATTGATATATTTGTTTAATGGATCTTTGATAATGTCATGCATTCTTAACAGGATCTAAATAGAATATTTTTATAGTAAACATGATTGCTCTAAGAGGCATTCAATAACTAGAATAATCTCTCCCTGTGCATTTGATTCATGTCAAAACATCTCTATTGAAAATTTTCATAGGGATGATGATTATTATCATCTTGAAGAGGTGTTTAGTAAATATGGTGTGGTTGTAAATCCATGGGGTCATTTATGAATGAGAAACAAACAAATCACAAGGTTTTGTATTGGAAACAATATCCAGTGTGGTAGAAATGAATTATGTTGTTTCTTCTTTTAATGGACATTTTATAAATTCATTTTTTTATGATTCATGATTTTTGTAATTTATGGTTTCACATTGCGTTTTTTTATTCACATATGTATAATTTCATTAGAATTCAGTTGAACCTATAGATTCATAATGAAACAGTTTTGTTTGACAACACTTCACTTATGATATGTGCTTCTATATAAGGTTTAGTTTGTAAGAAAAGTGTTTATATCACTCAATTTAGTTGTTATATAATTATTGGAATGGTTGTAGTGTAGGTTTTTAGAGGTAGTGAAATGAGAGTGAATATTACATAGGATTAGTTAAGTCCTGGTTCATTATTTCAAGATCAATGGTTTTTTAGTTATCTTACTAATGGTAAATATAGGAAATTATTTATACCCTTTTGTTGTAGCTTATATTGATCATGTTGTATATGTATATTGAAAATGATATTCTTTCGATGAATATTGGTATTTTTAAATATTAATAAAAACATCTGAGACAATTCTCTTGTCAATTATATTGTTCATCAATTTAGATAATTAAGTTATAAACATGGATTAGGTATGTTCACCCTCATCCACATTTGGTCCTGCTTCCATTTTATCATTTAGTCTCTAGTGTTGTTCCAATTCCTCCTTCCTCAGCATCTCTGATAGTCACTCTGGGTGATCCATCTCTCGCTTCTATTGTTGTTCCTTCAAAATGCTCATTCTCTTCAGAGTCAGTGAGGGATGATGTCCCATGAAATACATTTTGGACCCCTATATTCATCAAATATAAAATTTTCAAGGCTCCGAATCCACCATCTGATCATATTTCCCTAGATAATCTAGAAATTTTTATGGTGTATATGTCCCATGTGGTGGTTTATGGTCATCCAACCTTTCTCATATTGTCGAAGGAGATTTTGACCATTGAGTACTACCCAAAGTGGACTCTAGTCATGAGTTTTGGTAAATATATTATAGATCTCCAGTACTTTCTATGCATCATTAGTTTTTGGGCCTTTATTTTTTAGTCATGGACTCCTTCCTCAAATAGAGTTAATTATGTATTCATCTTTCAATTCATAATGACTTTGTTTCTATGTGGGAAGGGAGGGCCGATCTTGTGGGAGAATGTGCCCGATTCTCTTTCAATGGTCGATGGATTTTCATTATAGTAGAGATCCCATGATGTTGGTAGTTTGGATTAACATGCCAATTCTACCTCTACCCATCCATAAACATAATATCCCTAAGGTTTAAGATATTCAATTAGGTTATTTAATTTTCTAGATTTTACCATGATTTAGATGTATTAAAAGATGTTTTATCATATGTTTATGGATATGAATCATTCGAAGAGATTCCATCAATGAATTCCTATTCATGAAAATGAATTCTCCTTCTAGTAGATACTGATATTATCCTCTAAAATGGGTTTCTAATCAAAGTGTAACCTACAAGGGAATGTGGTTTCCTCTTGAAATATTCATCTCTAATGCTTTTATGTGGAATATACTCATTCATATACTATCCCTTCTCCCCTTCTATCAACTCCTCTTTAGGGAATCATCTTGACCTCTTCCTAAAGACGCCGTCTCATTAAATATTCTTGATTGTAAATCTACTTAGTCTGAGGTGCTAGACACGTTGCTCCATTTCCTCTCCAGAGTCATATTGGGTTCAATTCCTACCTGTCCCCTTCTCATTTCTATGGGGGCTATTTGGTCCTCTCAAATTATTATTTAACCCCCCATAGAGCTGGGGTTTTTTGTGTTTGATAAGGTTTAAAGTAGGTAAGTATTAGATATAGTTTATCCTCATTAGATGTACCTTTCGAATGCCCCCTATCCACTCTAGGTGGCCAAAATTGTGTATTCTATTTCTCCAGTATCATTTATTAAGAAGTTTTTTATTTTTCTAAGAGAATGTTTGTATCTTTTAAATATGGAAAAATCATTACTAAAAATTGTTTTGGTATTAATTTTAATCATATATGACTATTTTATTTTCAATATAATTTTTTTACACATTAAATATAAAGTAATGAAATAATATACCTAAACCATTTATAAATTTTACTTATTTCAAAATCATTCTAACATTTTTAGTAGTTCAATTTATAATGTAATAAATTGATATGCATGCATCATTCCCATAGTTTAATTTATTTTTTTATTTTATAATGATTATCCTGTACATAATTTCACTTTTCATGATTCCTTTAAGATACCATTCCAATTATTTTATTTACAATATGTTAAAATAAGATTTTACTCTTTGTAAATGTACAAAAAACCCATCATTTTCTTTTAAATCCCATGCAATTTTTAGTTCTAATTTATTGAATTCACCATTAACTCAAAAAATAGTCTTCTACAAATTTATTCTACTATTTTTAGTTTTCAATATCATTTTATTGATGTATTTAATTCAATAAATAAATAAAATATTTCCATTTTTTTAGATTCATTTAACAGTTCATTCTAATTATTTTATTTACAATATGTTCAAAAATTATTTCACTCTTTATAAATGTACATAAAATCCACCATTTTCTTTTACCTGTTGTGAATTTTTTTGTTCCAATTTAGTGCATTCACCATTAACTCAAAAAATAGTATTCTACAAAATTATTCCACTATTTATATTTTTCAATATCATTTGATTGATATATTTAATTTAATAAAGAAATAAAATATTTCTGTTTTTACAGTATCATTTATTTGAAACCTTTTTCACTATTTCCCATTTCATATATTATTTATAATTGAAATTTATAACCTTCAGCTTTGTTTCCTATAAAGAAATTTGTTTCTAGGACTAATTTTTGAAAATGTGATGAATGAATTAGGGCTCAACTCAATTGTAATAAATCCATTGTCTATACTATAGAGTTTTCTATTAAGGATATGTGTCTCCTTCTCATATATCTTCCACCTATATGTCCAATTCCTGAAAAAAAACCAATATCAATTATTATTTACTCTTATGTTTCTTTATATTTCTTTATTGCATTTGTCTAAAGTTTTTTGTAACTCTAAATCACAAGTGTGTGTATGTTATTTTTTAATTAAATGATTATACTATGAAAATTCACGGGTTTAGTACTAGTTATCTTATGGGAATAGTTCTTTCAGACATTTATCTTATGCAGATCGTATTAGTTTATGAAGGATTGATATTTTATTATGAAAGTTAGAGTATATTTTGGATACACACTTTACCATTATTGTATCATTTGAAAAGTAAACTCTTACTTTTTTTGTGAATCATAAAAGAAGTTTTCCAAATAAAAAAAGGATGGATTTATTAAATCATATATTTCTAAGAAAGGAAAAACCAATAAAGATTCAATCTCCTATATCCTTCCATCAGTATTCACGCCTTATTTGAAAAAGCATGACATATACTAATTAAGAGATTGTCACTTCATAATTTAAAAGGATTACTTTGAAATGAACATTGGATTAACAAGTGTGATTATTTTGAATTTTAAAATATGAGATATAAAAATGATAACTTGTAGATGCATGAAATATATATATATATATATTAAATATATTTAAGAGTCACATACAGATAGACATACATATTATTATCTATAATTCATGACCATTTCTTGATAATCTATATTTTTGTGCTTAAAAGATTATTTTTAAAATTAAATAACCTACAAAGATAATTTTTTATGTTTTTATTTATTTCTTGAAGTTTCTTATTAATATATTAGTTGTCTCCTGCTAATGTGTGTTGAACCTATATAAATATTTATTTTCAAACTTGTAATGATCTAGTCTTGTTGTGTTAGAGTGATCTATGAACATAGATAGATCTTGTAAATGGAGATCCTATTATATTCTCTAAGACCTTTTCTACTAAGTAAAAACTGCTTGCACTCAACTATAATCCCTTTGAAAAATGGCTGGTATAGTGAAAATCACTAAACTTGTGGAGTAGAGTGTTGGTGGAGTGGAATAGCAGATCTTTGTGATCCAATCCTACATGTACCATATTTATATTTCCTTTTTATTCCATTTATTATTTTTGATAAGATAAAATCATAATCATTCATTCCTTAAGTGAGGGTGATTTTAAATGAAGAAAATTTCAAGAACTCAACCCCAAGTAATTGTGCAACATTTATCTGACAAAAAATTGGTATCAAAGGTCAAAACTCTTAAGTTGTCAACTCTAAAAGGTTAAAGTAAAAATATATAATCTTCAAATAGTGATAATGGATGATAATATAAAGGTAAAGTCTATGTTTATGACACTATATTTCAATAGAGAAAATTATGGATATTGGAAGGATCAAATGATTCTCCATTTGAAAAATATTTGTCTAAAAGTTTATTTGAAGGATGTCAATCCTTATGAAATCTCCAATACTGAACCTGATACATGGTATTCCACTATAGAATACAATATGATTTGAAATCCAAATCTATTAATGTTATTTTATGTGGAAATTTTCCTGATGAGTTCAATAGAGTTTATCAATATACTACAATATATGCAATGTGGACAACTATATTAGTATCTTATGAAGGCATTGATAATGTATGAAAACTCATATATAAAACTGTGAAGATAATATTTAATACATTTAGAATTATTTATAGTGATATCATCACTTAGATTAATGGAAGGATATATAATACTATAAAAAATATGGATACCTAAACCTGACCAAACACTTAATGTTATCAGGGTTATTCCATCCAAATGGTGTAGAATTTGTGCCACCATTAGGCAATATACTAATGTGAAATACTTAAAAATAAATGATCTCATTTTTAAACTCATGATGTACAAATCTAAGATATAATTTGATTCTAGAGATCATAATCTAATAAAATAAAAAAATTCAATTTTAAAGGAATCTACTTTAAATGATGATAAGAAAAATAAAGATACAATATTTTATTGCTCATGTGATAAAGAAACTTCAAGAAATTTGTATTCAAGTGATGATCTTGCTCAATTTTCTAATAATTTAAAAAGTATATATAAAAATAGAATATAATTAAAAAATACTTTAACAAGTAAAGAAAGTATAATAGAAATATTTGATGAGCTAGATGTAATGAGTGTGAAAATCTTGGACACATCAAGCGAGATTACCCTAAATTTCAAGACAATAAGAAGACAAAAAATAAGTTCTTAAATGGGCTGGATACAAGAATAAAGATAAGAAATATTTAAATAATATATGTAGTTCCTTATAGGACACTATTAACAAATCCATATCTGATTCTAAAGATAAAGTATTCATTTAGAATGAAAACATGTGCCTTGTGGAAGAAACTGACGAGGTACATTCTACTTATTACTCTTCATACGAATCTAAACCTAACAATTTATATTATAAAAAATTAAATGAGTATTTTTATATATTATAATACCACTATCATTCTATAAATAAAAATAAAATACTCTAAATAAATCATTTTATGATTTTATTAATGGAAAAGAAGTTTTATACAAGTAGATTTCTGAACTCAAAGTTAAGTTAGATGAGTTTGTTTCTAGTTTTGTTTTCTATGAAATGAAAATAATATAATTTTTTGTTTTAGTTAAAGAAATGAATGATGTTGTTAGTTTTTTTTACTAATGGGGAAGAATATTTAAAAAAAATCCTTTGTGAGAATAAATAAAATAAAGAAAAATATTCTTTAAGAAGTAAGGGGGAAAACCCAAGCTTTATAATAATAATTTTATACCAAGTTCCAAATATAGAAATATGTATAATATCACCTTATTTCATTTTGTAAAAAATGTTCATTTCTTAATTTTTTTACTAATAAACCCTTAGATGTGTGGAATAAATGCGGCTTTTTTTTAAAATTTATCTAATTCCAATTTTGATTTTTATGAAAATGTAAGAATATTTGGATTCCCAAATATTTTGTAGATAAAACTGTTGGAACCAAGAGAATTTGGGTACCAAAATATCTTTCTCTTTATTTTTTAATATGGAACAATTCACATCAATGAAACTAAAAAATGTTTTATGGGAAGTAGTTTCTCAATACATATGAGTGAATATTTTTCTAACTTTCACTTACCTTCTAAGATTGATAGAGGATATGAAAATTTTTCTGAAAATGTAAAAGGATAGATAGTTTGTATTAGATCTATTGGATATATTCAATTAATACTCACCATAAAATTATTTTATGTTAATTGATTAAATAATATCCATATAATTATTTCTCAACTTTATGATGATGGATATTCAGTTTTTTTCTAATGATTTATATTATGTTTTTAAGAATAAGTTAATTAAATATAAATCACTAAGAATTAAAAAAGTATATATATTAGAACTTAATTATTTATATAGAAAATAATAAAAACTATTTGAATGATAAAATTAATTAATCATGTATTCAACATAGGATACATGGAGATTTTAATGTTTATTAATTGGGAAAGTTAACCAAAAGAAATTTGATTTTGGATTTTAATAACCTTGAATTAGATAAAAAAATCTATATAATGCATTCCAAATAGAAAATAAACAGAAATAATCTTATAAACCAATAAAATTGGTTAATAATTTTAGACCCTTATAACTTATCTACATATATCTATTTGGACCTTCTATAACAAAAAAACTAGGTGGTAATATTTTTTTCATGTTTTATTTAATTATTTCTATCGATTTACATGGGTTTACTTTTTAAGACATAAGAGTGAATCTAGTTCTGTATTTATTAATTATTGAAAACTTGTAAAAATGGAAAATATCCCAAAATTATGACATTGAGAAGTGACCTTGGGAATGAATTTGAGAATCATTAATTCAAATCATTTTACTCAAAAAATGGAATTAAACATTCATTTTCTTCCCATATAACACCTTAATAAAATTGAGTTGTTGAAATGAGGAATAATACCTTGTTGGAAATTTATAGAACAATATTATGTGAATAAAACATGCCCAATCATTTTTGGGATGAATCTATTAACACAATATTTTATTTCATTAATGGAGTTATAATAAGGCCTATATTAAAGAAAATACTCTATATGTTTTGGAATAATAGGAAAACAATGGTTGGTTACTCTAATGTTTTTGGATACAATGTGTATATCTTTAACACCAAAGATAATCTTAGTAGGTTTGATCCAAAGTCATAGGAAATAATCTTCCTAGGATATTTTTCTACTTCTAAATCTTATACTTTTCTCAATATTAAGTAAAAGGTAGTTTAAGAATCCACTCATGTTAAATTTGATGAATGTTATGCTTTTGATCATAAAATGACTCAAATTGATAACTTAAATTATTTTATGAAAAACCTATATTGTGAACCTCTCTTCGATGAAAAAAGTGATGATGATTTAGAATATGACCAAGAGAAATCTAGACTAAAAGGATTGATTCATAAGAAACAGAAAGTGTAGTTCCTAGACAACCTAGAACCCTTTAAATTTGTACTTATAGGAAACCTATATAAAGGTGTTAGGACTAGAATAAGTTTAGGAAATCTTGTGGAATTTTATACCTTTAATTTCTATATTGAACCTAAAATCATATAAGAATCACTAGATGATAAAAAATGAGCAGTTTCTATGAAAGAAAAGTTAAACCAGTTCAAGAGGAACAAGGTATGGGAATTAATTAATGGAACCTATGACTATCCTGATATTATAACTAAATGGGTATTTATGAAAATATAGGATTATCAAGGTGTGATCACTACAAATAAGGCTATATTAGTTTCCAAGGGTTATAATCAAGAATAATGAATAGATTATGAAGAAAACTTTACCCATATTGCTGGATTAGAATCCGTTAAAATACTTTTAGTATATACATTTCATATGAATTTTAAATTTCATAATATGAATATTAAATCCACTCTTTTAAATGTATTTTTAATCTGGGAATTTTATGTTGAAGAAAATATTTCTTTTTAAGACTCTCTCTTTAAAAATTATATTTTAAAACTTACTAAAGCTTTGTATAGTCTTAAACAATCCCCCTATAGCTTGGTATGAAAGATTAAGTTCTTTCCTTTTATGAAATGGTTTTAATGTGGGATTTAATTACCCCACTCTTTTTAAGAAAACATTATCAAAAAATACTTTACTTGTACAAATTTATGTTGATGATGTTATTTTCAGTTAAAAAAAATTATAGTGACTTTTAAAAACTCATGAAAAAAGAGTTTTAAATGAGAATTATGGGTGAGTTAAAATATTTTATTAGTTTTTAAATTTACCAATAATATTTTGGAAATATATAAAACCATAGAAAATATATACAATATTTAATTAAAACATTTGGACTTAAAAAATGTAAGGCTTTTTCAACTCCTATGAGTTACATTATTAGGATTGACTTTGATGAAGCTAGAAAACAAGTTGTCAACCAGATATATTTAGAAATAATTGGGATCCTTATTTATCACACTGCAAGTAGACTAAAAATTATGTTTTTAGTATGATTTTTTTGCAGGATTTGGATCAAAACCAAAATAATATCATTCAATAACTATCTAACATTTTAAGATATTTAAAAGCAAAAATTTCTCTGTCTTTCATTTTTCTAAAAACATATTAATTTGATTTAACTTTATATTCAAATGCTCTTTTTTTGGATGTAATATAGATATAAAAATAACCTTAAGAACCTTTCATTTTATGGTAAAATCTTTAGTTTCATGGTCTAGTAAGAAACAACACTATGTTGTATTATCAACTGTATAAGTTGAATATATTATAGCTAGTAGTTTTTATGCACATGTTTTGTGGATAGAAAACACCCTAATGGATTTTGGATTCAATTTTGATCAAATACCATTCAAATGAGATAACACAAGTGATATCATCATTTTAAAAAATCTAATAAACTATTTAAGAATGAAGCACATAGATTTAAGGTATCACTTCCTATAAAATAATTCATAAAATGGAGATATCTTGTAAGAATTTATTTGTATAGAGAATCAATTAATAGAAATTTATATGAAGGCACTGCATGTTAATTGATTTTATTTTATAAAATCTGAATTTATATTTTTTTATTTCAATTTATTTCAATCTAATTAATTATTTTTTGATTTTCTATGAAGAAATCTATTTTTAGCTATGTTTTTTTGTTTCTTCTCTAGTTGTGTATTTAGAGTTCACATTTTAGATATCGATGTATTCTAAAGTGAAACCATTATATTTTTTATGATTAAATTTTCACAACACTCTATGTGACCTTTCATATATCTCGAAAGAGAGAGAGAAAATCAGTTTTCACACAAAAACATCTAACCCTTGCAAACCCCATAGCTTTCTTATTTCATTCTCCAACCCTTATTTCCATCCATACTTGAACCTAAATTAATTTATTTTTATCAACCATGGAATATATGAAGTGTTACAATAGTGCTTAAACTAGTAACTTTAATAGACCAAGGAAGTTGAGGAATTTCCTAAGCAGGTAAGCCATAGATTTTAGCTGGTTAGACAAAATAGATATGATATTAAATAAATTCATAAAACATCAAGGATTAGAGTATGTATATGGTGATAAGTGAATAGATTTATTATTTTATAAATAAGTATGAGAATTTTATGAGAATTTGGTTTTTAATTTTAACAATAATAAATACCTAGTCAACATAATGGAAAAAATCAAAAATATTTCTCAATGAATTTGGTGGAAATGGATAACATTTTTTGGTGTCCACGCAAGGGATGTTTTTAATTCATTACCTCTACTATTTATATTGATTAAGTAATAAATCCCAAGATTATGAAGTCTTTTTATGGAGTTATTAATGTAGAGAAGAATAATTTTAAGGATCTAGAGCCATAAATGAAATTTCTTGTTAAGTTTATTCAATATGAAATCTCCTAGTGAGCTAGTTATTTTAAAAAGATTATGTTCCAAGATATTTCAATGATGTAATTATTTTTGATAGAGAATCACATCAACCTGAAAAGATATATCATGTAATATATGTCTCATTTTCATAATAAGACTATGGATTTTTATCCTCATGGAAGGATTTTGATGCTCATTTTTATAAAATTTGGATTTTAGTTGAATGATTTATAGATACTTTTTTTCATGGGTTGAAAAATATTAGTGTTGGAGTATTGAAGAGAAGTAGATATTTTTGGAGTTTCTATGTAATTTTATTCCTATTAGAGATGAGGAATATGTTTTAGAGGACTCTTCTTAGGTTGAGGGGAGTAGTCTAGATAAATCATTATTGCTGTAAGACCTGAATAAGTTGCCGCCGATGTGACATTGGAAGACCCTTTAGATGATGTAACTCTTTATGATAAAATAAGTAGAGTTAGAGTGGTTATTATTTATAATATTCAACATGAATCCATTATTATAATTGAGGAAGATAATCAAGGAGTTTAATTAGTGGTGAATCTGGATTTATTTCATATGCCAATAATTGAAGTATCCTTTCCTCGAATTCATGGATAATGGATTTTATAAAATCCCATGCCAGAGTTGGTTGTGTTGTTTTTTGAAATCGGAGAAGGTTTTGATATGACCCTCATGAGTCTTATCATCATTAGTTAGGATAAGACCATATCTATAGTTTATATTTGATTTATTTTATTTCAAGTCTCTAGACCTATTGTGTCTGTGTAATGAATTAACAGGGAGAAAATTATTTTTGCTGGAAGTGATTTTTTAGGATTAAAAGAATAAGAATAAAATGGAGTAGAGGAAGATGTTTTATTAGTCACTATAAGAAAAAATATGGGAGTTTTAGTTGAACCATATCATATAGTTTAGAACTAAGAAGCACAATAAAATCATAAAGTTACTTCCCCTTATCATGAACAAAGTCACCGTAGTAGCGCTAAGGTGAACACTAGTGATGTTATAAACTATGGTGATCAAATTCTATCTCAATTCATTGAATTTCTATTGAAGTTAATTATTTGAAGGCTATATTGGTAGAATTATGAGATAAAGGTTATATTATTAAAGAAAATTCAATTTTGAAAGATGATTTAGATATTGTAAAGAAGATGTTGGCATCTCAGTTTGAGAATATCAAAACAATACCAACTTATCAAGAGAATGTTCCAATATATTTGTGATGCATCTTATAGAGTGATTGTTTCTGGATTATCTAAGGAAGGATCAGTTTCTCAAGCTACAATTAAAGATAAGTTGGAAGCTATCTCTATTAACTTTGATTATATAACTTTCATAATTGTTATTATGCAATGCAATATTATTTCTCTAGATAATTTTCATGTGTTCAAAAGAGATATCTCTGTGGAAATTTGGACTATTCTTGTCTTTCTTAGAAGTTATTTATGTAATCTAGAAAGTTATGTGAAAGATTTTGGAATTTTAGTTTGGTATAATATTTCCAATATCAAATAAATCTATACAAATACCCTAAAGGATATAAGAGTTATTGTAACTGGACTCATAAAGATGACTTGTTCACTTTATAACAACTTCTCTTTTATAGGAGAGAAGCTTGCATAACTTCATCAGTTTGTTTCCCAAACTCAATAATCTAATTCATAATCGACTGACGATTATTATTTTGTTGAACCATCAAAGTGGCATGATTTTAACAAGGGTAAATAAGTTATTGTGGATATTCCTCATGTTATTCCAGTTGTATCTTCCCCTACCACCAATTATTATATTTTTTAGATAGTTAGATGGATATGCTAAAATGGTTGATCACCAGTTTCATAATGAATTTATATTTTAAAAGTTGTATTAGTACCTTTATATATAAGTCAAGGTAAGGTTTTACTGTTCTTATTGAATTATATTGGAATAAAATTATAAAGTGGATATACATGTTCATAGATGCAATATTTCAATTACGTGACTAATAATCCCTTAGAACTTGAACTCCCATTCACTACATTGTTGCCTCAAACCACCTAAAGAAGATATTTGATCCTACTGTCATATATTCAATGGATAATCAGAAACTTAATCTTGAATCCTATAATCCTAATGACATCGCATCAAAGATTCAGTTCTATTTCTTAGATAACTATGATTTAAATAGAGGTCAGAAATATTCTACAGGACTTTTAGCTAGTACACCCAAGACCATTACACATGATAGAGCTAGCCTTGGAGAAAAATTTAGATATAATGTCCCCCTTAGTAATTTTTTATAGTGAAAGTTCCACTTACCATTTATCTAACTATTATATACCACCAATCTAGCCTCAATATTTTAAGAATCCACTTACTAAAAATTTACCTTATTATTTCATTGAAAGACTGATTATTCTCTATGTTCTGATTAATTGATTATTTTTCATAATTTTACATGTCTAGATGGTTGTTCTATGAATGTTTTTATTTGAATATTTTACTTACTATTCTATTCATGTTTTTCATTAAGTCAATTTTATGTTTATCATTTTTATATTTGAATATTTTACCATAATACATATTTTATGTAAGTCCATACCAATATTTATTCATTTGAGTGATTTACATTCAAATCATTTTTATCTGTTCAAGAGCTACATAAAACACGTTTTCTATATACTTTTACCATCCCTTTTGATATCATAAAAGGGGGACTATTTATGGATGTATTTTTGGGAATGTTTTATGAAACAACACAACATTGTTATTTTTCACCACTTTACTTATAAAGAAAGTATTTGTAATATCCTGTTGACTATTTTATTTTTGGATTTTATGATCATCAAAAAGGAAGATATTTTTTGACAGACTTATAATGTTCCACCATATATCCTAAACTCATATATATTTTGATGCTCACAAAATCCTCATATATTTTACCGGTTTTTTTATATTACATATTTCATGATCATATCTCTTTTTTAACTCATTTAATTATTGAGTTATCTTTAAAAAATTTTCTATGGAATTTCTCTTACATGGTTGAATTATCTTACATGCTAATGAAGTCAAAGATCCGATAAGTCTTATATTACATAAACTATTTTATCTTAGGTTCTGAAATTATATTATGAGAATAGTGATTTGAGATATTTATCTTATGTAGATCAAATTATCTTATGAAGGATCGATATTTTATTCTCAGATTTAGAGTATCATTCATATGAACCAATTACTATTGATACATATTTTAAAAAAGTCAACGCTTAATTTTATGTGCATTAGAAAAGAATTCATCTAAATAAGAAATGGTCAACTTTATTAATGTATCTACTTATAAGAATGAAAAAATATAATGAATACACAATATAATATATCCTTCTATCTCCCATCATGCCTTATTTGGAAAATAAAAACACATGATACTTAAGATCTTATCGCTTCAGATTTTAAAAGAATTATTTTTTATTTTTTGTTGGATTAAAAAGTGCTCTTAGTTTAAATTTTAAAAGATAAATGGGAGAACTCACTTATGCATGGAAAATAATATAGAAGATATATAAGTGATGCATACAGATAGAAAAACACATTATTTTCTCTATTGTATGATCTTTATTTCCATACCTACAAGATTATTCTTTTCAATTAAATAACCTACAGAGATACTCTTTGAATATTTTCTTTCTCCGGACATTTATTCACCATCTATCAGTTTCTTCTTGTGACTATGTGCTGAACCTTCATCAATCATTATTTTTATCTTTGTAACGATATAAACTCATTGTGTAAGAGTGAGCTAAGACCATAGATAAGTCTTTTAAAAGGATATCCTAGTTGAAATATCTCATACATTTTGTACCATGTAACAACTACTTGAAATCAACTGGGTAACCCTTAGAAAAAGGGCTGGTATAGTGAAAATCACCAAACACATGGACTAGAGTGTTGGTGGAATGGAATAAAGGATCATTATGCCCCAAAACACTATAAATCCTCCATATTCTATCTTTATCATAATATTTTTTATTTTGTTTCTTATTTGTGATAAGATAATATCATAATTTTTCATTCCTTAAGAGGGGGTGGTTTTAAGTGAATAAAATTTCAAGAACTCCATTCACCCCCCACTCGAGTCATTGTGAAATATTTATCTAACCAACAACTTTCTTCTCACTTGGTACCCTTTCTAGAATCATTATAATTAATATATATCTTCAAAACCTGGGGAAAAGGAAACTTAAGAAAGGGTGAACTCAGATTCTCAGTAAGTGTAAAGAGGGGAGATATCAATCCATGATCATAAGTGAGAATCATATGATCATAAGTGTATGTGATCATAATCAAGGTACACGAGCTTAACATTTGAAAATCATACCCAATAAATCATAGTTCATATATCATGAGTCATGGAATAAGTCTCCATAAGAGTTAGAAATCATAAATAACCAAACATAAACCACAAGATCATATCATAAGAATAATATATAATATTGTGGCACAAAAGTGTGTTATAAACATTTGTATAGAAATAATATGTCAAGGTAACCCACAAATAGATTCATCACATAGTAATATTTTGATAACTACCCATTTACATTCTTAGGCTTGGGATAACCACCTGTGTACCCTATTGGACTAGGGATAACCACTCATGTACTATTTTTTGGATTTTTCTAAACACCAATGTAACCTTTGATCTCATGAAATATAAAATATTACTAAATTAATTGGGTGGATATAACATACCCACCCATCACATAATGATAAACTTTACATATGTATTCAAGGAGATCACACAAATATTCATCATTTTATCTTTTCTTAATTAACCAATGGAAAAGAAATATTTTTCCTAAAAACATCATTAAAACATCATCATCATAAACCATATAGAGATAAGAAGTAAGTGGAATCATAGTATCATATAATTAGTAAATCATAAAAATTATTAAAGGACATTGAAATAGATAAAATATAATTTTATATAAGAATTAGAGGCATACTTTCAAAAAAAAGAAAAAACATCCCTTTTTATAACTGTTAAAAATATAAAATTCCCAAAAAATAGAAATATGAATTTATTTCTAAAAACATGATTTTTTTAAAGTAATATTCATGAAAAATAAATTACACAATGATTGGAAATTTTTTCATACCATAAACATTTTAAAAACGTTATTTTCACACTTTAGTAAAAAAAGTAAAAAATGAACTCTGCAGAAAAAGGAAAAAGTTTAATTTTGTAAATAATGATAAAAATGTGATAAAAATACCTTTATAAATCATTTAAATTTACATAATGACTTCCATATTTAAAAAAACATGAATATTGAAGAGAAATAATCCCAAACAAAAAATAAATAAATAAGGCCATCTTTTCTTAAAAAAATTCTTTCAGCCTTTTTGAGTAACAAAGAGAGAAAAATGGAAAGAATACTTGAAAACCCCCAAAATAAACTAAATAGATTAAAATAGTTAAGGTTTAAGTGATAAAAAATATACAATTACCTGCAATATAAATTCAAATAGATGAAACCCTAATAAATGTGAGATTACAACACAAATCATTACTTCAAGTTGTGACTTGATTTTGACACTCTATAACCTCCTATATAATAAATTTAGTTTATTATATATCTATACCATCAATATATACGTAATTATATTACAATATATCATTACCTTATAATTTATAATTACTTATTTATTAATAATTCTTTGTTAAAATAAATATTTGGGTCTTAAATGTTCCATTTTCCATGCATGTTTTAGTTTGACAGTTCTAGTTTTTACACCTTGGTCATGTATATAAAATATTAATCCTGTAATAAAAAACACATTTATTTAATATATACAATTTTGATCCATCCATGTAAGAAGATGATAAAAAATTAATTACATCAGTTTGTGGAGGCGGTAGTATACACGTATGCACGTGCGATGATTTCATTTTTCATTGAATTTAATGAAAGTAATATAAATAATAATTTATTTTTATAGAAACGTAATTATGTTATTTATATATATATATTATATTAGTTAAATACATCCATATTAATATCCATGATAGGTGTAGATGAAAAAGGAATTACACCGCTTCAAGGAGGTAGTAGTTCGCACTTGCCCATGAGTGGCGTTTCATTTCACATTAGAGGGAAAGAAGGTAGAAATGATTTTTCAATCAAAATTTTGACTTTTAGTTGTAATAATAAAAATAATTACATTATGTTTATGTTTTTATATAATATTTTGTGGATTTGGAAGAAGAAAGAAACTTAAAAGGACATAGTTCATACCTTTACCTCTTCCTTGGATATCCTTTTTTGGATTACACCTTACGCCTTCTTAGTTTGGTATTTTGGAAAGGACAAGAATTATAAGACATTATTATGAGATTTTGGTAGTTATTTTGGTAGATAATTATTAATATAAGGTGCTCAAAGTTTGTGAATAATTTAGGAGAGTAGGTGTCCTTTTATAAGTGATATGGGAGGCATTCTTGTAAATATAAAGAACTTTTAAATATAATAAATGTATTTAATAGATAAAGTGGAACCAATTTAATATAATTTTGAATATATAATAATTTAAGTTAAAATACACTCACTCAATCAAATTGTAACATTTTATGATGATAATTGTGTCTATATCACTTAGGTTAACTCTCCTTTAATAGTTTTAACCCTTATCATGATGAATTTTTTTTACTATGATATATTATTTCTATGAAAAATTATTAATTTGACTATATTACCTAATATTTATTATTAAAATTAAAAACATGGAATATATTTTACAATATTCAATTCCTATAGGTGTTATACATTAATTCCAATATTCGTGTATAAAACACGTAATTTTTTCTCAAAAAATGTATCTTTAAGCATAAATATTACTTTATTATCATTCCTTTACTAATAAAAACAATTAGATGAAAGTTAATTTTTCTGATTGAATATTTTATTTACACATTTCATCAAAACCATTTATTAATAGTGAATAATTTAATTTATTAATATAAGAAAACAATGTGCACATAAAAAAAATACTTTTTAAAAAAAATATCTTTTTACCTTAAAATGAATTTATCTACATTTATAACCACTTTATAAAAAAAGTATGAATTATAATTAATTTATATACATGTATAAATAGTAATTTTATACAAATTTAATAATAAAAATACAATAAATTTACTTTTAAATAAAACATAAGTAATAAAATAATGTTTGAAAACAAAACATTTCTTTTTAGAAAAAATAATTATTCAATTGATATTCCTTATCATTACTTAGCCATTTCATGGATATAATTTATTAATTTTGTTAATTATTACTTCAATTTCATCATTAAAGTTTATTGATAACTTTTTTCAAAAGTATTAATTTTTTTCCAAAAAACATAATTCAACAAAATAGTTTCTCAAGAATAAATAGAATTCCCTTAAAGTGAATTTGAACCTATTTAAAAATTAATTTGTTTTATCAATTTAATTTAACTATATAATAATTTATTTCACTATATATTTTAATAAGGAATTATTTAATAAATTTTGTTGTTTCATGCATCAAAAGCTATCAAACACATCAAATTTATTTCAGAGGAAAATATATTCTAAAATGTCGGTGTGTTATATTCTACCCACTTATAAGAATTTATCCCAAGAAAGTCCATTACTCTGAAGAAAAAAATGTGGATAATTCTCCTCATAACATCCTTGGTTTCTTATATAATTTCCTAAAATTTAGTATTTTTCTAATAAAATTTTACTAGGTGAGTGGTCTTGTTCAACATCAATTTTTATATTCAATGTAGAATCTCCATATGTTGTTCCTCATAGGAAAGATCATTCTCTACCCATATAAACTCTGAGTTTAGTATGTGTGAAGGATCAGGTATGTAATTTCTTAAAATAAATATATGTAACACATAATGTACTTAAGATAGGTTTGGTGGAAGAACCAAGTGATAGGATTCCATCCTGATATGATCAAGAATCTCATAGGGATAAACATATTAAGGGCTCAACTTCCCCTTATTTACAAATCTCATAATTTTTTTCCAAGATGATATTTGTTGGAATACCGTATCACCATCTTCGAACTCTAGATCTCATCGATGATTATTAGAATAATTTTTATATCAACTTTGAGATTATATGATGTTATGCTGAATGAATCTAACCTTCTCTTCTATTTCTCTATCTATATTAGGTCCCAACTTCATCAAGACATGTTAGAGTTCTACACTCTTTTTAATATAGATATTCATAAGGATTCAACTGAATACTCAAGTGAAAGCTATTTTTGTAAGAAAATTTGACTTTAGGAAGTTATTTATCTCAAAAACCTTTAAAATCCATTGAGAAATATCTCAATATATATTATATGGTTTTAATTATCTTCTTATGTTGACCATTTGTTTGATGATTATATGAAATTCTAAAGTTCAACTCCATAGTTAATTCTTACTGAATACTTCTCTATATCTTTTAGGTAAACCATATATCTCAATCAGATATAATTGGGAATGATCCTTTATAATATCTTACAACTTATTTAATGTATATCCTGGTAAATTATTCAAGTGAGAAATTTTATCTATCAACAATGAAATAAGATGACCTTATAAGGTGATTAAATACAACCAAAATAGTGCTATGACCTTTAGATATCTTGGGGAGTCCTGTGAAGAAATTCATGGCGTTTTTTCCCATTTCTATACATGTATGGGTAATGGTTTCATCATCCCCTTAGACTTATAATATCTATCCTTAACGTTTTAACATACTCAACATCAAGATACATAATCCAAAATATCTCTTTCTATGTTTTCCCACTATAATTTTTTTTGAGATCTCTATACATATTTATACTTCCAGAATGAATGGATAATAATGCATTATGTGCTTCATCCAACAACCCCTTCTTCATTTCTAGTATTTAAAGGGCATATATTCAGCTCTTGAATCTTATCATTACATCATGGTCAATGTAAAACACTAAAACATTCCTTAACTTCTTTTATAGTTCCACATCTTCCTTATACACCTCTTTAATATTCACATGGATATATTGTTGAACATTTATTTGATAATGATAGGATTTCTATGATTTTCCTATGATTTCAAGGTTTATCCTTTGTAAATACATAAACATTGGATATTTTTCAATCCTTATCATGGAAAAGATAGCAGAATCTTTCTAACTCAGAGAATCCAACACCTTGATGGCTTCCGAGGGAAGTAATTTATTGAGAAGTCATAATATTTAATCAATTATAACCATATCCCATGGAATATATTCAACTCTTTATATGTGAATATACAATTTATAATTTTATTATCAGTATATATATCACATCTTTCATCATAGAGATAATTCCTCCATATTTTCAAAGAAAAAATTACCTCTACCATCTCCCAACCACAAGTAACGTAATTTTTCCACTAAACCTTAAATTATATTGATGAATACACTAATACCATGTAATTATACATGAGAAAATATTTCAATCCCTTCCTTTATAAATAAATTTATATCATAACCCCATTTATACTATAGAGTAATGTGAGAACTAATGCACTGATCAACCTTCTCATCATATCCTTGAAATTTTCTTCACATTTATCTGTCCAAAAGAACTTGGATCCATTTTATGTAAACTTGGTTATTGTATTTTATAGCTATGAGAAATTTATAATAAACAATTAGTCGTATCAAAAAATATAAGAAAACTATGTATGGTTCAATAAATTCTGTCATTGAAGGATCCACTGATATTCCCTCACTTGTAATTACATGACTCAAGAATTTTAATTTTTATATCCAAAATTCACACTTTTAAAATTTTTCATACAACCTATCATTTATGAAGGTCTATAACAGAATCCTCAAATTATCTTCATGTTCTTCCTTTATCTTAAAATATATAATAATATCATCTACAAATAATACCAAAAAAATCAAGATAATATATAAAGACTATATTTATTAGATCAATGAAGATACTAATGGAACTGTTAAGTCAAAATTAAATCACTATAAATTCATAGTGTCCATACCTTGAACAAAAGTTTTTCTTAGGTATATCCTCAATTTTTACCCTTAATTGATGATATATAGATCAAATATTAATCTTGGAAAATTATTTAGGTCCAAATAGTTGATTAAACAAGTCATAAATATATGGTATAGGATACCTATTCTTAATCATGATTTTGTTATGTTCTAGATAATCAATACAAAGTTTCATTGACCCATATTTCTTCTTAAAAAAAGAACAAGTGAGCCCCATGGTGATGAACTAGGGAATATGAGTCCCTTTTCTAGATTCTCCAAAGTTTCTTTTTTAGTTAAAATAACTCAATTTGGGATATTCTATAAGAGGTATTTAAAATTGGTGTAGGACCAGGTATGAATTAGATTGAAAACTCAACTTCACAATTCAGGGGAAGACAAATAAGATATTTAGTAAATACATCCACATATTCCTATAAAATAGGAATATATTATAGGTTGAGTTTCTCCCCATCCATTTGAGACAAATTTCCCTAAAGAATTGGTAGTAAGAATCATATAATGAAAGTAATTTCCATTGGAAGTTCATGTTCATCCTCACACCGATATAAGATAATAGGTTTATTTGTATTATGAAATATGAATTTCCTTCCCCAAAAATTGATACAGGATTTAGAGAGAGAGAGAAAATACATTCCCAAAATGACATGATATCTGAATATAGGGAAAATAAAAATATTTATAGGAATCACATTTACAAAAAATTATATTATAAAAGATCTTTATATTTGAGATACAATCATTATATATTTAAAATTTTTCACTGATAGTTCAATATCTAATCATTAAGGCGGTGATATGATACCCTTATTTATGAAATTCATGGTTTCTATATATGTTTTACATGTTATTTTACTATTAGGATTTCTAACCCAAATATATTTAAGTCCCTCATAATGGTTCATAAAGATATTATTAATTTACCAATGTATATCCCATGGGAGTTTCAAACTAAGTGTGTAGTTTGGCCTCTTTGTCATAAACCATGTGAATATTAAGTCAATACCCATCCAATATTTTTTTGGGCTGTTACCCCTAGGTGAATTTAAACCAGAGCCTATATCTTCTTGTTTGTATAAAGATAGATATGTCATTACTATAAATCCACACACTTTATACTTTTACTAAAAATTAAGGATATATCCTATATTTAGTCTTATTTATAGGGTTCTCACTAAGGTCTATTAATATTAATATCTAAAAATAACTAAACTAATCCATAAAAATAATTAAAAATTTCCTTAATAATATATTATGGCACCTAGGAATCACTTACATAAATATTACATCATTTTAGATGAATATTCAATACATCTCACAATAATATGCACCCCATAACCAAAAAGTTTTAGTGTCTTTAGAAACTAGATACATAATCAACTTATATATGATTAAGGTTAAATATTTCTCAAAACATTTCGTCTCATTTGGTCCCCTAATAAACTTATCATACCTAATATCATTATTCATAACATGAGGAAATGGATACATAAGAAAAGGTGAGCTTAGATTATTAGTAAGGGTAATTATGGGATATATAAATTGATGACCATAAGTGATCATAAGATAAGCATAAGGGTATGAGAGAATATTCAAGGTACATGAGACTAAAATTTGAAAATCATACCCAATAAGCCATTGTTTAAAAATCCCAAGTCATGGAATATATATTTTTCATACCAAAATACATTATCTATAAGAGTACATAGTCATCAATAATTAATCATGAGATATGAGAGAATATCATAAGAATAAGATGTGATTTTTTGGCATAAAAGTGTGGTCTAAACATAATTATATAAATCATATTTCAAGGATACCCATAAAGAAATTCATCATGAATTAGTCTTGGGATAACCACGATTATACCTTCTTGGGATTGGTCTAACCACTCATGTACCCTTTAAGGATTTGGCTAACCACTCATATACCCTCTTGGTCTTGGGATAACCACTCATTTACCCTTTGAGATCATGAGATATAAAACATTAATCAATGAATTAGAGGGATATAATAGAACCACCCATCACATAATGATAAACCATATATATTTATTCCATAAGATCATAAAAATATTTATCATTTGAACATACCTCAATTAACCTAGGGAAAAGAAATAGGTTTTATGGAAACATCATTAAAAAATAATCATCATAAAATATTCAGAGAAATGATATGGATGGTATCATAAAATCATATCCCTAGGGAATCATAAAAATATTTCAAGGACATTAACATTTATGAAAACTAATTTTATAAAATCATTAGAAAAATACTTTGAAAAACAAGAGAAAACATCATTTCTTATGGTTTTTTTAAAAAAACTAAAAAATTAATAGAAAAAAAGTGAATATGATTGTTTTTATTAAACCAAAAAACTATTAAAGTAATATTCATGATGAATAAATGACATGACTAAGGTAAAATACTTTCATGTTGTAAATATTTTAAAAACACTCTTTTCACAATTTTGTAAATAAAGTAAAAAACAATTTGTTTGAAAAACGACAAGAAGTATCCTTTAAAAGGTTTATAAATAAAGTAAGAAATAGTATAAAAAACCTTTATAAACTAGTTAAAAATAGATAATAAATTATATAAAATCGTTTTTGTAGAACATGGATATGGAAGAGAAATATTCCCTACCAAAAAATAGAAATAAGTTTGACTTTTATTAAACACATTCTATTAAATTTTTTTGAGAACAAAAGAGGAGAAACATGGAAGGAATAATTTAAAACACATAAATAAATAAAGGATAAGAAAATAGTTTAGTTTTAATATATAAATTATATGAAATTCCCTATAATGGAAATTTAAACATAAACAATGCTGGTAAAAGTGTGATTGTATCATAAACCCTTACTTTAAGTCATGACTTTCTTCATAAACACTCTAACATCCTATATAAAAAATTGTATTTATTATATATCTATACAATAACCATATTAATACTTATCTTACTATATATCATTTCCTTATAATTTCTCATTACACATTTATTTATAATTATTTTTTGAAATCAATATTTGGGTGTGCACTACTCTGTTTTCCATGCATGTTTTGGTTTTATGGTTCTGATCCTTACAAATTAATCATGGTTCCAAGATATTAATAATATATTAACTATAATATTTATTTATTATATAAACTTTTATAACTACCCATGTAATGTGGTGATGAAAAATAAATTACCTAACTTTGTGGAGGCGGTAGTTCACACGTATACAAAGGTGGCCCTTTCATTTTTCAATGAATGAAGATAAATAAAGGTAAATAATAATTTATATTTAAAGAAAAATAAATATTTTATAAATATAATATATATATTCATTAAATAAATATATATAACCATACATGATAGACAAAGATGAAAAATGTATTACATCGCTTCATGAAGGAATCAACCTCCATGTATGCATAAAAAACTTTTTCATTTTCAATTAGATAAAAGGGTGGTAGATAATGATTGTTACAATAACATAATTTTTATTATTATTATAATGAAACTAATTAATTTTTTTTGAGATGGTTATAGAATATTTTGAGGATGTGTAAGAAGAAATAAACTTAAAAGAACCTGTTTAAGACTTTTACCGCTTCATTTGACATCCCCATTTGGATTAGAACTTAGGCCTTCATAGTTTGGTATTTTATTAAGAAAATACTTCTAGGATATGGGGATAATATATGTGAAGTTTTTTGAGTATATTTTGGCTGAGATAAGGTGCTAAAAGTGTGTGGATAAGTGATGAGAGGTGGTGCCCTTTTATAAGTGATAGGGGTGGCAATCTTGTAATTATTGAGACCTTTTAAATATAATAAATTCTGTTTTTCAGGAAATTGGATCCAATTTATAAAATTTCTAAGATAGGATATGTTAATGTCGAAATTTACTAAACCCATAATACTTGTACATGTTTTAGTGATAATTGTGGCATTCTCTCTTAGGTTGGTACCCCTTTTAACCATTTTATCCCTTACCATGGTGACAAAATTTTACCATGGTAACTTATTTCTATTAAAAAAATTAAATTTAACTTATTAGATAATAAATATTATGATTATTATGAATATGGAATATATTTTAAAATATTTAATTCCTAAATGTGCTAGAAATTAATTCTAATATTAATGCACAAAATGTGTAAAAACCATTTTTAGAAAGAAATGCATCATTAAGCATAAAAATGATTTTATTATCATTTATTTAATATTAAAAACCATTATATAAATGTTAATTTATATAATTGAATACATTATCTAAATATTTAATTAAAAACATTCATAAATAGTGATTAATTTAATTTATTAGTATAAAAATACATTCCACTTATAAAAAAATAGATTTCAGAAAAATATTTCTTTTTACCATCAAATGAATTTATATTCATTTATAAAAATTTAATAATTAAATTATGAATTATCATTAATTTTTATAAATATATAAATAATAACTTTATATAAGTTTAATACTTTAAATAAGAGAAACTTACTTCTAAATAAAACGTATATAATAAAATAATGTTTGTAAAAAACAGATCCATTTAACCAAGAATTATTAAAATAGTATTCTTTATCATTAATCAACCATTTCATTGAAGACCTTAATTGGTTTTATTAATTATTAATTCAATTTTATAAATAAATTATATTGATATTATTCCTCAAAATTATAAAATTCAATAAAAAAAGGCACAATTCAACAAAAAAATTCAAAATACTTTATTAAGAATTAATGTTATTTCCTTAAGTGAATTTTTATATTTATAAAAATTCATTTATTTTATAAATTCAATTTAGCTATAAAATAATTTATTTCATTTTATATTTTAATAAATAATTATTCACTTAAGTTTGTTGTTTCATGTATCTCAATTTATTAAACACATGAAATTTATTTAAGAGGAAAATATATTCTAAAATATTGGGATGTTACAATAAGTCCCAAAAAATTCCCCCAAAATTTCCTCATCTCGTCATGTCATTATATAAAAAAAATCATCCAAAAGAAAATGCGTTTATTCAAAATTTTCAATGGTAAAATTATATAAACCATGCATATCTACACGTCTCATTCATAATTTCATTTTTAATCATTATAGTTTGAAAATAAACACTTCCATATGTTCCCCAAGCTTCAAATCCATCCTAGGGTAACTATTACCATCTCAATAAACTAACATAATCATACCACCCAAGCATGCATATCAGTCGAATATTTATTTTCTATACAACCTACTCTCGAACATTCACACTGGTAGTCCACCATGGCACTAAACCCACACCCATGTTAAAATCCACCCAATATTGGGTTAATAAGTCGTGAAGGTTTATCACATATTTCTAAATTATCTCTAGAAAAAGATACTTAATTTTCATTAGTAATGTCATGAGAAGATATAAAATTAATTGGTACCATTTGTAAACTAGAATATGGGACAACTTCAACCTTTTATTTGAGATTTATCTGGTCCATATTTTTTTACTAATATTTAAGGCATCTTCCATAAAAGTCACAATATCCCTCTTTATACTCAGACACACAACTAGAAATTTCTAACTATATGCATTACTATGTATGACGGTGTGAACCACCCCCAAATAAATAGTGAAATAACCTATACACCTACTATTTTATTGAGGGAAAAAGACCCAAATGGTTATTAAAATACTTTACAAAGTCTAATGTATCTATCACCAATATAAGGCCTTCCTTCCATTTGAGAATCCCTTGAAACTAAACATTTATAATTCCGGTGCTGATTATCCACTACTATATTCCAAAGGGTTAGTGCATTAGTAATAACTCCCCAAATACATAATTAGTACAAAATGTTTCTTATCACTGTAGGTGAATTATATAAAGTTAGGACCTTAAGTGAATCCAAAAAACTAATACCAATTGTATCACACTTCCTTCCTATCAACTCATCCTAACCATTTACCTCATAGTGTTAAATAAAGTCTCAAACCACATGTGATTAAAAATTTTCACACACATCACTCCTAAACTGTATTTCAATTTTACCCCAATAAGAATAATCACCATAAACAACCACTATTTTGATAATCACCATGATATTTCCCCACATCAACCACCATGAAATATAACCCTCTCTATAATTCAGCATGACTTGGGATCACCCGCCTTAGATACCAAAGTACCCATCTGTTTTTTTATTTATTGTTAATTGGAAAGGTTGTTATGATGATGAAAAAGTTGTTAGTATGTGTTGAAGATAATAAATTATATGTCATTATTTATAAATCATCCAAGTAATTTTATAAGATGTGTAATGTGAAACCATGATTAATGGATATGATTTGAGATGAATGTATGCCACCATTTGTGTTATTTAAAAAATATTGTGCCCATAATTAGTTATTTTGAAAAGTATTTTGGCTTTTGTTTTCCTAAAAAATTAGTATTGGGATAGCTACAAGACCTAGGTGAAACCACTACATTGATGGGGGTGAGGGTCAACCATATTCAACCTATTTATCAAATTTGTGGAATTGATCTCTCACATATACAGGTAAGTGCACACATGGAATGCATATAGTACATACAAGGTGAACATATAAGAATTCATGGGTGATAGTGGGTCAGTACAGGGAGGCATGAACCATGGAGGAAAGTGAGTGTGAGTGTTCCAGGAGCCAACCCTAGTGTCATGGTTGAGTGGCTGATGAGGGGTTGAGTAATATTAAGCAGAGCCAACATAATTGGAACTGTGATTTGGAAGAAGACTCCAATGTGACATATTAAATAATTGTTACTGCATTTAAATAACACACATAAAATGTGAGATAACCTATCATAAGGGATCCATCACCATAGAAAAATCCACATCATCATCTTTAAGATATTCCATGCGAGAGTTTTCCCAAGCACAAAGTATCTAACCTACTTCACATAAAAAACACAAGCCACCTCATGTGTTGTGATAAAGAAACCAAATGTACATATCTAAAGATATATTATGAAGGATATTCAACCTTCAATAAGTATAAAGAAGTGTGACTACATGATGTGTATAGCCACAATCGATGTATCAATTGTATAAAGAACTAACACCAATTGTATAAAGAAATTAAATCCCCTACATGGGATAAGATACCTCAAGAGGAACTACCAGGTGACCATGATCATGAAACAACTACTTAAATAGTAACAAACCAATTATGAGATTCATAAGATAAGACAAATGACCATATGTGTTGGAAGGAATCGACCATGCATACATCCTAGACACCATGAGTTATGTAAGTTACCATGAGTGTTTTTCATGGACATTGAAAAATATAGTATCTAAAGAAAAGTATTAATGCATGAAGTGAGAGATTATGTTTGATAAATAAGATTCCAAAAAATGTGAAATAAATACATTCATTGAGTTTCACTTTCAAGCATGATAATTAAGTGGTTATAGGTATTCTATATCACATAATTTTTCATCAATCTCAAACCAGTTGAAGCAACACAAGGATTTCATGAATGAGATATCATGATAAATCATCCATGCATGAATTAGGAGGTCATCTGAGTATAAAAAACATATGTGTTGTATTCTAATGAAGAAACCATAGAATTTGATAAATATAATAGATGTGTGATATTAACCAGTTCCATGATATATACATTCATACTTTCTATGCATGAGTATTAAGGAGAAATTATTGCACATAGTTCTCATCTGAGAAAAGCTCGATGTATGCATGCCATGAATAATTCAAAAAAATCGCATGAATGAATGGATACATGAATTTTGATAACTTCATAAGATAAAAAGAATATACTTCTTTGGGTATTTAAATTGGGATAAATTAAGATACAATGCTCACATGATTCTATTGATTTATTCCTCACATGAATAAGGATAAGAATATCCAATCCTTTCAAGTATTTTAAATTAGGAGTTATAATTTGGTATCTATTGACCAAACTAAAATAAAAATAACTTCTTACAGTCATATGTACTTATTAATAAGAAATCATGGGAGACTTGATCTTAATCTTATAGGATTTTAAATTTAAATATTATAACTATATTATTATAGTTTTTAATGTTTTGGAATAACTGAAAATACAAGAGAAATATAATTTTACATTGGATGAGATGAAGATTGTGTTTTATACTTGAGAATATTTTTTGAGATAACTCATGAAACACTTTATAAGAATTATGAGAGCTGATAAAACATCTATATCTTGGAGAGAGAATAAATAGTAGAACCAATATTACTCAATATCCAATGAAGAGTTTCGAGACCAACATTTCTGTTGATGTTCTTGAATACTATACATGAGAAGAATTTTTGATCCATCGTACTTATATAGGAAGATCAAATTAAAATTGGTGTATATGAAACCAATAGCTTATTGAGGTCTTTTTATCACATGATAAAAAATAAAGGAGGTTGTAACTGGGGTGTTTAACCATTTGTTTGAGAATTGTAGTTGGGTTAAAAACTAACTATAAATGCTGTTGGATTGGGGTGTATAACCAGTTCCTATTTTATCTACATGAAGATTTAGTGGAGAATCTATGTTATGGTATATAAACAACATGGATACGAGTTGGATTTTTGATGAACTTTATATATATTGTGTATCATATTTTATCTTGTTATTACAACATATGATGTGATACTTAGAAATAATATTGAGTGGATCGATAACAATAATAGGTTTAAGAGGTTGAATTTAAAAATGAAATAATTATCAAAATAATACCATTTATTTAACCCCCTTTCCGTAGTTAAATTGACCTTGGGATTATGAAGTTGTATCAGAGAAAAATTTACCTCTAAATATTTGTGAAGAATTTTGAGTAATCTAAAATATTTACCTAGTCAAAAACTAAGGTGTTCCCACATTCAATGGGAATAATTATCACAGTAAGAGGAATAAAATTTTACCCTATCTCTTATCACTTTTCATGTAGGTCAGAGATGCAACTAAATTTGTGTTTCCACCCATTAATGAATGTTCTTATATGAATCAGGATGATAATAGAAACATGGATTTATAAGGTAAGGATCAAAATCCCATCTTAATTTCTATATGAGAAAAGGTATATATAATGGTCATGGGTCTTCAAACTACACATGAAATCTGAGAAAAATTAAATATAAGTTATAAAGGTAACATAAATGTCAAATATTCCAAGATAAAAGTCCATAGGAGTCAATTCAAATATATAAAGATAGTTGATGATAAAATTTTCAATTGCTACTTTACAAGGGTTAATGATATTATGAGAAACATCCTAGGTTTTGGTGAGAATATTGAATATTCTATTATTTTTAAAAAATTAATGAGTAATTTTATTGATTGATTTGATTAAAAAATATCATCCCTAGAATAAAGAGAGTATTTGACACTAGGTGTGTTAAATGAAATACACATAACTTATCATATGAGAAAAATTACAGCTTTCAAGAAGAAATCAAAAGATGATATGTCCTTGGAAGTAATGAGAAAAGGAAAAGGTAATGAAGAAGTGATTGTTAAAATAAGAAATTTAGATAATGTGGATGATTAGTGGATTAATTAAACAATTTTCTTTATATAAATAGGGTTAAAAATAGGAAATTTGAATAAAAAAGAAAAAAATTACTAAAATACTATAATCATGAAGGCATTGTGAGTCTTTCTTACCATTATACAAATAAAAATTCTACCGATTTTGAATCTGATGAGAAAGGTGATTTATTTTTAAAAAAACTGGGATAATAATAAAACGAAGCATTCTAGAAGTAAAAAATGCAATTTGATAAAAAAACATGATAAACCCAATTCATATAAACTAGATCTTTGTATTATATGCTAAATTTCTTTGATAAAGTTGAAAAATATTTTCAATCATCAATTAGTGGTGATGATAGAGAAGAAGATTTTGAATTGGAATGGTAAATGAATCTTTAGTTGGAATCATGTATTGAGGGTTTTATAAAGCTCAAGAAAGAAAATAAAAAAATGATAAAGTATAAAATTAGGCTATTGAAGAAAAGGAAGATAAAATCAAGGAGGAATTGGCCTATGTTTATAAGATCACAACTTACAAGATGACAATGGTTGAGAAAGAAAAGATATTGTGCAAATTTAATGAAAATTGGACTTAGAAGGAATAATAGATATTCGAGACATAAGCCATACGTTTCACAGTTCAAAATGAGTTTAACAAGGCTAGATAAGACTTAAATAAATCAATAGAAGTTAATAGTTAATCTTCTCAAGTTGGTGAGACGAATTTTTATAAAAGTATCATAATTTTTTTCCCATTTAATTTCAATATAGTTATGTTATAACTGATTGTGTAGGTCTCAAAAAAACCTATACAATGTTATACATGGAAGGATGTTGATGAACACTATTCCCCATCAAAGGAATAAAGGAGGTCCAGAAGGGAACTTTCCCCTTGAAGAGATAAAGTTTTAATAGTCATTATAAAACTATACTTCAAGTTCACCTCTGAGTTCTATAGTATAGCAGATCCTAGAGTTTTCTCTAATGATACTGCCTCTATAGAGTTTTTTACTTTCATGATTTTTATTAATTATTTTATATTTTTTTATATTTTAGGGGAATTTATATGACTTTAAAAAAACTATTCTATTTTTTTAGGCTAACTATGTTGAAACTATATCAAAGAGAAGTAAATTTTGTAAAATGGAAGAATAGTGTGTGAGCAGTAAAATTAACAGAATGAAGAATCACCATCCATAACTATAAAATATCATAGATCAATATCTCTTTTTTGTTTTAAAATAATTTAAAAATTATAACTATTTTAATAATCATTTTAAGATCTCTAGCCAAGCACGACATCAAGTTTTTTAAATTGAGGTCAATGACCAAGATCTCAGTTGTAAACCTCCTTTTGGTAAGAGTCGATAAATACAGTCAATGATTACCGAGCATAACAAAATTTTTATCTACCTCTATGATCACAATCCTAAATTGGGGATTAGTAAACTTTATAAAATAGGATCAGCTTCAAAATCCTACCCAACCTAAACTAAAAAGATGTATAAGATATTGACACACTCCAATAAGTGATTTTTCCTTATCATAATGGAAGAAAAATATTGACTAATTTACAAAAGTATTGAACATTAAACAATAATAAAATTTCAATTTTCAATAATATAGAGAGAATTGAAATTATGAAATTGACTAGCTAAAAACTCATAAATAAATCACTATTTGAATATAATAGTTATGGACACTATAAATTTATCCAGACATCATCCTGGTGAAGGATTAAACTTTAATCTTCATCATTATCAAAATGATCAGCAATAGATCCCCTTAGAGCCCTCTAAAAGATCTTATGGTTCTACTCTTCATGCTCTGTTCTAGATGCCTCCCTTATTTAGGATTATAGATCCCCCATTTTCCTATATTAAAGCCCTTTTTCTATTGAAAAATAAATTTAAAGAATAAAAATCTCCAATAGTCACCATCTCACAACCTGATTTCTTAGGTGGAATTCTTTGGTTTGTCCTTCAACTTTGTTTCTATAATGATTACATGATAACAATTTTCCACTTCAAACTAATATACCAGATTCATCTTCCATTGATTTTAGTAAAACATAATACAAATCTAGTTATAATATCAGATTGATTGTATCTTTATCAGAATCCACAAAAAAATTAAGAATATTTTTCCAAGAAACCTTAATCCCACTACCTCTGTTCCAACTACGTCTCCACATTTCTCGATCCCAAACCTGACCAGTTCCCAGTGCACCATCAACATCCAAATTCAAGGGTTTCCAATCATAAAACTTCATCATCATCAATATCCTAAAATGTTCCCACATCAAGTTCAAGAGAAAACATAGGTAGAAAAGTCCTCTTTCTCAATATCCTATTAAATACTTATATGGAGTCAGGTATCACCACAAATATATTTTTTGAATTTTCTAAAAGCCACTTGTTGGGTTAGTGGTAACCGCACAAGAACCAAATACATACCAATTTCAACGTTACAGGTTCACAATTAAAAAATAAAACTAAACAAGATTCAGAAATTCAAAACAAAATAAATGAAAGCACTCCTCGATTCCCACCAAATCAGCTCCTCGATGGCTGCGAGATCACCACGTGGATCAAGGTCTGCCTGAACGGTCACACTGTAATCCTAAGTGTCTACGCCATCATTTTTTCACCATCTACATTGTCCAATCACCATCGTAATCATCTCTGTGGTCGTACTCTCCAAGAGTTGTCGACACCAACAATGACGGTCGCCAGACAGAGAAACCACCGTTCAAAATCAGTACCTCAAAGCAGAAACACCAGAAAATCTACGGAGGATCCGTTGGAAGAGGATCCCATAAACCAAACACGTCACACCATCGTAAGACACCCTTTTCACTACCAAAAAATACCATCATCACTGTCGATTGAACACCAACGTTGCCGCCGTAATAACACCATGCCAGACACACCTCCCGGACACATGACGCAACTCCGGACGACGAGTAGAAGCAACCACACATCAAACTTCAGAAAGAAAGAAAAACATAATCGGGGATGAAAATGAAAGGAACCAGGAAGAGGGAAAACCGGGGAAGAAACTCTGAAGGAGACCGGGGATAAAACCCTAAAGGGGATCCCCAGAGCAGTGATGGAACGCGAGGTCCGATCATGGTTAGACTTCTAGGGGTAAAGGGAAAAGGGGATGGAACCCAAACGGAAGCCAAAACCGAGAAGGGGAACCCGGAATTATACCCTAAGAAATAGAGCAGGGGGATGAAACCCTAGGAGGAAGGATAAATACAACGTCGGTGGATCAAACACTAGGAACCACCAAATGAATAATCTTGCGAAGGACCGCTCCTACCGCCACAGTCCCAAACCCTTCTAAGAACCAACAAATCTGACCATATGGAGTCGAGTGTATCGAAACAGACTGGTAGAGTAGGGGAGGGAGGGGATAAAGTGAGACAGCTCACAGGTACATGACTATAACAATAATAATTTTATATAGTGTAAGGTTCATCTTTCAAACATGGGGATCAACTTCACCAACCCAAGTTTAACCAATTTGGGGTTTATCCTACTAAAGTTGGATTCCAAAACCTAATATTAGATTCAAATGTGGGGTTCATCCTATAAATTTTAGGTTCCTGAACCTAACTTTAGATTCAAACATAGGGTTCAAATTAAATTAAATATTTCCACTAGGAATGATGACCTATCCCCTTTGTCAAATTTCCAATAATGAAATAACCAAATATACCATTTTTATAAATACTGCACACATATCTACCATGCTTGGAAAAATCATATATTAAATAAATTAACCTTTTGAATAAAATTTAATAAATATATTTAAAGGAAAAAATAATTAAATATTTAATTCATAGAACTAAAATATAATAAAAATCAAATTCAAATCATTAACAAAAAATAAACATAATCTAAAAAATTTACATTAATTTAGAAACTCTTCTATAAAATAACCAAAAACAATAATTAACCATTTAATGACTAATTTCAGCATCTAAAACATTGAAAATTTAATGGGAATGATGTGAAAAATTTCATCAAAGAATTTTCACATCAAATTACCCTATACTATGATTTTTTCTTATCCTCAAGAAAATAATAAGTGAAATTAATTTGAAGAAAATGAATCTTAAGAATAGAAAATTAAAATTCCACTAAGTTTTGATTTTCATTAAAAATTTCCTCCATGATCTCTCTCAAGAAGAAAAATGTGAATTCCCTCTCAAAATTAATGCCCCTACGGTGAAATTGGAAACTTTTTTACAAACAATATTATAAATTTAACATTCTAAAGTGAATTTAAAAAGCATCAATTTGTATCCAATAGGAAATACAAACTTCTATTTAATTATAAAATAATATACTCATATAATTTAAGAAACCATGATATTTAGATAGTTAATTAGATGAGTAAAAATTAATAATTATCAAGGTAATGGAATGAATAAGGAAAATTGGTTCAACATGATTATAATTTTCATTTCATAATCCATTTGGATTAATATATTATGATTAAAATTAAAATTAAAAAGTTCAAAGACAATAATAATTTTATAACATTCTCCCAAATTTTTTACCAGAAGTAATTTTTTAAGAGGGAAATAATTATTTACAAAATTAAATTCATAATGAAATAAATATTAATTTCCTAAAATTATTATCAGAACATTTAATTTTAATAAAAATCACCACCCACAAAAAATTCCTTAGTGATTCCTAAAAACGCATAATTTGAAAAATTTGAAGAGGTTTTTGATGGGTTCAAATTTAACCATAGTTAAGCACGTAAAAGACCCCTCTCCAAAACTTAAATTTCTAAATTTTTCCCAATGATTAAATCAAGGTGGAAATAAATACTTAAAAAAAAATTATTTTCATACAAATTTTTTATCTCCAAATTTCAAAATCATTCTTAAGGGTCACCAGAAATTCAAAAATAATTTACCACAAAATATAGTGTTTAAAAAAAAGATATTAAAGCTACATTTTTTTCTCAATTAGAAATCAAACATATTTTAAAATTAGATCATTTTAGGTAGAAATATGAGTGGGTTTTTCATAGAAAATATAATTTTAAATATAATGGAATTATAGTGATTTAACAGAAAAATAGATTTTATTAAATAGATTATAAAGGATCAGAATTAGAACCGATAACTACCCTAATAGAAAAGATTTATTTTCCATTTAATATACTCAAATACACGACTTATTTCCTTTGAAATAAGTCTTTTTGGTTGGTTTGCTTCAAGATTCCTAAAATGAAAATAAATTAACATTAAAATTTTGAAATAAATTCAAGTAAAATATAAAAAGAGTTTAAAAATTAAGTGGGTTGATCCGATTGTCTTTATTATATATATTCTCTTGAACCTATCATATTATAAATGTTCTTATCCACTCAGTCTCCAACACCTAAGCAGTTTATTTGTGTATTCTTCATGGAAAACAATTTGAAAAATATATTTCTAAAATTTGTACCACTTTATTCATTGATAAAAAAAAATAAACAAAAATTCAAACACTATAAGTGATTATTTTCTCTCTTCATACTTATTATGTACATTAACAAGAGAAAAGAGAGATACAGCCTGGAAAAATTTATTAGTACTCAAATTTTAATAGAAGGAACAACTCCCCAAAAGGTTCTTTAATCTAATATCTAAATAGATTAAGTCAATTAATATTGAAAATTAAATGATCTTACTTTCCTAGATATCTAATCTATACAACACCAAAAGGGAAAACATGAGTTACAATAAAAGGACCATCCCATTTAGAATGAAATTTATGTATGAAAATCTCAATCCTAATAGTATATAGCATAATTTTATCTTTAATTTGAAATTATCTATTCAAATTCAATTTTTCATGAAAATATATATTTTTTTCACTTTAAAAATCCTTGAATTTTTATAGGTATTGTTTTCAATTTATTCTAACTCATTCAAACACCACTTCCCCTATCTTCTAGCTTCAAACAGATTCAAATTACATGATTTAACATAAAAAAAAATATATTTTATAACTCCATAGATAGATTAAAATATCTACCAAATAATATTCTATAATGTGACATACCTTTAGGAGTCTTATATACTATAATATACACCCAAAAATCATCTTCAATCCTTAAACTAAAATCCTTCCAGTTTGAGTTAATTGTTCTCTCAAGAATATGTTTGATATCACTATTTGAAACTTCAACTATAACATTTATTTGAGTATGATAACTTTTATAGACTTTATGAATAACCCATTATAATTTTATCAAATCTTATAATTTTCTATTACAAAAATGTGTTCCATGGTCTATAAGAATAATCCTTGGTGTTCCAAATATAAAAAAACACATTACTCTTAAAAAATTGGGACACTACTTTGTCATCATCAGTTCTAGTTGGTATAGCTTCATCTAATTAGTCATATAGTCTAAAATATACACAATGTAAGAATATCCAAATGAATTAAGAAAAAAACTATAAAATCTATTCCCTAGACATAAAAGACATCGCAAAACAACAAAGGTTGTTGTGGCATCTCATGTATTTAAGAAATGTTTCCTTGGATTTTACAATATTTAAAAGTCCTAGAAAACTTATGAGAATGTTTCAAAATTATATACCAAACTAAACATGACACTAAAACCTTCCTAAGTGTTCTCTAGGTCCCAAATTGACCTCCACATCTCAAATAATGCTTGGGATTTAACATTGAATAAATTTTATATTTTGGGATATATACCCTAAAAATATGATCACTTACCATATACCACAAGTAAGGATCTTCTTAGAAATATTTCATTGACCCACTAATCAATTTTGTAACCTAATATTTAGGTATTCACTATGTCTAAATACCATAGACTATTATCTATAATAGAATAAAATTTATCCCTAGGAAAAAACTCTCTAATGGGGTCAAAAGAAGATATATCCTAATAGAAATCAATAGGTATGCTACTCTATTGGTCAGTGAAAATGTACTCAATTCCTTTATAATCTTGTATCTCTATGTTAAATACCTAGAACAACATGATTCATCTTAAACAAAATTGATTTTAACTCTTGTTTCTTCATGAGATATCAAATAACATAATCTCAGTGCCCACCAAAAATTTATATCCCAATAAATAATACCTAAACTTATCAATAGAGAACATAATATCCAATAATTAATTCTTTGTTATGAAGTAATTGGATTGGGAAACATCTAGAGTTATAGAATCATAAGTAATGAAATGTGATTTCCTTTCTACTATCTTCCAAATAATAACCCCTAAATATAATTATGAAGCACCAATAATCAACTCAAAAGCTAAGTATCAATTAGATGGTTGAATTATTGGTGGGGACACTAGATTCTTTTTATGTTCATTAAAGGATTATTTATACTTTATATCAAATAAAAAAGGAACATATTCATATAAAATACTTGTAAAAGGTAAAACAATTTGATTAAAATATTTTATGAACCTCCTATAGAATCCAAAATGTTCAAGAAAAATCAAATATCTTTTATAGTATTTTGAAATGGTAGTGAAGAGATAATTTCCACTTTGGTCTTTTCAACTATAATTTCATTTATAACACTTAACGATGAAGAAAAAATCCACTCTCAACCATAAAATAGAATTTATCAATGTTCAAAACAAGGTTATTTTCAATGCACACTCTAAGAACAAACCCCAAAATTCTCAAACAACTCTCAATAGATAGACCATAAACTATAAAATCTTCTATAAACACCAATATAAATTCAAAAAGAAACTCAAAAAAATTCTAATAAGACATCTTCGGAAGGCGTATGGGGAATTACATAGTCCAAAAGGAATCCTCTTATAATCAAAATTACCAAAAGTATATGTAAAAGTTATTTTATCTTTGTAATTTTGGGAATTTTTTATTTGGAAGTATCATAAAAAACTAACTAAGAAGCATTAATGGGATTAAAAAACTAAAATTTCTATGATTTGACCATGAAAAGGCAAGGGATGGCGGTCCTTCTAAGTCACTAAGTCCATCCACCTATGATCAATGCATACCCTCCACTAACTAGGAAACCTAGAAGAAACTAATTATACGAATTAATTTTTGAAAAATTTGAACCCTATTTTTTTGGAACAATTTGGAATTGACTTACCCATTGGATATCAGAAATTGGGTAAATTACACCAGAAACCAACAAGTTAGTCACCTTATTTTTAACCACATCAGGAAGGGCAGGATTTAGACACCTCTGTAATTTTCTAACACATATTGTGTCACGACCCGTCCTTGGGGCCCGTGCTGTGACTACCCTAAGCCCACCTTCCATAGGCCAGGGGCTGGCGACTAGAACCAAAGGCGTAAATCCCAATAAAAAGGGAAGGCATTGCCTTTATAAAGTAAAAAAATACCACAGAGTACGCAAGATGAGTAAAGACTAAGTAAACTGAGTACAAAAGTAAGTGCTGGAAAGTAAATGGGATATAATACAAACCCAACTAAAAGTACAGTACAACTGAAAATAAAGTACAACAAATGAAAGACAAAGAAGCAACCACCAGGACGTCCTCTAGGAAATCCCACCTGAAGGGTGGGTACAGATAGTCTCCTATACTCCTCGGCTCTAACCGTCCGCTCCGTGTATGTCCCGTCCAGTGATCGACCTCCAGGTACCGTCCGGCTCCACGAGCTCCCACCTCGTTCAGCGCTGTCCGTCGTCTGTATCCAACACAATGTTGTGCGGGCATATCCCATGTAGGGGTGAGTATACGATACTCAGTAGGGACCCTGAGACCCCCGAAGGTATCGCATAATCCACGAAGAATAAACCACAAAGGAAAGATACAATCACGAAGTAACAACCAACTCTATATAGGTATATTCCCATACATATACCTAAGTCATCTATTCCAGTTCTACTCCAACTCATGAGCCCAAGTTCAACCCAGTCCACACAGGATAGAAAAACAATCATATCGAAGATAGTGATTGAAAGTCAAGACTCATCTCACATAGGTATACTTCTTCTTAAGGCGATAGAGATGATCAGATGTAGCCACTGATTCATCTAAGCTGTCGGACCCACATAGGATACAAGACCAGCTAAGCTGTCGGACCCACAAAGGATACAAGACTAGCTACTCTGCTGGACCCACATAGGATACAAGTACAAAGTCAAATACTGCCAGACCCACATAGGATACAAGAACAGTAGTCGTCGCCGTTGAACCCATGGAGGATTCCAGTACGGTCGTCATCGCTGCCGAACCCATGTAGGATTTCAGTATAGTCGTCATCGTCGTCACAGTCGCAACCAGCTCTAGGGTTCCCGCACATAGCATACTCGATTCTAGGAGGGTCTGCTCCTCGAGTCAAAGGGATGGATACATCAACCGTCACGAAGACCAAGGATGATGTATCCTAATGTTCCGTCCCACGTCCTAGGGTAAAACCAAGAAAAACATGACCAAGTCATGGATAACAAGATGACCAAGCCATTTTCCAAAAAGTACACGACATGTAGATAAGCGATACACACCATGTCATCTGTCACCGTGTACTTCCCGTGTGATACGGCCCGTGTCGCAGGGCTTGTCATGTAGATAAGAAAGTACACGGCGTGTGGTATGGTTACACGCCGTGTCTTCAGTCTATAGGTACTGTCTGTGTACCTCAGCCCGTGTCGCAGGGCTGTCCGTGAAAAAAAAAGTAAAATACACGGCGTGTGGTATAGTTACATGCCGTGTCCAGACTTCAGGGGTTGGCTCCGTGTACACTGTCCATGCCTGGCCGTGTGGTGGAGTACATGCTCGTGTACTCCACCCTGTGTCTGTGTATTCCCAGAATACACACCGAGTCATACCAAAGCAACTTCTGCCATGTCAAAGGTAGTACACGCCGCGCCTCTTGGCCGTGTGGTTCTACCCGTGTCCGTGTATTCCCTAGATTACACGCCGAGCCTTGCGAAGCCGCAACTGCCTTTCTATGATGAGAATACACGCCGTGCCTCGTGGCCATGTATTTCTGTCCGTGTCCGTGTATTTTCCTCAAATACACGCCATGTCCACCGAAGTCTCCTCTGACAAACTATGGATAATACACGCCGTGTGACCGGTGTCACACGCCGTGTGTCACTTCTTCTGATGTCCGTTATTTCCACCGATGAACATTTCTACTACACGGCGTGTGCTTTGGAAGTACATGTTGTGTATTCTGGAATTTTCCAGAAACGATGCCTCTGGCCAGCACGCCTCCCGAGGCGTCTGTCCTTTGTTCCGATGATCAGTTTGCTACAAAACTCCCGTTCCTAGGTCGTCCCGATGTTCCGAGGCCGTTTCCAATGTTTTCGGGCCTTTGATCGGCTCCAAAAACTTGTCTTGATTCACTTCTCAAGAACGGTTGGAGGACACCATATAACAAGAATGGCGGAGGAATCGGACCGTGTTAGTTTGGTCTGGTTCCCTCCGCATTAGTTTGATAGCAAAAGGTTTTAGAGAGAGAGAAACATCAACATGGAAGGAAAACCAAAATCTCTAAATTCAAAACACACCCCTACCTCGAAGAAGAATTCGCGGAATCTTGCATTGCGGAAGACGGCATCGCGAGGGTGGTTTCGATGATGGCGTTGGAGAGCGTCAAATAAGAGGATGACGTCTCACACCGGCTGCAGAGAAGGGAAATATCGGCACACCGTCTCTCCTTGGTGCTCCGGCGTTCTTCACGTTCTTCAATGAGGAAGATGATGTTATTTGGAGTATAGAACTCTCCCTCTATCAACACAACGAAGCAACCAAAATAAAATAAGGGATTTGCATTATTTTATTAATTTTTCCAACCATTTAAAAATTCAAAAACCTAAACTCACTTAATTAATTAGCCTTGAAATGTCTAAATTAATGGTGAGTTTAGTTGACATGAATTAATGTGGAAAATGGGCAGCCACAACAATTAATGCATGGGAGGTTTAGGGGGGTTAGAGAATTTGATAAGGTGGGGGATCGTGTGGGCCCCACCTCACTAATATCCTACCAAGAAGAGTTATGATTAAGTGGGTCCCACCCCAACTTCCTCTCATGGATGTTAAACCACAAATTAAAGAAATAAAAATAATTTTTTAAAACAATTATATTTTTATTCCTCACATTTTTTTAACATCACCTCCTAGGAAAACGCACCTTCGGAAAAGGTGTTCCTGAGAAATTATCGGTGCTGTGATTTCATCGATGCCCTCAGATTTTGATTCTGAGCACCAGTTCAAAAGTTAGGAAAACCCGCTCGTTCGTTCATTGAACACAACCGAGCTAAACTTCGGAAAATGATTCCGGGCACACCGGGCCTCGGAATCAGGTGCCGTCAGAAACTGCGTACTTGTAAAATCCCAAAAAAATTAAGAAAAAAAAAATTTTCCTTGAAATTTACGGGCCTTTACATTACTCTCAACTCAGGTCTTTACGTCCCCGTAAAGATACATCACAAACTAAAGGAATAAATTAGGGTACTGATCACACATCTATGCCTCCCGCTCCCAAGTGCTCTCCTGGAGGTTCCCGTGCTGCCATCTGATGCACACTAGAGGTATCGACCGTCCACGTAGGACCCGCTCCTGTCGATCCTCGATCTCCACTGGGATCTCCGCAAAAGTCACCTCATCATCGATGTCTAGCTCCCCATGGTCGATGATATATGTCGGGTCATGCAGGTATCTCCTCAGATGAGATACGTGGAAGACATTGTGCACCCGGTGCAACTGAGGTGGTAGAGCTAGGCAATATGCCACCTCACCTATCCTGATGAGAACCTGGAATGGTCTGATGAAGCGTGAAGATAACTTGCCTCCCCTTCCAAATCTCCGTAATCCACGTAGAGGTGAGACTCGTAAGAAAACGTGGTCGCCATCCTCGAACTCCAGTGGTCTCCGCCTCCTGTCAGCATAAGACTTCTGTCGGCTCTGAGCTGTCCTCATCTACTCCTGGATGACCTGGACCTTTTCTGTCGTGGCCCGAACCATCTCTGGTCCCACAAGTGCTGACTCCCTAGGGTCTGTCTAGTACAGGGGTGATCTGCAAGGTTGGCCATACAATTCCTCATATGGTTCCATCCCGTTGGTGGAGTGGTAGCTATTGTTGTACGCAAACTCCACCAAAGGTAGGTGATCCTTCCAGCTACGACCAAAGTCGAGGACACATGCACGGAGCATGTCCTCGAAGAGTCTGAATGGTCCTCTCTGTCTGACTATCTGTCTGAGGGTGAAAGGCAGTGGTCAGGCGTAGCTGCTCCCCGAATTCCTCCTTCAACCCCTTCCAAAGCTGGGAAGTAAAGTGAGCATCTCGATCGGAGACGATAGATGATGGCACACCATGAAGTCGTACGATCTCCTGAACGTAGAGGCGTCCCAAGCTCTCCACCGAGCCCTGCTCTTTGATGGGTAATAAGTGATCCAACTTGGTGAGTCGGTCAACAATCACCCAAATGGAGTCGTGACCTCTGGAAGTACATGGAAGACCAGTCATGAAATCCATAGATATACCGTCCCACTTCCACTCTGGGACCTCCAAGGGCTGTACCAAGCCTGCTGGTACCTGTTGCTCCGCCTTCACCTGCTGGAAGGTGAGACATCGAGAAACAAACTTTTCCACAACCTTTTTCATACCCGGCCACCGGTGATGTCATCTGAGATCCTGATACATCTTTGCCACTCCTGGATGTACCTTCAAAGAGGAAGTGTGAAACTCTCTCAGAACCTCCTCCTGTAAAGCAGCTGGTACCATGGTATGTCCTCTGAAAAGGACGTCGTGCTCTCCTCCTACAGTGAATCCATTAGGTTCCTGTCCTGAGGATATCTGTGCACGCCGCGTCTCACCATCAACGTCCCCACGCTGTGCCTCTCTGACCCGCTGTAGTAGTGGAGGAGTGATTGTGAGTGACTGAAGGAAGGATACCCCATCTCTATCCACGAAGGATATCTACAAAGAGGCTAGCTGCTCTGTCGCCTCTCCAAGTAGCTGAATGCCCGTCCTTCTACTGAGAGCATCGACTACTACATTACCCTTTCTAGGAGTATAGACTATCTCAAAGTCATAGTCCTAGAGGAACTTGAACCATCGTCGCTGTCTCAGGTTCATGTACTTCTGCGAGAAGATGTACCTGATACTCTGGTGGTCAGAATAGACTATAAAGCGCTCTCCCATCAGATAGTGCCACCACATCTTCAAGGAAAAGACCACTGCTACTAACTCCAGGTCATAGGTAGCGTAGTTCTTCTCGTGCTGCCTCAACTATCGTGATCCATAGGCAATCATTTCCCGCTCCTGCATCAGGACACACCCGAGTCCGGTCCCTGATGCATCGTAGTAGACTACGTACCCTACTCCCTCTTTCGGTAGCCTCAATATGAGTGCGCTGGTCAATATCTATCTCAGCTCATGGAAGCTCTACTGCCATCTATCTGACCACACGAAGGGTTTCCCCTTCTTCATCAAAGTTTAAAGTGGTGCTTCCACTCTGGAGAAGTCTGGAACAAATCTCCGGTAGTACCCAGCCAGACCTAAGAAACTCCTCACCTCCGTCACGCTCCTGGGTGGCTCCCAAGCTAGCACTGCCTCGATCTTCGTAGGATCCACTGCAACTCCCACCTCAGAGATGACGTGTCCCAAGAAGTGGACCTCACGTATCCAGAACTGACACTTCGAGAGATTACCATAAAGCTGGTTCTCTCGGAGTGTGTCTAGTACAACCCATAAGTGGTAGGCCTGCTCCTCCTCAGTGGTCGAGTATATAAATATGTCGTCGATGAAGACTATGACAAATCGATCGAGGTAAGGCTAAAAGATCCTGTTCATGAGACTCATGAACACTGCTGGAGAATTGGTTACTCTGAAAGGTATAACCAAGAACTCATAGTGGCCATACCGACATCTGAAGGCCGTCTTCTGCACATCCTCATCTCGAACTCTGAGCTGATGGTAGCCTGACCTGAGGTCTATCTTCGAGAACCATCATGCTCCCTTGAGCTGATCAAAGAGGTCATCAATCCTCGGAAGTGGATACTTGTTCTTTACAGTCACCTGGTTCAGGCGATGGTAATCGACACATAGTCGTAAGCTCCCGTCCGCCTTCTTGGCGAACAAAATCGGGGAAGCCCAGGGTGAAACACTGGGTTGAATGAATCCCTTGCCGTGCAAGTCCTCCAGCTGTACCCGTAGCTCTCGAAGCTCAGTGGGAGCTATCCGATATGCTGGAGTGGATATCGGGGCTGTCCTGGGGTACAAGTCAATATAGAAGTCTACCTCTCTGTGAGAAGGTAGTCCTGGAATGTCTTAAGGAAAAACGTCTGCATACTGATCCACCACTATAGGAAAACTCAGACTCCACACATCCACTGCTCCTAGGATGAGGCTATCCAACTGATGTGTAATCGGCTGTCCTCTCCTCTCCGTGAGTCCATCCTACACTGCAAAGGCTCCCTTCTCGCCGGTGAAGGTGAACCTGCTCCCATCGGTGTGAACACACCGCACTTTGTGCCTAATACAGTCGATCTGAGCATGGACTGTAGATAACCAATACATGCCCAAGATGACATCGTAAGGCCTCGACGCCGCTATGAGAAGATCCCAGCCGAAGCTCTCGCCTCCTAGAGTAATCTCACACTGCCGGCACCAGTGCGTAATCATCGAGTCTGCTCCCCTAGGAGTCTATAGCCGTAAGGATCGAGCCAACGACTCTGTCAGAATCTCTGAGCTCCGAACAAGGGCAGTGGAAATGAAAGAATGACTTGTTCTTGTGTCTATAAGAACTTCATCAAGGGTGGAGTAGACACAGATAGTACCTCGAATCATATTTGGTGCACCGTGGTCGTAGGCCTCCACTGCCTGAAGCTGAGCCTGCCTCTGCCCGCCAGCTCCCTGTGGTCGGGGTGGACCTCCGGGTGGTAGTGGTGGTAGAGCCTCAAAGCGTCGCCCACCACCTGCTGCTCGGCCAGCTCCTCTGCCTCGTCCACCTGCTCCCTGCGGACCTCCACGGTTGAACCTCAACCTCTGCCTGGGTGGTCCCTCAACCATATTCTTCTCCTTTATATGGCGGGTCGGGTAGTCACGAGCCATGTGGCCCTGCCACATGCATAACACTGTCTGCTCCTCGTAAGACTGGCTCTACGCCATGTGCCCCGAACCTCTGAGCCAGTGTCCTGAGGTCATCCGACCTATGTTCTGGTCCGCTTGGACCCCTGTGATATCCGTTGACTACCAGCTGCAGAAGACTCAACTACATGACGCCCTGCGGTAGGTATCACTGGTGGTGTAGGATCAACAAGAAAGCTCTCTACGATAAGGGATCGCTCCAGTACTTCTGCCTGCGTTGGAATGATGAGGGAGATCATCGATGCCCTGATCTCATGCCTCAGTCCCTGCTGAAAGGTCCAGGCCTGGAAGAATGGGTCCCGTACCATGTCCATAGAATAGCGCGAGAGATCGGTAATTCTCGCCGAGTACTGGGCTACCGTCATGCTGCCCAACCGCAGCTGTAGTAGCTCCTGAATGCGCACCGCACAGAGGGTGGTTGGGACGAACTCCGAGCGAAAGAGGCTCTCGAAGTCCGACCAAAGGAGAGATGCCTCGTCGTGCACCTGAAGGATCAAGCCCCACCATCTGCCTACTACCGCATGCAGGAGACTCGCTGAAAGGATCACCATGAGGTCAGCTGGTGTCCCTACTAACCTGAAAACTCGTACAACAGCCTCTAGCCAATATTCGGCTGCCTGAGGGTCCGTCTACCCACGAAACCTGGGCGGTCTCTGATGCTGAAACTCATGTAGTGCACTAAGGTGATGTGAAATCTCAGTGGCTAGGGCTGGTGGCATTGGTGGCTCGACGGGTAGAGGTACCGTTGGTGCCTCCGCTGTAATAGGGCCCCGCACCGAGGCCTCGTCACTCGGTGGGCTGTCGTCTCGCACAAAGCTCGGAACCCTAGCTGGCTGCCATCATGTGGCCATCCTGAAAAGAGACAGGTGCGTCACGGTCAATACAGTGTACCTGGTGAGCTGACACAAAGTAATCACAAAGAAAAATTTGAAACACACACGCAATCAATGTTTTCGTGTACTGAGTCGGAAATCAGAAGTCAGGGTCCTGGTGTATGGATACGTCGGCCGCCGCACTAACACTGGACTCCATGGACTGATAACCAAACTCAATACCCTTAACATTATTGCTTCACATAGAAGAAAGATCAGAGTCCTGAGTTCTATGGTAGAACCAAACACCTCTGATACCAATTTGTCACGAACCGTCCTCGGGGCCCGTGCCGTGACTACCCCAAGCCCGCCTTCCATAGGGCAGGGGCTGGCGACTAGCACCAAAGGCGTAAATCCCGATAAAAAGGGAAGACATTGCCTTTATAAAGTAAAAAACACCACAGAGTATGCAAGCTGAGTAAACACTATGTAAACTGAGTACAAAAGTAAGTGCTGGAAATTAAATGGGTCAGAATACAAACCCAACTGAAAGTACAGTACAACTGAAAAGAAAGCACAACAACTGAAAGGAAAAGCAGCAACCACCATGACGTCCTATAGGAAATCCCACCTGAAGGGTGGGTACAGATAGTCTCCTCTTCTCCTCGGATCCAGCCGTCCGCTCCGTGTACGTCCCGTCAAGTGATCCACCTCCAGGTACCGTTCGGCTCCACGAGCTCCCACCTCGTTCAGCACTGTCTGTCGTCTACATCCAACACAACGTTGTACGGGCATAACCCATGTAGGGGTGAGTATACGATACTCAGTAGGGACCCTGAGACCCCTGAAGGTCTCCCAGAATCCACAAAGGATAAACCACAAGGGACAGATATAATCACGAAGTAACAACCAGCTCTACTTAGGTATATGCTCATACATATACCTAAGTCATCTATTCTAGTTCTGCTCCAACTCACGAGCCCAAGTTCAACCTAGTCCACACAGGAAATATCAACCCAATCTACACAGGAAAGCACAACCCAATCCACACAGGATAGAAAAACAATCATATCGAAGATAGTGATTGAAAGACAAGTCTCATCTCACACAGGTATACTTCTTCGTAAGGCGATAGAGATGATCAGATGTATCCACTGATTCATCTAAGCTGTCGGACCCACATAGGATACAAGACCATCTAAGCTGTCGGACCCACAAAGGATACAAGACCAGCTACTCTGCCGGACCCACGTAGGATACAAGTACATAGTCAAATACTGCCGGACCCACGTAGGGTACAAGAATAGTAGTCACGTACTACCAGACCCACATAGGATACAAGAACAGTAGTCATCACCGTCGAACCCACGGAGGATTACAGTACGGTCGTCGTCGCTGCCAAACCCACGGAGGATTTCAGTACAATCATCATCGTCGTCGCAGTCGCTGCCAGCTCTAGGGTTCCCGCACATAGCATACTCGATTCCAGGAGGGTCCTCTCCTCGAGTCAAAGGTATGGATACATCAACCGTCACGAAGACCAGGGATGATGTATCCCAACGTTCCATCCCACGTCCTAGGGGAAAACCAAGCAAAACGTTCCCAAGTCACAGAGAACAAGACGACCAAGCCATTTTCCAAAAAGTACACGGCGTGTAGATAAGCGATACACACCGTGTCATCTGTCACTGGGTACTGCCCGTGTGATATGGCCCGTGTCGTAGGGCTGGTTGTCTAGATAAGAAATTACATGGCGTGTGGTATGGTTACACGCCGTGTCTTCAGTCCATAGGTACTGTCTATGTACCTCAGCCCATGTCACAGGGCTGTCCATGTGAAAAAAAGTAAAATACACGGTGTGTGGTATAGTTACACATCGTGTCCAGACTTCAGGGGTCGGCTCCGTGTACACTGTCCATGCCTGGCCGTGTGGTGGAGTACATGCTCGTGTAATCCACCCCGTGTCTGTGTATTCCCAGAATACAAGCCAAGTCATACCAAAGACACTTTTGCCATGTTGAAGGTAGTACACGCCCTGCGTCTTGGCCGTGTGGTTCTTCCCGTGTCTGTGTATTCCCCAGATTACACACCGAGCCTCGCAAAGCCGCAACTGCCTTTCTATGATGATAATACACACCGTGCCTCATGGCCGTGTATTTCTATCCGTGTCCATGTATTTTCCTCAAATACACGCCATGTCCACCGAAGTCTCCTCTGACAAATTGTGGATAGTACACGCCATTTGAAGAGTGTCACACGCCGTGTGTCACTTCTTCTGATGTCCGTTATTTCCACCGCTGAATGTTTGTACTACATGGTGTGTGCTTTGGAAGGACACGCCGTGTATTATGGAATTTTCTAGAAATGACGCCTCTAGCCAGCACGCCTCCCGAGGCGTCTGTCCTTTGTTCCGATGATCTATTTGCTACAAAACTCCCATTCCAAGTTCTTCCCGATGTTCCGAGGCCGTTTTTGATGTTTTCGGGCCTTCGATCGGCTCCGAAAACTTGTCTTGATTCACCGCTCAAGAACAGTTGGAGGACACCATATAACAAGAACAGCGGAGGAATTGGACCGTGTTAGTTTGGTCCGGTTCCCTTCACATTAGTTTGATAGAAAAAGGTTTTAGAGAGAGAGAAAGATCAACATGGAAGGAAAACCAAAATCTCTCAATTCAAAACACACCCCTACCTCGAAGAAGAATTTGCGGAAGCTTGCATCGCGGAAGACGACGTCGCGAGGGTGGTTTCGATGACGGCATTGGAGGGCATCAAAGAAGAGGATGACGTCTCACACCGACTGCAGAGAAGGGAAATATCGACACGCCATTTCTCTTTAGTGCTTCAGCGTTCTTCGCATTCTTCAATGAGGAAGATGAAGTTATTCAGAGTATAGAACTCTCTCTCTATCAACACAACGAAGCAACCAAAATAAAATAAGGGCTTTGCCTTATTTTATTACTTTTTCCAACCATTTAAAAATTCAAAAACCTAAACTCACTTAATTAATTATCCTTGAAATGTCTAAATTAATGGTGAGTTTAGTTGACATGAATTAATGTGGAAAAGGGGTAGCCACAACAATTAATGCATGGGAGGTTTAGGGGGGTTAGAGAATTTGATAAGGTGGGGGCTCATGTTGGCCGCACCTCACTAATATCCTACCAAGAGGATTTAGGATTAAGTGGGTCCCACCTCAACTTCCTCTCATGGATGTTAAACCAAAAAGTAAAGAAATAAAAATAAATTTGTAAAACAATTATATTTTTATTACTCACATTTTTTTAACATCTCCTCTCGAGTAAACGCACCTTTGGAAAAGGTGTTCCTAAGATATTACCAGCGCTGTGATTTCATCGGTGGCCTCTGATTTCAATTCTGAGCACCAGTTCAAAAGTTAGGAAAACCCGCTCATTCGTTCACTGAATGTACCCGAGCTAAACTTCAGAAAATGATTATGGGAACACCAGGCCTCGGAATTAGGTGTTGTCAGAAACTGCGTACTCGTAAAATCCCAAAGAAATTAAAAAAGAAAATTTACTTGAAATTTATGGGCCTTTACATATTGAATTTTACATTAGAAGTATCCTATGCATACAAACTGAAGGACTAATCAATTGGAATTCATATAAAGACCAGCTTATGGCCTTCCTATTTTCCTTAAGGAAATCTAAGATTTGTTTCCCTTGTTCACTATAAAACCTATTAAAAATATGACATGAAATTTCTGTTTCTCTTCTAAGTAGAAAATTATTAAATTTTCATTGAATGCCTTAAGTTTAAGTGTATGTCAGTTCCCCCTTTAGATAAAATGGGTTTTATGGATTATTTGACTTCTATTTCACACTCTTTATAATTACCCAAGAAATTAGACATATAAACTTCTATACTTACAGTTAAATTATTCATAGAAAACAAACATGTTACAACTTTAAAAAAAAATCATATTTAAGATAAAAAACATGTAGTGACTCTTCAATGACATTTTGGGCATCTTTAAAGTTCAAAATAGTAGAATCACATGAACATTTTTAGATAAGTAAGAATTTTTTCACAATTATTTCATTTTAAGAATAATTTAAACCATTTTCATCCATTTTAGTTTCAATTTTATATAGTAACTCATAATTTATAACAGTATTAGATGTTCCAAAAATCATAGAAAAATTATCATCCATTAAAATATCATTTTCAGTAAGAATTTTGAAGTTCCACCATTTTCATGTTTTAAAATGAAAAAAAAACATTCATTTCCTCTAAAAAATATATATTTTTTCAAAAAAATTATAGTATATTTTAGGGTTTTCATCTCCAATATCTTCATTATCAAGAAAAATTTCATTGCCCAAAGAATTTAGAGTTTGGTTATCTTGAATAAAATCTGGAAAAAAATATTTAGAAAACCAATCAATCATGTTAAATTATTTTTAAAAAATGGTCTTATTAAGGGTATCTCATTGATTCAATAATACAAAAAAATATTCATCTAGACTCTAAAATATAAACAAGAAATCCTTTTATAAAAATTTATTATAGAATTAGTGGTTTTCAAAAATGGTATCCCTAATATAAAAGGGGAATTCATGTTAAAACTTCAATCCTACATATCTAACACATAAAAATCAGTAAGGAAAACCAACTATTTTTCCCTTGCCAACACATATTTGATGACTCCAACTGGCTTAGCTAAACTTATATTAGTTATTTAGATTTCTATTCAGACTTCTTGAGCTATCCAACTTGCATTGATGAAAATATAGTATAAGGAATAACATTTATAGAGGTTAATAAATCTAACATAGAATCCCAAAATCAATGATTTTCTATAACAAAAGGAATGTAAAACATTAATGGACTCTTGTATTTTACAGGGATAGAATTTTGGATCATGGAGGAAGCATTCCTCCCCAAGTTGACTTTACCACCTTGTTTGAAATTTATTTTATGGTTGCACATTTACATAATAAATTTATCATATATAGGGATATATTTAATAGTATCTAACAAGGGAATTTTAACCAATAATTTCCTAAAAGATTAAATAATTTCCTTTTCCATTTTAGTTTTAACATCGTTCTTGATAGGAGGACTACCTCGATGGTAAAGAAGAGGTTCCTTGTACATTTTAAAGTAATATTCAACTTTTTTCTTCCATTTGTGAGATATAATAAAATTTATAATATACCTTTAAGTTATTTAAAGATTTATTTATTCTTTTTTATTTTTTATTTCTTTCCCTATAGTTTTGTGTACAATAAGTTCAGGAAAAGATTTAGCTGCTTCAAAAACCGGTTCAACAGGTGGTTCTCCATTTGTTTTAAAATAATTACTATGATTTATTGGTTATTATTCATTGAGTACAACTTGTGGGATTTTAATTTCAATTCCAATTCTTAAAATTTTGTAAAAACTTTCTCTATTTACTTTTAGTTCACTTTAGCTTATGATGTAAGACTACTACTTTTTTTATTTTTAAAGCCACTAATTTTAGTTTACATTTTACCCATTTGAGTTACCATTTTTTGTAAAAACACTTTTTTGTTGTTGATAAATGCCTTGTTATTTCTTTACCATCATCTCAATGTGTGAATAATTTCTTTGATTATTTTTATATTTTTGGTTATTATGATTCTAAAATGTTATAAAATTCCTTCCATATTTTTTATCAAATTGATATTGGTTGTACTGAGGTTTTTTTATTGGAATTTTGGGATTGGGAATGTCTATTTGGTTATTCCGGCTGCCTAAACCTATTGTTTTATTAGTAATTACAACCTTGTTTGATATTATGGTTGGGTTGAAAGAGAATAAATCAGTTCTAGTTAGAAAATTGATTGTTTGGGTTATTATGGAAAGGATTGTCATGGAATAGATCATTATAGGAATCAAGAGTTTCTTGAAATTGTGAAAATTGATCATTAAAATGATTAGGATTAAAATGAATTACATTGTTCATATAAATTAGAAAAATGGATTCAAGTTGATTTTGTGGAGAGATAAAGTTAGATAAAACCTATCTCATCACATTGGTTCAGTCACTCAAGTGACTCTCAATATGAAAATTATCATAATTATAAGTAGATAATTCCATAGACAACTTGAAATTAATTTATCCCCTAGTATCAAACTTTTGTGAATCTTGGGACATATTAGATATGATATTTCTAGCATCAATGGGAGTCTTATCCATAAAATAACCTCTAGTAGAAGAATTTATCATACTCCTATTCAATGAGACTAATCCATCATAAAAATATTTTATTAAAAGTTGATCATAAATCTAGTGGTGAGGGAATATAGAACAAAATGTATTAAAAATATCCCAATATTCATGAAGAATCTCCCATTAAAACTACCCAATCCCACATATATTCATTCTAAGTGAGGATTTCCTAGATGTTTGGGGAAATTTTTCTAAGAAAATATTTTTAAGTCGATGTAAATTCCCTATAGAAGTAGATTAGTAGTAGTAAAACCAATACATATCAACCCAATATAAGGAAAAAAGTAAAATCCATAATCTTAATATAATCCTCACTAACTCCCTAGGGTTTCATGGTGATGAAGAGCTTTTGAAATTATTATATGTTCTTATATGGGTCCTCACCCAATGATCCATGAAATTTCAGTAAATAGTGAATCAATCATGATCTCAACAAAAATACTCATGATATTTCTTGTTATCCTAGACAGTTCTACTAATTTTAAAAGTCAGGAGAAACTATCTCATTTATAGTTCTTTATTTAACATTTCTTTCAAAAAATTTCTTGTTTTAATTTATTATTAATTATTTTTTGGTGGTATTTATTTTGAAGCTTTATCATTTTCAATAATTCCAATTTCAGTGACATATTTTTTTTGATTTTAAAATGTTCTTGATCTCAATTTATAAGAATTTTCTAACTCAGAGTTTTATGGTATTCGATGAAATATATACTCAACTTAGATTAAATTATTTTTTAATTTTTTTTCAAGTATATTATGATTTTTGTTTTCACTTTTTACAAAAATCCTTAGATTCCTCACCAAAAATGGAACCAATTTAAGTTATTAGGTTTTAATAGTAATTATAAAACCTAAATTCAGGTTTTTATTCTATATTCTATATTATATCAAATCATATAGTTTTCTCTAATGATACTACCTCTGTGAAGTTTTTAATTGTCAAAATTTTATTATTTTTTTATGTTTTTTATTTGAGGGGAATTTATATGACAAGAAAAATATAGTTCTATGTATTATAGGCCAAATAAGTTGAAACTATAGTTTAGATAAGAAAATTAAATAAAATGTAAGAACAATGTATGAGTAGTGAAATTAACATAATGGAGAAGTAGCAACCAGAACTAGAAAATCTCATGGATCGATATCTATTAATTTTTTGAAAAGAACTTCACAATTATAACTCTATCAACACTCAGTTAGGAATACATATCCAATAAACTCATAAAGCTTATTAAATTGTGATCAATAACCAAGATCTAAGTTGCTGATCTCATTTTAGTAAGATTTGATCAATGAACTCAATAATCACTGAGTACAATGATAATGTCATCTCCCTCTATTCTCACAATCCACAATCAAGGATTGAGAAATTTAAACAAAGAGTATAAACTTAAAACACCTACATAAACTAAAATAATAAGACACAATAATATATTAAAACACTAAAATAGGTGATGTTTAAATCTCAAAATATAATAAAAAGTTTAAAAAACTTGAAAAAAGTATTGAACATAAAAAAATGATCAAATTTTAATATTCAATAATCTGGAGAGAATGAAAATTGTAAAATAAAAAAGATGAAAACTAAGAAAAAATCAACCATTTAAATATTATATTTTTGGACCCTATAAATCTATCCAAACATCATAAAGGTAAAGGATAAAACTCAAATCATTATCTTCCTCAGAATTATCAATAACAGATCCTCTTTGAGCCCTCTAAAGATGTTATGGTTCTTCTCATCAAGCTCCATTACAAACGGATCGCCTATTTATGATCAAATATCCCACTCTTTCCTTTACCCAATCATCCTTTTTTTTCAAGAAATAACATTCAAGAATAAAAATATATTGCAATAACCTAATCCAAACCCTATTTTATATGGGGGAATTCTCTAGTTGGTCCTTATTCTAGGTTTCTATAATGATCATGTGATGAAAATTTTCCCCTTCAAACCCGTGAAACCGATGCATGTGAAATTGATTTAGTCATAATGTAATAAGATTTTGGTTTCAATAAAAACCTAATTATATATTCATCAAAAAATATAATGAATTCCAAAATCATCTCTAGGAAACCATAAGCTCACCTGTTTTTTTTTCCAGCTGCCACAACCTATTTTTTGATCTCAAACCTAACCAGATACCAGTGCACCATCAAATTCCTAATTTTAGGGTTTTTTATCACAAAACATTAACATATTTAATCTCCAAAAAATTATGACATCAATTAAAAGAGAAGAAACATAGGTAGAAAATTCCACTTTATTGAGCCCCTATTCAAATCCTATAAAGATTTGAGTACACGACAACAACAATAAAAATATTACGCTGCATAAGATTCATCTTATAAATTTTGGGGCAAACATCAGTAACATGGGATTAAAAAACATGGGACTCATCCTAAAACATTTATATTCAAAATACCAAAACTAGATTCAAATATGGGTTTCATCCTATAAATGTTAGGTCCTCGAACCTAAAGTTAGATTCAAAATGGGGATCAACTTAAATTAAATATTTCCACTAGGCATGATTAATTAGTACAATGACACCATTAGTAGAAAAATGGTCTTTAACATCGAAATTTTAACATCAGTTCTTTAATACTAAAGTTAAGAGTATTCCACTAGGAATTTTAATGTCATTTATTCAGTATCCAATGTTAAAAGATAAATTTTAATTTTAGTTCAATAAAAATAGATATTAAAAGTCCTCCTCAAAGATTTTTAATGTGTTTTTCAGGAACTGATGTTAAAATTTACTTTTTGACGTCGGTTTTTGAAATAAACAATGTCAAAAATCATTACTAAGTTGTGTCTAATTTCCCAATATTAGATTTGATCAGTCGAAGAGAAAAAATGGACTTATGAATCAAAAGTTATGAACATCATAATTTATACATTATAAGTATTTTGACATTAGTTTTTTAAAAAAACGAACATTAAAAGTCTCCTTTGACACCGGTTTAAAAAAAATCAGAATTAAAGATGTTTTCAAATATTTAGATAATTTACTATGATTTTATTTTAAAAGTCTTGGAGCTCAAATAGAGTTATGGATCAAAATTTATGACCTTATAAAATTTTAATTCTCTAAGACTTCTCTTAGAGAAGTTAAACTTCCGCCATCCATAATTTTTGATCCGTAAGTCTATTTTAGCTCTATGACCAGTAAAATTGAAACTTGGGAAATGAGATAAAACTTGATATTTATTTTTCATGTTAGTTATTTGAAAAACCCACATCAAAAAGTGACTTTTTACATTGGTTCCTGAAAAAAAACCAAGTTTAAAAGTCTTCTATGAGGACTTTTAACGTTAAATTTTCTAGAACTAATGTTAAAAGTGAGAATTTAATGTCGATTACTGAATAACTAATGTTAAAAGTGTTGTATATATCATTTAATATTATTTTTATAAAAAACTAAAATTAACACCGCAATAAAATGACGGGTTTTAACTAATTTTATATATTTAACCAACGTTAAAAGTAAAATTTCCAATATATGGGACTGGTATTTCCATTTTTTTCACAACGTATATTTAATTTTCTACAATCCTCTATAAATTTTAATAAAATTTCATTGAAAATATTTTTATTTTCTATATTTAAATACATATTCTTTTTATTTCAACATTTTCTACTTCTTTGATTCAATTAAATTTTCAACGTTCCTTCAATCGATGATTTGAACAAGGTATCTATTTTAATCATGTAATTTCTTTATTATTATTTTCATTCATTACTAAAAATATTTAAAATTTTATTTATAAAGATTAATTATTATTACGATCTAGTTATGAAGATAAAAAATCCAAATAAGATTTTCTAACTATGGTGAAAAATTCATTATCAATCACCATTTTCATTATCGCTTGAGTTCGACCCTAAAAAGAAGAGAAATGATGATAAACACCATATCGATTTGAAGGAAACTAATAAAATCATTAAAACGTGTTTGAAGCCTTAAGTTTATTTTTTTTTTAATTTTTTTACATAATTATCATTCATATTTTTCATGTTTTCTTTGAAATGAGTTGCATAAATAGAAACTTACAGAAGTCTAACTTCTACCGGCTATAACTTTTGATTCGTAACTCCGTTTCAGCTTCACAAACAGTCAAATAAATGATTAAGAATAAATATAAAGCTTAGTAAATTTTTTAACATTATTTATTTTAAAACCAACATAAAAAATGACTTTTAACATTGGTTACTAAAAATAACCGATGTTATTATTCTTCTATGAAGGATTTTAGCATTGATTTTTAATGAACCGAAGTTAAAATAGGGATTTTAACATCAGTTAATGAATAATCAAAGCTAAAAACCTCCATGAGGAATTATATAATGGGTTTATATAAAAACATGATGTCAAAAACCTTATGTAATCGTACTTTCAACATCATTTTTCTAAAAAATCGACGTCAAAAGGTAATAATTTTACTTTTTGATGTCGGTTTATAAAAACAGATGTCAAATGTACACTATTTTTCTTCTAGTGCTCATGATTTAAAAAAAATATTCTATAACTTTTAACATAATAATACATTAATTATAACCCAAATATCATGAGGTATAGTGTCTTTGTAAGAGTATTTTTATAATATACAAAATGGAAACTAAAACATGACATATTTTTTTTATTCTCCTTAGTATGCTCCTAAATCCATTTTAGTTTCAAACAATACATAGGTTAACATTCGGAAATACATAAAATAAATGTAACACCATGAGATTATATGAAATTGATTTTTAAATAATTTTATTTCTTTAATATATTGCATTGAATGCTATACTATGTTAATCTTTCACTACATGCAACATTAGCTTATCTTGTGTTACATGCAACACTAAGTTTCTATGAAACATCATTTTATTATTTAATTATTTAAACATGAAAATTATAGTAATTATTTAAAGAATCAAATTATAACTAATCCATTATAATAATTGATATGAATAGGATTAAATAAATTATGAAAGTATGGTTTACACATGTAAAACCTTTTTGAAATTAAAATGAAATATTTTTCTGAAAAACTATTTAAATTCAAACAAGTGTATTTTATACCAAAAAAAAGAAACTCTCATTAGATTATATTAAATATATATATATAATATTAAATATAATGTTTAACATTTATCCTATATATTTTCTATAAATAATATAAGAACAAATTAAATTTTATTCATAAAAGATGCATTTTTATAAAGAGACAGTTTTACCACTTTTTAAAGACATACTTATTTTAAATCAAGTTTTTAAAATTTTTATAAATTATATTTGAAAAAATAAACTTCTTTTATGAAATATGTATATAAATTTTTTTTGGTGTAATCTTTGGTATTTTTCTGTTAAGTTTCATCTTTTTGATGAATAGTGTAAAATATTGCATTTTAATTGAAAATTGATTTTTCATCTTATTAATTTATAGCGTTAAATTGTATTTTTAATTAGTTTTAAAGTATAATTAGATAATTATTTTATCATTTAATCAAATTAAGGTCATTTTAATCAATTTCACATTGAATTTGGATATAAAAACATATCAATCTTTTGAATGTTTTTATATTAAAAATTTGTTTTCTCACCCTTTTTATGGGAATAAATTTAAATTAATTTTATCCGTTTATATGTTTTGAATTTTTAAAAATGTTTTAAATAATTTTAATCTTAAGTTATAAATTTATTAAATAGGTTCCTTTTATTTTTGAACAATTTGGATAGTAACTTTAGTAATTTTTATGACCACAGTTAAGGGTAAATTGGGTAATTAAGGGTTAAAATAGTATTATAAATATTATAAAACTACCATAACATTTTACCTAATATTATTGGATGAATTTAAATCAACCATTAACACATAATTCTATAAATTGAATAATTTAATGGACTCTTTTCTATGAAAATGACTTTGATATTATTAAAATCAAAGAATTTGACAAAATGTCACTCTTAGTTTTAATAAGTATAATATTTTTAATATTGGGTTAAATGGAAGATATTATAAACTATATATATTATTATTAAATATAAAAATTTTATATACAACATGTAATTTTTTTTAATTTTTTGTGAAGAAATAATTATCATAAATAATTACAGAATGATGATACATTAATTATTTAATTAATGAAAAACACAATTAAGTGATTTTCAAAATATTTAAATAAATATAATTTGATTTAATTAATGTAATAAAAGAATTTTATAAGTTAATATGACATATTATGGGTCTATTAAATGAATTGTTTTGCAGTTTTCATACTTTATTGATTTTCTTAAAGTCAATGTAATGAATAGTGTCAAAATTGAACCTAATGATATTTTATGAGAATACTATTTTACTAAATTAGTTAAAAATAATAAAAATACTAATTGAGGATAAATGGGATAAATAATGGTCTAAAATGTTATCAATTTACCATTTATGATTCAATTTAAACCGTATAAGTAAAAATATCCACCCTTAAATAATGAAAATTCTGTTAAAATAATTAATATTAAAATATGTTAACTATGTGTTAATAAAAAAACAAGGCTTAAAATTACCAAAAAACTTGTATAAAATATATTTTATGATGTTATTACCACCATATACCACATTATATTTGAATAAATTTCCATTTTGATGTATTTTAACTGAGATTTAATTTATTGAAATTTAATATTTTGAGAAGTTCCAAAAGTGCCCCTCACCTTCATTATAAAAGGACACCTCTTACCTCATCTAATTTAAATAGTTTGAGAATTATATCTTGAAAAAAAATAACAAATTATATTCTCCACTTACCTATCCACATTATAGAGGTGATGGTATTCTCAAGGAACCAACTCTAGAGTCCTTTAGAGGAGATCTAAAGGAGCTTTTTTGAAGAAGAGGTAATATCTCTAACCGATCGCCCTAATTTTATACTCTTATATACCTCCTATAAATATATTATATATATCATAAAATAATAAATTCATAATACTAAATATTCTGAAATTTTATTATGATTATGAACACACCACTATACATCCTATTTCCCATCAAACAAGAAGTGAAAGTATCACTTGTGCGTACGTATGACTTATCATCTCCACGTAGAGAAACAATTCATTTTACAAAACAATATTTTATGAATGGTTATTATTATGGATATAATGTTTATATTTGATATTTATGAAATAATTATACATCTGTTATGATAATATCATATCTACCTTTTTACCACTTAATCTTTTCGAAAACGATAACGTCGCTCGTGTGTATGTATGGCTTACCATATCCATGATGCGATGTGATTCAGTTTTCATACATATTTCATAGGGGTGGTAATAAGGATTAATTTTATGAATATATATGATATATATAACATAATATTATTATTTAATGTTATATATCATATAATTTTATTTATTTTAATCCGATAAGAAAATGAAAACCACGTTCATGCATACGTGCGGCATGCCGTCTCTATGAACGGTGTATTTTATTTTATACCTATAAATTTTATAGATAACAATAAATACATATATAATGAATATATATGTTATTTATATCATTTTTATAATTCTTAATATTATTAAATTATGATCCAAGTACGAGGATCAAGAATAAAAATTCAAAACATGTATGGGAAACAAAACAGTTATTACCTAAAACATAACTTAAATTTGGAATTGTTAATAAGATAATAATATAAAGTCATAAGTAAATAATATATGGTATTATTTATATGAATATGGTTTTATGTTATATTTATAATAAATTTATATTTGTTATACATGAGGTTTTAACATGTACGAAGGAAGTTAAGACTTAAGGTAAGAGATTTTTTTCTCACTTTTATTTCTGGGGGCTACATGCTTTATACACTACATATTTTTTCTGTTTGGTGTATATATTTTCTATGAATATATTTTATGAGTATTATTATGAATATTATGGTATTTTAAAATACATATAATTTTATTTATTTTATGGGGAATATGATTATAATCATTATAAAGTGATAAGTGATTATTTCACTATATGATTAATAATTAGGATTGTTTCTTTTTAAACCACCATTGTGGAATATTTATCTTCCACATCAATGCTTTATAAAACTATTTTCAATTTTTTTACTATTATATTATGAATATTTAAATATATTTTTATCCATTTTTTAATTTTTATGAAACTATTTGAAAATAATATTTTTGTCTTTTTCTAAGCACGTATCTTCATGACTTTTTTGAAAAAATATAGAAGGAATTTTTTTTAAACTTATACGAAAGGAGAATATTTTCCTACAATTTTGACACCATAATTATTCTAATATTCCTTTATAATATTAAAAGGTTATTTTCAAATAAAACTTATTCCTTTTATAATTATGTGACTCTTAAAAAAATGATTTTATAAGGTAAATTATATTTTCCTCAAGAAGTATTTCAAGTGATCTTTCAAAAATCATTTTTTCCATCTAAGATGACTTTTACTAATGTAGCTTATTCTTTACTAGGGATATGAACCAAGGATACCATTATTATTATTTATCTTAATGGTTTATGTTTATTATGATATGATATTTATAGAACCTATTTATTTTCTACGAGTTATGTTATGATGAAGTGTTTATGAAACTCATTTCTTTATATAGGTTCCGATGTGATGAATGATTTATGGTCCTATGGAATACATATGTATGGTTTTTGTTATGTGATGGGTGGGACCTATATTTCCCTCAAATTAATTGATTAAATATTTATATCTCTTTAGATAATTATGGGAAACATATGAACGAGATTAATCCACTATGGGAAGATGGGGAAACTCGATCCCTTACAAGGAAAGGACTACGACTGGGGATAGCGGTGTATCCCACCTAGTAGGTTTAGTCCCCATGAAATGACATGATGTGTTTTTGTAATGAATCTTGATTTATTGGGAATGATATTTAATGTTTATGTTTCTACCATAATTCTATGTCTTATACATATGTTATGCTTCCACGACTTATCCTCTTGATTCCATTATGATTCATGTATTCTAAATTTTTATGATTTATTCTATGAATCATGATTATGATCATTGATATGAAGGGTATAATTTTCAAATGTTATTATTGTATTCTTGTACCCTTATGTTTATGTAATGATTCATATCTCCCTCGTTTACCCTTATTGAACATCGAATCTCACTATTTCTTATGTTTCCCTTCCCTAGGTTATAAATAACAGTTTTATGTTGGAGTAATAAAGGGGAAGATATTTATGGGATATGTTAAAGATCTTTCACCAAATTAGAATGATGTGTTTCAAGATTCCAAAGGCACTAAATTATTATGGCCATTGGCCATGAATTTGTGAAATGTAATAAATATTCATAAAAAAATGTGTAATATATATGTTGGATAATCCTAGTTCGTTATGGTTGGTATCATATGAAAGGTTTAGTCAAAATTTACAAACTAGTCTGATAAAAATTTAGTGAGACCCCTAGAAATATTTCTAAGTGATTTCTATTAGGATAAACCTAAGGTGTTTTAGATTAAATAAGGTTTCATAATTTATACATACTTTAAGTTATTTCTCATAGTTATATTGTTTTCTACTATGATTAGTATTACTCACACTATACATTTGGATTTAGTAAATGGATAGAACTCAAACGAACCACTTTAGTGATGAGTGCAATGGGTAATGCACTGATTTTCCACCTGAGCAACCAAATGTTATGGGGGAAGGAATGAAAAACCATGTTGCTATTCCCACACAAATTTCTCTAGCTAAGAATCACACTGGAATACCAAATAATAATTATAGGGAACAAAATTCTGTTGAATCCATTATGAAGAATTGTCCAACTTATTTCAGTAGGTCTTCTAATACACTAGTGGATGAGAAATGGATCAGTACCACTGAAATGAAATTTTCAGTTCTCCAATTTTCAGAATATGAGAAATTCATTTTGGCCGTCTACCATTTGGAAGGTGAATCAGATCAATCGTGAAATCTTATCAAGAATACAAGGAAATAGGATGGAATTTACTCCATGGAATGGGATGAGTTCGAGAACTTATATTTCAATAAGTACTTTACTTGTATTATTTATACAAAGATGCAGAAGGATTCCCTTGAAATTAAGTAAAAGTATGATGAATCTATTGGTATGTATGATGAAAATTTTGCAATACTTTCAAGGTAATATTCTCATATTATCATCTGACCTGAAATTAAGGTTGACCAATTATTTATTGGATTAAAATAAAGTCTCCAAAGAGCACTATCCACAAGATACTTTAGTAGTTATAAAGAAATCATCCAATGTTCCATAACGATGGAAATGGAGGTTAGAGTCGCACATAAATCTCATGGTTTTGATAGGAAATGGAAGAAGAAATTTAAAAGAAAATATAAAAACCATGGAGAAAAGAAGATGAGTTTTCCTTTATGTTCAAAGAGTGGGAATAAGCATAGTGGAGATTGTATAAAGGGGACTGATAAATGTTTCAAGTGTGGAAAGGAAGTTCATCTAGAAAATGAATTCTTAATTAATGGGAAGGAGTTATCTAATGATGTGAATAAAGAAAAAGGATTCAAATAATTAATCCCCATGACAAGTAACCTTGAAAAGTACTCATGGGTGACCAGGAAATCACATGTTGAGTGATACAAGTAACCATGAAAAGTGATTGAGGTGTAAGGCTGTATTTTTATGGGTGACCTCCTCGGAAGTACTCATGTTATACTCTTTAAGAAAGGAAACACATTAGCCTCAGAACAGTTGGTGAGGACTCTTCAAGTGCATCCATGAGACCTAGGATCAAATCTAGGTAGATTCATACTTCTGGGTTACTATAGAAGTACTATAGTATGTACTAAATTAAGCACTATAGAAGATATTGTAGGTACTTTTTGGTACTATAAAAGTTGTAACTATTCATCCCCAGGCCACCAATTTGGTCCTGGAGTCCTTCAGGACTTCAGGCCCCCAGGACTTTGGGTTAGTAAGGCTTTAGGGCCACCTCAAGGCCTTTGGGCCACCTTAATGCCTTTAGGCTACATGATATGCAGACATCAACTAGATAAATTCTATAAGGAACAAGATCTAGAGGAAGATTCAGAGCAAGGCACATTCACCAGAGTAGAGCTATCATATTTGGAAGAATGAGAGGGTATAGAATTTTTCATTCACACCACACCTATGCATGTCGGTATAGGTCAACTATCCAAATAGCAATGGGAATGTAGAGATCTAATCATGATGCATATTTTTATGAGGGGTGGTTTCAAGTAGTCATAGTCTGGGATGAATTATTCTATGACTTTAGGGTCCTATATTGTCACGAAGCCTATGGGCCATGTAAGGGTTCCCATTCAACCCTTAAAAGGGGGATTATCAAAAATTAATAAAAATTGAACTTCTTCATGCCATTCAGGTAAGGTTATATTTTTAGAGAACACAAGATTAAAGGAAGGGTAACCCTTTATATGTTCATTATATTGGGATAATGAAATAAATATATGTTTTATTGTGATAAAATAAATATGATAATATTAATGACCTTGGGAGTGAATCGATATCATGGATTGAGTTTATATAATTTTTGGATTTATGGTATCTGAAAAGAGTTAAATATTTAAATCTTGCATGTTTTCACTAATGTTTTATGGTAATTTAGGTTATTACCATGTTTTGAGAAAATAAATAATAATATTCTTCACATGGTTACTGTATGATAGTCAATAGATATAAAATTTTGTATGGGAGATTAATGATAACTTGATTTTTGAAAGTCAGTTACCATATTTTTAATTTTTTGGGTTTTAATTTTTTTGGAAGGTTTATTAGGGTAACCATTTATGAAATTGTTTTTATTGAACTTTGGATGAAATTTTAAATATTAATGTTTTTCTTAACCATATGAATATGCATCGATATTGGATAACCTATTCTAACCAATTTGTGATGATAAATAGAGATATAAGGAATAACTTTTCATCCCATTATGAATCTTATGATCCACTAGTTCGGCAGGAATTATAATTTCATCTTCATTTCTTGGAATAATAGATGATCTGGAAGTTGATCAAGGTAAAATAAAAGTATGAGATCATTCATATGAAATGAAATGAAATAAAGTACGTATTTATTATCATGAAAATTCTTAAACTCTAGAGAAAGGATCTTGAAACAAAAAAATTTATCGTAGAACCTTCTTTTCAGATGAATCAAATGGTCCCTTATATCATCACATATTCATGGATTTGTGATTTTGAAATTTCTCTTGACCATGTTCTCTATCACTCCCCATTAGAATTTAATAGTTATATTTCTCTTCTATGTCCATGTTTTCAATTTCCACCTATGTTATCTTATCTGAAAACCTATTTATGAGTTAATTTGGTTAACCTTTATGCTTCTAACTTTCCATTTTAAAATGGAGTTTTAGTATTCATTTTTAAATTGTGGGTTTCTATGAAAGTAACTTTCAAGTATTATACATTTGATAAACTAGATTAATTTGGAGTGTGAAATTCATTTTAAGGGGGTAGAATGAAACACCCCAAGATTTTTATAAAATATATATTTAAATAATTTGATTTATTTGATGTCTTTCATTTCACTCTACACCATTTTAATCTTGCGCTACATGAAACACCGGCTTAACTTGCATTATACGCAACAAAGAGTTTCTACGAAACATCATTTTATTATTTTAATTATTTAAACAAGAAAATTATTATAATTATTTAGACAAGACAATTATAACCTATCTTTTAGAATGGTGGATATGAATTTTATTAACTTAATTATGAAAGTATGGTTTATACATATAAGACCCTTTTAAAATTAAAAGGATTTTTTTTTCAAAAGAACTATTTATGTACTCACAAGTGTGTTTTATACCAATTAAATAAAAAAATAAATATTGTTGGATTATATTAATGAATATATATAATATATTCAATATGATTTTTAAAATTTATCCTATGTTTTTTCTAGATATGATATAAGAACAAATCCAATTTTACACATAAAAGATGTATTTTTATAAAAAGATAGTTTTACCACCTTTTAGAAGAGCACTTGCTTTAAATCTAGTTTTTGGAAATTTTATAAATTATATTTGATAAAATAAACCTCTTATAAGAAAACGAGATATCAAAATTTACTTTGGTTGATTTTTAGTAATTTTTTTAAGTTTCATGTATTGATGAATAGTAAAAAATATTGTATTTTAATTGAAAATGACTTTTTCATCTAAATAATTAATAGAGGTAAATTATATTTTTAATTGTTTATAAAGTAAAATTATATAAAATTTTTATCATATAACCTAATTTTGTTTATTTGAATAAATTTCACATTGAATTTTTATATAAAAACATTTCAATATAATAAACGTTTTCACTTTAAAAACCCGTTTTCTCTCCCCCTTTACATGTTTAGATTTAAATTAATTTTATCAATTTATATTTTTAGAATTTTTAAAAATGGATTCCATAATTTTATTAATAAGGAAAAAATTTATTAAATAGGTTCCTTTTATTTTTGGACAATATAAATATCAACTTTAGTAATTTTTATTATCACAATTATGGGTAAATCGGGTAATTAAGGGTAAAAATAATATTATAAATATTATATAACTACCCAAACAATTGAAAAAATATTATTGTTTGAATTTAATTATAAAATTATAACAAAATTTTCTAAATTTAATAATTTAATGGACACTTTTCTTTGAAAATGACTTAGATGTTATTAAAATCAAAGAGAGTGACAAAATGTCACACTCTTACTTTTAATAAGTATAATTTTTTTAATATGAGGTTAAATAGAATATATGCTTGACTATGTATATTATTATGAAATATAAAAGTTTTATATACATAATAGAAATTTATTTTTAATTTTTAGTGAATAAATAATTATCATAAATAATTACACAATGATGATGCAATAATTATTCAATTAAGGAAAAACGCAATTAAGTAATTTTAAAAATATTAAAATAAATATAATTTTAATAAATTAAATTGAAACCTTAATTTTATAGGTTAATATGAAATATTATGGGTTTATTAAATTATTAGTTTTTTATTTTTTCTTACTTTATATATTTTCTTAAATTCGGTGTAATAAATTGTGTCAAAATTGAAACTAGTGATATTTTATGAGAATGATATTTTTTTAAATTAGTTAAAAATCATAAAAATACTAAGTAATTAAAAATAGGATAAAAAATTGTCTAAAATATTATAAATTGTATATTTATGATTCACTTGACACCTTATAAGTAAAAATATCCACCTTTTAATATTGGAAATGTTGTAACCGTAGTTAAAATTATAATAGGTTAACTATGGGTTAATAAAAAAACATGGTTTGAAATTACAAAAAAATTGTCTAAAATATATTTTATGATGGTATTAACACAATATCCAACATAATATTCTAATACCTTGATATTTTAATGTATTTGGATTGAGATTTAATTTATTATTATGTATTATTTTGAGAAGTTCCAAAAGTACCCCTCACCTTCATTGTAAAAGGAAACCTCCCCCCTCATCTCATTTCATCACTTTGAGTCTTATAAACCAATTTTTTTTTGAAAAATTCTCTTATACACTCCACTATACACATTATATATGTCATGGTTTTCCCAAAGGACTAAATCTAGAGTCCTTTAGAGGAGATCTAAATGAGCCGTTTCGAAGAAGATGTAATCGCTCTAACTGATCACTCTCATTTTATACTCTTCTACACCTCCTATAAATATATAATATATATCATAAAATAATAATTTCATAACCCTTAATGTTCATAAATTTTATTATTATTATGAAAACACCACCATACAACCCCTTTCTAATGGAACAAGAAGTGAACGTATCGCTCATGCATACCTACGGCTTACCATCTCCACATAGCAATACAATTCATTTTACATAACCATGTTTTACGAATAGAGATTATGATGGGTTTAATGTGTATATATTATATTTATTACATAATTATACTTCTTTAATGATAATATAATATCTACCTTTTTACCATCTAATCTTTTGGGAAATGATAACATCGCTCATGCGTACGTTTGTCTTACCATCTCCACGATGCGATGCGATTCATTTTTCACACGTACTTCACATGGGTGGTTATAAATATGAAGTTTATGAATATATATGATTTATATAAAATAATAAAAATTCTTTAATGATAATATATCATATATTTTTCTTTCTTTTAATCTGATAAGAAAATGAAAATAATGTTCTTGCGTACATACGACCTACAGTCTCCATGAATGAGGTATTTTATTTTCTACCTATAAATTTTATAGACATCCATAAATACATATATAATGAATATATATGATATTTATATCATGGTTATAATTATAAATATTATAAAATAATGATCTAATTATTTGGACCAATAATAACAAGTCAAAACATGTATGTGAAACAATGCAGTTATTACCCGAAACGTAACTTAAATTTAGATTTTTTAATAAGAAAGTAATATAAAGTCATAAGTAAATAATATATGGTATTATATAAATGAATATGGTTTTATGTTTGATTTATAATAAACTATTATTTAATATACATGGGGTTTTAATGTGTACAAAGAATGTCAAGACTTAAGGTAAGAGATTTTTGTCTCACTTTTATTTCTGTGAGAAACATGCCTTATACACTAATTGTTTCTTTTGTGTGGGGTATATACTTCCCAAGAATTTATTTTCTGAGTATTAATATTAATATTATGTTATTTTAATATCCATATATTTTTATTTCTTTCATAGTTCATATGATTCTTGGAATTATAAAGTGATAAGTGATTATTTCTCAATCTCATCTATAATTGGGATTATTTTGTTTTAAATCACCATTGTGGAATATTTATCTTACATGTACATGTTTTATATTTTTTTAATATTATATAATGAATATTTAATTTTATTTTTACCCATGTTTTAATTTTAATAAAATGGCTTGAAAATAAAATATTTTTCATTTTCTAAGAAAGGATCTTTATGAATTTTTGAAGAAAAATATGGAAGCAATGTTTTTTTAAAATTATACGACATCAGTGTATTTTACCACCATCATGAAACCATAATGTTTTTAAGATTTATTTAAATATTAAAAATTATTTTTAAAGAAAATTCCATCCTTTATAATTGCACGACTCTTACAAAAATTATTTCATATTGGAAAGGATAGTTTCCTCAAGAATTATTTCAAGCGATCTTTCAAAAAAAAATTCTCCATATAAGATGACTTCTATTGATATTAATTATTATTTATAGGTTATATGACCTAGGGGTAACATTTTTATTCTTTATTTGAATGGTTTTTGGTTATTATGTCATGACATTTATGAAACCTATTTATTTTCCATGTGTTATTTTGTGATGAAGTGTTTATGAAAATAATTTATTTATATGAGTTATGATGTGATGAATGATTTATAGTCCCATGGAACAAATATGTATGGTTTTAATTATGTGATGGTTGGGAACTATATATCCTTATAATGTAGTGTAAAATTATTTATATCTCATGAGATAATTATGGGAAACAAGTCTATTGGCTTTATCCACTATGACAAGATGGGGAAACCCGATCCCTTATAAGGAAATGATTATGAATGGCTATGGTGGTGTGTCATTCCTAGTAGGTGTAGTCCCCATGAAGTTCCATAATAAGTTTTTAATGTACCTTGAATTATAGCAGTAGTAATATTACTTTTTATTATAAGTGGAAAAATTCCAAGTCCAAAGACACATACAAAGACACTTACAACCCCATCATTCAAGGAGGCCGAAAGTAGTGCAGCCCTAATGCATCCCTCATCACAAAAGACCTGCAATCAAGAGGCATAGAGCCCATTCTACTATAAATAACGAGCTCTTCCTCGGGACTTCAAATCTTTGATAATGCATCCGCAACAAAGTTTACCTCCCTCCAACTATGATGCATGATCCTTCCTTGGTTGGTTTCCATGCTACACCTCCTGATGATATAAACCAGCTCCCAAGGTGCATCTGTCCCACCCCGAACATGATTAACCAAGACTTCTGAATCTGTCTCCACCTACGACACTTGGAATCCACTCCTCCTTCATGCCCGAAGCCCCATAAGGAGGGCCTGAGCTTCCAACCCCAATGAATTGTCTATCCCAAAGGTGGAACTAAAGGCCAGATGAACTGAGCCTCCTAAATCACTTAAAACCCCACCGCCACGCATCGTGCCATGCTTGCAGGACCTATACACATTTAGTTTGAGCTCACTGATAGGAGGCCTCCATTTAACCCATCTCCCTCCAAAATTCTCTGGACCACGAGGTATACCCAGGATATTTCACGTCGTATTAGAATGCTAATCAATTCTCAATAGGGAGACCATCTCATAAACCAACGACCTAACTCTTAACTGGAGAAAAGAGATCGAACTCTAGGAACCCAAGCGTTCCTTGTTCCTGGCCTCCCAAATGGCCCAACATATTGCAGCAAGTATGCATGCACGTACCTTGCCTTATAGGTAATGGTATTACATGTTTATATGTCTTCCATAATTTCCTATCTTATTCCTATGTTATGATTCCATGGCTTATGCTCTTGATTCCCTTATGTTTCATGTCTTATGAATTTTGATGATTTTTTATATTACTCAAGACTATGATATTTGATATGTATGGTATAATTTTAAAACTTTATGATCATATTATTATACCATTATGTTTATGTTATGATTCATATATCCCTTTTTTACCCTTACCGAGCATCTGAGCTGACCCTTTCTTATGTTTCCATTCCCTATTTTATAAATAAATGTTTTAATTAGGAGTACTAAAGTGGAAGGTATTTATGGGAGATGTTGAAGATATTTTTTTTCAAAATTTGAAGAATGTGTTCCAAATTTTCAAAGGCACTAAACTATTATGGTCCTCAGGCATGTGTTTGTGAAATGAAATGAATATTCATGTAGAAATATGTAATATCCATGTATGAGAACATTGGGTCGTTATAATAAATGGGTGAGATAAAAATCCCAGTAATGGAATAAATATGATAAGGAAGCCTAAATTTTGATTCAAAAAGATAACATGATATAATAAAATAAATGTATCAAAACTAATCACATGCGAGTATAACATAAATAACATGGTATCATAAGATCATGACATCGTAGGAAATGTGGCATCGACATATATCATTATATAAACATGAGTCATGGATAAATTCATAAACATCACATCATGGGAAAAGTCTCATAATGGAATAGGTTTACTCCCTAATCCCATACATGATGCCTCATGAGACTAAATATTTACCCAATGTACTAGATCACTATCTAGGTACACCCATAATGACATGTTCGTGATTATATGTGCCATAGAACATAAATCCATCATAAGGCATAAACCTAATAATTACCCATGGAATGAAAATTGGTTACATAATATTATTTCATATCGTAATTAAAGGAAATTTCATAATGACGGAATTTATGAGATGAGAATAAGGCATGTGTTACCCCATCAAAGTAATAAAGAATCAACTAGGTATATATGTAAGAGTCATATTGTAACACCCAAAATTTTTGTTGATGAACAAATCCTTTTAATTATGGTTTTAATATTTATTATAAATAAAATGAAAATGATTAAAAGTTTAAGTTAGGATTCAGGATAATCTAGGGATTATTTAGATTATAGAGTTACTATTTTTGGGGGAAACAGGTGTGGCACATGGTTTTTGGATAGTTAGTGCTAAACATACCACTCAATAGTGCAGTCATTGGAGAGTGTCACATGGTTGTTCAAACCATGCACCCTAGGATGAACAACCATGAAAATTGGTGCTTGCGGGTTGTAGAGGTGATCTTCATGACGTGTGTATGATTTTTCCAATCATGTGAAAACCGTGCAAGGGGTGTGTGCCATGGGATAGTGATGGTGCACAGTTGGAATATAGTTTAGCCAACCATGTATCCATACTATGAACCCCTTTAAAAATAGGTAAAATAAAAATTTTATCCTCCTACCTTTAAGTTAATTCTTTATTATACCACCCTTATTTATCCCATTCATAACATCCCTCCTATCTAGTTACTCCTCTCCCTATTCATAGTCTTTGAGCCTCTATCATACAACATTGAAATTTCTCGTTATTCGTCACATTGATTCGAATTCGATAAGATCTTAATTCCTCTTACTTCCTTTATTAATTTTTTTCCATATGGAATGAAAAATCCATGAAAGTCAATATTCTATATTTTTAGGGTATTTATCTTTTTCTCTGATTTATCTTGTTCTAGATTGAATAAAAAGTTAATACTAGGTGTAGAGTCAGCTACCAATCTAAGGTAGGTGGTCTATTTATTTTTAACTATTAGTCTTGATGTTTATATTATGAGTTGTCATAACACGCACTAGAAATTCCATGAAACACTTTATAAATGTCTATTTAATTAAATGAATGGATATCGCCTTGTTTAGGGTGGTCCAAGCAACCTAAATTCAAAGTTAGAGGTTTTCCACTTCAATGTTATCCACCCCTTAGGGTGTTCCATTGTTAAAGGCCTATAAGACTTATACTTTAACTTTTAAATTGAACTACCACTTGAGGTGTTTTGAGTTATCTATTATGCAAAAAATTTAAATTGAATTAAATAATGGGGAAATGGTAAGACCATGTATTTAAGCCCTTGTTTATTCTTATTTTTAGTTGAGTTATCCTTATAAATTAAATAGACAAAGTGAATTATTAAATGTTATGGGTTACTGTTAGAACTTGACCATCCAAAAATATCAAGCCAAGGGTGATACAAGGGTTATGAATCAGAAAGGGGTGGATGGGTTCATCAAGAATAATAATTAAATGATTTTTAAATGAAATATACATACTGGGAGTAATACATGAGTTCTTATATAGAATTACTTGAATGATATCACTTGGAGTATGCCTTTATATTATGAAAAAAATCAATACTTGGTTCCATAAGTGGAATAACATAGATTATGTCAAAGTTAAATTCCATTATATTATGCCACAAGTGACACTTGGGTTCCCTGCATGGAATTACAAGGAAGAGCTCAGATAGAAATTCCAACATACCATTCCTTAGGTGATACCTGAGTTCCCACAAGGAGTTCCATATATGGGATTATCGGGAAATTGGTTTATAAAAAACTTGTATTGATACCTAGGTTACCTTTATAGAAGGCCTTGGATGGACTCAGAATGCCAAAAAGTTAAATCAATTGATGCATCAGTCAAGTAAAAGAACATACCTAGATTTGTTCAATGATTTACACACTTGAAAACTTAGTTGTACTTAATTATTAAGCTTAAATCCAATGAGAATTATAGAACCTCATATGATTATCATTATTACATAGAATTATTAGTTTTATATATTGGTCCCTATACTTATATATATAAACTTAAAATGATAAGTGCATATAGAATTTCTATCATCGGCTGAATAAGTTAGTGTTAGTCGAGTGTCCATGAGGGACCCACACTGATGTGATTTATTTTATTTATTTATTATTTTACATTTATTATTACTTGAAAACTTATCATTGTATATTCACATACTAGATAGTGATAGACACCATTGGCGGTGGCCTATTGAGTTTTAATAACACCCTATTTTGTCGACACATTGGTACCTGGAAAAACTTCATGGATGCAAGTAGGATCAAAAGAAGGGGTCCATCTTTGAAGCTTTAGCTTATATAATAGGATGGTGTATGAGAGAAGATGACCACTTTTATTATTTGGATGCAATTGGAGATTGTTTTTTATCTTTTTATCATTTTTTATAGCATTTTGTATTTTCTTGCTCCTCTGATTCATTGTATTCCTATTATTTATTGAATGCATACATGATATCATTTTTTATATTAAAATTTTAATTTATTCTACCTATTTATTATAACTCGATGACTTATACCTATGTAGTTATTTTATTATACCATTTCCGATTCTTACTATTACTACATACCACTGTGATAAACTCTAATTATGAGGGTATAGTCTACCCAATATACCATCATGAATCCTCATTGTTTGTTGGTAACCTATAACATATGGGTATTCACACTTAAGGCCATGTGGCTAGCCTGGTTTAGTTACTTATGAGTGAGATAGGTTTAGGATATTACAAATTGGTATCAAAGAGAAGTTTTTCTTTGGTTTACTGTCTCGGTTATTATATAATAGGAAAGAATATCTTATAATTTGTTAATGAGACTATTCCTGGAAGTAGCTAACCCAAATATAGGGGAAAATATAATTTATTGGGATGATATTATTGTTACAGATTATTCCAATTACAGTCATATTGATTTAACCTCTGAGTGATGTACATGATATATGTCATTTATTATTATTATAGAATCGATTTTACCCTTGATCCAGTATGGAAATGAAGTATAGTATCATGAATCATTATAAGGAAATAGAAATTCATATGTCATGCATATGCCATGCCATATTTATTTTATTGTGTGCATTATCTACAATATATTGTTGTACATTTATTGATATATATATTATCTTAATAATTTTTACATAGGGAAAACAAGAGAACTAATTGGTTAATCAAAGTGTATGAATTAACCTAAATGGTTATTTTCTAGATTACTTGATGGTGTCACCTTAACCAACCAATTTTCATATGTTATATCCATGAACCATTGGTTCCATGGGATGAAACTTTAGTTGATTTTGATTACACGAATTCCAATTTTAATTTATAAATCATGTACTTATATAAGAAAGGTATTTGGGTAGGGATTTTATAGAACAATAATCTTTTTAAGTGTTCAAATTATATGAGAGGAGGTTCCCTTTTATATGTGAGAGGGAGTTACATTTTTGTAAATACCCAAAACTATTAAATAACGAGAGTCACTCTCTTGAAAACTACCTAAAATATTTATAAATAATGGAGTGGATGGGTAATATGGACTAGAAAAACGTCCAAAATTCAATATAAAACATTTTTTGAACATTTTATTTCATTTACATACAAGGTTACTCACTTTTACCTTTTTAGTTTTTTCACCACAGTAACTAGTTCTCTACTATTTTTAATATTCATTATGACCAAAATTAAAATGAACATATTACCTAATATTAATTATTACTATTTACAATATGGAATAAATTTCATCATATTAAAATCATGTTAGTGTTATAATTCAATTTAAAATTAAACCCCAAAATCTGTTGGAAAATGGGTTTTTAAGAAATGCATTTTCTAAGAAATAGATGATTTTATATTAACTTTATGACTAGTAATCATAATTATATGAATTTAAATTAAAATAAATGGATTTATTATATATTAATTTCACTTAAATATTTCCTTAATGATTTTTATTTTAATTAATTAAAGTGGACAAACTTTATGCACTTAAAAACAGTTTGCAGAAAACTGGGTTTTTTTAAGCATAAAAATAAACTTATGCCAAATCATAAAAATTGAATATTTAAAATAAATTAACTAGATTATAATAAATAAAATATCTCATATTTAAATTTAATACTAAATAAAAATTATAATTTAACTTTAAAATTAATTTATTTAATGAAAATAAATGATAATATTTGGAAAATCAAGAATTTTCACTATTCACTATAAAATAATTTTTTTTAGAAAAATAAAAAGATTTTACTTTAAGTAAATTTTGATATGATTATTTATATAAAATAAATTTACTAAAATTTACATAAATTAATTATAATAGTTTCTCACAAAAAAGAAATAAAAGTCATTTTTGAAGGAAACGTATGAAAAAATATATTTATTAAAAAAATTGGGTACTTATTTCCTAAGAATTTAGTAATACATTTTCATTTAATAGGAACTTTATATATACTTAATAATTTATTTAATCCTATTAATATATTCCAATTTAACAGTTAGGTTATACTGGTCACATTTAAATAATAATATTTTTATAGTGTATCATAGTTCGTATAAACTCAGTGTTGCGTGTTGTATATAATATCAAACATAGGGTTATTGTAAATTGTCTGGACATTACATTCTACCCCATTAAATAAATTACATATTTTTAATTTTAACTTGTGCCCATTCATTAAGGTTTTGACATTCAAAAATTTCTTTTTGGAAAACCCATACCATAAAAAGGGTTAATAAAACTTCCTATTAAAAATAGAGAAATTGAAATAAAAAGGTAATATAAAATAACAAAAAACTAGGTTTACTCATAAGTATAACATTGTAGAGAAGTGAAAAAAAGAATTATAATGAATATAAATTTATGATATAACATTACAATTTTTTTAATAACAAAAATAATTATACTTAAAAATATAATTTCATTCTATAATTATCTTTTTTACCAAAATCTCATTTATTGATCCAAATGATGAGTATTCAAGATGATTTTTTTACCAAAAGAACTAAAATTAAATTATAATAGATCACATGATTCCCAAAAATTATATCCATATAATCCTTTTATCTTTATAAAATAACCAAAACCAAGTTGTTTAGCACATGGTAAGATAATCTCTAAAATGAATACACCTTAATATTAATCTCAAAATCCAAAGTTCAACTTAAATTATTCCATAAATAATCTTAAGTAACCTCAACATTCAAAAATTTAATTTTGTTCTTCCCAACCAATCTTTCATATTAAATTAATTTTTAGACCTAACAGTTATATATAACTCAATCTAATGAAATATTTCCCAAAATATCATTAATCACATCAAAATCATAAATATTCAAAAATATATGATCATATAACATGTTTCAAAAATAAACTTAATGTTTATTCATAAAATCATTCAAGTAATTGAAATTTCATACTAACTTGTAAATCAAGTAGGCCAGTGGTTAGTGCTTCACCCTTATCACCCTTTGGTTGTGTGTTCATGCCCCATGCCCTTTCCAGATGTGATGTGTTATCTCTTAACTTATGGATTTTCCTTTTTCTAAAACTATTGAAAACCTTTGGTAATAATATTTATAATTAAATCTGATCCTTAAAAATTCTCAATACTATATTTAACATCTTAAAAAAACATTATTCATCAAATCACATTTTTCAACCTCTAAGGTTTTTTATCCGACTCATACTTTTCCTCAAAATAAAATAATTTTAATTAACTATAATTATCTCAACCTTAAGCACAAATTAAATATTATACTTTCCTCAATAATTTGTTTTCTATAAAATATTACATCACTATTAAATGACCTTTATAGTTCATTAATACCATTAAACAAATTCTTTCAAATACTTAAAGAAAAACTAATGTAGAACCACCCTTAGAAGTTTTGTGATTCTCATAACCAGATTACCATTGATAAAAATACTTCAAAAACATGATTCTATAGTTTTAACACCTATGAACTTAAATAATTAAACTTAATTTATTGTTATAGAATAAGCCATTAGGTATTAATCCTTGTATTAGGGAATTGACTTAGATAATGACCAAATTCACCAAATCTGTGACATTGAATTGTTAGTGGTACCTTATGTTGAACTTTATTTCCACATATCTTGTTAATCATAATATTCATTTTTCTTCAGCAATTAGAGGATTTTTGCCCTCATTTTCCACACATAAAGAATCTTACAAGTCCTTTAAGGCATTTTCCATGGTTACTCCTCCCACATTTTTGAGATGTATGAAATTTAATCCTCTTTTATTTATCATATTTAACACTTAAACATCCATGATATTCCATAATTCTATTCTTTAATGTGTTTAGGAATTAGAATATGTTCCAGTTTTTAATAATAACTTAATATAGATCATTTTTATTGATATAAATATGTCTAAAATCTATTACAAATAGGATAAGAATCTCTATAGGGAAATTATTAAATTTCCTATCCCATTGGTTATTGTAATTATTTCACCTATTTCATGACATTAACTAAAAATATTAAAATAAATAAGATGATAATGCATTAATATACCAAAGTGAAAATTATAAATATATAAGGAATAACTTATTAATGAGAAGTATATCATGACTTATGAGTCTCTAAGTTTCAATCTAGGTTATCCATAGTAACATTTACTTTTAGGTTTACTAACCTAAAAACTCATTGAAGTCCTTAATTATTGTTTGTAAAGAGTCTTTGAATTTATAAAACATATCCCCTATGATTATCAAACTAGGTGTGTATAAAGGACCATTTTCATGCACTGAGTGATGATCGAGTCTAGCTCAATGCACCCTTTTAGGGTTTATTACACCTAGGCACAACTATGATAGATCCACATCCACTAGTTTATCCAAATAGGGATGAATTTTCTTTAGAACCAATAACTCCATACTTTACTAAAAATTTTGGATGTTTTTTATGTTTTTTATTATCCCTAAATATTTCACTAGAGTTTTATAATCCTAATCCTACAAAAACAACTATACCTTTCTTTGATTCCAACTTTAGAGACCCATTCCTTTTACATATGTTATTTAATGATTTATAACAAAAAAATACATTAATTACAACACAAAGATCAGGAGGACTAATGTATTTTTAAGACTATGTTCAAAATAAATCAAAAGTAAACTAAAATATGACATCATTATTTTTATTCTTATTAGTGAACTCCTGAAACTATATAGGATTACTTGGGAAAATATATAAAAGAAATGGGTGAGATAAAAATCTCAGTAAGGGAATAAAAATGATAAGAAATCATAACTTTTGAGTCAAAAGTATGACATGATACTATTAAAGAGAAGGATAAAGAGTAATCACATGGGAAAATTGCATAAATAACATGGTATCATAAGATCATAACATCATAGAAAATGTGGAAGCATCATATAAAATGACATAAACATGAGTCAATGATAACTACCTAGACAATATCACATGTTGTACAAAGTCTCATAATTGACTAGGTTTACTCACTAATCCCATAAATGATGCCTCATGATACTAAATCTTTACCTAATGAATTTGAGTTCTCTCTAGGAACACCATTCATAACATGTTCATCATTATTTTTACCAAAAAATTTAAATCAACCATAAGTCATAAACATATGAATTTCCTATGGAAAAAATGGGTTTCATAAAATTGTATAATATCACAATAAAAAAAAATTTAAAAATGAATTAATTTTAGAGATGGAAATAAGGAATGTATTATCTAATAAAAGTAAGGGATAATAATATAGGTATATATTTTAGAGAATTATATATGTATTGTCTTGTAACTTCTGGTCCATTACTTTGTGAAAATACCATATTTGAAGTGTTTTGAGAGGTCACAGTGGCTCATTTAAAGACTTTTCAAAATTTCTAGTTTCCAACGGTAGCATCAGTGGTGAGTCATAAAGTCAAGACCATCGAGGATTTGAAACAGTGGCTCACACTGATAACTTGCACTGGTAGATCACCCCCAGTGACTCACACCGGTAACTTTCCAATGGTAGATGGACACCTATAGCTCTCCACCAGTGACTCACACCCGTAGCTCTCCCCAGTATCTTTCCACTGATATCTCATCAATATTAGCTCACACTGGTAGCTCACACCAGTGTCTCACATTAGTGAATTATTCTGGTATCTTTTCAATGGTATCTCACACTGATATCTCACACTGGTGGCTCGTGATAGTGGTTCATCCATCGATGCCTGTTTTTCCAATAGTTTTTCAAAATTATCTAATTCTCCAATTTTTCCAGTTTCACCCCTTTAACATTATTTCTAAAGTAAAATGAATTTAATACCATATTTAATGGTTTTTTGTGCCGTTTAGAATTATATCTATCTTCTAAAAACCTGAAACTTTTTTTGACTTCCAAAATGCATGGTCTTGGTCAAGATCTGCCTTTAATGGCCTTTAAAAACTTTTTCTCAAATTGATTTCAGATCTTACCTTTCTAAATTCTAGATCTTATATTCCTTGTTCATTTCACCTTTTCTGTTGGTGCTTCCAAAACTGTTCTTCCTCGAGGAGATGTGAATTTTTGTTTCACCTTTTGGATCAAATTTTCCTTGGAGTTCCTCTTATATACGTGCCCCTGATTTAGCGCATTATGAAAGTACTGGTCACTTATTCTTCTAAGTAATTTTTCCTTCGTCTCTCTTTTTTTGTGTATCATGTGGGGTGGGAGTATGATTATTTCATTTTTTAAATAAAATTTAACTAAAATTCAATAAATTTAATTGAATCGGTTTCAAATCAATAAACAAGGCCTGAGTAAAAGTGACACATGCTTCTGTTTCATTATTTTGTTGATATTGTGTTTTATATGGGAAAATTACCTACTAAAAATCATGGTTGTTGGGGGTATTTTTATGCACATGGGATGGTCTATATAATAAATTATGTTTGTTTGTTTTTTATTAAACAATTATATATGAAATTGTGAACTACATACACCCGGCTAATAAATGGATTCCCTAGGATCATACCTTCTATGATAACCCCACAAGTAAACAAGTGGAATTAAATAATGGAATGCTTAGTAAAATATGAATATGCCTTGCCTTGGTTAGTGTGGTGGTGTGTTGTGTGAGGGATTATTTTGACTTGTGCTGTAGTAGGGTTGTGGGAATGGATGTGTGGTGTAGGGTGGTATGGGTGGTGTAATGGAATCTCAGGTTGAGAGATTGTTTGATAATATAATGGATGAGAAGTGTTACGCATAAGGGCTACTGATAGTGGCTGTGATGGGTTTGTTGATGGGTACGACTATGATTTGGGGGTTTTGATCTGTTGAGAGAATGAATTGAGAATAATGACTTTGAATAATGATAATGGAAGTGGTTGGTATGGGTAATTTTCCGAATGTTTCTCCATGAGTAGCAAGTATAAATCTTCACCCCATGTCTTGGGATAGGTACTTCGTTGTAGCATGGATTAGTGTTAATGAAATGGAAATATAAAGTGTGTTAAACTATCAGGATCTTCTCCTTATAAAATGACTATGGTGCTTGACCATTTTATAGAATTTTTTTATTGCAAGTTGTGCTAAATAGTTTTCCAGGTAGGGATGGAATAAATAAATAAACGATTATTAATGTTGACATGAATAGGTGTTGAGTGAAGGAGCTTTGTGAAGCAGCTTTTATTTATCAACTTCCGAAGTGACTGTTGATGATATTAATAAATTCATTTAGAGGTTTCATCAAAGTTAGTTGTGTTATGGGGTGGTTGGATATTTGAAAACCCATTGGTTGGGATGAGTGTTTGGTCTCTATATGTATATGCTTGTATTTTCTTGTGATTTCTATACCCACCCCACCTTAGTTGAGCACTATTTTCCGAACACCGGCATCGTCATGGGGGAGGGTTTATTTATCTAACATCTTAGTGGGAGGATGGATGAATGGACACCCACTCTTCCTTACTCCCTCTTTTAGGTGGTGATATCCTAGGACTTTTTGGATAGGTTGTGGTTTGTGAGGCCCTGGTGTGTGCGGGCGAGTTGTAATTTCCCAGGTGTCTTCAGGATGAGATGTGTTGTACTTTCCCAGGTTTCTTCAAGATGAGGTGTGGTTGTGGACTAGGTGTATTTGGGAAGGATATTTTGTGGTTGTGGTCCAGGTGTGTGTAGGCGGGATGTGTTGTGGTTGTGGCCCAGGTGTCTATGGGAGGGATGTGTTGTGGTTGTGGCCTAGGTGTTTGCGGATGGTATGTGTTGTGGAAAAGTGTATGAGGGTGGGATGCGGTTTGGTTTTTTCAGAAGAGGTGGGAGTGCCATGAAATTTTTCATTAGGTTGTGAGAGCAGCTAATCAGTGGGAAAGTGGTATGGGGTACCCTATCATCTATGTGCTTACTATATTACTTGACTTGACTTGTGATGTTTGGTGAGCATTCCTTGGTGAGGTGGGGATGGATATTATATCTTATTAGGTGTTGTTTGGTTCTTCTATTCCCTCAGAATAGAATTAGTATGCTTCTCCCACTTGTTAATGAGAGAATTTGGTTTTCCTACTAAGTATACTTTCATGGTCACCCTAGGTAATAAAACTAATTTCAAGTTTCTAGGAGGTTTATGTGGACTGTGATGGGTGTTACTATCTTGGATATTGGGAAAGTTTTAGTGTCACTTATTATCTTTCCTTTTGGTATTTACTTTGGATTTTTCATTTTATTTTTAATAGTTATATTTTAAACATGCATGTGGGATGGATTTGGTATTTCTTTATATATAATTGTCTTGGAGTTGTTTTGGGTTGGGCTATCTTATCTTCTGATATCGTTTTTATAAAAAGGTAAATGCCTCCATTTTTTTTTGAGATTTTATACCCTTCAAGTTGGTTGCTACCCTATGTCCTACTAGAGGTGGGACTCGGGGGTTATTATCCCTCTTTCTCCATTTCCATTTCAAGAGGGGACTATTTGGAGGGAGGGAGTCATGAAAGAATTGTATCAGAGGTGATTATTGAGAGATAGGATGAAGTTTAGAGTTAGGAACAATGAGGATTTCATGGATTGGTAGGGAAATTGTCTCAGGTGATCTTGGCACGTGACATAGGCCAGTGAACACTGGTATAAAATGGGATTTTAGGGCTCCCCGTGATCTGATTTAAGGACTCTGAGCCTATCAAATTTCCAAGTGAAGCTACACCATTAGCAGGGTAGAGACCCTAGGAAAGTTACATGCATTATAATAACTTGTGGTCTTGCTTAAATTGGGCATTTTGGGAAATTTGGAATTAAGAAACGAGTTAAAATAAATATTAAATAAAAATTCTATACTATTTGGGCTTATGGATTCCTTGTTTAACTTTTCATTAATGGATCTCGGTCGTCGCCCGCGTATAGATTGAGTAGTTGATGCTCAACACACTGAATCCGTTGATCACCGAAGGGTTGATCCAGTGGAATAGGACAACTAGTGGTAGATAATGTTACGTTATTTCCAGTGGCAGACCTTGGGAAAGTATGAGGGAAATGTTTCAAACATGGAGATGAAGAGATGGATTTAGGATCTTAAGATCACATTCAGTTTGATCCAGGATTCAATGGAGTAATGGGTTCCTTTGGTAGTGATCAAGATGAGGGGAGATGTGTTTTAGTGGTGGACATTATACCTAGGGGAGAGGAAGGAGTATGATATTCTATGGGTCAATTTTGGGAAGGTGTTTTGAGTAAAATTCCTTACATAGACCATGAAGGCTGAAAAGAGGCAAGAGTTACTCTCCATCCATTAGGGGAGTATGTCAGTACAGAATATGGGGATTATGTTCATGCATCTCTTTCATTTTCCCCAGATCTATTTTCAGATGAGGATTCTCATGTAAGACTTCTAGAGGAGGCACTTTATCCTTCTATCTAGTATGTGGTTACTCCCTTTATTTTACCGATGTACTTGGAGGTTTAGAAGAATGTGAAAGTGATTGACCTAATGCACTCATGAGGAGGTGTAACATGGGAGGGTATCCAGTAGGGTTCCTCTAGAGGCAAGGCTTCCAACAACATGTTTCAGGTGCTAGGGCCTTTGGGGTTTTGACCGGTGGGGATTCAACCTATTCAGTTTCTATTTCGACCTTCTGATCCTTATGCCTTTCTTATGGGCCTTGGGCCGATGTGTTTCCTTTTTGGGGTTTACATATATCTCCAGAATCAGTTTCCAATGTTCGTTCGAGATAAGTATGGTGGAGGTGGATAGGTTCCACAATGACCTCAATAGTAGATGCTAGCTAGTCTGTTTCAGTAGCAGGGACAACATGTTCATGCTTCTTCAAGGTGTGATGATGTAGGTAGATTATGACCTCTGGGTGTTCCTTTGGGACCTTAGCCTAGGCGTGGTTGTGGAGTCGGCTTTCAGAAGAGGTGTAGAAAATCTAGGCATGGTCAGTAGCATGTAGTAGAGGCATTATTTCTAGCAGGGCAAAAGATTGTTAGAGGTACAATCAACTTGTTTAGTACCCTTGCTTGTGATTTTTTTGATTCAGGAGCTTCACACTTTTTTGTTTCACCTGCTCTAGCCCATGCTCTGGGACTATTCATAAAGAGGATTGTTGTTCCCCTAGTGTTGAGTATACCAATAAAAGGTCAAAATAACTTGTTTGATATGTGCTGGGGATATAGAATGATGATGTGACCACATCTGTCACATGTGGAACGTTTATTGATATGAATGTATCCATATAATGTTATTCTTAGCATCAAATGGATATATTCCATGCATGTCATTATCCATTGCTTAAGGAGGAGAGTAGTGTTTTCCAATGCAGATGCCCAGTGTGTAGTTTTTGTCAGTGATCAGAGATTTTAGGTGGGTACTCAGCATGTAGAGCCTCTCTTTTCCTTCTTGGCTAAGTAGTTAATGGAATAATTAGGTGTTGGGATGGTGTAGGTTCCCAAAGTCATTGGGGAGTTCCGAGATTTTTTTCCTAAGACGGTTGTGACTTTAACCCCTCGCCATAACATTGATTTTGGGTTAGACCTACATCCCAATGCATATCCTATATTGATGTATAATTATCAGATGAAACCTTTTGAGTTGCAGGAGTTGGGGTTTCAGATAGACAATATGATGAATAAGAGATTTATCTGGCCTAGTGTGTCGCTGTGGGGCGCTCTAGTGTTGTTCGTAAAGAAGGAGGATGATAGTCTAAGGTTGTGCATAGACTTCCAGACGTTGATTTGGGTGACGGTCAAGAACCGTTACCCTCTTCTGAGTATTGAAGATATTTTTGACTAGTTGAGAGGGGAAATATGGTTTTCTAGGATTGATTTGCGGGTTGGATATCACCAGTTGAGGGTGAAGGATTACAATATTCTAAAGATTGATTTCAGATTAAGGTATAGAAACTTCGAGTTAATGGTCATTTTTTTCGGTGTTACAAACACACAATCCGTGTTAATGGGGATTATGAACTATATTTTCCCTGAATTTCTGGACTGTTTTGTCATCGTATTCATCGAAGAAATCTTGATATACTCAAAGTCAGAGGAGGAGAATGACGAGCACCTTAAGACTATATTACAATTTCTTCGACGCCACTATCTCTATGGAAAGATGTACCAATTAATGTATTGGACATGGGAGGTGAATTTCCTTGGGCATGTGTTGTCTTAGAGGGGCATAAAAGTGGACCCATCAAAGGTAGAAGTAGTTGTTTCTTGAGAATCTCCCAAAAATATGGAAGTGGTTCGTAGATTTATTGGTCTAGAAGGATATTATTAGAGGTTCATGCCTGATTTCTCTCGAGTTGTAGCTCCTTTTATTGCTCTGAATTGAAAGGAAAAATCTTTTTTGCAGATCAATCAGTGCTATGTAGCATTCAACTATCTAAAGGGGGATTTGGTTAGTGCTTCATTGCTTCAGTTTCTTGAGGAGGGAGTGAAGTTAGAGGTGTTTTGTTATGCTTCTCATCTAGGCTTGGGATGCGTCGTGATGTAGTAATAGGAAGTGATATCTTATAGATCTTGGAAGTTATATCCCCCCAAATGTAACTATTCCACCCATGATCTGGAGCTATTAATGACCATGTTTGTTATGAAATTTTGGTGAAATTACATCATTGGGGAGTGATTTGTGGTATTCACATATCAAAAGAGTTATAGGTATATCTTTTCCCAATGAGATCTCAACTTGAGATAGTGGAGATGGATGGATTTTTCTTAGGACTATGATTTTGAGATATCTAAAACCTTAGGAAAGGGGAATGTCATGGCTGATGCTCTGAGTAGAAAGTCAAAAAATGAGGTTGTTCGGTAATCTGCAGATGATTGGAAAGTGATTGAGGAGTTAGTAGCCTTGCACTTAGATGTAGGAATGGATGGTGGCATGAGTTTTTTTTTCATATGACAGTTCAGTATTATATGATGCAGAAGGTGGAAGTGTCTCAGTGGGGAGACTTAGAGGCAGAGGTGATGTGAGATTGTGTTGGCCACAGTGATGCTCCGTAAGGATGGTTGGAGGATGGTTAGAAACAGATGTTGTTTTTGGGAAAGTTGTTTGTTATGGTAGCGATGTGTAAGAAAGTCCTTTGTGACTTTAATAGATCACCCTTAGCAGTACACCTAGGTGTTTCCAAGATGTACCATGGCTTGAGGATGCAATTTTGGTGGACCAAGATGAAATGTGCAGTGTTAGAGTTTATAGTGAAGTACTTAGTGTTCCAGTAGGTAAAGTATGAGCACCGTGTTCCTTGTGGTTTGTTACATCCCTTGGATGTACTTGAGTGGAAGTGGGATGACATATCAACAGATTTCGTCATAGGTTTACCCATAGCTCAGGGAGGGTATGATTCTATCTGAGTAGTAGTGGATCAACTGAAAAAATTGGCTCACTTATTAGAAATCAAGGAGTCGGGTGTAGTGGATTCCTTGAGAAAGAGGTATGCAGATGAGGTGGTATGATTTCTTGGAGTTATGAGATCCATTTTCTTGTATTGAGATACACATTTTACCTCACGAGTTTGGAGGGGATTGATGCATGATTTTGGCACACACTTACACCTCAACACTACTTTCCACCCTTAGATAGATGGGCATATAGAATAAACCATTCATATATTGAAGGATATTTTGCGAGCATGCGTCTTGGATGTTAGAAGATCTTGGGTATGACACCTTCCCTCGGTAGAGTTCTATTATTATAATACTTATCACTCTTATATTAGCATTGATCAGTTTGAAGCATTGTACATGAGACCGTTTCGTTCACCTTCGTGATGGAAAGAGGTGGGGGATACATCTGTTCTTGGACCTAAGGTAGTAAAAAGCATGACAGATAAGGTTTTTCTTGTTCATGTGAGGATGAAGGTAACACATGACCAGAATAAGTCGTATGCTGATCAAAAGAGTATGCCCTTGGAGTTTGAGGTAGGGGACCAAACATTCTTGAAGGTTTCCCCTCAATTTGGACAGAAGATGTTTGGAAGAGGGAGAAAGTTTTCTCCCACGTTTTTTGGACCCTTTGAGGTGTTGGAGAGAGTTGGAGAAGTGGAATACTAGTTGGAATTTTCCCCTTAGTTGGAGAGTGTCCACATTGTATTTCATGTCTCTCATCTTCATCAGTATCTACACGATGACTCCCACATTATTGACTGGGGAGAGTTGGATATTGAGGATGATGCAACATTTGTGGAATGACCAGTGGAGATCTAGGATCATTGGGATACAATTTTGTGTGGATGGACCATTCCATTTGTTCGCATACTGTGGAGGCTTGGTGGCCTATAGGAGAGTAATTGGGAATGAGAAATGCATATGCATGGCCGGTATCCAGATTTTTTTTGAGTTTTCCTTTGTTCTGTTTTGTTTGGAAATATAATAATTGAACTTTGTGTTCTATGTGATGAGTTTTTGCCATATTTGGTATTGTTTGATTAAGTTGTGACATGTGAAATGGGGTGGAATATATTCCTAATCAAGACACATTAACTACGATATGATTAAACCCATGTGGGTGAGTCAGTGTCGCCTAGAGAAGATAATATATTAACATGGAAAATAGAATTCCCTAATCTGCGTGTTCGGGATGGCATGGTTATTGTGCTTGTATGGTGTTCCTTGTGGTCATTTGGGTTAGTAGATGTTAGAGGAGGTGTTCTTGGATGTTGAGGTTTCACTCCAATTTTAGACCAACACATGATGGTTTATCATTGGACATTGTGATGTTTGGTTGTTAGAGGTGTTTCAAGTGTAGCAGGATCCTTGAGAGGTATCTCATGGGGTGGTTTTTCAGACCCCTATTTCATTTGGTCTTACTTTTAAATTCTCTAAGATGAGAATAATTTGAGTTTTTTCTGACGTAATGGACTATAAATTCTAAAATATTACTTTATGAAAATCCAATCTTTGAAGTGTTTTAGGAGGTCATGGTGGATCATTTCAAGACATTTCTAAATTTATAGTTTCTAATGGTAGCTCGTAGTGGTGATTCATAATGGTGTGTCACACCGGTGACTTTCAATAATGGATTGCACTAGTGACTCGAATGGTAGCTTGCCACCGGTGACTCACACTGGTAGCTCACATCAGTATCTCACCACCAGTAGCTCGTCAATGGTAGCTCGCACCAGTAACTTACACTGATAACTCACACCAGTAGGTCGTTAATGGTATCTTAGACCTTTATCTCGCACCAGTGACTCGTGATAGTGGCTCATCCTCCAGTGATTCTTTTTCAACAGTTTTTCAAAATTCTAGAATTCTCAAGTTTTTCTAGTTTCAGCCCTTTAATATTGTTTTTGATGTAAAATTAATTTAATACCATATTTAATGGTTTATGGTGACATTTAAAATCATATATATCTTCTAAATACATGAATCTTCCTTTTACTTCCAAACTGCATGGTCTTGTTCAAGATCCATCTCTAATGGATTTTAAAAAATGTTTCTCCTATTTATTTAGGATCTGGAATTTTTAAAGCTGAGATATTCTATTCCTTGTGCTCTCCCATTTTTATTTTGGTGCATCTAAAACCCTTCCTCCTCGAGGAGATGTTTTTTTGTGTTTCACCTTTTGGATCACATTTTCCTTGGATTTTCTAGTGCATACATGCCCCTGCTTTTGTGCATTAAGAAATTACTGATCACTTCTTCTTCCAAGTAGGTTTTCCTTCATCTATATTATTTGTATATCATGTGGGGTGGGTGTGCAATTTTTTTATTTGTAAATACAATTGAATCAAACTTCAATAAAGATAATTTAATTGGTTTAAAATTAATAAACAAGGGCTGGGGAAAAGTGACACATGATTTGGTTTCATTATTTTATTGATATTTTGTTTTATATGGGCTAAACGCCCTTTTGAAAATCTTTTTTAGTGGGTGTCTTTGTTTGTTCATTGGATGTTCTACAGAGTGAATGATGTTTTTTGTTTTTCACTAAACAATTATATATGAAATTGCTAACCATATACACCGAGCTAATAAACAGATACCCCAGGATCATACCTTCTATGAAAACCCAGGAAGTTAACAAGTGGAATTAAAGAATGAAATGCTTTGTTAAATATGAATATACATTTCCTTGGTTAGTGAGGTAGTGTGATGTGTGCATGATTTTTATAACTTGTGTTGTAGTAGGGTTGTGGGCTTGGTTGTTTGATGTGGGTTGGTACAGGTGGTGTAATGGAATCTCAGGTTGAGAGATTGTTTGATTGTAAAATGGATGAGCATCTTTATGCAGTCGGGATGTTGATAGTGGTTGTGATAAGATGTATTGATGGGTGAAACTATGAGTTGGGGGTTTTTTTTCTATTGAGAGGATAAATTGGGTAGAATGAATTTGAACAATGACGATGGTAATGGTTAGTATGGGTAATATTCCCGACGTTTCTCCATGAGTAGCATGCATAGGGCTTCACCCTATGTCTCGGGATCGGTACATTGTTATAACATGGATTTGTGTTCACAAAGAGGAAATATGAAGTGTTTTAAACTATCAGGATCTTTACCTTATGAAATGAATATGGTGGTTGACCATTTTCACGTGTTTCCTGTTTCCTATTGTGCTTATTATTTCCAGATTAGGGATGTAATAAATAAATAAATGATTATTCATGTTTAAATGAATGGATATTGAGAGAAGGATATTTGTGAAGTGGATTTCATTTATCAACTTATGATGTGACTATTTCTGATATTAATAAATGCATTTAGAGGTAGTATAAAAGTTGGTAGTGTTACAGGGTGGTTGGTTGTTTAAATACCCACAGGCTGGGTTGATTGTTTTGTATCTATATGTATATGCTTGTATTTTCTTATGATTTATAAACGAACCTCACTCTAGTTAAGCACTATGTTCCGAACACCCCATTTGAAACAGGGGAGGGTGTCTTCTACAAAAATACCAGTGGGAGGATGGATGGCTCGCCACCCTCTCTTACCTACCCCATATTCTAGGTGGTGATAAAACAAGACTCATCAGGCAGGTTGTGGTTTGTGAGGCCCAAGTGTGTGCGGGTGAGTCGTGCTTTCCCAGGTGTCTTTAGGATGAGATGTGTTGTTTTTTTCCAGGTGTCTTTGCGATGAGGTGTGGTTATAGACTAGGTGTCTGTGGATGGGATGATTTGTGGTTTCTTCCCAAGTGAGTGTGGGCAGGATGTTCTATGGTTGTGTCCTGGGTGTCTGCGAGCAATATGTTTTGTGGTTGTGAGGCCCAGGTGTGTGCGAGCGAGATTTGGTTTTGTATGTCGGAAAGAGGTTGGAGCACTAGGAAATTTTCTATTAGGGTATGACAGCGGCTAATCAATGGGATTGTGGTGCGGGGTACCCTATCATCGATGTTCGTACAATTTTTCTTTACTTGTCTTGCGATATTTGGTGAGCATGCCATGGTAATGTGGGGATGTCTATTATACCTTGTTATTTGTTGTTTGGTTCTTCTGTTTCCTCGTAGAAGCATTAGTATGATTCTCCCACTTGTGCACGAGAGACTTTGGTTTTCCTATTGATTATACTTGTATGATCACACTATGTTATAAAATTGATTTTTGGTTTCTATGAGGACTATGCAGACCATTCTAGGCATTACTAGCTAGGACGTTGGGATATTTTTCATGTTGCTGCTTAGCTTTGACTTTGGTATTTACTTTGGAGTTTTCATAGTATTTATAACAATTATATTTTAAACATTAATGTGGGATGGATTTTGGATTTATTTGTACATATCTATAATGGAGTTGTTTTGGGTTGGACCATATCATCTCCCGATCTCATTTTTCTAAATAGGTAAATGCCTCCCATTTTGTGAGATTTTATACCTTTGGTGATAGTTGCCACCCAGGGCCTATTAGAGGTGGGACTCAGGGGTCATTATCCCTCTTTCTCCATTACCAGTTTAGGAGGGTCATCTTTAGTAGGAGGGGGTCATGAAAATATACATAATTTAGAAGCAATCCATAATATCAAAGTTTTTTATCATTAATTAAAATGTATTTAAAATAATACATAGAATATTTCTTGAGGAAAATACCATTTTCATTATGAAGCCACTTATTTAAAATATAATTATTTCAAAAATATTATAGAAAAACTTTCTTTAAAAATATCCATTGAAACATATAAAGGATGATTCAAATAATTGAGTGGTCAGGATGGAGTAAATATTCTGTTCATGCTAAGTATATTAAAAAATAGTTCTTTCACATTTTTGGTAAAAAGCCAAAAGGTTCATTTTTGGAAATAAACAAGAATATTCATTTTTAACCATTTTTTAAAAACTAGAACATGGGTAAAAATGTATTTAATAAATAATTAGATAATATTAAAAATATTCTTTAAATAATTCTAATTAAAATATCAATATGGGAGAAAAATAATTTTCAACTAAAAAGGGAAGTAATGTTTGAATTTCTTAAAAATTATTTATAAATAAATTTAAGTTTCAAATAGAGGAAAATGGTACTATTACATGAAAAATTATTAAATAAACTAGGGATCATAAAATAATAAGGGTTTATTATAAATTTATTAAATAATTTCCTTTAATAAAAATTCAATCATAAACAATATCGAATAATGATGAGATTGTGAAATAAACCCTTACTGATTTGGTAACTTTTGAATCATAACCACCATGAAAGAAATAAATTATGAAAATTTAAATACCATGAAGTTAAATAGATTCATGATATAACATATCAAATCAGTAGTATATACACCACACAAAACCAATAAGTGGTGAATATGGCATATGTCTCATGGAATTAAAAGTGAGATGAAAATCCCTTACAAAGATCATGTCATTGAAGTGAGAATTATTCAATGAAATTATTATGTGTTTAAAATTTAAGTACAAATAAAACAAGTGTAAATACAATATAAAATAATCAGTGGTAATTACACACATAATCTTAGAACATTGAAGACAATGAAGAATAAATTTAACCTAATGAAAGAAATTGTGTTCTAAAATATGTTACCTCGAGTTTGAGTTGTCACATATGTACATTATCCTCCTAAATAATAAAATTATATTAATTATTTACTTTATTAATAATTTTTTTCAATTTAATTACTCCTTTTATTTTATTTATTACCTATATTTACATAATTAATTAAGTTCATGTTAGACATTTTGATGGTATTCATTTCATGTGTCTAAAATGGATTTGGTTGGATGACTATGATAAAATAATTCATTGTTATTTAATATACATAATAATAATCATAAAATAATTATAATTTTTATACATTAATTATATTTTCAAAACCAACCATGAAATATGGTTATGAAAAATGAACTACATTACAATCATAGAGATGGTATGCCATACGTACGAATGAGTAAAATATAAATTTTTAAATGATTATGATAGAAAGAAGGCAAGTGTTAATTTATTTTTAAGGAATGATAACTATATCATAAATATAGTATTATTTAATTAAACAAACTTTCATATTACATCTATGGGAAATGGTAATAAAAAGTGAATCACATCGCTTTATGAGGTGGTAGTCCTCCATAAAAACAAATGACTTTATCATTCTTTAATATATGGTAAGTTAATAAGGTATATGATATATTAATTTTCAAAAATGATTAATATTTCATGAATATCATATATAAACATTAAATCAATACTCATTAATATATATGACAGGTGAATTTTTAAAACGTATCACATCAATTCGTGAGGCAGCAAACCACTGTACACACAAATGATGCTTTCATTTACTATTTGATGAAAGTGGATATGGATGTAGGTTATTAAATTAACATAATAAAATATCAGTATATAGAAGATACTGATGTTTTTATATCATCATTATTGAGTGAGATTTTAAGGAGGTGGAAGAATAAATAAAACAAATATTCTTGGTTAAGAACAATACCTATTCTCTGAACCACCTCTTTAGAATTATACATAAAGCCTACCTAGACAAGTTTTATGATAAAAAAACCCCTCTAAGAAACGGGGAGGGAAGTAAGAAATATATTTTTATAGGGATTGGATGAAAAAATATTCATTGGAAGTTTTGAAAGAAGATGAAATGAGGTTCTCTTTTATAAGTGGAAGGGAGTGACATTTTTGTGAATACCCCAAACTATTCAATAACGGGGAACTGCTCTCATGAAAAGTGCCTTGAAAATTGATAAATAATATAGTTAAGGTTTGATATGGTTGAGTTAAATCTCCAAAATTCAAAAAGAATTTTTTTAAACATGTTATTCCATTTACCACTAAGGTTTTTCACTTTTACCATTTTAGTTTTTTCACCATGGTAACTAGTTTTTTTACTATTTTTAATAATCATTATGACCAAAATTAAGTTGAACATATTAACTAATATTAATTATTCTGATTAAAAATTTGGAATAAATTTTATCAAATTAAAATCATATAATTTGTGGAATTAAATTTAAAATGAAACCCACAAAATGTGTGGAAAAATGAGTTTTTAAGAAATGCATTTTCAAGTAATAGATGATATTATATTAACCCTATGACTAGCTATAATCATTATAATAATTTTAATTAATATAAATACCTATATAATATATTAATGTCATTTAAATATTTCCTTAATATGGGTTATTTTAAATAATTAAAATGGATAAAATTAATGAACTTAAATTTTTTTTGTAGAAAACCACATTTTGTAAGGATAAAAATAAAATTACGTCAAATCATGAAAATTTATGATTCAAAAGAAATTATTTAGATTATTATAAATAATATTTTTCAAATTTCATCTTAATAAAAAATTAAAAATATAATATAACTTTTATATTAATTAATTTATTGAATAGAAATTACTGTATTTGAAAAATCATTAATTTTCACTATTTACTAAATTATCAAATATTTCAGAAAAACAAAAAAAATTTACTCTAAGTTAATTTTGTTATTCTGATTTCAAAAAATATATTAATTTTATAAAATAAAATGTCTATGTTCTATAAAATAATTATTTTATTTTTTCACAAAAGAAATAATTTTTTTTGAAGGAAACATATTTTTTTTCAAAAAAATTATCTATTAAAAAATTGGGTATTTATTTCCTGATAATTTATCAACACATTTATATTGAGTTTTTTATTTATATATATTTCATAAATTAGTTAGTAATATTCATACCTGATAATTTAATGGCTAGATTATATTAGTCACATTTAAATAATAATATTTTAATAGTATACCACGGTTCGTTTAAACTTAGTGTTGCGTGTTCTATATAATATCAAACATAGTGTTATTTTAAGTTCTTGGGAATGATAATCTTTTCCTCTTTTTAAAATTTTATAAAATCAAATAGACACATGTGCCTTTGTCATAAGTAGTATTCATGAATCAATCATGCCTAGAAATATCACATATTAAATGAATTAACTTTTTGAAGAAATTTTAATAAATAGATTTAAATAAAAATGGAATTAAATATTTGATTAATATAACTCAAAGATAATCATAAATAAATTCAAATCATCAACATAAAATAAACACAACCTTAACAATTTACATCAATTTAAAAACTATTCAATAAAATAACCAAAAACTATAATTAACAATTTAAAGATTAATTTTAGTGGTTAAAACATAAGAAATTTAATGAAAATAATATTATAAAAGATATCAAATAAAGTCTGTATAAAATTCCACCAGACTAAGATTTTTCCTACCTTTAATAAAAAAATCATTCAAATTTAGGGGAAGAAAATTAATCTCAAGACTTAAAAATTAAAATTCCACTAATAATTGACTTTCATAAATATTTTCCCCCTGATCTATCTTGAGAAAAAAATGTGAATTATATCTAAAAATGAATGTTCTTAGTGATTAATTAGTAAATTATTTACAAAAATTATTAGGAATTTAATATTTTAAAGTGAATTTAACAAAATTCAATTTGCATCCAACAGAAAGTCCAAATATAAAACGTAATGTTACTTTTAAATTTCTTGATTTAATAAACGTGAGTATTTGAAAAATCAGTATTTTTCACTATTAATAGAAAATTAAATCATTTATAAAGAATCTTAAAATTCAACCCTAAATTAATTTTTATATTATGAATTATAAAATTATTTCAATTGTGTCATATTTAAATTCTAAAAGTTCTATAAATTAATTATAATATTCACACACAAAATGAAATAAACATCATTTTTGAAGAAAAAATATTTTTGAAACTTAAAATTACTTTAGTAAAAATTGAGTACTTAAATATTATTAATTAACTAATAAATTTGAATTAATTTAAAAATTTATATATATATTTAATAATTAGGTTTATCTTATTCATACCCATTAATTTAAATACTTTGTTAAAATATATTACTATTTTTTTAAGTTTAGTGCTATTTGTCATGCAAGCTATCAAAAATTTACAATTTATTTAAAAAGAAATATATTTTAAAATATCAGGGTGTTATAATATACCTCCTTAAATAAGTTTATCCCTTATAATTTTTATCTTGGAAAATAATGGTTTAAAATTTGAAAATATTTTTTTTTCAAAACCCATATTGTACATAGGGATAATAGAACATTCTCAAAAAAAGGGAAGTGTGAAACGCAAAGGTTACCCGAAATAACACATAATCGGGTTCCCTAATTATAAGAACATCAGTGGGAATTTAAATTATATACATGGAGGAGAAAAATAAAATCTAGGGACTAATAGAGAGTGATAGCAAATATAGAAATTAGAAAGTTAATTTCCATAAAACCATGAATCCACGGGGGGTGAAAAGGCCATAAATTCATCGAAAATGAAGGTAAGATGATAAATTTTTTATTTCAAGATCATTTTATTAAAGTTTATAGATTCTTTTACTATCAAGGTATAAAATAAGTGAAAATTTAATTACTTTATTTATTTCTATTTCATAATCTCAATTTCATCATTTGGTTATGGTTTGATGAATTTCCACATCATATATTTTTAAAATAAATGAATATTCAAGTTTATTTTTCTATTCCTAAAGCACTAAAATTAAATTTTAATAGATCATAAGATCCATAAAATAATGAAAAGTAATTCCTTATTTCTCTAAATATTTAACAAAACCAAAATAGTTAGTATAAGTTATACAATATGGATAAATGAAATATATTAATCTCTAAAACCAAAATATTAACCCCCAAAGTTCAAATTAATCTAGATCATAAATAGTGAAACATAATAATCCTTCAAAACATGTCTGAAAAAAATCAAAACCCAAAAATATGAAAGATTTGATCACATATTTTTTTAAGATCAACCTAACTACTATCTTTAAACAATATCAATCACACATAAGGTCATTTAACAAAGATGTGTATACCTAATCATATACTCTCCGAAATATCCTTAAGCATATTAATATATCATTACATAAAACCTAAAAATGGGTATCTTTTTCTTTAAAAATAAGATCAACCACAGACTTGAAAACCCAAGAAACTTTAGGTTTATCCCATATCACTATGGAATATCATATTTTTGCATAGGTTCTGTTATCTCATTAATTATAATGGTTCTTAATGAAAATATAAATTAAGCTAAGAATATCCCACACAAGTATCAAACTAGGTGTACAATAAGGGAACACTCACCGTGCACGAGAATGATTGACAATATATATTTAAACAACTCTTTTCAGGGTTATTACCTCTAGATGCATCTGTACCAAAACCACATCCACTTGTAGTATCCATAGATAGATATTTTACTAGGAAGACCACAAAATATGTACCTTAACAAAACTTTAGGATGTTTTCCTATACATAAACTTATCCTCAAATATTTTTATAGGGTTATGTTACATAATCTATGTTTTTACAAATATAGTTCCCAAGTTTTCTACTAAACATGCTCTAATACCAACTATAACAACCCCAAATCTAGTAGTCTAGTGTTAGTGGTTACTTTATTACATTTTCACTAGATATAGGAGATCACATCCCAAAAGACCGAATATTTTAGTAGTCTTGGTAAACTATATAGATACACGATTCCCATGTTACAAAGTAAATGTAAAAACATAGCATAAGAATAATTACTGCATCATTTATATCATTCATAATATCCTTCTTAATAATTGGGGTAAAGGGAAAAAAATAAAGGGAGAGCTCATATGCTCAATAATGGTTATATAAAAAAGAATCTATCATGAGTAAATAAAGAATAATTAGCATCTAATAGTAGATAATCAAAGCACATGTCATTCAATCAATGAATTGAGTTCAATGAGAATCCATTACTAATATCATTATATAAAACACATGGACAATTAAAACTAAATTCATAATAATGAAAATACACAATTCTTCACATTCATGATCAAGGCCTCTCATCCAAGAATTAATTAATCTTATCATCAAGGCTACTTAACCAAAAAATTATCGTTCCATCAAGGCCTCTCAACCAAGACATTATCATTATGTCAAGACCTATTAACCAAGACATTATCATTGTATGGGAATAATGGTGGAATCCTCATGTTTTAATCATGTTTTAATGATCACAAATTTTTACTCCAGTTTATTCTATCTCATATCATGTGTAGATATGCTTGGTTTCTTTATGCTTAAAATAAACTTTCTCAAGATATTGATTCATATAATTCATGACTTATTATTGTAAACTATATTTAACTTTGGTCTATAGTGATTTATTTTATGAATGATTATGTCTAATTCATTCAGTTAATATTATTGCTTAAGCCTATATACAGATATTTGGAAAGGTTTGAGAAACTGTGAGTTTGCCACTGGTTCTGGTTTTCTGGAAAATGACCCAGATACCGTGACCCTCACACCGTGACTTAGACACTGTTACCTAGAAACCATGACCCAGACACTATGACTAGACACCATAACCAGTTCCAGATCTCGTGAAGTCTGTGACACCGGTTCCTGGCTAACACACCCTTCGATGTTTTGAAAAGGACCAGACACCGCGATCCTGACACCGCATCTATGCTACTGGTTCCTAATCTCAATACAATTATGCCATCATTACTGTCTCACCACTCAAAGGCAAAGAAGAAGATACTATCTCGTGGTGACACCACTTATAAGTGACACCGTTTCTTGATAGAATGTGACACCGTTCTTTAATATGTTTTTTTAATTTTTAATTTAATTTCAAACGGTCATATTTGAGTCTGTTAAATTAACTGACATAATTAATATTTCTCTGTAGACATGTCACCTGATAGTATGAGGTAAAAGGTGTATGATAAATGCATTATGTCAGCTCCAAAATATGCACTTCAAGAATAAAAAGAAAAGACTGGCCCTAAGAGAACGACGATGACGACGAATAGCAGCGTGTAGCAGAAGAATGAGAATTATTTAAAAGTGGACTGATGCATGCACGAAGATACATTTGAAGAACACACGAAGCATTATTGAATCAAGAAGCTAGAATACCACAGAGCAGAGCCAAATAAAATTCGTAATACCAACTCTATGAAGAACACGAGCTAGATCTCACTGGAAGCCAGAGAAACAGACTTGCGATACTCTGTTTCTCAAGGGGACTCTATTCTTGCATCTGCTTCATCCTAGAAGTCTTGAGCTGCATAAAATAACACTCAGAGAAATTATAAACTTTTCTCATCATATTTTATCTATTGTGTATTATTTTTATCTTTCGAGTAGTGTTTGATTATCTGTATTAAAAACACACACTGTCTCCTACATTAAATTTAAGAATACAATATATCCTTCCTCTCATATCTTTGAAAACTTGTTTACTCCCATGGATGAGGCTGGAAGAGGTCCCTGTGTGACCTGATATTTTTTACCCACAAAGAACTGTGGAAGAGGTTGGGTGACCTAGACTGTCTTGTGCATTGTTGTTTACCCTGATCCAGGGTGTGGATCAAGTTTATTAATATAAACTGCTTGGTGGTAGGTGATCAGCAAGTGGAGTGTATTAGGTCCCATCTTAAGACTGAACCACTTGTTTTATCCACTATGTTTTTTAATTTAGTCTTTATCTGTTTTACTATATAATTCAGAAATCGCTAGATTTACTTTGATAGTTAATCTTGGATAGAAGTTAATTTTTTTTCCTTATTAGAATATCTTCAAGAGTAATATCAATAACTTATTCAGATATTACTGAGTATTAATCAATCTTTTTAGAGGTCATTTTAACTATCAAACCTTTATAACTGTATTACCTTGATTGACTAGGCTATATTTATTTTTAATAGCGAATATTTTTAAGAAACATTTTAACAAATTTTTTTATAGATACTCAATTCACCCCCTTGAGTACTCTACTCTGACCAACAAATACATACACCCAATACTAAACTATTATGACATGATCGTACAACCTCATCCAATACATCATTCCAACATATTTTTTCTCATCATAACTATTGATGAATCAAGGGGATATCTAAAACTAGGCCTCACCCATCACTTTCACTTCTAATTCATTTCTAATATTTTGAATGATCAATAAAATTCATTCTAAAAAATGCCTTATAAATTAATAATTGTCCATATTGAATAATGAATATGGAATATTAAGACTTCATCATAATAAACCATATAGATAAAGAATAAATATGGTATCATTTGATTATATCACTAGTAACATCAATGGGTGTTTTCATAGTTACAAATACCTTTAAAATATCATTGGAACATTTCTTGAGGGAAAATACCCTTTTCACTTTGAAATCACTTATTAAAATGTAGTTTTTTTCTAAATATTAAAGAATTTTTTTTCTTGAAAATAAAATTTAAAAATTGTAAAAGAAGCTTCAAAACTTTAAGCAGTCATGATAGTAAGAATTTCCATTCATATTATGTATACTAAAAAAAAGATTCCTTTCACATTTTTTTTAATAAAAAGTCAAAAGTACCTTGTTTAAAAAATAGAAAGAAGTTTGCATTTATTTTTATTGTAAAAAAATAACTCTTGGGTAAAAATTTCTTTAAAAAATCATAGTGTAATAATAAAAACATTCTTGAAAACATTTTTAGAAAACCTGGATATGTAAGAAAAATGATTTTTGACTTATGAGAGAAATAAATATGGTTTTATTTAAAAGTATTAGTTTAGTCTCTTGTGTACATAAAGATAGTAAAATGAATGGAAAACATTTAATTTCTAGAAATAACCATAGTATAATAAAATTCATGTGTTTATTGAGAGATAGATTATAAAATTTCATTATAAAAAACTTAATCATAAACTATCCAGGTAAACAATGATATTGTAACATAAATCACTTACCATTTTGGTAAATTTTAAATCATAACTCCCATGAAATAAATAAATTTAAATAAAACATTAAATACCATTAATATAATTGTATTCTTGATATAAAATACCAAAGGGATAGTATACACATCACATGGATTAAACGAGTGGTGAATATGATATATTTCTCATGGAAACAAAAGTGAGATGAGGAAACCCTTACTTCAGATGAGACTTGATTTCTATGTGATTTTATAATATTGTATAATAAATTAAAAATTTATTATAATTATAATTTATAAATATATAAATAATTTTAATATCATATATAATCAACTTATAACATTTCAACACTAATTTACTAATAATTCTTAATTAAAATTATCATTTTAGAGTGTTAAATGTTCCCTTTTTTTCACGAGAATTTTGGTTTCTTAATTATAGTCCTTATACTTGGATTATTATTTAATCATCTCCGAAATATTATTAACTATATTAATATCATATATATTCAATATATATATATATTAAGACTCATCCATAAAATATAGAGGTAAAAAAATAAATTAAACAGTTCATAGAGATGGCAGGCCATACGTATGCATGAATGATGTTTTCATATCATTATTATATCATATATATCATATATAATAATTTAATCTATACTTATTACTATCTATCCATTTATAAACAAAAAATGAACCACATTTCTTCTTAGAGGTGGTAGTCTACACGCAAGATCGAGCGACGTTACCGTTTTCCAACGGATGAAAAGTAAGTATATAAATGAAATATTATATATATAAAACCATATTTATTTCATAAGTATAATATAAATAATTATTTACATATTTATAACCATCCAAATTAAGTTTTTATGAAAAATTAATTAGACCACTATGCGGAGATGGTAAGTCGTAGGTACACACGAGCGATGTTGTCACTTTTTATAGGATGGAAAATAGATTAAAATTGGTTGTTCCATAGTCATAATAATATATTGGTGTATTTATGACACTTTAGTTATTATTTTAGTACAATTACAAAATATTTAGAGGAATTATAATAATAAATAAATTTGAATGATTTGGAAAAGATGATTACCTCTTCTTTGGAATACTTATTTAGATCCCTTCTTAAAGAACCTCAGAATGGTATTTTAAGAAGACCTGAACCTATAATTCATTTCCATAGAAGAAAATAGAATTTAGTATGGTTTGGCTGAGATATTTGTTTCAATAAGGTGTAAAGAAAAGTGAGAAAGGGTATCCTTTTATAAGGCAGGGAAATGACACGCTTGGAATTATTAAAGTGTTGAAATATATTTAATGTATTTCACAAGTATAATTCTTCCAAATATCCTTGAGTTAAAATTAAAAGAGGATATGGTCCAAGTATCATCTTATATTGGAATTTAGATAGGTTTTCTTGACATATTAAACCTTATCTTTTGATTAAACCCTTTATTTACCAATTTTAACCTTAATTGTAGTAAAAAATTCCTTAATATTAAAGGGTTGTAATTTTACTTATAAAAAAGGATAATAAATGGACAAGAGATGAAATTTTAGATTAATAATTTTCATACTTCTCCTATTTAAATATTTTTATGATTTTTAACTAATTTAATAATGTATTATTTTTCATACTTTGATTTAAAATTCATCAAGATAATTATGGAATTTAGATCTAAATATTTTATATATCCCCAAAATTGTATATTCATTCAAAAATTCATGGAACACAGTATTTCACCCAAATTTTATTACTTTTAATATTTTCAAATTTATTTATTTTATTTTCTATTAATTGAATAAATACTGTGTTAGTGTTGGTAAACATTTAGGGTAATTATTAAATCACTACAAATTATAAATAAATTATCATGATAAAAAAAATTAATTCTTCATTAAAATAAATGTTTATAACTGAAATTATCCTCTTTTTATCCTTATGATTTTTTAGAGATGTCAAAGTCAAGAAAGGTGCATTTTTAAATTTTCTTTACTTAAAATAATATAAACTTCACTATTAAAGGAAAATATCACAAAAATTCCATATATTTGAATTAGGGATGTATATGGTCTAAGTTATTACATCCAATGAAATAAATTAATGTTTTGGGTTGATTTTGAGACCTTATCTCATGGTTTAAACATGGTTTTACCCTTTTTACACTTACTAAGGTGACAAATAATTACCATAATTACTATTTATAATGACAAAAAATAAAAGGAAAATATTTACAAAATTTAAACTATATGATTAAAAATTTGGGATCTATTTTTCAATATCCAATTCATATAATTTCTAGAAATAAATTTGAATATAAATGAATAAATTGAAAATTAAAATAGTTTTTATAAAAATACATTTTTAAGTATAAAAATTTACTCATATAAAAATAATAAATATTAAAGAGTCAAATGAAATTAATTATATTATTCTCACTTAAATTAATCATATGTTACTTTAATATGAAATTAAAAATATAACCTGACTTTTAAATTAATCTATTTAATAAATGAGAATATTTGAAAAATCTGTATTTTTTGTTATTCATTGAAAAAAAATCATTTTAGAAAAATACTTAAATTTCAGCCTTAGTTAGTATTGATATTATGACTTCAAAAATTATTTAAATTTCATCAAATCCAATTTATAAAATTATTATAAATTAATTATAATATTCACACACAAAATGTAATAAAAACCATTTTTGAAGAAAAAATATTTGTGAAACATAAAACGAATTTACTAAAAACTGAGAACTAATATATTATAAATTAAGTAATAAATTTGAATTGAGTAGATTTTTTTTATTTATATTTAATATTGTGGTTAATAATATTTATACCTTTAATTTAACAATTCTGTTACAATATATCATAGGTCATTTTAAGCTTAGTGTTGTATGTTAAGCAAGATATCGAACACTTTCAATTTTTTTTAAGGAGAAATATATTATAAAATATCAACGTGTTACGGTGGGAAGGTTAAAACGACAGTGGTAGGTGTGTGTGAGTGTGATTTAATCCAACCCCATTATTGTGTATGAATGTATGATAAGGGGTAAAATAATATTAAGTGGTGACAACATAAGGGGAACTCCAATGTGGGAAAACACATAACCGTGCACTATCAACACATTTAAATAATATGATTAAAATGTGAGATGAATGATCATAAGTGATACAATGACATAAAACTCCATGACATCGTCTTCAAAATACTTTATGCCATAGTTTTTCTTTTTGAAAACTTTTTAACCTACAATATGTAAAAATACACGAGTTATAACATTTTTTTTTGATAAAGATACCACACATACAAATATTAAGATAAATTATGAAGTATTTTTGATCTATTGTAATTATAAAGTAGAGGGACCACATGATGTGAGAATCTGTGTTTGATGTACCCACTATATAAAGAACGAGCACCTACCATATGAACAAATTGCATCTACTAAATGAGATGTGCTACCGTATGGGGAACTTTCGAGCGACCATGGGAATACAGAAACCGCATGAAGAGTAATTGACCTACCATGAGATTAATATGGAAGGACAACAAACTATATGTTTTAGGTGGCATTGGTTGTGCATACATCCAATTTACAATGAGTTATGAAATCTATAATGAGTGTTGTCATGACCACTAAAAAAAACATCTATAGTGAATTTTCATGCAGTGAGAAATTTTTTTATTGTACATATGATACCGTGGAGTGTAAAATCAATACATGTATATAGTTTCACTTGTATTCATGAGAATTGAGTGATTAAAGGTTTTCCATATAATAAAGATTTTTATCAATCTCAAAATAGTTTATGTAATACATGGATTAAAAGAATGGGATATCATGATAAATTAACCACACATAAATCTGAAGGCCAAGTGAGTATATGAAACTTATGAGTTGTAAAATGAGGTATTTGATGAATAGTAGTGCTACATAATATTAACTAGTTCCATGATGTAGATAATTATATAAGACATGCATGAATATTGAGGAGTAATTATCATATTCATGTATCATCCAAGAGTAACTTGATTCATGCATTCCATGTGTAATTCAACCATATTGTATGTATGATTTGTTGTAGGTAGTTTGATAACCGTGTGAGATAACGAGACTTGAATAAATTGGTTATTTTGATAAGGATCAATGAAGATAAAATCCATGCATGATTTCATCTATTTATTAATTATGTGAAGAAGGTTCATAATACCTAATCCTTTTGGGTATTTGAACGAGGAGTTATAATTCAAGATCCATTGAATATAAATAACTTATTGTAGTTATTTCTAGTTATGAAGAAGAACTTTTTGGAGGATTGATCTGAATCTCCTAGGATTTAAATTCAAATATCATAAGTTTTATATTGCAATTTTTAATTTTTTTGTATAACTGTATATACAGGAGAAATATATATTTATATAGGATGATATGGATATTGTGTTCACACTTGAGAATATTTTTTGAGAGAACTAATTAAGGACTTTATGAGAATTTTTAGAAATGATGCCACATTTTTATTTAGGAGAGTGAAGGAAGAGGAGAACCAATATTACCCAGGTTATATAGATTTGTTGCAAGACTAGAATTTCTCATGATGTTATTGAATACTATAATGAGAAAAAATGATGAATATACCCACTTAATGATGAAGGTATTATCACAACTTTTATAGATGAAACTCAGAGCTTATTGAGGTATTTTTATCACTGGATCAAAACTAAAGGAGTTTCTAATAGGGGTTTGAAACTAGTTGATGGATTATTGTAGTTTGGGTGTATATCCAACTACTATTGTTGTGTGGTTGTGGTGTAAAACTGGTTCCATGGGTATCCAATTGAATATTTAGTGGATAATCCAAGTTGTGGTGTATAACCAACATGGTAGGGAGTAGGATTTTGATATAAAACACTGATAATATAATTTTCTATGTTCTCTCTTATTATTAATACATATGAATTAATACTGAGAAATAATATTAATTTAATTGAGAGCACTAATAAGTTCAAGAGTTTCAATTAAAAAATGAAATAATTTTAAAAAAAGACCATTGATTCACCTCACCTATCAGTGGACAACCAGTCTTAGGGATTAAAAAACCTAAAAAACCAATTATTTAATCCTTTATTTAAGGTCTATTATAACATCCCTCCCCTCACCCATTTTCTTGGGAAGAGGTAGTGGGTGTTACTGGCCTTATGTGACATTCTGAAGACACCAAAGGCTAAAAATAATTGAAAAGTGCCTCATTATAATTAGGAGATGATTTTCCCTTTAAAGATAAAACAACCAAAACAAGATAACCAGAAAAATATAAAGCCTCTATATAATGAATGGTTGTAAAATAAAATTCATAAAAATAATAAAAACAACCATATCAAAGAACAAAGCATAAACCAAGTGACATAACCAATGAAAAAAAGAAAGACGAAAAAACCCAAAGACAATATAGAAATCATCCCAACAACTCTATTCCTTCTCCATTCTACAAAAAGATAATACATTCCCACTGTATCAAGATGCATAACTAAATAACTAAGATTCCTTTCCTTTACCCATGTCTTGGTAGATAAAATTTGAAAACACAAAATAGTTCCAAAATAGTGGTTAAGTATAAACTCAGTAGGATTTCCCTAATGACTTCCCAAATCATGCGAGTAGGATATAACTTGTTAGAATATTTATAGAAAATAGTTTAAAAAAAATTTAAAATAGTTTATATCAAAACCAAATTAGTTTTTCATGGAATGAAATAAAACAATCCATTTAAACCATTCCAAAATCTATTTGACATACCCCTTTCCACAAATCTTCACATCTACACATCCATATATGCATTCCTAGGTGAGAGTTCCATAATTATAAGTGGTCTCTCTTTGTTCTACCAAGTAATGAAAAGGTAACCAATCGCATGGCCATTACACCTTTGGCAAAGAGTACCAAGTAATATTTCAATAAGGACCGATAAAATGAAACATAAACTCACACCACCATGTATGTCCAAAACCCTTTACAATCCATTTAAATAAAAACATTACACATTTAAAACATTTCAACCATGATTTTCCATGAATAATTTTTTTAAAATAACTATTTTAAAATTATAATCAAAGAGGATTTTCCACAAAACCATCTAACTTCCACAATTTCCCAAAATCATCACAAAATATGTTTCCAACAAGAATCACACATCAATTTCCAAATTAATTCAAGAAAAAAAAATTATTTCAAACTAATAATTCAAGTTATAATAAATTTTAATCAAGATATAATCCACTTACATTAAAAACATTGGTGAAAATAAATAATTGAACTACGATTCTCCATATTTGATCACGAATCACCTTTCTTTCCTTAGATCCAACCATAAAACATCAAAACCGACATCTTGGAACATGGATCTATCATCATAAGAATATATCTAAGGTTTTGGGAAAGATAAATATAAAATATCAATTAATAAAGGCTAAGAAAATATACTTACTAATGAATTTAGATCTCAAATAACATTTTAAATTTCTATGGATTTCTCCCGGATTGATGGGAAACATCTCTCACACCTTAGGAGAAAAAAAATGTTTGGTTTAAGAGATAATTAAGTGGAAACCAAGGATTAGAGGTTCTTATTTTAACTAGGTCCACAAATTTTAGAGGGATAACTATACACCGCATGGTTTGGCCACACGGTTTTAAAAACCATGTGCCAAACATGCAGTTTCTACTCTCTCAATACAACACCTTGCATGGTTGGATCACATTGTTAGAAAAACTATATAGTGATTGCGCATTTTCCACTATCCGAAAAGATAGTAGGCTCACACAAATTATTATAATCATTGAAACTTTAAGTCCAAATTGTGCACCAACCCACTATCCACTATTTTGATTTTCCCTATTTATTAGTGGTGTTTCATGGTTTCCACTAACCATTCTCAAACCATGCACCTCTCAAAAAGACTCCAACAATTGTCAAAACCCACGAGAACCTCCTAAACATAACTCAATCAGTATATACACTTAAAATATATAAAATAAGGGTAAAGTACCTAAAAATGGTTTGTTATATTATCCCCACCATTGGCATTTCTACCCATATAATGTTAAAAACCAGAGTTATCCTTAAAAGATTATGGAAATTTCTGCATCATTTTCTTTTCAATCTCCCATGTTTCTTCTCGAACCTGAGACTGTTTCCATAAAACCCTCTCTTAACCAATGATTTTCCCATCCAAGACTTCTTATTTTCTATCTATAATCCATACCAGTATATTAACCAACAAAGCATCTTGCTCTAGGTCAATGTGATCCCATTAAATCACATGGTTTATATCAGGTTGATACTTCTTCAATTGAGATACCTGAAATATAATTTTCACTAAAATGAACCTAGATGGTAAATCTAATTGATATTCCACCTCACCAAAATGTTCAAGTATCTCAAAAAGGCCTACATATTGAGGAGATGACTTGAACTTATTACCAAAGTGACGATGTAAAACCCTTGGAGATATTCTCAAGAACACATGATCACTCACATGAAACGACAATGGTCATTGAAAATGATCTACATAATATTTTTATGAATCTAACCCATATTACTCCTCTTTCTTATCAACTAAATCTTCTCTGTAGTCTCTTACACAAGACTAGGTCCAGCAAGTGAAGTCTCACCTATTTCCATCCAAAAAATTCAATATTGAAAAATAATCCAATACAATTCTTGAAAGGATCCATATATATTGAGACATGATAACTATTATTGTACGAGAACTCCACTAACGGTATATTCTCCTCCCTTTCACCACCAAAATCTATCACCCAGTCACTAAGAATGTCCTCCAAGGTTTAGATCGTCTTTTCAGATTGTCCATCCATTTTAGGATGATAAACCATGATCATAGTAAACCGAGTCCTAAGGGATCATGCTAAAGATTTCAAAAAATGATTCATAAACCTAGGGTCTCTATCTAAAAAAATTAATACTGTAATGACATGAATCTTTAAAATTCTCAGATATAGATTTTGGATAGGTTCTTCACCATATGGGATTCATGAATAGGGAGAAAATGGGCTGACTTCATGATCCAATCTATAATTACCCCAATGGAATCATGATTCCTAAAAATTCTTCGTAAATTATTCACAAAATATATGACTATATTCTCCCACTTCCACATGAGAATTAGTAAATACTACAGCATGCCCAATGGCCACTAGTTCTCCACCTTTACCCACTAACAGGTGAGGCATCTCAAGAAAAATTCTGCCAGTTCCCATATCATACAAACACACCAAAACTATGATTTCATCAATATATAAATCTTTTTAATCCATAGATGAACAACCCATATTGAATTGTGTCAAGAATTAAGAAGTTTTTCATGAAAAAAAGTACCTTGATTCAATCTCTAAACCATAAAAATAAATCTCATCCTGCTTTCATCCCTTCATGGTATCCCCACTATTGATATTTGAACACATAGAAACAAATTCTGGATCAGATATATGATCCTATTTCACATGATTAACCAAATTTGGGAAAATAAAAACTAGGAAAAAAACTACAATATCACCTTTTTTGGTACAATCTAGGTGCATGTTTTCTATAACCGACATTAGTTGATACTGATCTAAAACTTCTTTTGATGACTGATTATAATAATTCCTACTTAATGCATATGACACTAAATTTCCTTTACCTGGTATATAAATAAAGTATAATTCAAACATTTTATGTTATTATATCCATATTATTTTCTTTATATTCAAATATCATCATGAGAATTTTTTTTAAGCTCTTATGTTGCATAAACACTATGAATTTCTCACAAAAAATATAATGAAACCAAGTTATAAAAGCATGGACTACTAAAACCAATTCCAATTTGGGTGTTGGGTAGTTATTCTAATGTAATCATAATATCCATGATCCATGAGGAATAAGATGATCACCCTACATGAGAACAAATCCCAACCCAGATCCTGATGCGTCACAATAGACTACATAGCCCTGTCCAGGCTCTACAAATATCAGGATATATACTAATGTAAGCTTATCCTTAATATCTTGAAAGGTTTTTTGACATTAATTATTCCATTGGAAAGGAATTCATTTCCTCATCAAATTTACCATAAATGATTCAAAATGTGACAAGTCACATTAAAACACCTTTAGTATCTCACCAATCTAAGGAAAATACATATCTCAAAGGTATTATTCGATAGTTTCTAAGTGATAATAGCTTTCATCATTTCCAGATCTATAGAAATAAATTTTTAATAAATGAAATGTTCAGGGAAATGTACCTTTTGTATTCAGAAATCAAACTTTGATAACTTACTGTACAAAAGATTCCCCCACAACACACCCAAAACTATAACCAAGTGTTGTTCATCATCCAACTTTTTTATGATGACCCTGCACTTTATTACACACTTAAACATGATTTATTACATAAAAACCTCACATGATAAAACATAGAATATCAAGAGGTCTTGTGTCTTTAGTGCTTAGGAATATTACATAATTACTTAAAACATGAAACACAACATCTTTATTGAAAACTTACTTTACATGACCACTACATTCCCTCATACATATCATTACATGGGATAACCCGAGGACCACTACAACATAAATCACCTTTAGTGGCGGTTTACAAAACCTCCACTAAACCTTTCGTTAAAAAGGTTTAGCAGTGGTTTATTAAAAATTTCCGCAAAAACCATTTATTTTTTTTACAGCGGCAACACTACCCCCCACCCGAACCGACACTCTTCTCCCCCTGACCCCACAATGCTTCTCCCCCCGACGAGCCCCAAACCTATCTCCGCTCCCCTCCTGTTTCGACAGTGACCTCGCCACCGGTCGCTGCTGACCCCCCTTCTCCCCCGACACCCGCGATGCCAGATTTTTCCCCGACCCTGTCGAGTTACTACCCTAGGTCGGGTCCCCTCCCCTACCACCGGTGGTTTGCTCGTATTTAGGTATGTTTTTGTGTGTAATGGTTAGAGGAATCTTGTTGAGGAAAAATTCATAAGGTTTTATGTAGTTTCATTATTATTGTTTTATTCCCATAATTTATTTTGGTTTATCATCAAATTTGGATGAATTCATTTAATGGATTGACTTCATATATTTGGGTTTTGTTTGGAAATGAGCTCAGAGGTGTTCCAAGATTGATCCATACCCCATTGCTTGAAGTTACAGGGAGGATACATAACTTTCCCTAAAGTATGACTAATTGGATTAATATGGATTAATTCTCTTAATTAAATATTATTGCTTTATAATATATGTTGTAATTTTATGAGTTAGGGGATTGAGATGGTGTTGGTTCCTAGAGATGGCTTTGATGAAGATGGAATGAGATTTCTTAAGGGGATAACTCTATGGTCAAGGTAGTTTATGACTAATATTACCATAGGATATGGTTATGCATTTATTGTGTGGATTGAAATTTCATGTAGGTGGGTATGTGACATGAATGGGATCCATGAGTTATTTACCTTATGAGACATTAGGATATAAATTCATGTTGGGTTCATAGAATTCTCTTTAGTATGATGCATTGATTATACAACCATTGATGGCTATGTTATATATGTGAGAGGCTTAACTATAGGGAAATTAAAACCCCAATAGGGTGTCCATCATGTATTTATGGGTCAAGTTATCTATAAAGGCCTTGTTTTAGTCAATTGATTCTCTCCTAAAGAAATTTCTAGGTTCGAGACTATGGGATGGTGTGGTAATGGTAATCTATGGTATGATAATCTATGAGAACATATGAATGACCCAATATGGAACCAAGTTAGGTTCCTTTGCTCGATGAGCAATCAATATGGACTATATGGATAATGATAGGTTCTCCAAACCTTATGAGTTGGGAATATGGCCCTTGACAGACATTTATCCCTTAGGTAGCAGTGAGATACCTAGGGAATGGAACGGTAAGTGGTGTATTTATCATCCACATTAATCAATTTTCAAAATATCAATATAACTTACAAATTAGATTCATCTTGTCAATAACAACTTTCCAATCACACTGAAACCACACTAATGATAGTAAGGGAATAACTAATTCCTCCTCTAAATTTTTCTTCTTATTAGTGGTCTAATTCTACTAAATTCAGTGCTTGATATTTCTTGTTATAAACGAGATTGAATATGACATAATTTATTCTCTTATTTAAGGCTTGGAAGCCTCTTTTTATTCTAGAATAATCCCTTTTTATGTGATTATAGATTAAACAAGTGACTTTACTTTAGCATGAAACTTATAGATCATGTTTTGAAGAAAAAAAAGTGGTTTCTTAACACCACTTTCATGATCATCCCTGACACTTTTTGATCATATTTTATATCAAATGAGACTTGAAATAATTATTACATCACTTATTTCATGCAATTTTTGGATTTAATCAGATCTTCCTTTAGCTGAATAACATGTACTTTATCAGAACATCCACCCCATGGATCATATCTCCCCCTATATATTGGGCCACTTCAAACAATGGTTAGAATTATTTAATTTAATGGGAGAGGGGAACCTCTAACTTTCTTAAGTTGATTAATGTTGTTGAACTTTGTTCACTCACCCTAATATCCCAATTTAATTCTAATCCTTTGTGGTGGTACTACTTTATATAACACCACTAGTGGGTGATTTACTATATGTATTGATATAGGAAAATCTTATGTAACATATTTATATATTTTTTCAACTAGTATATATGAATCTCTTTCCCTATTTAGTAATAGTTATGTGTTTTAATTTTTTTTAATATTGTGTAGGCACATTGTGATATACATGGATAAAAGCTGGATTACTTTACCGAGGAATGCACCTCAGTATATTAAGGGTTTGAATGAGTTTTTAGATTTTTCAATTTTCAATTGATCCGTTGAAGGAAAAATAAGATTTCCATGTCCTAAATGTAAATTTAGAAGATGGTTGAAGAGAGATGAAGTTTATGAACATTTAATATTGAAGAAATTCCCTGGTCAATATTTGCGTTGGATTTGGCACGGAGAATCGAATGTTACAGAAAGGTTAAGCACTGATGTCAATCCACAGAATGACCTCCCAACTTCATCGACAATGGAAAATGAAATGAAAATCCTCATAAATGATGCATTCGGCACTGCAAGAGACCACCATCAACATCAAAACATATCAGAACAACCAGATGAGGGTGATACAAATACAAATTAGATAAGTGATGTTTTTGAGACTGTAGGACAACCATATCAAGATTGTAACATATCGTGGATCATCCTCTTGATTCTGTGGAGAATAATGTAAGAGAAAACTTCACTGAGGAAAATTCATTCCATGATTTAGTTGACGATGGAAATAAAGAGATGTATAGTGGATGTTTGAAATATTCAAAACTTTCTTTTATGCTGAAGTTGTACCATATCAAATGTCTATGTGGAATTACAAATAAAGTAACGTCCATGATATTAGAATTGTTGCGTGATGCATTTCTTGAAGCAAATATACCCGAGTCTTTTTATAATATTAAAAAAGTTGTTAACATGCTTGGTTTGAATTATACAAAAATACATGCATGTCCCAATGATTGTATGCTTTATTGGCGAGAGGATTCAGATAGACAGGATTGTAAAAAATGTTCTTCTTCTAGATTGAAGTCAATGGGTGATGTTGGAAGTCTGAATCAAAATAATTTCATGAAGAAGAAGAAAAATAACACACCTTAAAAGGTTTTGCGTTACTTTCATTTAAAGCCTCTATTTCAAAGATTATTCATTTCATCGAAAACTGCCGAACACATGAAGTGGAATTCTGTAGATAATAATAATGATGGGTTAATGAGACATCCATGAGATTCAAAACCGTGGAAGAAATTTGATTCATTACATCCATATTTCTCAGCTGATCCTAGGAATGTTCGATTGGGATTGGCTTTCGATGGATTCAAACCATTTGGAACTTTTAGTACCAGTTATAACATTTGGCCAGTTGTTTTGATCCCTTACAATCTGCCTCCGTGGATGTGTATGCAACAAACGTCTTTTATCATTTCAATGATTATTACTAGAAAAAAAATTCCTGGAAATGATATTAATGTATACTTGCAACCTTTAATTGAATAATTACAGGAGTTGTGGAGCAATGGGGTTGAGACATTTGATGCTTCTTCTAAGACAATGTTCAAAATGCATGCTGCTTTAATGTGGACAGTTAGTGACTTCCCTAGGCTTGGGAATTTATCTGGTTGGAACAATTACATGGTTTTGGCTTGTCCTGCTTGTAACTTTGATTTTGATCCCAAACGACTACCTCACAGTAAAAAATGGTTCTTCTTGTGCCATCAAATATTTCTCGATGCTTCTCATAGATTTCAGCTGAACAGATCAAAATTTAACAGTTTCATTGAGCGTAGACCACCTCCAAAGTTGTTAACTGGATCTGAAATATTGACACAACTTGGAAATACTGAAATAGAATTAGTGAAGGTTCGTCATTTGAATGATAGAGGGAAACGGGTTCGAAGTGCATCGTCAAGCAAAATCAGAATGCAACAATGGAAGAAAAAAAGTATATTCTTCAAACTTTCATATTGGGAATTTAATTTGTTGTGGCATAATCTTGATGTGATGCATATTGAGAAGCATGTCTATGAAAATTTGATTTTTACATTACTTAATGAACATGTAAAGTCGAAGGATCATCTCAATGCTCACAAAGAATTACAATAAATGAACATAAAATGTGATCTCTGGCCAGATGAGAATGAAAAGTATCCTTCAACAATTTTTTCAATGAAAAATAGGGATAAAGATACATTCCTTCGAATTTTAAAGAATGTTAAGGTATCTGATGGGTATTTAAGTAACATATCAAGGTGTTTTGGCTTGAATAATTGTAATTTACATGGATTGAAAAGTCACAATTCACATATTTTGTTATAATAGTTACTAATATTGGCATTGCGTACATTATTACCTGAAAAAATTACTGCCATTGTAATCCAATTCTACACATTTTTTAGAAAACTATGTGGGAAATCTCTACACCCATTTCAGTTTGACAACCTCTAGGAGAGGTTTGTATTGACCCTTTGTTCAATGGAGATGATCTTTCCTCCGTCGTTTTTTACTGTAATGATGCATTTAACTGTGCATTTGGTTGATGAAGCTAAATTAGGAAGCCCCGTTCATTATTGATGGATGTATACAATTGAGAGGTACTTTATTTATATGTTTTTTAGTTAAGTAAACAAATTTTTCCCTTAATTAAATGAATAATTATGTTAATTTTATTTCACATATATACTGGGAATTTGAAATCATACGTGAGAAATAAATCTCAACCAGAAGGCTCTATTACTGAAGGCTATTTGGCTGAGGAGTGTATTACCTTTTTTTCTAGATACTTGGATGATATTGAGACAAGTTTTAATTGAGTTGGACGTGTTGACGACACATCGAATCAATCTAAAATACATCATAAATATAAAATATTTCCTGCTATTGGACGATCAGTTGGGAGGACCTCAAATATGACACTGACAGAATTGGAATTATTATAGGAACATAGATATGTGCTACTGAATAGTAAAATTTCAGATCCATTTATTGAAGATTTGAGGATACAAACAAAGAGACGAATGAGAGGCCAAACACATAATGAGAAAGATATAACGAAAGCTGTTAATAAAGAGCTTTTAGAATGGTTTTCACGACGTGTAAGTTCATAAATATTGAAATAAATATGGATATTAGATTGACACATATATTTTGTAAATCTAATGAATTATATTTCTTTTTTTAGACCATTAATACTGATACTCGAGCAGAGGTGTCATAAGATTTGAATTTTCTTGCTCGAGGTCCTCTAAAACAAGTTAGAAAGTTCGACGCTTACAACGTGAATGGATTTAGATTTCGTACAGTCGATCGAGAAGAGGGTTTGAAAATATAGAATAGTGGTATATTTACATTTTCTGAAGTGGGATACTATGGAATGCTAAATGATATTATTTAAATAAACTACCACAATCATTTTTTAGTTGTTTTATTCAAATGCAATTGGGTCGATATTATTAGAGGTGTTAAAAGAGATTCCTTACAATTTACTTATGTGAACTTCTCTCGCTTAATGGATGTTGGTGATCATGAACTGCATGATCCATATATCTTATCATCGCAAGAAAAAATGGCATATTATGCGAATGATATCGTAGATGAAAGGTGGAGTGTAGTTGCTCACGTAATACAAATAGATTTGTATGATATGGGTGATGAGGTGGAATATTTGACCTCTGAAATTGAATCTCATCAACAACAAGAAGTAGAATTATTTTTCCATCATGATATTGGAAATATTAGTCTATAAAGGATGAATGAAGTGGATTAAGTAATGGAGTAGGAAACATACATGATTGAAGGGGAAAATGATTGTATGTATATTTATTTATTCATTCAGGAACCACTTATTTCATTTATGCAGTAATTCATTATCATTGTTATGTATATTTTGTTTGTTAGTACTGGGTATCTTTTATCATTTTTAATTTTATTGTACATAATTTTTTTGAAATATATGTTCTGAACTTAATTTTATTTGATTAAATGACAGGAATACCAAGGAGGAATCGATACACTGTTTCATCCACTACTGCAACAGATGACAATCAATCTATATCCCTCTATATGGCATCTAAGCCACCATCTACCTACCCCCTACACCATCTCCACCTACACCATCTCTCACACCCTTTTTGAGCATCCCTTTAGAAGCTGAGTTATTGAATCCCCCTTCAGTAACCTCATCAGTCGGGCGGCGGTGCGCCACTTCTAGTTCATCACGGACATACTGGAGGGTCATTGTTATAGATACAAATTTTAATATAAATAAATTTATTGAATTTTTTTTATACTAACTGTTTCTTCATTAAAGATTAAAAAATGAAACTATGGGGAAAAATATAAAAAGTTCAGATGTGTGGAATATGAATTAAGAGAAGATAGTTGTCCCATTCAATTCATATGGGGTCCCTATAGATGTTGTCGTGGGATTACTTGGCCAAATTCTAGGCCAGCTGGTAACAGAGCCCATTTACCATCCTATTTCTTATGATGACTAGAGACATATGCCTCTAAGTTGGAAAAATGAAGTTTTTGATTCCCAAATAAAGGTAATTTTAATATATTATGGTGTAATTGAATGTCATGTTTTTAATATGTTTAAAATGAATTTCTGTATACAGATCTTTTTCAACTTTACAGTTGTTAATGTGATAGCACGAAAGAGGAAGTTGAAAAATCTTAGAAATAAATGTAAAGAATTCAAATGGAGATTGTGGGGTGATTTCAACGATACTTCATTGACCGTCCAACAAATGTATGATAAGCTACCCAATGGGGTACCCAAAGAATAGTGGAAAGTTTTTGTTGACAGACATCGTGATGTTAAGAAGATGGTATTTAAATATATATTATTATATTAACCTCATTTTACATTTATACATGTATATAAAGAGGAGATGACATTTAATACATTACTATTAAATTGAATTTTATTTATTTCAGGATCTCTCAAGAAAGAATGCATCAAGCCGGGTAAAGCAAGTCATGCCTCACACTACGGGGTCAAAAAGATTTTCTAGAAGCCGATCGACTCTAGTGATATTTTCATTAGTTTAAATATTTATAAGACAATATTATCTGTTTAATATATTAAATTATTGATTTTATCTTTGTTTAATGCAATCACAGAGTTTAGGGCACGAAGCATCCCGAACTGAAGTGTGGTTGGATGTTCACAAAAATTCTGATGGAAGTTTTGTTAATGAGCTTGCGAAAGAAGTTGGGGTATGAACTAATTTTTTCATTATAATAACTTATTATCAGTTTTACTATGTTAATATATATTTATATTTGATTTATAGGTAAAAATTAAAGAACTATGGGATGCCAATCCTGAGCAGTTCTACTCAGTCTCCCTGGATGACCCGGTTGCTAAAGTCCTTGGGAAGGAGCATCCTGGTAGAGTGCACGGGTAGGGTTTGGGACCCGTACCATCTGAGTTTTTTAGCAGTCCACCAGGGACTACAACTGCATCTACTCTTGGTTATAGTCAGCCCATACCCAGAGATTCTAAGAAAGAGATTGTTTCTCTATGAAACACAGTTCAGGAGTAGGGGGATCAGATATCCACTTTGCAGAAAGTGTTGACTGATATACATCAGCAGATTAGTAGATATGCCCTTGGTGGTACTATATCGACTGGTGGTGAGCAGGTAAATCACAAAAATTCAAAATCATTTAGTTTTTAATCTTTTATTGGTTTAAGTTTAAATATAAATATGCAACACTATTTAATTTTCAATATAATGTTCTTACAGGTGGTAGCCAGAAGTAGAGATGGAGGTGGAGAGGGTGATGATATGTGTTCATCATCAGACAATGATTAGTTGTATTGTTGATATGTTGGAGGTGGATAGGTTGATGATATGTGTTCATCGTTGGTTTGTATATATATCATGTGTGGCACATAGTTTCCACCAAACATTTTCAGGAACTAAAATTTTCTTGATTTGTCATGTTTCCTTTTATGTATTTTATTGATTTCTAATGTTTCCTTTTATGTCTTGATTTCTTAAGTGTGGTGTGAATATTTAGGAAACAACAACCTACATTAGTCCCCTACCGAAGCATTAATATAACCAACCATTCTCTTTCCAACAACTTTACCATAGTGAAGAATAGGGAAAAAATTAGGAATAAAAGGGTTGATGAATGTCATGGTATGCATATTATATAGTGTTTTCTCATATATCTTAATTATGTTATTATACATAACAAGAAAGTGTAGTTATGTGGGTAACCAAGAAAGGGTTGAGGAATGTCATGGTAATTCAGTGTTCATGGGATGAGAAACACTCTGAGTGGTTTTGGTTTTTAGTTCAGGGGAGAGGGTAGGGTCAATTTAGTCCCTTGAGAACTGTATGTAGGTACTGTAACTCCTAGTTTTATGTTATGGTGACCTTGTTAATGAATATTGATATCTTTGAATTCATCCATAGTTTGTTTTTATTTCTAAAAGTGATTCATATTTAGTGCCTTGAGAACAGTATGTGGTATAAGATGCTATGAGGTACTTGCACGTTGTGATGGGTCTATGACAAATTAGCCTTCCTTATTTCATGGAGATATGTTGTGGAGTGTTGATGACCATTATAGATGATCACTCTTAGCATATTATTGGGTACTAGATGAAGGTGTAAAGGTTCATGACACATTGTCTCGTATATGAGTGTTGAACTTGGAATAGTATAATTCTTTAGCTAACACAGGGTTATTAGATATTTTTTGTTGTATGACGTGGGAACTGATTACGTGACTGATGAGTTTAACATGAAATAAAGTATATGAGTGGATTGGATTGATTAGTTATGTCTTCAATGGTAATAAAAAAATTATTTGATATTAGAAACCAATATATTTTTTGAAACTACTAATGAAGTTGGATATAATTCGTAGTGGAATTGAATACCGAAATCACATGGTAGTGACAGTGATCACTAGATTTTAGGTTGTTTCCTCTAATAATAATCTTGTGACAATGTTTTTTTGTTTTCTTGAATACTGGTTATGTTGATTATGTAATTATTAATGTCTCGAAAGTGAGGCTCACGGGGTGGGTATTTTTCAATGCGTCAAGAAAGGCCTCATGCATATCAGTATTGAGATGAATTTTTGATTTATGGATAATAGTATAAAGGATAAATGGTGTTGAAATTATATAGTGTAAATCCACCATTATTATATTTTCTATTACAAAACTTCATTGAGTGAAATATATAGATTATATGATATTTTAAATTTGAAGAATATAGATTGAAAATTATTGTGGTTCTCTATTGGTACATTGATACAAGAAGCCTATATGCATGAACATATCATCTCTATGGGAGAGGAAAACATTACTGTATTAGATATATATTAAATAGATGTTATGGTTATTCAACTACTAATGTATGGGAATTTCATACATGGATGGATATTGGACCGGGTTTCTTGGTGTCAGTATTTATATTAAGTTTGAATACCTATGAAATAGATAATGTATGTTTGTTTTGGTTGTGTCAAAATTGTAAGACTATAAATTGGATTCATAGGGGTGAAAGGTTGTTATTTATCACATTTAGTGTTCTGATTTAGATTATTCTTGTAGAATTTGGGTGTATGAGATTGGATGTTTTGGAATCCTTGAATTTAACTAGGGATAGGTAATCATTGTAGAGATGATGGTTATAGTTTTTTTTGTGGTTCTCAGGTCAGCATATCTTACAGGGTTCATTGGAAAAGTTTGGTATTGGATAAAACATTTAATACATGATTGAATACTATGACTTGAATAAGGATCTATAAGTTTCATATAGTAAATGTCTAGAATGTGTGCTGGACCAAAGCATGAGGCATTTGGGTGGCTGGGCTGTTTAACTATTTCAATTGAAGTATATGAGAGATCATTTTCAATGGGAGATATAGATCAATTTCATGTATCATATTTCATTGATCAATGCAGTTCACAAGTTATGAACAAAAATAATTTTTATGGATAATAAGTGGTATGGTGGGGTGGTCATAACACCTCGCACCAATGTGTGTCAGTGGAGTTACATAAATATCAGTTTCCAATGATGTTAGGACCATAGATGATTTTAATTTTTTTAGTTATATTGATAATTTTCATTATATGCACATTTGAAATAATTGAAAGGATTTTTATGAGGTGGTATCGTGGGTACTGGGGAATTAGGGCATGTTTAGGGGGATAGTTCTGGGAGGCAGCCTCTAGTTCAGGTTGGAAATCTTTTGTAGGTCAAAGACAATACAATATTTTGGGGAACATTACAATAATTTTTGGGTTATGTAAGATTAATATCTTATATAGGTTGGTGGTTACACCACATCTTTTAGAAAAAATGTGGTGTTAAGGAATACATGAGACTATATTTTTTGGATTCTAGAGAACCATGCCATAGAGAAATGATTTGGGGGGTGGTTATGGTTTTTCAAGATAAAAATTAGGGTTATATAAGAGTAAATCATAGGGAAATGTGAGATTAAATCATTATTTAATAGATCATTTGCTACAACACATAAGAGATGTATTATGGTTGATAGTTCAAAGGGAAATATCACTCCCATATAAAGGGATCCCACATTGTAATTCCCCTACCAATGGGACGGTGTTGTGTCATAATGTAAAGGACCACATCATAGTGTGATGTAGGATATATGGGTTTAATTTTAAGATTTTACCATGATGATGGGTCCCACATCATGAATACATGAGATACTCTATGAGGGTGACCGTGGTAGGGTAGGTGTGTTTTAACCCTTATGGTCACTCTATAACACATTTTTATATTGTTTTTTATATTTATTTTGTTTACTAATAACACAAGGCCATGTTAAATGTGATTGAACATTTTTTCCAACTAGTGTAATGACCCCCTTTCCCCTATGCCCTTATTTTAACTATGACAACCCTGCTTTTATTACAAACTTAAACATGATTTATTACAAAAACTATTCACTTGATACAACATGGATGATCGAGTGGTCTAGTGTATTTGGGGCATAGTATCATTACATAACAACTTAAAACATGAAATACAACATCTTTATTGAAAACTTCCTTTACATGACCACTACATTCCCTTGTACTTAGCATTGCATGGGATAACCTGAGGACATGCATAAGAAAAGGGGTGAGCTATAAAGCCCAGTAAGGGAAAAAACCTGGAATACATGAGGATTAAAACACATTTTAGACAATAGTCGTATCAATAGAGATCAAGAGAAACATGAACATAAAGGCATGCTAAAGCATGATAATCATTACATGGAAATGTTGCAACAACACTTAACATGGAAGTAGCATCTGCCAAGGCTCATTGCACATAGAGCATGAGTAAATACTTATTTCACATGAAGTAAGAGTAAACCCTTGTTTCACTTGAATTATCATGATTAAACACTCATTTCACATGACGTATAATGATACTATACTTTACCCAATGCATTGGAGCGCTGCAAGGGCGCACCCTTCTTAAACATTTCATTTCATGCATAAGTGTGCCACATGGATCATGAAACATGGATTCATAAAACATAATCATTTATTCCATGACAAAGGAATGTGGAATATATAAATGAAACTTTATAATAAATAAGTAAATGTGCATAAAGGTGAATACCCTTGATGGAGAAATGGGCATGGTATTCACTACACAATGGCATTGGCTTAGAAAATCGGTGCGATTTTGGCAGCGTAACGGCGTGACATAAGAATTCATAAAAATGGTTGATGAGAGAGAAAGGGGTTACTTATCATATTTACATGTAATGGACAGTAAGTAGTTCATATTGATACATTTCCCAACAATTTTAATGGAATTTAGATTCATGATACAAAAGTATTGCTTGAATGTAAATGAGGAGAGAGAAGTTCCTTTCGGAATTTCGGCATAGTAACGGGTGTACATGGGAGGAATTTTATGAGATATAAAGGGGTCTACCATAATTCAAACATAAGGAGGGAATTATTAGGTAGGTGCGAAACCATACCCCAACATTCATAATTGAAATTAAAATGGCAAAACAACTTAAAGAAAATTGGACAAAAATGAGAAAGGAAGAAAAAACCCTTACTTGGAAGTGTGATTCCAAAGGCTTGAGAGAGGCTTGAGAGAGGATTCTTGGGATCATGGGGCACCTTGTTAGGATTATAGAGAGAGTATGTAAGAGGTTTGACGAACTAAAAAGGCTTTGAGTGAGGATGAAGTGGGAGATTAGGTGGGTTTATATAGGAAAGGTGAGGGAATTTTTTATTATTTAGGTTTTGGACCCCTTATTTTAAATTAATCCAAACCACAAAACATCCCGTGGTTTTTGCCCATGGTTTTTGGAAAATGTAAGAGGAAAACAATATTTTATAAGGCCAAAGTCCGAACTTCTTAAAATAATAGGGTTGCTTATGTGGAGGTGAGTCACACTCCCATGGAAAACAATTTAAAAAGACAAGGTGTTTAATAAGTCTTGAATGGTCCATTAATGCTTTGAAAAGTAAGTCAAACAAACCCAAAATCACATTATTTTAATGTTAAGACATATATTTTCCGAAAATAAAGCTTTTAGTATTTTATTACCTCATTATTGGGTCATTATGATGTCATAAAACACATTATATATTTAAACAGTATTTAATTTTTACCCAAAAAATTGACTGTCTCAGAAAATTATGAAAAATTCACCATTGGATTATTTCGACGTCCTTATTCCAGAAATATCATTTATTTTATCTAAATAATTTTCTAAATATGTTAATTTTCACTTTTAAAATAAAAACCTACATTTATCGAAAATTCACGGGTTTTGATAGAAATGGCTTTCAAACCATAATAAAAATTCTAATTGCATTCATAAAATTATATGATCATTTATATATAATAAAATTAATTTAATAATAATAATAATACTTTATTAATATATTATTTAATTCAAAAATCCCTGAATTTAATAAAATATATTTCTTAATTAAATAATAACTAAAAACACTATTTGTACTTTAAAAACTATTTACAATGTATCAATAATGAAAAGAAAGTATATTCATTATTATATATAAAAAAATAATGCACATGAACATAGTACTAGCAATTTGTTACAAAACCCCTTAAAAAAGCCGCATAAGACCTAAGGGTAAGGTGTGCGATGGTGACAGACTCTTGGGGTGGCTCGGATAACATCGCTCGAGTGGTAATTTCTATCAACTTCCACTTTTACCGTAGACATTCACGTTCGAGCTTGACATGATGGAGCTCAGCTTGTGCTTGGTCAAGAGTGAAGCCCAAAGACACCACCTATTTTACGAGCTTCGATAAATGGGCTTCGTATGGAGCAATTCTAATGGATGAGGCCATCACTTCCTTTGTCTGAGTAAATTGGGTTTGTTAAAGCCTTATATTTATACTAATCATGTGATCACTGTCCAACGACTATAAAATCAATGGTCACAATTCTTAATATAAAACCAAAGAAGTTGAAATTTTATATAAAAATTTTATATAATGAGACATTTAATTAGATCAATAGGTATTTCCATTAATGAAACTTTGGGTCATTACAATATTCCCCCCTTAAGAAATTTCGCCCTCGAAATTTCCGTTTCCCACACTAAAATAGATGTGGGTAACTCAGCTTCATCATTTACTCCGATTCCTAAGTCATTTCTTCAAACTTTTGGTTTCGCCACAACACCTTGACGAGGGGCATTGTCTTATTTCGTAGAACTTTTTCTCTACAATCTAAGATCTTCACTGGTTTCTCCTCATAAGAAAGATCATCATCCAACTGTACCACCTCAGAAGAGAGTACATATGAAGGGTCAGATATGTACTTCCTTAAGTGGGATACATGAAAGACATCATGTACTTTGGCCATGGTAGGTGGAAGTGGTAGTAGATAGGCCACAACCTCGACATGATCAAGAATCTCGAAGGGGCTGATGTACCTTGGACTTAACTTCCCTTTCTTTCCAAACCTCATGACTTTATTCCACGGAGATATGCGTAAAAAAACATGTCTCCAACTTTAAACTCAAGGTCTCGTCAACAATTATATGCATAACTCTTCTGTCGACTCTGGGCTGCCTTGATATGTTGCTGAATAGTTTTCAACTTCTCCACCATTTCCTCAACCATTTCTGATCCAAGTAGCTTACGTTCATCAAACTCATCCCAACAAGCCGGTGTTCTCCACCTTTTCCCATACAGGGATTCATATGGTGCCATTTGGATGCTCGAGTGGAAACTATTATTATAATAGAACTCAACCAGAGGAAGATGTTGATCCCATCCTCCTTTAAAGTCCATTGAGCATGATATCAACATGTCCTCAAGTGTTTGGACAGTCTGCTCGGATTGGACATCAGTTTGAGGATGATAGGCCATTCTGAAGTTCAGTTCAGTATTCATAGCATGTTTTAGACTCTTCCAAAACTTAGAGGGGAATCTTGGATCTCAGTCTCACACAATAGATAGTGGCACTCCATGAAACCTTACCACTTCCCTGATATATATCCATGGCAGTTGATCCAAAGAGAAATCCTACTGAATAGAAATGAAGTTTGCAGTCTTTATAAGACCATCCATAACAACCCAGATTTCATTGTTGACTCTGGATGTCCTCGGAAGTCTGGTGAAAAAGTATATGGTGATGTTCTCCCATTTCCATTCTGGTATGGGTAATGGTTGCATCATCCCCTTATACTTCTACCTCTCTACCTTCAATTGATGGAACACCAGGCACTTTGATGTATATTCAACGATCTCCTTTTTCATATTATCCCACCAAAAGTTTTCTTGGAGATATCGATACATCTTTGTGCTCCCTAGGTGAATAGAGAAATTTGAACTATGTGCATCATCCAAAAGTTCCTTCTTCAGCTCCAGACGTGATGGAACATATTGCCTTTTCCCAAATCGCACAATTCCTTCTTCATTAACATTAAACTCCGAGGATTTCACTTTTTTGATAGCTTCCACTTTTTCCTGAATTCCCACATCATCCTTTTGAGCATCCTTGAACCTTTCCAAAAGAGACATTTGAGCAATCATTTGTTAAAGGATTGATGATGTTCCCTTCTTTATGACTCCCATGTCCATCTTAATGAAGTCTAATAATATTGGATCCTTCTCAATTGTCATCATTGATAGAACTACTGGGTCCTTTCTACTTAGGGAATATTCCACCTTGTTTGCTTTCCCAAGGTGGTAATGTATTGAACAACCATAATCCTTGATGAGATCTATCCATATTCTTTGGAACATATTAAGCTCTTTCTATGTGAATATATATTTAAGACTCTTGTGGTCAGTATATATCTCACATTTCTCCCTATAAAGATAATGCCGCCAGATTTTCAAGGCAAAGATCACCGCCGCCAACTCCAGATCATGCGTTGGATAGTTTCTCTCATGGATTTTCAAATTCCTTGAGGCATAGGATATCACTTTATCATTCTGCATTAGCTCACAGCCTAAGACCTTCTTCGAAGCATCACTGAATACCACAAAAATTTCCCCACTTGTGCGTAAAGTGAGCACGGGCGTAGTGATAAGCCTCATTTTCAACTCCTTGAAGATTTCTTCGCATTCATCACTCCAATAAAACTTTACTCCCTTTCGAGTTATCTTGGTAAGAGGGTTGGATAATCGTGAGAAATTTCTCACAAATCGTTGATAATATCCAGCTAACCCCAAGAAGCTATGGGTATCCGTTACCGATGTTGGCCTCATAAATACCTCAATTGCATCTGTTTTGGAGGGATCCACATATATCCCATTACTTTTGATGATATGGCCCAAGAATGAGACCTTTTTCAACCATAACTCACACTTGCTGTACTTTTCATAGAGCTTCTCCTTGCACAAAGTCTCTAGTACATTTCTTAAATGCTCCTCATGATCCTCCTTGGTTTTGGAGTATATTAGAATATCATTTATAAAGACTACCACAAATTTGTCAAGGTAATCTCTAAAGACTCTATTCATCAAGTCCATGAATATTTCTGGAGCATTAGTGAGTCTAAAAGGAATTACTATGAATTCATAGTGCCTGTATCTTATACGAAAAGTAGTCTTGGGGACATCTTCCTTCTTCACCCTTACTTGATAATATCCCGAACGAAAATCTACCTTGGAGAAGTATTGTGATCCACGTAGCTGATCGAACAAATCATCGATCCGTGGAAGAGGATACTTGTTCTTTATCGTGATTTTGTTAAGTTCACAATAATCGATGAAAAGACGCATTGACCCATCCTTCTTCTTGATGAAGATGACTGGTGCACCCCATGGTGAAGCACTTGGGCGTATAAACCCTTTATCCAGATTCTCCTGTAGTTGTTTTTCTTCAGATATTCAAGCTCCACGATAGCCATTATATATGGAGTCTTGGATATTGGTAGCGCCCTTGGTATAAGTTCAATTGAGAATTCAACATCTCTTCTATGAGGAAGACCAGATAGTTCCTCGGGAAACACTTCAGTGAATTCCCTCACAATAGGCATTTGTTCAAGGATGGTTTCTTCCTTGGACTCAATCATCTGAGCCAGATATGCATGCTAATAGGGGATTAATATCCATTCTTGAGATGATGGAGCTAAAGTAGATTCATCTTTCTCCTTACAATTGTAAAGAATTGTGGGTCGATTCTCCATTTGGAGTGTGATTTCCCTATCCCGACAATTTATGTTAGTTTTATATAAGGAAAGCCAATCCATGCCAAGAATTGCATCAAATTCCACTAGAGGGAGTATGAAGAGGTTCGCTAGGAAATTCAATCCACAGATTATAACAGGGGATGACTTATATTCATGGGATGCAATGATTTCCCCATTTTCCATACTCACCGACATCTTCACTTCCATGATTTGTGGTGGTGCTGGGATTGTTCTACTAAAATTTCGAGATATAAAAGAATGTGTAGAACCTGAATCAAAAAGTACGTTCTCCATTCTTGAATGAATAACTAGAGTACCTGTCACCACTTCGTTTTCGGGGTTCTCTTCGGAAGAAGTGATGGCAAAAGCTCTTCCTTGCTGCCTTGGAGGTTGTTGGTTGCCTCCGAAAACCCTTGGTTTAGGGCACTGATTTGAAAAATTCCCCAGTTCTTTGCATTTGTAGCAATGAACAACGCGTTGATGTTCGAACGGAGTGTTCCTCTCCTCTATCGCAGCCGCGGGTCTTTCTTTCCGACAGTTAATAGCTTGGTTCCCTTCTCTTCCACACCTAAAGCATTTCCTCGTCTCTTTGAGGCAATTTACAAGGTGCTTCTTTCCGCACTTTTGGCAAGTGGGGTGTTGGATATTCTTAGCACCATTGGATTTATCCATCAGACCATCAACATTGAAGTCCACCTTATGCTTCTTGTCCCCATGATACCCCTGTGATTCCCTGATCCCCATTTCGACCTTGAGGGCACATCAGACAATTTCCTCAAAGCAGTCGAAGTCACAGATCACTAATGCTTTCCGCAGGCTAGGCTTCAGCCCGCCAAAGAAGCGGTCAACCTTACATTCAGGGGTAACGACAAAGCCGGAAGCGTATCATGCAAGCCTTGTGAATTTTGCCTCGTACTCTCCAACAGATTCTTCTTCTTCTTGTTTGAGGGAAATGAAGTCCCTTTACATCTTAAGCCGGAGGGTGTGCGGAAAATATTTATCAAAAAACATCTTCTAGAAATCCTTCCATTCCAACGCCTCGATATCCTCCTCAGGCTTCATATTTTTGATCAACGTCCACCATTGATCAGCTTCACCCTCCATACGATAAGCCACCAGGAGAACCTTCTCTTGTTCAAAACATTGAAGGACGAAGAAGTTATTTTCAATGGAGTTGATCCATTGTTCATCGATCGTGGGATCAAATGACCCACTAAAAGTAGGAGGGCTTTGTCTCATGAAGCTCTCGATAGCAACTTATTCTTTATTAGGGGGGGGGGGGGGGTTGAACGTTCCTCTTGACCCATGTTTCTATTCAAATCTTGAGTTAGCTGAGAGATAAGCATGACAGAGTTTGTGATTCCCGCACCCATTGGATTGTGCATCTCATAAGTACAGTCATCACACTGATCTTCATATCGGTTGTTAGCCTGAGTCCTCCTATTACCGGCCATTGGATGGAATAAGAGGAAAGTTAGGGGGTAACACATAAAGGGTAATCCAAAGACAAAAGTTCACCACTTAAAAAAATAAACTTTTATTTCCTTAACTCATGAGTCTATAGGCTTCAACCTAGGCTTTTCATGATCTACTTTATAACATATACTCTTAGGGGAATTTTTTTAATTACCTTAATAAGGGTTCATAATAAGCTTGTGAATTTATCAAAACATATCCCCTAGGAGTGTCGTAACCAAGAGTGAAGCAAGGCCCATTATCGTGCACCAGTTCCCGTTTGAGTCTAGCTCAAAGCGGTGTTTTCGGGTTTTACCCCTAGGATACATCTGTGCCAGAGCCGCCTCTACCTGCTCATATCCAGACAGGGATGTATTTGTTTGATAAACCACTTACTCAGTACTTACCAAAAATTAGGGATATTTTTATTGTACTTAGTCTTATCTTTAAGGATTTACTAGGTTTTTCTAATCCTAATCCCAAAAATAACTAAACCTATCCTCTGATACCAACTATGGCAACCCTTCTTTTATTACAAAGTTAAACTTGATTTATTAAATAAACTATTCACTTGATACAACATGGATGATCAAGAGGTATAGTGTCTTTGGGGCTTAGGATCATTACATAACAACTTAAAACATGAAATACAACATATTTATTGAAAACTTCTTTTACATGACCACTACATTCCCTCGTACTTAGCATTGCATGGGATAACCTGAGGACATGCATAAGAAAAGGGGTGAGATATAAAGCCCAGTAAGGGAATAAACATGGAATACATGATGAGTACAATACATGTTAGACAATATACATATCAATAGGGAACAAGAGAAACATGAACATAAAGGCATGGTAAAGCATGATAATCATAACATAGAAATGTGGCAACAACACTTAACATGGAACTAGCATGAGCCAAGGCTCATTGCACATAAACATGAGTAAATCCTCATTGCACATGAATCACGAGTAAACCCTCATTTCACTTGAATTATCATGAACCAACACTCATTGAACATGATGTATCATGATACTATACTTTACCCAATGCATTGGAGCGCTATAAGGGTGCACCCTTCTTTAACATTTCATTTCATGCATAAGTGTGCCACATGGATCCTGAAACATGGATTCATAAAACATAATAATTTATTCCACAATAAAGGAATGTAGAATTAATACATGAAACTTTATAATCAATAAGTAAATGTTCATAAAGGATAATACCCTTGATAGAGAAATGGGCATGGTATTCACTACACAATGGCATTGGTTTAGAAAATCGGTGTGATTTTGGCAGCGTAACGGCGTGACATAAGAATTCATAAAAATGGTTGATGAGAGAGAAAGGGGTTCCTCATAATATTTTCATATAATGGAAATTAAGGAGGTCATATATATACATGTCCCAACAATTTTAATGGAATTTATATTCACGATACAAAAGTATTGCTTGAATGTAAATGAGGAGAGCAAAGTTCCTTTCGTAATTTCGACATAGTAACGGGTGTACATGGGATGCATTTAATGAGAGAGAAAGGGGTCTCCCATCATTCAAACATAAATAGGGAAGTATGAGGGAGGTGAGAAACCATACCCCAACATTCATAATTGAAATTAAAAGGGCAAAACAACTTAAAGAAAATTGGACAAAAATGAGAAAGGAAGAAAAAACCCTTACTTAGAAGTGTGCTTCCAAAGGCTTGAGAGATGGTTGAGAGAGGATTCTTGGGAGCTTGGGGAACCTTGGGAGGAATATAGAGAGATTAGGGCAAATTTTGGACGAACTAGAAAGGCTTTGAGTGAGGAGGAAGTGGGAGTTTGGGTGGGTTTATATAGGAAAGGTGAGGGAATTATTTATTATTTAGGTTTGGGACCCCTTATATTAAATTAATCCAAACCACATACCATCCCATGGTTTTTGCCCATGGTTTTTGGAAAAAGGAAGAGGAAAAAAATATTTTATAAGGCCAAAGTCTGAACTTCTTAAAATAATAGGGTTGCTTATGTGGAGGTGAGTCACACTCCCATGGAAAACAATTTAAAAAGACAAGGTGTTTAATAAGTCTTGAAGGGTCCATTAATGCTTTGAAGAGTAAGTCAAACAAACCCAAAATCACATTATTTGAATGTTAAAACATATATTGTCCGAACATAAAGCTTTTAGTATTTTATTACCACACTATTGGGTCATTATGATTTCATAAAACACATTATATATTTAAACATTATTCAAATTTTACCCAAAAAATTGGCTGTCTCAGAAAATTATGAAAAATTCACCGTTGGATAATTTCGACGTCCTGATTCCAGAAATATCATTTATTTTATCTAAATAATTTTCTGATTATGTTAATTTTCACTTTTAAAATAAAAACCGACATTTATCGAAAATTCACGGGTTTTGACAGTAATGGCTTTCATACCTTAATAAAAATTATAATTGCATTTATAAAATTATATGATCATTTATATATAATAAAATTAATTTAATAATAATAATAATATTTTATTAAAATATTATTTAATTCATAAATCCCTTAATTTAATAAAATTGATTTCTTAATTAAATAATAACTAAAAACACTATTTGTACTTTAAAAACTATTTACAATATATAAATAATGACAAGAAAGTATATTCATTATTATATACAAAAAAAATAATGTACATGAACATAGTACTAGCGATTTGTTACATAACCCCTTAAAACAGCTGCATAAGACCTGAGGGTAAGGTGTGCGATGGTGACAGACTCTTGGGGTGGCTCGGATAACATCGCTCGAGTGGTAATTTCTATAAACTTCCACTTTTCCCGTAGTCTGTCATGTTCAAGCTTGATATGATGGAGCTCATCTTGGGCTTGGTCAAGAGTGAAGCCCAAAGACGCCACCTCATTTTGGAGCTCCGACAAATGGGCTTCGTATGGAGCAATTCTACAGATGAGGCCATCGCTTCCTTTGTCTGAGTAAATTGGGTTTGTTAAAGCCTTATATTTATACTAATCATGTGATCATTTTCCAACGGCTATAAAAGCAACAGTCACAATTCTTAACATAAAACCAAATAAGTTGACATTTTATATAAACATTTTATATAAAGATACATTTAATTAGATCAAGAGGGATTTCCATTAACAAAATTTTGGGTTGTTACAAAATTCCCCCCTTAAGAAATTTCTCCCTCAAAATTTCCTTTTCCCACACTAAAAGAGATGTGGGTAACTCAGCTTCATCATTTCCTCCGATTCCCAAGTCGCTTCTTCAAACTTGTAGTTTTTCCACTATACCTTGACGAGGGGCATTGTCTTATTTCATAGAAATTTTTCTCTAGGATCTAAGATCTTCACTAGTTTCTCCTCATAAGAAATATCATCCTACAACTGTATCACCTCAGAAGAGAGTTCATGTGAAGGGTCTGGTATGTACTTCCATAAGAGGGATACATGAAAGACATCTTGTACCTTGTCCATGGTAGGTGGAAGTGCTAGTCGATAGGCCATAGCCCCGACATGATCAAGAATCTCGAAGGGAACAATGTAACTTGGACTTAACTTCCCTTTCTTTCCAAACCTCATGAACTTCTTCCACGGAGATATGCGTAGAAAAACCATGTCTCCAACTTTAAACTCAATGTCTCGTCGATGATTATCTGCATAACTCTTCTATCGACTCTGGGATGCCTTGATATGTTGTTGAATGGTTTTAACCTTCTCCACCATTTCCTCAACCCTTTCTAGTCCAAGCAGCTTACGATCACTGACTTCATCCCAACATGCCCGTGTTCTGCACCTTTTCCCATACAGGGCTTCATATGGTTCCATTTGGATGCTCGAGTGGAAAATGTTATTATAAGAGAACTAAACCAGAGTAAGATGTTGATCCCATCCTTCTTTAAAGTCCATCTATCATGATCTCAACATGTCTTCAAGTGTTTAGATAGTCCGCTCGGATTGGCCATCAATTTGAGGATGATAGGCCGTACTGAAGTTCAATTCAGTATTCAGAGCATGTGGAAGACTCTTCCAAAAATTAGAGGTGAATCTTGGATCTCGGTCTGACAGAATAGATAGTGGCACTCCATGCAGCCTTACCACTTCCCTGATATATATCTGTGCCAGTTGATCCAAAGAGAAATCCTCCCAAATAGAAGCGAAGTGTGCAGTCTTTGTAAGACGATCCACAACAACCCATATTGCATTGTTGCCTTTAGATTTCCTCAGAAGTCCAGTGACAATTTCCAGGGTGATGTTCTCCCATTTCCATTCTGGTATTGGAAATGGTTGCATCATCCCCTTAGAATTCTGCCTCTCTTCCTTCACTTCCTGGCACACCAGGCACTTTGATATATATATTCAGCAATCTCCTTTTTCATATTATCCCACCAAAAGTTTTCCTGGAGATCTCGATACATATTTGTGCTCCCTGGGTGAATAGAGAAATTTGAACTATGTGCATCATCCAAAAGTTCCTTCTTCATCTCCGGACGTGATGGAACACATATCCTTTTCCCAAATCACACAATTCCTTCTTCATTAAAAATAAACTCTGAGGATTTCCCTTTTTTGATAGCTTCCACTTTTTCCTGAATTCCCACATAATCCTTTTGATCATCCTTTAACCTTTCCAAAAGAGACGGTTGAGCAATCATTTTTGAAAGGATTGATTATGTTCCCTTATTTATGATTCCCATGTCCATATTCATCAAGTCTAAGAAGATTGGATCCTTCTCAATTATAATCATTGATAGAACCGCTTGGTCCTTTCTACTTAGGGAATCTTCCACCTTGTTCGCTTTCCCAGGGTGGTAATGTATTGAACAGTCATAATCCTTGATGAGCTATATCCATCTTCTCTAGCGCATATTAATCTCTTTCTATGTGAATATATATTTAAGACTCTTTTGGTCAGTATATATCTCACATTTCTCCCCATAGAGATAATGCCGCCAGATTTTCAAGGCAAAGATCACCGCCACCAACTCCAGATCATCTGTTGAATAGTTTCTCTCATGGATGTTCAACTGCCTTGAGGCATAGGATATCACTTTATCATTATGCATCAGCACACAGCCTAATCCCTTCTTCGAAGCATCACTGAATACCACAAAAATTTCCCCACTTGTGGGTAAAGTGAGCATGGGCGCAGTGATAAGCCTCCTTTTCAACTCCTTAAAGCTTTCTTCGCATTCATCACTCCAAGAAAACATTACTCCCTTTAGAGTTAGCTTGGTAAGAGGGTTGGACAATCATGAGAAGTTTCTCACAAATCGTTGGTAATATCCAGCTAACCCCAAGAAGCTATGGATATCCGTTACCGATGTTGGCCTCAACCATCCCTCAATTGCAGCTATTTTGGAGGGATCCACAGATATCCCATTGCTTGTGATGATATGGCCCAAGAATGAGACCTCCTTCAACCAGAACTCACACTTTTTTTACTCTTAGTAGAGCTTATCCTTGCGCAAAGTCTCTAGTATAGTTCTTAAATGCACCTCATGATCATCCTTGGTTTTGGAGTATATTAGAATATCTTCTATAAAGACTACCACAAATTTGTCAAGGTAATCTCTAAAGAGTCTATTAATCAAGTCCATGAAGATTTCTGGAGCATTAGTGAGTCCAAAAGGCATTACTATGAATTCATAGTGCCCGTATCTTGTATGAAAAGCAGTCTTGGGGACATCTTCGTTCTTAACCATAACTTGATAATATCCCGAACACAAATCTACCTTGGATAAGTATTGTGCTCCACATAGCTGATCGAAAAAGTCATCGATCTATGGCAGAGGATACTTGTTCTTTATCGTGATTTTGTTAAGTTCATGATAATCGATGCAAATCCACCTTGACGCATCCTTCTTCTTGATGAAGGGGACTGGTGCACCCCATGGTGAAGCACTTGGGCGTATAAACCCTGTATCCAGATTCTCCTGTAGTTGTTTCTTGAACTCTTCAAGCTCCACGAAAACCATTATATATGGATTCTTGGATATTGGTAGCGCCCCTGGTATAAGTTCAATTGATAATTCAACATATCTTCTAGGAGGAAGACCAGGCAGTTCCTCGAGAAACACTTCAGCGAATTCCCTCACAATAGGCATTTCTTCTAGGATTCTTTCTTCCTTGGACTGAATCATATGAGCCAGATACGTGTGATCATAGGGAAGTAATATCAATGCTTGAGATGATAGAGATAAAGGATATTCATCTTCCTCCTTACACTTGTAAAGAATCCGGGGTCAATTCTCTATATGGAGTGTGATTTCTCTCTCCAGACAATTTATGTTGGCTTTATATAAGGAAATCCAATCCATGAAAGGAATTGCATCAAATTCCACTAGATAAGCATGACAAAGTTCGTGATTCCCGCTCCCATTGGATTGGGCATCTCATAAGTACAGTCATCACGCTGATCTTCACATCAGTTGTTAGCCCGAGTCCTCCTATTAATGGCCATTGGATGGAATAAAAGGAAAGTTAGGTGGTAGAACATAAAGGGTAATCCAAAGACAAAATTTGATGACTTAAAAAAAATAAACTTTTATTTCCTTAACTCACGAGTCATAGGCTTCAACCTAGGATTTTCATGATCTACTTTCAAACATATATTCTTAGGGGATTTTTTTTAATTCCCTTAATAAGGGTTCATACTAAGCTTGTGAATTTATCAAAACATATCCCCCAGAAGTGTCGTAACCAATAGTGCAGTAAGGCCCATTGTCATGCACCTGTTCCCATTCGAGTCTAGCTCAAAGCGGTGTTTTCCGGTTTTACCCCTAGGATACATCTGTGCCAGAGCCGCCTCTACCTTCTCGTATCCAGACATGGATGTATTTGTTTGATAAACCAATTACTCAGTACTTACCAAAACTTAGGGATGTTTTTATTATACTTAGTCTTGTATCTAAGGCTTTACTAGGGTTTTTAATCCTAATCCCAAAAATAACTAAACCTATCCTCTGATACCAACTATGGCAACCCTGCTTTTATTACAAACTTAAACATGATTTATTACATAAACTATTCACTTGATACAACATAGATGATCGAGAGGTATAGTGTATTTGGGGCTTAGGATCATTACATAACAACTTAAAACATGAAATACAACATCTTTATTGAAAACTTCCTTAAATGATCACTACATTCCCTCGTACTTAGCATTGCATGGGAAAACCTGAGGACATGCATAAGAAAAGGGGTAAGCTATAAAGCCTAGTAAGGGAATACACATGGAATAAATCAAAAGTACAATACATGTTAGAAAATAGGTATATAAATAGAGAACAAGAGAAACATGAACATAAATACATGGTAAATCATGATAATCATAACATGGAAATGTGGCAACAACACTTAACATGGAACTAGCATGAGCCAAGGCTCATTGCACATAGAGCATGAGTAAATCCTCATTGCACATGAAGCATGAGTAAACCCTAGTTGCACTTGAATTAGCATGAGACAAAACTCATTGCACATGACATATCATGATACTATACTTTACCCAATGCATTGGATTGCTATAAGGGCACACCCTTCTTAAACATTTCATTTCTTGCATAAGTGTGCCACATGGATCAAGAAAAATGGATTCATAAAACATAATCATTTATTCCACAATAAAGTAATGTGGAATTCATACATGAAAATTTTTAATCAATAAGTAAATGTGCATAAAGGTGTGTACGCTTGATGGAGAAATGGGCATGGTATTCACTACACAATGACATTGGCTTAGAAAATCTGTGCGATTTTGGCAGCGTAACGACGTGACATAAGAATTCATAAAAACGGTTGATGAGAGAGAAAGGGGATCCTCATCATATTTAGATGTAATGGACAGTAAGGAGGTCATATATTTACATTTCCCAACAATTTTAAGGGAATTTAGATTCATGATACAAAAGTATTTCTTGAATGTAAATGAGGAGAGAGAAGTTCCTTTTGGAATTTCAGCATAGTAACGAGTGTACCTGGGAGGCATTTAATGAGAGAGAAAGGGGTCTCCCATCATTAAAACATAAATAGGGCAGTATTATGGAGGTGAAAAAACATACCCCAACATTCATAATTGAAATTAAAAGGGAAAAACAACTTAAAGAAAATTGGACAAAAATGAGAAAGGAAGAAAAAACACTTACTTGGAAGTGTGCTTCCAAAGGCTTGAGAGATGCTTGAGAGAGGATTATTAGGAGATTGGGGCACCTTGGGAGGAATATAGAGAGAGTAGGACAGAGGTTGGATGAACTCCAAAGGCTTTTAGTGAGAAGGAAGTTGGATCTTGGGTGCGTTTATATAGGAAAGGTGAGGGAATTCTTTATTATTTAGGTTTGGGACCCCTTATATTAAATTAATCCAAACCACAAACCATCCTATGGTTTTTGCCCATGGTTTTTGGAAAATAGAAGAGGAAAAAAATATTTTATAATGCCAAAGTCAGAAATTCTTAAAATAATAGGGTTTCTTATGTGGAGGTGAGTCACACTCCCATGGAAAACAATTTAAAAAGACAAGGTGTTTAATAAGTCTTGAAGGGTACATTAATGCTTTGAAAAGTAAGTCAAACAAACCCAAAATCACATTATTTTAATGTTAAAAAATATATTGGCCGAAAATAAAGCTTTTAGTATTTTATTACCTCACTATTGGGTCATTATGATGTCATAAAACACATTATATATTTAAACAGTATTTAATTTTTACCCAAAAAATTGACTGTCTCATAAAATTATGAAAAATTCACCATTGGATAATTTCGACATCCTGATTCCATAAATATCATTTATTTTATCTAAATAATTTTCTAAAAATGTTAATTTTTACTTTTAAAATAAAAACCTCCATTTATCGAAAATTCACGGGTTTTGACAGAAATGGCTTTCAAACCTTAATAAAAATTATAATTGCATTCATAAAATTATACGATCATTTATATATAATAAAATTAATTTAATAATAATAATAATATTTTATTAAAATATTATTTAATTTAAAAATCAATTAATTTAATAAAATAGATTTCTTAATTAAATAATAACTTAAAACAATATTTGTACTTTAAAAACTATTTACAATGTATCAGTAATGACAAGAAAGAATATTCATTATTATATACAAAAAAATAATGTACATGAACATAGTACTAGTAATTTGTTACATAACCCCATAAAATAGCCGCATAATACCTAAGGGTAAGGTGTGCGATGGTGACAGACTCTTGGGGTGGCTCAGATAACATCGCTCGAGTGATAATTTCTATCAACTTCCACTTTTCCTGTAGATGGTCACATTCAAGCTTGACATGATGGAGCTCAGATTGGGATTGGTCAAGAGCGAAGCCCGAAGACACCACCTCTTTTCGGAGCTCCGACAAATGGGCTTCGTATGGAGCAATTCTACTAGATGAGGCCATCGCTTCCTTTGTCTTAGTAAATTGGGTTTGTTAAAGCCTTATATTTATACTAATCATGTGATCACTGTCCAACGACTATAAAAGCAACGGTCAAAATTATTAACATAAAACCAAAGAATTTGACATTTTATATAAAAATTTTACAAAATGAGACATTTAATTAGATCAATAGGGATTTCCATTAATGAAACTTTGGGTCGTTACATTCACTCTTCCAAAGAAATTATCTACTATTTTTTCTATTATTAAAGAACCATTTATTCTAGTGGTTCATTAAAGGGGGGGTTCGACCTATCAAATTTTGGATTGATAAACAAAATAGGATCTTAATATGGGGTTTTAATGAGGGGAAACATGCTTGGAGGAACATGTGCTAACCTATGACAAAATGGAATTCCACTTCAAGGAACTCATTAAGGAAAATTCAGATATAGAGGTCACCTCCATTTAATGGCATATGGGAGTGTGTACCCATTAGGTTTGATCATGAAGATATGAACAGAAATGATTCATTGGTATTATTGTAATTGTTTTTTTCAGGGCACTAGTACAGAATCCGCTGTTTGTTTTTTTGGTAAAAGTGGTTTTAGTGTGGTTTAAACCACCTCTATATGTCAGCACTTTTCAATTAGCGGCGGTTATAACTGCCGCTAAATTTCAGCATTTTTCTATTCGTGGAGGTTATAACTGCTACTACGGTGTTAATTTTTGTGGTGGTTTTAACCGCCTCTATAGTGGCCCATCTTCCGTGTGAAGTTCGCGGCGGTTATGATGTTTTTAGGGGGGGTTTTCTCGGAAGAGGATTACATTTTTTTTAGCGGCGGTTAAAACCACCGCTAAAAAAATTAATCCCCTGGTCGGGAAAACCGCTGCTAAAAGCATCATAACCGCCCCAAAATGGGCTATCTACGATGATTTCTAAAAACCGCCGCAAAACGTCTATAACCGCTGGAAATAGTGTCCCGACACAAAATGTAGCGGCGATTTTCAGAAATAGCTGCAAAAGCATATAGAGGCCGTTTAAACCGCCACTATACCCAAAAAAACCTGCCACGAACGAAGAATTTTCCTATAGTGGAAATTCATAAGAAAAGGGTGAGATATAAATCCCAATAAGGGAGTAAACAAGGCATAACATGAATAATACAATAAATGTTATGTAGTAGGCATATCAATGGAGCATAAAAGAAACATGAACATAAAGGTATTGTATAGCATGATTATCATAACATGGAAATGTGGAAACAACACTTAACATGATATTATCATGATCCAAGGCTTATTGGACATGGAGCATGATTAAAACCTCATTTAACTTTAATTAGTATGAGTAAAAACTAATTTCACTTGACGTATCTTGATTCTAATCTTTACCCAATGCTTTGGAGCGCTATCAGGGCGCACCCTTCTTAAACATTTCATTTCATGGATAAGTGTGCTACATGGATTATATAGCATGGATTCACTAAAAATAATCATCTATTCCCCGAAAAATGAATGTTTAATTCATAAATTAATCTCTATAATCAATAGGTATATGTGCATAAAGGTGAATACACTTTATAGAGAAATGATCATGGTATTCACTACACAATGACTTTGGCTTGGAAAATCGTGGTGCAATTTCGGCAGCATAACGACGTGACATAAGAATTTATAAAAATGTTTGATGAAATAAAAAGAGGTGACTCATTATATGTACATGAAATGGACAGTAATGGGGCCATATATATACATTTCCCAACATATTTAATGGAATTTCGGATCTTAATAGAAAAGAATTGCATGAATGTAAATGAGAAGAGAGAAATTCCGCCCTTACAGAATTTCTTCATAGTAATAGGTGAACATAGAAGGAATTAATGAGAGATAAAGGAATCTATCATCATTAAAACCTAAGTATGAAAGTATGGGGAGGTGAAAAATCATACCCAAATATTTATAATTGGAAATAAATGGTCATAAAAATATTAAGAAACTTGGATAAAATGAGAAAGGATGGAATCCCTTACCTGGAAGTGTGATACCAAAGGACTGGGAAGGGATTGAGAGAGTATTCTTGAGAGATTGGGGCACATTGGAAGGATTATATAGAGAGTAGGGTAGGGTTTGGTTGAGATCCTAAGGCTTTTAGTGAAGAGGAAGTGGGATCTTAGGTGGGCTTACATAGGAAAGAGAGGGAATTCTTTATTTTTTAGGTTTGGGTCACCACACATTAAACTAATCCAAACCACAAACCAGACCATGGTTTTTTCCCATGGTTTTTTTAAAAGGGAGTGGAAAACAATATTTTATAAGGAAAATTTCCTAACTTTTTAAAATATTAGGCTTTATTATACGGAGGTGTGTCACACTCTCAAGGAAATCAATTTAAAAAGTTAAAATGTTTTATAAGTCTTGGAGGGTCCACCAAGGCTTTGTAAAATAAATAAAACAAATATAAAATCACATTATTTTAATGGTAAAATATATATTGGACTATAATAATGTTTATTGTAATTTATTACATCACTATTGGGTCATTATGATGTCATAATACTCACTATATATTTAAACGATATTTAATTTTTACCCAAAAATTCGACTGTCTCAGAAAATTATGAAAAATTTACCATTCGATAATTTTAACATCCTAATTCTAAAAATAATATTCATTTTATCTAAATAATTTTCTAAATATTTGAATTTTTACTTTTAAAATAAAAACCTATATTTATAAAAAATTCATGGTTTTTGAAAAAAGCAACTTTCAAACCCAATAAAAATTACAATTGTCTTTATAAAAATTTTACAATCATTTATATTTAACAAAAAACAATTTATTAAATAATATTTTATTAAAATTTTATTTAATTGAAAAATCCATTAATTCATCACAATAGATTTCTTAATTGAATATTAACTAAAAATTCTATTTGTACTTTAAAAATTAGTTACAAAGTAACAATAATAAAATAAATGTATATTATTTATTATATAAAAAACAATGCACATAATCATAGTGCTAAGGTCTTCTTACATAACCCCTTATAACACTCGTACAAGACTTAAGGGTAGAGTGTGCGATGGTGACATACTTTTGGGGTGGATCAGATAACATCGCTTGAGTGGTAATCTCTATCAACTTCCACTTATCATGTAGGCGGTTTCGTTCGAGCTTAACATGTTGAAGCTTAGATTGGTCTTGGTTAAGAGAGAATCCTAATGACGCCACCTCCTTTCCAAGCTCTGAAAAATGGGCTTCGTACAGAGCAATTATACTGGATGAGGCCATCGCTTCCTTTTTCTAAGTAAATTGAATTTGTTAAATACCTATATTTATACTAATCATGTGATCACTATTCAACAACTATATTAGCAACTGTAACAATTATTAAAGATATTTTGAAATCCAAAATCCTAAAACCAGACAAGTGAATATGTTATATAACCATTTTACATAATAAGACATTTAATTTTATCAAGAGGAATTTTCATTAATGAATGTTTGGGTCATTACAATCTTCCCCCCCTAAGAAATTTAACCCTAAAAATTTTATTTTTCCACACTAAATAGTTGTGGGTAGTTCTTCTTCATCACTTCCCCCGATTCCCACGTTGCCTCTTCAAACCTGTGGTTTCACCACAACACCCTGATGAGGGGAATTATCTTATTTCGTAGAACTTTTTCTCTACGATCTATGATATTCACCAGATTCTCTTTATAGAAGAGGTCATTCTCCAATGGTACCACCTCTGGATTGAGTACATGAAATAGGTCAGGTATGTACTTATTCAAGGGGGATACATGCAATACATCTTGTACTTGAGATAGGTTTATTGTGAGTTCTAGTCGATGAGCCACTACTCCAATGTGATCAAGGATCTCAGAAGGGAAAATGTACCGTGGACTAAGTGTTCCCTTCTTTCCAAATCTCATAACTCTATTCCATGGTGATTTGAAAAAGAGTACCATGTATCTGACATCAAACTCTAGGTCTCTTCGACGATTATCAGCATAGCACATTTGTCGACTCTGAGAAGCTTTAATGTGATACTGGATGGTCTTAACCTTCTCCATCATTTCTTCGACCATTTCTATACCTAGGAGTTTTTTCTCCCCAAATTCATCCCAACATGCCAGTGTCCTACACCACTTCTCATAAAGGGATTCATAAAGATCCATTTAGATGATTGATTGGAATTTTTTGTTGTAAGAGAACTCAACTAGAGGAATATGTTGATCTCATCCACCTTTTAAGACCATTGATCATTCTCCCAACATGTCCTCAAGTGTTTGGATAGTCCACTCAGATTGGCCATCAGTTTGAGGATGATAAACTGTACTGAAGTTCAACTTAGTATTCAGAGCGTGTTGGAGACTTCCAAAACATAGAGGTGAATCATGGATCTCGATAATATATAATAGATAGTGGTACTTCATGAGCCTTACCACATCTCTTATGTATATCCATGCTATTTGATCCAATGATAAATCCTCTCAAATTGAAATGAAGTGTGAAACCTTTGTATGACAATCCACTATAACCCAGATAGCATTGTTTCCTTTTCATGTATTCAAAAGTCCAGTGATGAAGTTCATGGTGATGTTCTCCCATTTCCATACTAGTATAAGTAATGGTTGCATCATCCCCTTAGACTTATTCCTCTCAGCATTCACTTGCTGACATACCAGGCACTTTTATGTATACACAACGATCTTCTTCTTCATGTTGTCCCACCAATAATGCTCTCGGATAACTCAATACATTTTTGTGCTTCCTGGGTGAACAGAGAAATTTGAACTATTTGCATCATCCAAAAGTTCTTTTTTCAACTTCAGATTTGATGGAACACATAGTATTGACCAAAATTTTACAATTTATTCTTCATTGTCATTAAACTCCGAGGATTTCCCTTTTTTGATAGTTTAAAACTTCTCCTAAATTCCCACATCATCCTTTTGATCATCCTTTAACCTTTCCAAAAGATACGACTGAGCATTCATTTGTAAAAGGATTGATGACGTTCCCTTCTTTATGATTCTCATGTCCATCTACATCAAATCTAAGAAGATTGGATCCTTTTCAATTCTCATCCATGATATAATCACTAAGTCATTTCTACTTAGAGCATCCTTCATCTTGTTTTCTTTCCCAGGGTGGTAATGGATTGATCAGTCATAGTCTTTGATCTGTTATAACCATCTTCATAGGTACATTTTCAACTCTTTCTATGTGAATATATACTTGAGGCTTTTGTATTCCGTATATATTTCAAACTTCTCCCCAAATAGGTAATTCTGCCAAATTTTTAAAGAGAATATCACTGCATCTAACTCAAGATCATGTGTTGGATAGTTTTTGTCATGAACTTTCAATTTCCTTGAAGCATAGGAAATAATTTTGTCATTTTTAATCAATGAACATCCCATGCCCTTATTTTGAGCATCACCGAATACCATAAAAATTTCTCTGGTTGTGTGTAAAGTGAGCATGGGCACAATGATAAGCCTCCTTTTCAACTCCTTGAAGCTCTCTTTGCATTCATCACTCCAAGAAAACTTTACTACCTTCCAAGTTAGCTTGATAAGAGGGTTGAACTATCATGACAAATTTCTCACAAATCGGTGATAATGTCCAGCTAACCAAAGGAAGCTACAGATATCTGTTACCGATGTTGGCCTCATCTATCCCTTAATTTCTTCTGTCTTGGAGGGATCCACAGATATCCCATTTATTATAATGATATGGCCCATGAATGAGACCTCCTTCAACCAGAACTCACACTTGTTGTACTTTTCATAGAGATTCTCCTTTCTCAAGGTCTCTAGTACAATTCTTAGATGATCCTCATGATCCTCCTTGTCTTTGGAATATATTAGAATATTGTCTATAAAGACTACCACAAATTTGTCAAGGTAATCTCTAAATACTATATTCATCAATTCCATGAAGATTCTTGGAGCATTAGTGAGTTCTAAAGGCATTACTATGAATTCAGAGTGCCCGTACATTATACGAAAAGTAGTCTTGGGGATATGCTCCTTCTTCACCCTTACTTGGTAATATCCTGACCGTAAATCCACCTTGGAAATGTATTTTGCTCCAAGTTTCTGATCGAACAAGTCATCAATTCTTGGTATAAGATACTTTTTCTTTATCATGATTTTGTTGAGCTCATGATAATCAATGAAAAGGTGCATTGACCCATCCTTCTTCTTGACGAAGAGGACTGGTGAACCCCATGGTGAAGCATTTGGGCGTATAAACCCTTTATCTAGATTATCCTTTATTTTTTTCTCCAACTCCTCATGTTCCACAACATCCATTCTACATGGAGTCTTGGATATTGACAACGCCCTAGGTATAAGGTCAATTAAGAATTCAACATCCCTTATAGGAGGAAGACCAGACAATTTCTCGGGAAACACTTCAGTGAATTCCCTCATAATAGACATGTCTTCATGGATGGTTTCGTAATTTGACTCAATCATCTGATCCAGATACGCATTATCATAGGGAAGTAATATCCACGCTTGATATGATGGTTCTAAATAAGATTCATCTTCATCCATGCAGTTGTATAGAATCGGGGGTCGATTCTCCATATAGAGAGTGATTTCCCTCTCACGGCAATTTATGTTGGATCTATATAAGGAAAGCCAATCCATGACGAGAATTGCATCAAATTACACCAGAGGGAGTATGACATGGTTTTCTTAGGGGGTAATCTATATCAACTTCCACTTAGCACGTAGGTGGTTCCGTTCGAGTTTAATGTGATGAAACTCAGATTGGTCTTAGTCAAGAGTGAAGCCCAATGAGGCCACCTCTTTTCCAAGCTCTAAAAAATGGGATTCGTACATAGAAATTATACTAGATGAGTCCATCTCTTCCTTTTCCTAAGTAAATTGGTTTTTTAAGCCCTATATTTATTCTAATAATGTGATCACTGTTCAATAGCTATATTAGTAATGGTAAATATTCTTAACAGTATTTTGAAATCCAAAATGATATGTAGAGGAATACCATGTCTCCAACATTAAACTCCAGGTCTCATTGATGATTATCAACATAGCTATCTTGTTAACTCTGAGAAGCTTTAATGTGCTGCTGGATGGTATTAACCTTCTCCACCATTTCTTGTAACATTTTTAGACCTAGGAGTTCTCTCTCCACAACTTTATCCCAATATGCTGGTGTCCTGCACATATTCCCATAAAGGGGTTCACAAGGATTTATTTGGATGATTGAGTGGAAACTGTTGTTGCAAGAGAAATCAAATAGAGGAAGATGTTGATCCCATCCTCCTTTGAAGTCCATTGAAAATGCAATCATCATGTCCTCAAGTGTTTGGATATTCCGCTCAAATTGGACATCAGTTTGAGGATGATAAGTTGTACTGAATTTCAACTTAGTATTCAGAGCATGTTGGAGACTTCCAAAACATAGAGGTGAATCATAGATCTCGGTCAGATACAACAGATGGTGGTACTCCATACAACCTTACCACATCTCTGATGTATATTTATGTTAGTTGATCCAATGAGAAATCCTCTTGAATCAAAATGAAGTGTGCAGTCTTTTTAAGATGATCCACAACAACCTAGATAGCATTGTTTCCTTTGGATGTATTCGGAAGACTGGTGACGAAATCCATGGTGATGTTCTCCCATTTCTATGCTGGTATGCGTAATGGTTGCATCATCCCCTTAGACTTATACCTCTCAGCCTTCATTTTATGATATACTAGGCACTTAGATGTATACTCAGTGATCTCCTTCTTCATGTTATCCCACCAATAATGCTCTTGGAGAACTCGATACATTTTTGTGTTTCCTAGTTGAATGGAGAAATTCGAACTATGTGTATCATCCAAAAGATCTTTCTTCAACTATAGATTTGATAGAACACATAGTCTTGACCCAAATCTCACAATTCCTTCTTCATTGACATTAAAATCTGTGGATTTCCATTTTTTGATAGTTTCCACCTTCTTTTGAATTCCCACATTTGCCTTTTGAGCATACTTTAACCATTCCAAAAGAGATAGTTGAGCAATCATTTGCGAAAGGATTGATGATTTTCCCTTCTTTATGATTCCCATGTCCATCTCCATCAAATCTAAGAAGATTGGATCCTTTTTAATTATCATCAATGATAGAATCTCTAGGTCCTTTCTACTTAGAGCATCTTCCACCTTTTTCACTTTCCCAGGGTGGTAATGGATTGAGTAGTCACAATCTTTGATCAGCTCTAACCATCTTCATTGGAACATGTTCAACTCTTTCTGTGTGAATATATACATGAGGCTTTTGTGGTCAGTATATATTTCACACTTCTCTCCAAAGAGCTAATGCCGAAAAACTTTTAAATCGAATATCATTACAGACAACTCCAGATCATGCGTTGGATAGTTTTTCTCATAAACTTTCAATTTCCTTGAAACATAGGCAATGAATTTTTCATTTTTCATCAACACATATCCCATTCCCTTCTTCGAGGAATTACTAAATACAAAAAAAAGTTACCCACTTGTGGGTAAAGTGAGCACAGACATAGTGATAATCCTCCTTTTCAACTCCTCGAATCTATCTTACATTCATAACTCCAAGCAAACTTTATTCCCTTCTAAGTAAGATTGGTAAGAGGGTCGGACAATCATGATAAATTTCTCACAAATCCGTGATAATATCCATACAAACCAAGAAAGCTATGAATATCCATTACCGATCTTATCCTCATCCATCCCTCAATTGCAGCTGTCTTGGAGGGATCCACAGATATCCCATTGCTTGTGATGATATGGCCCATGAATGAGACCTCCTTCAATCAGAACTCACACTTGTTGTTCTTTTCATAGATCTTCTTCTTTCACAAGGTCTCTAGTACAGTTCTTAGATACTCCTCATAATCCTCATTGGATTTAGATTATATTATAATATCATCTATAAAGACTACCAAAAATTTGTCAAGGTAATATATAAAGACTCTATTAATCAATTCCATGAAGATGTTCAGAGTATTAGTGAGTTTGAAAGGCATTACTATGAATTCATAGTGCCCATACCTTGTAGGAAAAGAAGTCTTGGGGATATCCTCCTTCTTCACCCTTACTAGGTAATATCCTAACCAAAAATCCACTTTGGAAAAGTATTATAATCCCCATAGATGATCGGAAAATTCATAAATTTGTGTTATAGGATACGTGTTCTTTATCATGATTTTGGTGAGATCACGATAATAAATAAAAAGGCATATTGACCCATCCTTCTTCTTGATGAAGATGACTTGTGCACCCCATGGTGAAACACTTGGGCATATAAATTATTTATCCAGATTCTCCTGTAGTTGTTTTATCAGCTCCTCAAGTTCCACAACAACCATTCTATACGGATTATTGGATATTGGAAGCACCTCAGGTATAAAGTCAATTGAGAATTCAAAATCTCTTATACATGGAAGACCAGAAAATTCCTCATGAAACACTTCATAGAATTCCCTCACAATAGGAATTTATTCATAGATAGATGCTTCCTTGGCCTCAATCATCTGATCCAGATACACATGCTCATAAAGAAGTAATATCCACATTTGAGATGATGGTTTTAAAGAAGATTCATCTTCCTCCTTTCACTTGTATAGAATCGGGGGTTTATTCTCCATATAGAGAGTGATTTCCCTCTCACAGAAATTTATATTGGATCTATATAAGGAAAGTCATTCCATGCCAAGAATTTCAACAAATTCCACCATAGGGAGTATGGAGAGGTTCACCAGGAAGTTCAATCCACAAATTTTTACAAGGTAGGAGGTATACTCATGGGTTTCAATAAATGGACCATTTTCCTTACTCACTAACATCTTTACTTCTATGATTTATGGTGGTGTTGGGATTGTTCTACTAAACTTTCAGGATACAAAATAATTCATAGAACCAGAATCAAAAAGTACGTTCTCTATTCTTGAATGAATAAATAGCGTACCTGTCACCACTTTGTTATCGCGGTTAACTTCAGTGGTAGTGATGGAAAATGATTTCCCTTTCTTCCTTGGAGGATGTTGGTTGCCTCAAAAAACCCTTGGCTTAGGGCACTGATTTTCAAGGTGCCCTGGTTCTTTGAAGTTGAAGTAATGAACATTGCGTTGAGAGTCAAACAGAGCATTCATATCCTCTATCGCAACCATAGGTTTTTCTTGTCAGTAGTTAATGGATAGGTTCCCTTCTTTTCCACACCTAAACAATTTCCTCACCCCCTTCAGGAAATTTCTGGGGTGCTTCTTTCCACACCTTTGGCATGTGGGGTGCTGGATTTTCTTAGCAACGTTGGATTTATCCATCAAACCGCTAGAATTTAAGTACACCTTGCGCTTCTTATCCCCATGATACCCCTGATATTCACCGATCTCTATTTCAACTTTAAGGGAACATCAGACAATTTACTCATTGCTATTTAAGTCATAGATCACTAGGTCTTTCTGTAGGCTAGGTTTTATCCCACCAAAGAAGCAGTCAACCTTGTATTTGGGGGTAACGACAAAGTCGGAGGCATATCCTACAAGCCTTGTTAAGTTTTCCTGATACGATCTGATGGATTCATCTCTGTTTTTCTTGAGGGAAATGAAGTACATTTCCATCTTACGTCAGATGGTGCACAAAAAATATTTATCAAAAAATATATTTTGGAAATCCTTCCATTAAAATGACTTGATCTCCTCCTCAGGCTTCGTTTTTTGATCAATGTCTACTATTGATCTGATTCACCCTCCATACGATAAGCATCCAGAAGAACCTTATCTTGTTCGGAACATTGAAGGATGGAGATTATTTTTTCAATGGAGTTGATCTATTGCTCGAGGATTGAGGGATCAGATGATCAATTAAAAGTAGGAGGCTGTGGTCTCATGAAGCTCTCAATTACAAATTTTTCTTTCTTGGGGGGGGGGGGGGTTGAACATTCCTCTTGACCCATGTTTATATTCAAATCTTGAGTTAACTGAGAGAGTATTATGACATAGATTGCAATTCTTGCTCCCATCAGATTGGTCATATCATTAGAACAGTCATCACATTGATCTTCACATCAATTATTATCCCAAGTCCTCCTATTACGGGCCATTGTCTGGAATAAAAGGAAAGTTAGGGGTAACACATAAAGGGTAATCCAAAGGCAAAAATGGGTGACTTATAAATTACTTTTATTTCCTTAAAATATAAATCTATAGGATTTAATCTATGTTATCCAAGATATACTTCCCAAAATTTTTTCTTAGGGGATTTTTTTATTCTCTTAACAATGGTTCATACTAAGCTTGTGAATTTAAAAAATCATATCCCTCAGGAGTGTCGTAACCAAGAGTACAACAAGGCCTGTTGTTGTGTACCAGGATACCCCGGGTCAAGCCCGAAACTCCTTGTCAGAGTTTTCACTCCTAGGTATTTCTGTGCCAGAGCCACCTCTACCTGATCGTATCTAGACATGGATGAATTTTATTGATAAAACACTTACGAAATACTCACCAAAATTTAAGGATGTTTTTATTATACTTATTCTTATCACTAAGGCTTCACTAGGGTTTTCTAATCCTAATCCCAAAAAATAACTAAACCTATCCTCTGATACCAACTATGACAACCATGCACTTTATTACACACTTAAACATGATTTATTAAATAAAACCTTCACTTCATACAACATATATTATTGATAGGTATAGTGTATTTTGGGATTAAGAAAATTACATAATGACTTAAAATGTGAAACACAACATCTTTATTGAAAACTTCTTTACATGACCACTACATTCCCTCGTACTTAGAATTGCGTGGGATAACTTGAGGAAATGCATAAGAAAAGGATGATATATAAATCCAAGTAAGGGATTAAACAAGGAATAACATGAATAATACAATACATGTTTGGTAGAAGTCATATCAATGGATCATAAAAGAAACATGAACATAAAGGCATGATATAGCATGATTATCATAACATGAAAATTTGGCAACAACAGTTAACATGGTATTAGCATGAGCCAAGGATCATTGCACATGTAGCATGAGTAAAACCTCATTTAACTTGAATTAGAATGATTAAAACCCCATTACACTGAACGTATCATGACACAAATCTTTACCCAATGCATTGGAGCACTATCAGGGCACACCCTTCTAAAACATTTCATTTCATGCATAAGTGTGCCGCATGGATCATATAAAATGGATTAATTAAACATAATAATATATTCCACGATAAAGGAATGTGTAATTAATACATGAAACTCTATAATCAATAAGTAAATGTGAATAAAGTTTAATACCCTTGATAGAGAAATGGGCATGATATTCACTGAACAATGACTTTGCCTTGGAAATTCGCGGTGCAATTTCGGCAACATAACAGCGTGACATAAGAATTCATAAAAATGCTTGATGAGAGATAAAGGGGTGTATCATAATATTTAAATGAAATGGAAATTAAAGAGATCATATATATATATTTACCAATATATGTAATGGAATTTTGATTCATAATACAAAATAATTGCACAGATGTAAATGAGAAGAGAGAAATTCCTTACGGAATTTCAACATAATAACAGGTGTAAATGGAAGAAATTAATGAGAGAGAAAGGGGTCTCTAACCATTAAAACATAAGTAGGGAAGTATGGGGTAGGTGAAAAATCAAACACCAACATTTATAATTGGAAATAAAAGGGCATAAAAATATTAAGAAACTTAGATAAAATGAGAAAAGATGGAATCCCTTACTTGGAAGTGTGATTAAAAAGGCATGGGAGGGGATTGAGAGAGGATTATTGTGAGCTTGGGGAACCTTTGGAGGATTATAGAGAGAGGAGTTAAGGGTTTGGTCGATCTCCAAAGGCTTTTAGTGAAGAGGAAGTGGGATCTTGGGTGAGTTTATATAGGAAAGGATAGGGAATTTTTTATTATTTAGGTTTGGGTCACCAAACATTAAACTGATACAAAACAAAAACCAAACCATGGTTTTTGCCCATGTTTTTTCCCAAAGGGTAGTGGAAAACAATATTTTATAATTCCAATGGCCAAATTTCTTAAAATATTTGACTTGTTTATGTGGAGGTGAGTCACACTCTCTAGGAAATCAATTTAAAAATCTAAAATATTTTATATGTCTTGCAGGGTCCACTAAGGCTTTGTAAATTAAATAAAACAAACCTAAAATTACATTATTTTAATGGTAAAACATATATTGGCCGAAAATAATGTTTATAGTATTTTATTACATCACTATTTGGTCATTATGATGTCATAAAACACATTATATATTTAAACGGTATATAATTTTTACCCAAAAATTCGGCTGTCTCAAAAAATTATGAAAAATTCACCATTGTATAATTTCGACATCCTGATTCCAAATATAATATTAATTTTATCTAAATAATTTTCTAAATATGTGAAATTTTACTTTTAAAATAAAAATTGACATTTATAAAAAATTCATGGGTTTTTACAAAAATGGCTTTCAAACCTTAATAAAAATTACAATTGTATTCATAAAAATTATACGATCATTTATATCTAATAAAAAAAATTATTAAATAATATTTTATTAAAATAATATTTAATTCAAAAATACATTAATTCATCAAAATAGATTTTTTAATTGAATATTAACTAGAAATACTATTTGTGCTTTAAAAATTATTTTCAAATTAACAATAATAAAATTAATTTATATTATTTATTATATAAAAAAACAATGCACATAATAATAGTGCTAAGGTATTGTTACATAAACCCTTATAATGCCTATATAAGACCAAAGGGTAAGGTGTGTGATGGTGACAAACTCTTGGGGTGTCTCAGATAACATTGCTTGAGTGGTAATCTCTATCAACTTTCACTTATCACAAATGCAGTTCTGTTTGATCTTAACGCGTTAAAGCTCAGATTGGGCTCGATCAAGAGAAAAGCCCAATGATGCCACATCCTTTCCAAGCTCTAACAAATGGTCTTTATACATTGAAATTATACTGGATTAGGCCATAGTTTCCTTTTTCTGAGTAAATTGGATTTGTTAAAGCCCAATATTTATACTAATCATGTGATCACTATTCAATGACTATATTAGAAACAGTAATAATTCTTAAAGGTATTTTGAAATCCAAAATCCTAAAACCAAACAAGTTCATATGTTATATAACCATTTTACATAATAAGACATTTAATTATATTAATATAAATTTTCATTAATGAAAGTTTGGGTTGTTACATTTTTCCTAAAATGCACTAGTATATAATCCAAAAAAACCACCACAAAGGAATTTAGATACCATTGAAATATTTGATTCATCAATTCCATAAAAACAACTGGTGCATTAATAAGACCAAAAGGTATAAAAAAACTCATATTGGATATATCATCTTCTAAAAGTTTTTTTGCAGAATATTTTTCCTCTAGAACCCCACAATTAGTGATATCCCAAATGTAATTTAATTTTAGAGAACCATTTCGATTCCATAAATTGATCAAACAGATCGCTAAATAATGTAAGAGGATATATATTATTTATCATAACTTGGTTAATATTATTATAATCTAATAAAATCCGAATATTTCCATCATCCTTCTCTCCAAAAAGAAGTAGTAATGACCATAGAGACGTACTCAGTCGGATGAAGCCTTTAACTTCGAGCTCTTTTAATCGATCCTTCAATTACAACAATTTGGTTGGTTCCATCTGATTAGTTGGAAGTGAGATATTACTGGTCCATGATATAAGATCAATCATAAATTCCACTTGTCTTTTGGGTGGAAACCCTAAGAAATTTCAGGAAAAATATCAAAGAACAAATCCATTATTGTTGAAAATTATCAATTCTTGATCTCATCTATAAATACAATATTATTAAATGGTAAGAGATAGTTCCAAACACCAATTACAAAGGTCCTGATCTACTTGAATCCAATTCCCAATCTCATTTAAAGAGTTTTCTAGCACCATTAGAATATTTAAAACTCAACCTCTATGCATAACAATTGATATGGGCCTCAAAGCTAATCAGAAAATCCATTCCCATAACCACGACATATATATCCATCTATATCACAAAAAATCCCATAAAAACTCAGTCCAATTGATTATTATTTATCATGCTACACATTTCATTGGTTGACAATCTTACTGTCTTAATGGTGTTTGGTGTTTCAAAACATAAGGCATCGGGTCAAAACATAAACCCATCAAATCAATGATACAAGAAGAAATGAATGAATGGAATGTTCCCTACCGAACAAATCATTCATAATGGTAGAATTCATAATAATTTTACCTATCACCATATAAGGTATTTATTCGTTATCCATAGTCACTTGCCCAGCTCCATATAAATCCTAACTGGGTGTAGTTATCTCCTTGTTACCCTATTGAGATTGTTTTGGTAGAGGAGCCATTGAATTATTATAATCACTAAGGATTTCTTGATTCTGTTGAAAAGAGGTATATTTTTGCACTCACCCCATCGAAGAGTATAATGTATGAGAATCATGTGTTGTGTCTATAACACTCTAATTTGGAGCACTATGAAAATATCACTAAAGATATCCTATCTTATTGCAGTTGTTATATTCTCTAGGTTGTTACATAAAATTTTATTTCATATGGTTGAAAGAACCACATTGAAAAAATTTTGGCTTACTTTTTTGTTGAGGCAGAATGTTTAAGGATCCCAAAGTATAATTCTTAGGTATAACACCCAATTAGAATAATTTTCCCTCCTCTGTTTTTTTCTAGTATTGGAGTTCCTAGAAGTTTCTGTAGGAATAAACGTGATTCCTCCCACAGTTTTTCCTGAGATGTCTCTTTATTCCACCTTCTCACTATTGAAAATATATGTATAATACATTATATATAGAATAAAAATCTTTGGGTGAATTTATGGTTTAAACCATGAAAAAAATGCATGCCTTCAAGGACCCATTTGCTGAAACTTCTAGTTTAAAGAGATATAAATTCATAAATTTATCTATATACTCTATTACCGAGATATTTTCCTACTTTAGAATAAATAATTCTGTTGTTCTAGAAATTATGAATGTATGAGGATATAATGTTTCATTATTTTTTTTAAAATCCTCCCACGAAATACCTTGGGCCAATTTAACTGGAACTGATAAATCCCACCAGTTGCGTGCTAGATCATCTGGTATATACATTGCTAATTTCACTTTCAACTAAGTTGGTGTGCCAAGTAAATTTAAGATTCGATTCATACTACTCAACTAGACTTATTCTTTTTTCATCTCTGAAACACCCCAAAATATGGGAGGATTATACTTTTTGAAATGAACTGAATGGTCCACTGGTCTTAGTTCATCCCTTTTCTTCCATCTATCTATATCTTGAAAGACTTGGACAATACTCTAGACTAACTATTGGTTCATTTGTGGCTCAGGTGTAAAAAAATTATCATCAGCCTTTTCCGGTTGGTTTCTACGATGCCTACCTAGTTCTATTCACTATAAAAAAAATTAAATCCATTTCATCTCACTCACTAGAAACTGAAGTCTAAGATATTTCAAATTACCATTTCAACAAGTCCCAAAACCATATTTATCCACAATGAACCATTTTAACCATTTTCAAACTCTCGTTATTGGAAAACATTATCAATTTTTTTTCAAAAATCATTATATATTACTATTTACATAAATAATTAACTCAATAATGAACAATGTATTCCTATTGGTAATTGATACTACCAATTAATGTCATACAACTCTTAGCTTCTAAACCCATGACGATGAGGTGACAACTCTCCTAGAAGTGTCTAATAACACTAATGTACCCCAAAATCCCTAGTAACTTTATGTTCATCATGAATAAGTTAGCTATGAATTTTTATGCTCTACATTCCAATTTACGATGATATTATCTTCTTATTAACACCCAAAGGATAGAAAAACATACGAAGAATTATACTGAAGGATCAAAAAAACTGATACCATGTGTAACATCTCACCCCTTTCCCATTATCTTTGTAAAAGGAGGTGTGTTTTACTAGAATAAGGTGACATCCCAAAGACACCAAAGGATAAAAATAAATTCCAAGTAACTCATAAAAAATGGGGGATTATTTTCCCTTCAAATACACAAAAATCAAACCAAGATAACAATAAAAAACAAAACCTATATATGATACATGAGTAAAAAATACAACTTAGAAAAACCAAAATAAAACCATATCAAAGTACAAATTGAAAACCAAGTGACATTACCAAAGGAGAAACAAAGAAAAAAACAAAAAACACCATATAAATTAGCCCAATATCTCTCCACCTACTCTAATTTCCTTACATGATAAGCCACACCCACTGTATCAATATTAAACACTAATGAACTGAGATACATTTCCTTTACCTGTGTCCTGATAGATGACATCTGCAAATACACAACAGTGCCCAAGAAGGGGGGGGGGATTTTAAACTTAATATGAGTTCCCCAATGACTTATAAACTCATACCACTAGGGTAAAAAAAGTAAAAAAATTTATATAAGATAGTTTTAAAATTTTTAAAATAGTTTATATCAAAACCAAATCATTTTTTCATGGGAAGAAATACAACAATCCATCAAAACCATTATCAAATACATTTGGTATAACCCTTTCTATACATCCAAAAATCTACATATCCACACATCCATAAATTAATGCCCAAGTGATAGTTCCATAATGATGAGAAGTCTCTTGTAAATCTACCAAGTCATCATAAGGTAACCAAACCCATGTGCCATTACACCTTTAGCATTGAGAACCAAGTCATATTTCAATAAGTCCTCGTAAAATACAACATGAAATCACACCATCATGTATACCCAAAACCCCTACCAATAGATTTAACATGAAACCATTATTCCTTTAGAGCATTTAAACCACCATTTTCAATTAATTAAAAAAATAAAAAATTATAAAATCACCATTCTAAAATTATCATCAAAAAGGAATTTCTAAAAAACTATTCAATTTCCATAATTTCCCAAAACATACAAAAAAATATGTTTCCAACAATAATAAAACCCAAATTGCACAATCAATTAAAGAAAAAAATTATTTTGAACTAAGCCTTTATTTTCTAATCAAGTGGAATTGAGAGAAAATCCACTTACCTAAAAAATGTTGGAAAAAACAAAGAACAAACTAACAATTCTCTGTATATAATAACTTTCCACGTTTCCATTACTAGAGTAAACCATAAAACATCACAATTCACATCATGAAACATAGATCTATCCACATCATAATAGATTTAAGGTTTTGGGAAAGAAAAGGAGAAGAGATCAATGATGAATGGCCAAGAATGGATACTTACCATTGAATGTGGATCTCCAAAAGACTTTGAAAAGACAACAGATCACAAATGAACCAAAGGGAAACCTCTCAAAAACCTTTAAAAAAAATGAGTTCATATTATGAGATAGTTAGGGGAAAACCGAGGCTTAAAGTATCTAATTCAAATTAGATATTAAAATATTTAAGGGATTACTATATGCCGCATGGTTATGCAGCATAGTTTAGAAGAATCTATTCCAATCGTGTGTTTTACACTGTCCCAAGTGATAGTGGGCTAACATAGTTTCCCCTAAGTACAAAAATGGTTTGGCCAAACCATGTTCCTATCATATGATTTCCCACTTCCCACTTTTTTTCCTTGTATGGTTTCCTGGTGGGGTTTTATGGTTTCTACCAACTGTGCTAAAACCATGTACCTCCCAAAAATCCTCTAACAAGTGTCAAACCCACCAGAACCTCCCGAAAAATAACCCAATCATTATGTATACTTAAAAATAAATAAATAATGGGTCAAGTACTTGAAACTAGGGGTGAATCATCTATGTTATTCATAGTTCTTTACTAAAACACTATACAACTATATCATCAATCCACCACAAGAATCCCTAAACCTGGATAGATATATCCTAGGGTGAGATAATCACTTGGTTATATGTGAAATAAGCATGAACGATTACTACAATTCTACCAAAAACCACAACCAATTCTTCAATATCTTCTCATATTATGTTCACTTCACTATAAACACCATGAAAATTCATCAATATTCACACTAATCCATTCAACCCACCAACAACCTGAAGCATACATTAGCCACCCCACTTCCTAGCCACTGATTGTGAGTAACTAGAAATATATCAATGTTAGAAAAAAAACTAAATATCATGTTATGACAACTAATAGGTCAGAGGTATTGGGGGTAATTGGTGAAATATTTTATTTCCCCTCTAAATCGTTACTGTGAAATGTGATAATTAAATTTTCAAAATTGTAGACAAATTATGTTTTTGACCGTTCGACTAACCCACACACATTTATTATGGGGCTTCCACTAAATCCATGGAAATTAATGACATCAAAATAATGATAAAAAATAAATAAAGCATGGGGATTTGGGTGGAAGGGGAAATTACATGTGTAATTAGACCATTTCGTGTTCACATATACAAACATGGCCAATGGATGACCATTCGTATGGTTAAATTATTTATAAAAATCAAATACACTAATTATTTGTATAAAGTGGATTGTTAATTTATGAAAATTATCTCAACCTTTTTTTAATTTAAGGTACTCTATGAAAAAAAAGTTACTCTAATTCTAATCAGTATCCTTTTTCAAAACAGAAAACCATTTAGAAACCATTTATTTTTTTTAAATATATTAATTACATGATTCATATATTTTAAAATGTTGGTTTAACTAATATAATACATTCCAGTACCCCTTTAAAATTTTAAAATTTGATTTTTCTTAAACTTATATATAATAAATATTCAACTAAATAATATATTTTATAATTTTATAATTTATTAAAAATATTTTTAATGAACTACTAATAATAAATTTAATCAGAATTTGGATTAAAATTCATTTATAAATGTAACATGATATAAATCAAAAATTATAAATATATTTTATCATATTACTATTATTTAAAACTGTATAAGAACCAAATAAATAATAATTAATTTAACTATGTTTGAAGTTTAGAATACTCTAACACTATTATCATTAGCATACTCATTTATTAATATAGTTTTGAATTCATTACCCTAACCCTATAAAAACTCAATTAACCACTTCTATGATACTAATTAAAAATGTTGGGTAGTGTCTGGTACCCTATCAAGGGATATTCATTAAAATATCTACTATTCATCCTTTATATAATAAAATATTATTATTATTATTATAGAAAATTCAAGTAACATATATTCATTTTAGGATTGGGTTTATTGATTTTTTACTTTGATATTAATAAATTTTTATTTTCATCAGTTATATATTCACAATCCCCTTATTTTAATTTTATGTAAAAAAATATTTTTAAAATATTTTATCCTATTAGAATAAATAAGATCATTCAACTATTTGATCAGACATATTAAAACTACCAAATTGAATAGTCAAACAAAAAATTTCTATATATTTTATGACATCCATCCTAAAATATGTAAGAGCTAATTTAAGATGTATACAGAACATGTTGATATTATATATGAATCATAAATACATTTTTGTTATTAAATTTGTTTTGAATTGAAATACCACTATGATCAAGGAGAACTTATTCTTTCTATCTTTGCAAACATTGATCCAATAAATTATACAATTCTTTTTTAACATCAACATACAATGGTTTAGATAAATAGATAATTATACTAAAAATATTAGTACTACCAAACATCATACCCATATTTTCAAGAGTTCCTTACAAGAATATTGTTTTTATCCTGTTTTCTTTTTAAAATTGTCAAGAATATTAAGAAAACCCAAATATTCAGATTCACTATTCATCCATTTTTTCTTTTTAATCCTAATATTTTATTATTTCATTTTCAATCATATATCTAAACTATAGAAATATGCACATATGACAATTTTTCCTAAAATACGAAGATATTTTAACATCATATATAGTTTCATCATATATGTATACTAAAATTGATAAAAATAAAATTTCTTTCAATTTAAAACTATACACGATAATTATTTTAGATAAATGTATATCAAAACACATATTGAAGAAATGATTGTAATTTTGTAAATATATTAAAAGTTGTTGTGTTTGTTTACAGAGAGACTTATTTGAAGCAAGATATCCATGGTAAATTTTTGGAGAAGTTTTTATGAGTTTTTGATCTGAATTTGTAAAGGAAGAAAAAACCTGGCCATAATATTTATGGTCATGATGAAATTATTGTTGTGGTTTTTTAAATGGTGAATGATATACTATGTCATTATGATAAAATAGTACATCATTAGTAGGTTAAACATTTAAGAGTTTTTTTAGTGTTATGCATTATAGTTAAATATTTAGACCACAATATAAATTCATAGTGAGAGGAGATTTTGGGATATTCATTATGGATTAGGAATCACACCACATTGTGACCCTTTGATTTTCGATTTAGGATTTTTTTCAAGTATTTATGTTTGAGATGTATTTTCTATCAAATATATTAGGTCATTATTTTTTTGAAGAGTATGGTATTACATCTCAATGAATTTCGTTACACCATAATGACTTTTATTAGTCGTAGCATGTGCATCTGAAAAATATATGATATTTCAAACCCCAAGATTTTTGGAGTTCAAATGATATATCAGGCTATTATTTTTGAGTTAATTTAGAAATAAAAGGATATTATTATGTAATAGTTATCATTAAACCATGATTTTATTGATAATTTTAAATTTATGATGTTATTTTTTTTCCAAATCTAGGAATGTTGTCTTGATTAATGGGATATCTAATTCAGAAAATAAGAAATGTTTTAAATAATAATTAGGTGGAGACATATGGAATAAAAAGATAGAGATTTTTAGTTTAAAATATAAAAAATGTTATTTTAATTATTAAGGAATAACCAAGTAATAGATAGAGATAGAGATAATAGAGAATAAAATAAGAACTTATTTCAACTTGGAATTTTGAAAAGACTATTGTGATTTTACTAGAGAGTTTCATGATATGGATTAACTATATTCATTAATGGAGATGGAGTTAAAAATAAACACATTTACTATTTTGGTGTATTAATATCCTATTGAAACATTAATTTTAATGACACATGTGTCATATTCTTCATATACCTATCTTAAAACAATAATTGAAGAAATTGGAGGAGGGAGTGATTGTAATATCTTGACTGGACCCATCACCCCTCAACCCAAAAAAATATAATTAAAGTGATACTAGACCTTATATGTGTTCTATTGATCACCAAAGTCTATAAAAAATGTTGAGGATTTAAAAATAGTATTGGAGGAATATTTACTCTCATATAAACCACCTTCACCATGCAAAACTTTTACTGAAATTTCAAGATAAGGTGTGCATAAATCATAAATAACAAACATATAGGTTGAAAAAAATAGAATATAAATATGAGAAACATGAACTAGAATCACATGATTATGAACAAATTTTTTTATAAAAATATGTAGTTCAATAACATACAAAAAAAAATTCAAGAACTTCTCAAATTAAAAGGATGTTTGGTACAGAAAGTATAACTTTTCTAAAATAGAGATCACTTGACACCTCCATGCCTTCCCAAAACTCTATGAGTCATCCCATCACCTTGAAATCCATCTCCACCATATCTCACAAGACATAAATATAATCCTCCACCAGTAAAGAAGGATTCATTTCCCTTACCTGTTTCATTCTACATAACATTTATTCATCCACCAAAGTGTGTGAATAAGGGGTGAGTACTAGACTGAGTTGGATGTCCCTAATTATCCCCATACACCCAAATTATGTGAAAAGATATCAATCCATAATGAGTTTCTATAAAACATTCCTTAAACAATGATTTTTTAAATCTTTCATAAACTGTGTAAGAATTAACATTATAAATCAATTTTTAATTAATGAAACCAAAATAAACCATATAGCCGTCAATATTTGCTAGGATTTACCAAACTCCAAGCCAAACCAAGAATAATCACTAAATCAAACACCAACCTACACACTAATGTGAACAAACAAGACCCAATGGATTCCTAATACTATAATTCACAATTACAATTGGGTAGAACAAACTCATGATAGAACCAACTAAACCTAAACCTTACCTTTTTATTACCATTAAGGTCCCTACCCTAATGTTGGAGTAACCACAACATCACCTTACACTTACTGGTTAGGTCCTCACACCCAAGTAAGAGTCTACAAAGACTCAAGTGAAACCCCTCATCAAAATATGATCCATAATATAAATCCAACCTAACTAAGATAATTCAATAAACATCAGATCAATTCTATATTTTCAATATTTCTAACAATAATAAGATATCAAATGAACCCATCACCCCACCTGTAAACTCAATAAAACCATTGAAAAAAAAATATAAAAATGAAATTATAGTTGAACAAAAAATTTATAACACAATGCCACAATTCAATAATTGATTAATTCCTTTTTATCAAAACACTTTTTTTGGAAAATACCCACACACCTAGAAATATAAATTTTGTGTTTACATAAAAACTCCTGCATCCAATACTTTTATTTTCACAAACTAGATTCATGTAAAAAAAATATATTTTATGTTTATAAAATTATCTACATAAATTCCACAAAAAATTTAATGGAATTATTTTCATTTAGTTTATATTATATGCCAGTTAGCTTAAATTAGATAAGAACACAAAGTTGGGCCACAAAAATAAAGATAAAAGATCCAATCTAGATACTCAAATAACCAGAACTAAAATACCAAAATTAAAAAAAACATTACCCATCTAAAATGAAAAAAATTCACCCAGTTACAGTTTACACCAAGAGAAGTCAAGAGATAGAGAATACCAGAGGACACTAAGGGTCTTACATTAGGTTTTGACACACAACAACCCATGATCCAAGAGATATGAGATATGAAGGTAAGGATTATACCAAATTATCCTAGGGTCAAGAGTGTTTATTTAAATGGGAATAATGGGAGTGAAATCCCCAAAATTGAGTAAAAATTATGGTTTTCATGAGGGATTTTTTATGGTCGCACGACTTGACTATACAATTCCAGGAAACCGTGAAACACACACTTCCCTTGAAATCCACCACATTTATGGTCCTAATATATGTTCTTGGATAACTATAAAAAAATATTATGAGTTTTCTATCCCCGAAAACCACTTACATGGTCTAAAATGGGAATTACACATAATCCCAATGACCATACTATTATTGTGAAAGGCCCCCAAAGCCCCCAAAATTCAGGAAATTTCTTTTCAAAACCTCTGGAACTTAAAAATGAATAAAATTTTACATTCATATAACTCAATTATGTACCTATAATACTCTCCACTATTGAATATACTATATCAAGGATGTCATATTTTGTCATTATTGAAGATAAATCAAGCCACTATCTACACATCAAGTCCTCCCTCTCCCTTGTATCCTAATATACCATACTGTGTTGCCAAATCACATACACCAAAGAGATAAATCCACCCTACAACACTATCTTCCATAATTCCATAGTAAAAATACACAAGTTCATGAATATATATAACATGATTTGATCTAAAAGACTATAGTATAAAGAATATGATATATATATCCACAACTAGGTTATGTAAAATACATCATCCATGGAATTATTCCAACTAATCTTGGATATTACCGATAAAAAAAATTAAATACTTAAATAATTAAGCTTACATCCCTTAAGGTTAGGATATCTCTAATATTATACCATGAAAAAGTCCTTGATACACCAAATTGGTGATAAATAAGTCCAAAAGCTACAAGTATTAGGCACTAAAGGACTTTAGAAACTCAAACCTAGTGCATCAACTTCCAAACTTATAGAATCTCCCTATCACCTGATGTGTGATGCTTGGTATCACTAATAAAACATTACCCAGTTACAACGTAAATGACTAAGAACTAATGTTTTACATACAATGACTACCTATTACACCCTCAATTCACAAAATATGATTGTTATATTACACTATATCATTTCTATTGTCATTGAAACTACTTGCCAATGCCTCGAACACCCAGTATGATCACCACAAATGTTTTACCATAACTAATGCTTCTCACATAAATAAAGAGAAATTAACCCTAAATAACACCCCAATATTTCATCATCTCATTATATCAATCTATACATGAAACTCCACCCAAAAAATGTGGTTATTTGAATTTATAACTATAAAAAATATAGAACCTAATCATATCAACAAGTATCATTTATAATTCCATTATTAATCCTAAAATAAGCCCATCCAAAAATTCCCCAGCCTTCAGATCCATTCAAGGTCAACAATTACCATCTAAATATACCAATATACTCATACCACACAGGCAAACAAATAAATATAATATCTATTTTATGAGATACCCACTATTGAACATCCTCGAAACTAGTATTCTCTAGAACCTAACCCATGCCTATGTTAAACTCCACCTAAACCTGAAGTGCTTTTTTATGATGGTCTGGTAAATCTATCCAAAATATCTATGAAACCCACTTTGTCATGATTTTTATTAATGTCATGATCCAATCTATAATAATTTGGTATCATACGAAAAATAGAATAGAAAATAATTACAATCTTTTGGCCATGCTCTATCCACCCTATATTTTATTAATAACATGTAGGGAATATTTAATAAAATAAAAAACTTCCCTTTTCATATACATCCATATAACTACCAATTTCCAACTAATCACATCATTATTTACCTCATTTTGAAACAACCCCAAATGAATGGTGAAATGGCCCATACACATCAACTTTTTTAAGGAACAAACACTAGTAGAAAAAAGTGTTTTAACATCTTCAATTTGAACTAGATTTCTTATAAACTGACGTATAGTATGCTTAAAGAGACCTTTTGGCATTGGTTTTTTAAAAACCGATGCAAAAAACTAAAAAAAAAATGTTTTGGCGTCCTTTAAAAAAAACCAACATGAAAAAAATAAAAAAAATGTTTTGGCGTCGGCTTTTATGAAAACCGACGCCAAATTTTTTAAAAAAATTACATTTTTTTTGAGAATTACCTAATCTTCGATTTGACTAGCCGTGGAAAAAAATGGTTATGGTTTAAAAGTTGTGGATTTTGGAAGTTTATCTTCTCTAATCGAAGTCTTAAAGAAGTCCAACTTTCAAAGGCCATAACTTTTAATCCGTAACTCCATTTTAGCTCCACGACCAGTCCAATCAAAGCTTAAGGAATTTTCTAATGCAAGGTAATTTTTTTAAACTTTTGGCATTGGTTTCCATAAAAACCAATTCCAAACCATTTTTTTAGTTTTTCACATCGGTTAAAAAAAATATATGAATGTTTTTTTTAATTTTTTTGGCTTTGAATAATTTAAAAACTGACACCAAAATAATTTTATCTTTTACTTTTCACGTCGGTTTTTAAAAAAACCGATGTGAAAAGTTTTTTTATAGTTTTAGCGTCTATTTATTTAAAAACCGATGCCAATTTTTTTCCCTTTTGGCATCGGTTTTTTAAAAAAACCGACGTGAAAAGTATATTTTTTTTAACTTTTTAGCATCGATTTATTTAAAAACCGAATCCAAAAATGATATCAATTGGCATTTTCGGCGTCAGTTTTTTGAGAAAACCGATGCCAACGAGTATTCGCCAATACGTGTGATGAAAATTTCAATTTTTTTCACAATGCACATTCAACTTTTTAAAATCCCACTTACATTTTCACACAAAGAAATCAAAAATATTTTCATTTTTTATATATAAATCCATTTCTCCTTCGTTCATCATTTTCAACTTCTTCGATTCCATCATGTTTTCAACTTGGATACAATCGTTAATTTGATCACGAAACGTATTCTATTCATTTATTTTCATTATAATTATTGTCCTTCATTTCTAATAAAATATATTAGATTTCTTATAATGATGATTTAATTATATTACCGAGTTAAAAATATAAAACATTCTTATGATATTTACTAACCATGGTGTAAATTTAATTATCGATCACCGTTTTCATTATCACATAAGTTCTCCACTAAATATAAGAGATATCACATAATTTCTCCACTAAATATGTTTGAAGTATTATTTTTATTTTATATAATTTGGTGTATGTGATATTAATTCATGTTTATCATGTTTTGTTTACAATGAGTTTTATCAATTGAAACTTTGATAGGTTCAACTTCCGACGGACATAAATTTTGATCCGTAACTCTATTTTATCTCCACGACCAGTCAAATCAAATCTTAGGAAATTATATAAAACATAGGTGAAACAAAAATTACTTTTTGAAGTAGTTTTTTTTAAATAACCGACACCGATAATATTTTTTCAACTTTTTGGCATCGGTTTTTAAAGAAACTGACACAAAAAATGATGTGGATGAGTTTTTTTATCCTCAAATTTTTACAAAACTGACACTAAAAAACATATGGAATTAATTTTTGGCGTCAGTTTACAAAAAACCGACATAAAAATTCCTATTTTTTACGTCAGTGACTTCAACGTTGGTTAAAAACTGACGTCAAAAATAAAAGAAATTGACGTTAAAGACCTTTTTTCTACTAGTGAAGACAAAAATTGTTCCCGAAATACTTTATGAAATATAATGTATCATTAATCAATATGAGGTATACCTACCATTTAGGAAATACCTTGCAAAAAAAATTTATAACCTGGGTTCTGAGTATCTCGTACTCTATTCTAATGGGTTTGTGTGTCAATAATTGCTTCTTTATAACTCAGCTATTATAACATGATGATTTCCACCATTGGTGAATTATCAAAGATGAGGATCTTAAGTGGTTTCCATAAATAAATAACCATTATAGCACACTCTATTCCTATCAATGCATCATAACCATTCACCTCCTAGCGCCAACCCAAGCCTAAAACTTCCTCTCATTCAAATATATCACCCATTTATCTCGTAAACTACATATCTGGATTAATTGAAAAATAATCCTTACATTGAACTTACACGACTGTGCTATTCACTTTTATATATCCACACATCCGCATCTAGTAAATTTCACCATCTCTAGATTTTAATATGACATGGGATCACCCTCCTTGGTACCGAATAATTTTTTTATATCAGCCTTGATTTATGATCCAATCACATCACAACTCTTCACAAAACATCCACACAACTCTAACATCAATACACCACAAAAATACTTGAACTTGGAAATAAATATCACAAGGTACAAGAATCAATTGGTGGTGTGTGACATTGGCATAAAATCTTGATTTTAGTCCACTATATCCTACTACCGATTACTCAACATTTTATAATACCAAATTTATTGTAGTATAGAGTCTGAAAAAATTCTTTAATGTAGATATTAAATCATTCTACCCACCGACAACCCAAATCATCCATCAACCGCCAACCACCTATCCACCCGTTGTGAGTAACAAGAAATAAAACGTTTTTAGAAAACTGATTGAACATCCTAGTTTAATTAAGTCTTCGAAACCACTTCTGATCATATATATAAATCTAAAAAATATCTCCTCAATCACACTAATAATGTAGGAACAAATAATTTCCAATAATCCAAGCCATGTAAACCCTTACTAGAGAAATTTATTCACTCATTTACATATAAAATTACACCTTATGGAATAATTTATTCATCACATCCAAATAAGAAGAAGTAATTTACCACCTTTATATTTTTCATTCTAAACCCCTATAGTTACTAAGAATGATCATCCCTATGGTTCCATAAAAATCCCAACACATGACCACCTTGCGATTTGGGTAATAAGGGATTCATGAATATAAAAATATCTCATTCTCATGAGAACCATTATCACATTTCCAGTAATAAGCCCAATATGCTAAACCAAACTAATTTTTCTTAACAAGTACCACCATTGTTAGACTATGATTTATTTCCTTCTATGCTATCCACTATTTATGACATACCTCAACCAAACCTCATTTATCCCCCTCTAGGAGAGTGTCTAAATACCCTTTTGAAAATACTCAATAACTATCACCATTCTATATAAATTTCCATTCCCAAAATAGAGTAATACTCAATAGAACCATGATATAATGATTAATTCAGGCTTCTATAAAGTGTAACCTAAGGTTACTAGGCTCACATTAAAACCCATATGATCATGTAATCCCTCTCATGATAATAACCACTATTGGATAATTATTACCGTTGATCTCACTACATACCCTCCCTAGGTAATGCACCCAACTTATCTCACCACATGATGACATGGATATAATGTGTCATTTAAACCCTAGAGATCATTTAACTAAACCTCCCATCTTTACATGAGTACCTCTGTTAGAGATGATCCCCTAAACCACATTCTACCTTGGCCACATGGTCAAAACATCCCACCACTCGACTTAGCCTACAAATCATTGGTTCCTTATGTTTTATCTCATTACCATTATGATCCACCATCAAGTCCAAGAACTATAACACTATAAAGTTAACATATCATAGAACCACACCGATACCGTAACCCAAAAAACAAAAAAATATCATTATCAAGTAACTATCTACTAGGTTTACACACAATTACTTAAAAACTTACAATATTGGAAAAGGCCCCTAGGTATGACATTCATAATGACTTGCTCACAAAAACTCTCCTTGGAAGCATCCGTATCCCATGCCCAATGGAAAACCTATAAAACACAAATTAAAAATTATTATCCATAGTTCTAATACTCCCATATAAGCCTTATTTTACATTACCCAGGTGTCTACATTTTAAAATAACCACTTTATTTATTACAATATTTCCCCCCAAATCTACATGATCATTATTTCACTTTACTCAAAAATTGAACCTCATGTAAGTATAATTTCATACTAAAAAACCATCCCTCTAAGAAGGGAATATCCCATAGAAATCAAGCTACAATTACCCCACTAAATTTTTTGAATCCATCCCCCCATTGAGGGATTACCCAATAACACTCAAGAAACATTTTTCAACCACAATAATAAACAATGAAACCCAATAATTTAATAAGGAAACCCATTTTGAAACCATATTTGTATACCCCTATTGGTTAATAATTCAGTTTTAAAATAAATATCACTAAAAAACTAATTTGGAAATACATTTTATAACACAAATTCATCATTTTATTGAAACCATGAAACCATTAATAATTTCCTATCCCAAAATGTCTTCATGATTCATGAATACCAACAATTTTCTATAAACAAGGAAAAATAGTAACAAGGATGAAGACCAATAAACCATTAATTATAAAACCTCTTTAACTTAATGAACATACCAGGGACTAATGTATATATATAAAGAGGTTAGATACCCCCTTTTATAACTATATCATGATTCCTAACTCAACCTATCTCCACACTTACCATTTGAAATATAAAAACTGATACAATTTGTAACATATTGACCGAACCTATGATCCCTCAACGTCACCTAAATTGAATAAAAGTGCTACTGGGCCTTAGGTGAATCCCCTTACTCCCAAATGGTAGGTAAAAAATACCAATGGTTTATAAAATACCATTTATGCATGGTTTAACCTCAAATAAACCACATTTATCATGCCAAAATTTTAATGAAATTTCAGCATGAGGCATCCACAACTCAAACATACCAAACTCGTAGGAAAAATATATCGCATAGAAAATATAAGAAAAACTAAACAGGATGATAAGATTCATGATAATCCGTTCTTCCAAAATATTTAGTTTAATAACCCAAAATAATAATAATGTAAGAAAAAATCAAAATAAATGTCTGATCATGTCACAAAATACAACTCCCCCAAAATGGAGATCCCTAGTCTCTACAAAGTCTCCGTAAAACTCTATGCATCATCCCATATCCTAGAAATCCTCCAACACATCTCTTGGTTCATAGATACCATTCACCCCTCATAAATAAGATGCATTGCCTTTACCTTTGTTACATTGTATACAATCTATGTATTCAGTAAATTGGATGAATATAGGGTGAGTAATAAATAAAGTAGGATTTTACCAAAGCTCCCTGTACACCCCAAATTTGTGAAAAACTATCAATCTACAATGATTTTTATTAAAAAACCCTAACTGGTTAATTTTTTATAAAATAATCATTAACCATGAAAGCAAGAACATTATAAAAAAACCATAAATTAGTATAACCAAAATAAACCCAACATAATAACTTGTATTTCCTTAAATATAAGTCATACCAAGAATAATAACAAACTCAAACCCCAACCCACACACTCGTATGAACAACCAAGACCATATGTATTTCTTATACTATTAATATACATCACAATTGGGTATCATCTACCCATGAGAGGAACGAATACCCCCAAACCACACCTTGTTATTACCATCAAGATCCCCACACACAAATAAGAGATTCCACCACATAACATTTACCTTACTAAGATAGTCCCCACACCTAAGTGGGGGGGTTTAAAAAACTCTATTGAAACACCTTATCAAAATCCAAACAAAAATATAAGTAATACCCAAATTTAAAAAATATGAAGTCGATCCATGAAAACCAATATCCAATATTCACAAAGGCTCCCAAAATACCTGAAAAAAATACTTATGTTAAAACAAACATTCACAACCAAAAATCCAAATAAAAATTACTAGTTAGGGTTACTAATGGGTGAAATAAAGAATAAGGGGAGAATAGAGGATTTGAAAGGCCCTAACTTAGATCTATACAACCAATGCACCAATATCCAAGAGTGATTAGATACATAGGGAATTAGTCATAAAAAATCTCTCCAAAAGTTGCATAGGGTTCGTAGATATGAGTGAGAGGGGAATAATTGGAGTATAATCCAAAAAATAAGGTAAAAATACGGGTTCCAGGAAGGATTTTAAGTTGATGCATGACCTAATTTTATGGTCATGGTTGACCATGATGTAATTGTGAAACACTTTATCACTTCAAAATTCACCACCTACATAATCTCGTGTGATTTTGTAGTGACTATGTAAAGTTTAATATTCTTTAATACCCTTTAATGTCCACAAAGATAATTATACATGGTCCTAATAATCATTCCATGACCTTGAAATGCCCACAAATCCCCCAAATTCACTCAATCTAATCCTAAAATACATCAAAAAAGATATTCAAATACCTCAATTGGGGACCTAAAACGATCCTTGTACTTTTTAGTGAGCTAATACTAAACCAATATAATTATGTTAATGTGTTAATGATTTCATTGTACATAAACACATCATTGTTTTATTCTCTTTATATATATTCCTTATGATTGAATTTGTAAAAATATGAATGTTTCTACACTTTGATTTCTTTATTTGTTTGATTATAATTGACAAGTTCAAGTTATTTTGCTTACATGTAGAAAATATCTATTCATATAGATAACTTGGACACCCTAATTTACCCCCATCTTGGGGTGTTTTTTCATTTATAGTGGAAAAAAGTGGTATTAGATCCTAAAGTTTATTACTTTGGGAATTTTTCTTACAATTTCATTGTCATGGAGAAAATTTTTAATAAGAAGAACACAAATCAATGAATACAATTATCATATTTGATAGGATAGTGTAAGATAACTTTTAAAATCTATTATCTTTAATGTTTCCTCTAAGACTACACAAGGTATTAAAATAAGTGATTCCACTAATTTATCTTCAATCAAAACTGACAAAAAGATAATAAATTTTTGATTTAAATGTTTTAAATTCCTTATATTGAGAATTATAAAATTATATATATATGAAAGTGATGAGATAGTAATTTATAAAATCTATTTAGGACAAGTTATTAAACATATATGAATGAGAGAACAATGTAAATAAATAAAAGATACAAGTGTTTCAGAATGGGTTTTATGAATTGAACATATATCATAATTAATATAAATATATAAATTAACCAAAATGTGTAATTGATCTTGAAGTTAATCTTAAAGGTGTACTTGAGGTGCTGAATATCAACATAAATAAAAAGGTAGATTTTTGTCTTACTAAAATATTCATTTGAGTATGTTGACTAAGTTGAATCTAAAAACACTTGGTTATGAAATCTTATGAATAATAAAGTAAATTCACTAGTAAAACATGATAATTTGTTATATTTAAGAGGAAGATTGAAAAAAAGCTAAGTTAATGTATGAATTTAATTCTTTTGTTAGCCATTAAAATTAGGATAAAATCAATTAAGGAGGAAGTTGTTATCTTGAAGAAAAGGCATGAAGTTGCATGGAAATATGGGGATTTTAAAAAGAAACTAAAATTTGAGAATTTTTTTGATGAATACGTAAGAGAGATGACTGAAATAGACCTAGGTATTTAGATAATTTATTGAGTGATCATAAGAATAACCTCATGGGTAAGATTATACTTGGATATGGGGAGTAAATCATATAAATTGTGGATGATATGAAAAATGGAGAAAGAAACCAAAATGTTTGGAGGTAACTATGTAACTCTATATTAAAGGCTTATTAAAAAGTATAAATTCTACTTAAAGGAAGAAAACATATAGAGTGAAAGTGATAAACTATTATCCCTAATGAAGTGTCAATTTTTGGTTACATGGTCACACCATGAATTATTATAATAAGGCAAGGATCAATCTATAAGTAAAGGAACATGGAAGACAAAAAATATGGATGAGATAATATATTACACCTCAAAGAATAAATCCATTTTTATGTATATTGTTTTCATTGTTATATTTTTTTTGCATAAGAATCATGATTTTAATTTGACTAGTATGTGAAACAGATATAATGGTGAGACATAAAGAAAGAATGGAAAAGAGATGAAATATATCCCATCAGAGAATTAATTTTATCCATTTGAAGAGGAGTAACATTTTATCACTAAATATACCAAAAATAATGAGGAGTGTCCTACATGTGCCTTAACTCAGTCCAAAATCTTTGAGATAGAATAAAAGATGAATGCGAACGTGATATTGGTTGAAATGGAACATAAAGTGAAAAGAAAAAAAACACAATGATTTTAGATAGTGGATGTTTATAAAACATGATTGAATATAAGATTCTATTTAAGGGTTTCAAGAATCAGGTTAATGAAACTGTACTTTTTGGAATAGAGATTTAACAATCAAGGTATGTTATAAAATGATGTTAGATGGATATTAGTTGAAAAATATAGATGTAAAATTTGAGGAAGATCTTCAATACAAACTCTTGAGTGGAATTAAAATTTTTGGTTTTGAAGTCAAATTAATTTTCAATCACAGGGGATATATAATTATAGGAGATAATAGAAATTCATTGATTAAAGGATGGAAAATAAACAGTAAACTATCTATGGTAAAAAAAGATAAATTTTGTTTCCTTATAAATTAAAAAATAAAAATTTGTGTCATTATAGTCTTAAAAGTATTTATAAAAAAAGCTTAAAAGATTTCCCAATACTTAAGGATATAATTGATATTCCTAATGTGAAGTGGGACTATGAAAATACATGTGATTCTTGTATAAGAGAGAAGATGGTATGAAATAACTATAGAGAAATGAGTAAGAGTGCTACAAATTTTCTTGACTTGTTTCATACCAACATCTATGGTCCCATGAAGCATATGAGACAAAAATCAGATTTTTATTTTATCAAAATTTTAGATGATTAATATATAATGATATGTAAAATTCTTATGGAAATGAATGATTATGTTTTAGAGTGTATTGAAACATATCAAATTTTAGGTGAATATGAGTCATAAGGATGAGAAATTTTTTATCGATAGATAATTTTAAGAAGAATAATTCCTTTGAAGTAGATAATTGTTTATAAAATCATGTAATCATGCATAAAGCATGATCGGTATTAACTCCATAGTATAATCGAGATGTTTAAAGGAAGAATCACATGACAAAAATAGAAAATATAAAACTCATTGATTGTGGTATATTAATGAAATTTTTAAAAGAGAGAGTGGAATTTGAGATATATATAAAAACTAGGTATTTTTAAATTCTTAAAGAGAAGATTATATTGTATGAGATGTGTCATAGAAGAAATCTAATATTGAAATTATTTAGATTTATTAAAAAGTAAGTTTTATATTTATAATGGGAAGGAAACTAAGGAAAATATGATGATCCATCACACAATGAATTGTTTTTTAGTTACTTAAAATAGTTAAAAGATTATAAATTCTATAATTATAGGCTTAATATGACTATGGAGAGAAATGATATTGACAATGAAGAAGAAAAATAAGGATATTTTTACATGAAGGAAATTTTTTATGAAGAGGCTGCTCATGACACAAATCTAGGAGAACCTCATTACTCAACACATGAGGAATATTATAAGGATGAATTTGAGAAATAAATATTTTTTTAAGTGAGTAAAACACTTAATAAATAAATTAAATGGCGTGATAAAATATATGTGTTCAATATAATTTGTGATAATACTATTCTGAAAAAACATAATAGATGATTAGTGTCGAGAAAAATATTTTTTTATTACAATTAGAACTTGAATCATTCAAATATGTAGAAAAATACATGTCATGGAACAAATCCATTGCTGAAGAGCTTGATCAAATATCAAAGAATAATACTTTGGATATTATAAATAGGTTTAATGATCACAAAATCATTGTACTTGAATGAGTGTTTAATAAAAAGTATGATGAGAACATGAATTTGATCTGGTATGAAGATTGCTTATTATGAAAAGCTTGTGACCAAATTAAAGGAATATATATTGAAGATAAATTTACACTTGTGGAATGACTTGAGTCAGTTTGACTATTTTCAGTAGTTGAAATAGAAAAATGTTTCAATGTATATTAAGTAGATGTGAAAAACATCCTTATAGGAATAAGTCGACATTGAAGAACTAGTGGGTTTTCAAAATGGTTATGATAAATGAAAGATATGCCATTCTAATAAAGACTTATAAGGGTTAAAATAGGAACCATGAGCTTGATAATAACCGTGTCTATATAATGGGGTGACAATTCTTTTAGTATCATGCCTAAATTAATAAATCAAGGAACACACATCATCAAAAAATACATAAAATAATATGAAATGATATATTTATGCCAACATTACGAATAACATCACCTTGTAATAACATAATGAAATACAATAGAAATAACACATTCATAATCAAAATAATGATCACAATTGGTGAACGATAAAATATATGTCTATAAAAAAAGAATTAAATAATACTGGATGATCTACTAGAAAAAGGTATAAGAATATATCTCGGAATTTCCACCATCTCAAAGGTAATATTTCCAAGATCAACCCGCCGAAGTAGGGTAATTTCCCCTTCATTGCATCCATGATAGTGAAATATTCATATCTATGGAGGTGACTATGTAGGGTGTGAGTATAAAACTCAATATAATACCAATAGATGGAATTTATAATAAGTCTAATAATATATATATATATATATATATGAGTGAAATTATTGAATAATAAATAATCTAATATAAAAAATACATCCTAATTGGGTCATCATTCACTAATTAGGTAACTACACACCACAAAATTAACTTTTTTAGACAATGTTGATAGAGGTAGTCATTATATGAAAAATTTATACCATATACATCATAATTAGAATAAAATGTACATTATTACATTCCGAGCATTAGGTTATACTTTGAATAATGGGAAATCCTAACATATACAAGCCCTTAGGAAGAATAATACATATTATAGGAAATGAAACTCAAGATGAACCCTACAATCCAAATGAATGGGAAAGTTCATTGAAATGATAAGTAAGCTATAACATATTTAACATTTAGGGAAATCATTCATAATGGGGTAACATGAATCACATGTCCATAACCTAAAATACTTCGTAATGGGAAGAGAATCTGAATAATGACGAGAGCCTAATAGATCCCATATCCTTAGACTATACAAAAACATAATATAAATAATCCATCCAAATATCAATATGAAAAGTAAGCTAAGAAAAAAACATACCTAAAGTATAATTTAGATTATTTATAAGTATCCATGGTATTCACAGCTCATAGATGCCACATAATGCACAACAACCATCAATAAGACCGATCACATCATCCAATCCATTCTTAATTAAGAGTTTATACTATATGGTAGTTATATACCTATCAAACACTCTAACCATGATGGACTAGTTATATTTAAATACTTTCTATTATATTATACTAATAATTTCATCACCCATACCCAAGTATTAATAAATAACTCAAAATGCCAAACCCATGCATAGAAACTTGACTTTTTCATAATTAGCCAAGTGGATAACCTAAGTATATAACCTCCAAAACCTCTCAAGATGATTCCAACTTAGTAGAACACTGTAAACCTAATTTTTAAGTGAAAATAAAACTTTTAGAGTCTTCTAAATCTTCCAAGAATAGTAGAAAATGAAATAATATACAACCACATAACCCATATGTATACCAGTTTATGTACAACTGTATAAAAAAATTGAATATTTAAGAACAAAAATCCAAATACGAAAGTTTAATGTTTGATGAAGAATGTTTTATAATTTGATCTTAATCCATTGGAATCTTTAAATTTAACAAAACCCTCAAGATTATGGATTTGAGATGGGGGAAGAAAAAAAGGCGAGAGAAAAATCAAATAAAATCTTGATAAGGGTTAGATATAATGAGGGAATAAGAACACACTTGATGTATCTTTAAACATATAACAACCAAAGATGAAGGATCTTGGATCATGAGAGGATACCTGAGAGGGAGGAAGATTATACATCTAACCCAGAAGGTGAATGAAAACCAATTAAAAGGAGGGTTGGGAAAAATACCCCCCCCAAATATATGGAGGTTAGGTTTCCCATCATATTTCTGGTGAGACATCAATAATAACATTGTCTCTCACTAAAATTTTGGTGAGTATTTTGGGATTATTCCTCCTCATCACTCCTAATGAATTCTTGGTGGGATCCCACTAGTTTTACTATGTGAATATATTGCTTCCTACTAGTTTCTAGTGGCCCTTATTCCTTACCATTCATGATCATGACATCTGAAAAGATCTATACTTAGTAAAAATGCATCTAATTATACAATAAATGAATAAATTGATATAAAATAATACTTCAAAATCAATACGACATTACAATCTCCTCACCAGGGGCTTCACTGATAATCATCCCTAAGATGCCTTTCATTAAAATCATATCCACTGAGATATCATATCTTAATCCATCTACCATGTATACTTTTGGACGTGGACATGGTTTCACAATTTATACAACCAAGGAACCATTTTTCCTCAACAAACCATCTCCCTTTGATCCACTATCTACACCAGTTTGTCCTCAAAATACAAATCTCCCAACATTCCAACACCATCTCGATCAATAATGTTTGTGGAGTCCAACTTAAATATTTTGATCTGAGATATGTAAAACATATTGTGTATGTATTGAAGTCTCGGAGGAAGATCCAGTCAATAATACATGACTTTGTTCCATTACAAAATCTTGAATGACCCTATGAACTATTTTTCAAGATTTTCCAGCTTCCTCAATCAATGATGACTAAGGAATGATGAGACCCACATGAATACTTGGTCACCAACAATGAACTTTAAAAGGTATCTTCTCTAGTCAACATATAAATTCTACCTACATAGAGAAATTACTAGATGCTTCCTGATAAATTATATCATCTCTAACCATTCTTGAAATAGTCTTAACTTTATGATCACCAACTAATTCGAATATAAATGGTATAGAGATGCATGAAACAGTCGACCATTTAAAGCCTCATTGGGATTCATCTATATTAATGCATGATAGTGTTTAATATATACAAAATCTTATAGATATATATGGTCCTAATTTTCCCCACTAAAATCTAACATGAAAACCCAAAATATAACCTTGAGAATCCTGATCATCCTCACTAACCACTCATTAGTTTGTGGGTGATATTAAATAATCACCTTTATCTGAGTTCCGATTTTCTCCTATAACACTTTCTTGAGTCAGAGAGTAAATTTTTTATATCTATATAATATATTGGTTATATGAATCCTATATTGGAGAATAATATCCCATTCATACAACTTAGTGAACTCATACACTAATTGGGTCTCTATGATAGGAATGAAGTGTGAGACCTTTTTCAATCTATATACTATAACCCAAAATTCTATATGACTTGTCACAAACTAGGCCAGGTCTCTATCCGACTCGGCGCCCGACCCGGTCCGCGACATGGCATGAAGGTCATTCCCAATCCCCATGGGATGGAACAAGTGCCCGGGTATCAAAACTAACCCATGGGAATGATTTACCTGAAATAGTAAACACTAAAACAACTGATAAGATGAATAAACTAAAACTGAAAACATACAACCAAACAGTGCCTTAAACTAAAATCAAATTTAAAGGGTTTCCAACTTGAACCAACATACATAAATAATGACAACAAAAGAAATTAGAACTCTAATTCAAACCTCCAACCAATAAGAGAGGCGTGACATCCACAAGCCACAAAAACCAACCTGCATGATAAGACCATCAACAACCCGAACCACCATCGCTGAGCATGATGCCCCAACCTGAAATACATAAAGAACAAGGTCTAAAAACACCCAAAGGTGTATGTAGGGTGTGATCCAGGAGCCCGGTAGGACGTCACCCAATAAAAATGTTCCACGTATAAACATTAAATGATAAATACTTTTGCAGGATAAATAAATGAAAGGACACAAAATATTAAAAAACTTAAAAGAAACAATTTCTATAAAGGAAACACTTTCAAAGGAAACAACTTAAATAAAAAAACATCATTTCCTTTAAGAAAACCCAAACCTTCAAGAAAAACCCAAAAGCTACACCGTATACCGATGGTGAGTGTATAGTAGTGTAGGAGCACCAAAAGTGGGAGAGACCCTATAAGTACCAGAAAAAATAATGGGACCCTAGAACATCGCGTATCGGTGAAAGGTAGTATAGGAAATAGAAAAAAATACATTCTCGTGCATGATCCACTAGTAGGGAACACACATCCATAATTTAGTGATCTCCAACCATCACCCAATCTTTAGTTAGTGTTGTAATCGTTAGACCAGCTAAGTGAAACTGGGCCAGAGCTGCTTCCGTATCACTACCATGCTAGATCTAGTCCATCCACCTAGTACCCAGGCTTCCCCTTTTGTGCTCAAGATGTTCAAATTTCACATTTCATGCAAAAATCAGAAGAATAAAAAAACTAGGGTGTTACCTAAACCCAACTTCACACTTTCATACTTTCACACACACACAAAAACCCATTTGAAATAGTACACAACCCAAAAGACTTTACCCAACTCAATTAAAACATCTTTTTCATTGTTAATAATTACTTATTAAAACACATTAAATTATTTGTAACAAAATTATTTAAAAATAAACCTATCATGGCTTAACACACAAAACCAACTCTTCCCCCCTTTATGACCAAACACACCCAATGCCACATCAAGGAGGCAAACTACACCACTCACATCAATCAATAACCCAACCGCATGGTTGAAAGACCATTTTCCTAATTAAACAAGAAACTAGAAATTTTATTAGGCAATTTCAAAATATGAAACATGACTTTAAACACCAAGAGACCACTCAAACGCTCTTTCTGGACAAAAATCATATAAACGCTACAATTGAACATAAACTGCACACTTTTCACATTTTCACAAAATAAACACAGAATTTATAAAACACTAGAAGACAGTTCAATGTGGATTTTCACAGAAACAACCCAATTAGCCCACACAACAACTTACCTTATGACCAAGCACATGAAACACCATGTTGAACACAATTAACACTACTTTCACTAATGAAAATCTAACTGCACACATTATTAAACACTAACAATTGACGAAAGATAAGTTTTCATCCAATTAACGTACCCACCCATATGAACATACTACTAAACAAATATGACACATGGAAGAATTCAAGAAAGCCTAATCCACACCCAAATGAATTAATCAATGAACATTATAAACTAACTAAGTAGGAAAATGAATTCATTAAATAATGTTCAAAACACGGAACCACCTACCTCAACGTCATAACCCCGAAAATTTGGTTCACGACTCCAAATGCACACCAAATGCACCACAACACATTCAAAAAGAACCTAAATCAAGCATTTGAACCATAAATTTGAAAATCAGAACTCTAAAACACCAAAATATCGGTGGTAAAATCCAAGAAAAGAGGAGATGTTTACCTTGAGGTAAGATGTCGAAGCTTCAACGGAAAGGAGGAAGAGAAGCCAGCTGGAAGGGGAGGAGTCGTGACTGAGTAGCGGCCCAAGGCGCTAGGCAAGGTGGGGGGGCCGATGGATGGCAGTCGTCGGAAGTGGGTGCCAGAGGGAAGTAGGGGTGGTGTAGTAGGAAAGGTTTCCAGGGGTGCAACAGGTTTGAGCCAGGAGGTAGTAGGAGGCGGCTGGAGGGGTGCTATAGGGTAAGCGCGAGGGCAGAGGGACGTTGGTCTGGAAAAAGGCAGTGGCGCAACGGGGGTGTGTCCGGGGAACAAGGCATCGACGCAATGGAAAGTAGGGTTGGGGGGGGGGTATTGCAACGTGACACTAAATAAGGGGCAAGGGGGGATCCGATGAGATAGAGACAGATGGGAGGAAGAGAGGAAATAAGAAAGAAAAAAAGAGAGGGGGGTGGAGAAAGAAAAATAAAAATTAAACCCTAATAAAAAAATAAAAAAAATGGGTGTAATAATAATAATAATAACAATAATTATAATAATATAATAACAAAATTAATAAACTAGATAATAAACTATACCATGATCAGCTTAATAAAATACTATTAATAAAAAAATAAAACTCTCAATTAAATTTTTATCCAAGAAAATAATAATAATATTCTTAAGTGAAACTTTTATTATTATTATTATAACAATTATTCTTTCTTCTTATTTCATTAGTTGACCATTGGGAAAGGCATGCGGTGAACTGGGCGAGGTCACACGTGACCCCAGAAAACTCACGCAGCTTCGATCGTGCCCCGCCCGTGCGTCGGACACCGCCACACCTAAAATATTCATTTATCAATAGAAAGTAAAAAATTTTAATCAGGCTCAGCCTGTACTTCGACAAAGATTTTCAAAAGAAAATAAAGATAATAAAAAATTATAAATAAAAATTGTTTTATAAATCCGTGTGTGACATGACTATTGGGAGATCTCAAAATTCTCAATATTAAATCAATGGTAAACTCATCCCACATTTAAGTGTCCATTAAAAGTGGCTGAATTAATATTTCTTATCTATTGTACTTAGCCTTCACCCTTTAATAGCTTAGACATAGAGACCCATAACCTTCAATATCCCACTGCATGTTTGGCCACTAGAAATAGAAAAATATTTCCTTATACATCTTCATCAATCCTATATATAATTCCCATATATAGGGGTGATAATCCCTCATCAACTCCTCCTTCATAAACATCGGTACCACCACTCTTTCATGTACATCGAGTACCCCATCATCATCTTGAGTCCCTTATATGATAGGTTCTCTATAAAAGTGTCTATCTAAAAATATGAATTAGTTTGAGATAAATTTCTAGAATAATTTCACTCAGTCCAGTAATGATGATGTCATAGAAAGAGAAAAAAAATTAACCATTCAAAACTACTCTATCAAATCCAAGTTTCATCCTTATAAATGGTTCATTAGAGGCTATTCCATATAATATTCTCATAATACCTCCTCCTATGTATTTTTGAAAAGGGAATTAGCGACATCAGTCCCATTTCATGGGGCATATTCCATATCAAAATCAAAAGATTTGAGGTACTCAATCTAACAATTTAATCAACGATCAAAATATCACAAAAATAAAATGTACCTTATACACTAATAGTTTATTTAAACCAAAAATAACTCTTGATTAATATAGTCATGCAAAAACATTTAAGTAAGAAACACAATGAGTAACTCCAAATCATGGGTGGGGTGGATGTGAATATAGGGCCTTAGGTGATGAGAACCACAAGTGAATAATATATCCCTACAAGAAAACAATGTTTTAGTGGCGGTTTTTAAAACCGCCGTGAAAAAACTACCGCTATTTTTTTTTAATTTTTTTTAAAAATTTCTTATAAAAAAATTTCAATTTGTAACGGAGGTTTTTGAAAAAAATCGCTGCTAAATAGATGTAGTTTTTTTAAAAACTGCCACAAAATTAAAAAAAAAATTAAGAAAAATTAAGAAAATTATTTATTTATTATTTATTATTTATTATTATGTTTTTATTATTTAAAATAAAATATAGTTTATTTTTTATAATTTTATATATTTATAATGTTTCAATTAATTAATATTTATAATTATTAATAAATAATACTTTTAAATTGAAAACAAATCTTCAATAAGTAGAAGAATAAACTTCGACATCAAATGACCATAAATTCTCATCTGAGAGTCCATTTTAGCTCCACAACCAGTTAAATTGAAGTTTATCAAATGAGAAAAAACCCAGAGAGATTTAAATCATGTTATATTTCCAGGGAAAAAATATATTCAAAATTCAAAAGAGGAAAATCAAGATCAAACTTTAAATGGCTGTAACTTTTAATCCGGGTGTCCGTTTAGGATCTACCCCTTTGTATTCTGCCAAAAAGTCCCAGAAGGCCTCCGAAACAGATATTTTTGTTATAGACACTGATTTATTAAAATTAAAATTGTTATAACTTTCGATCCATGTGTTTTTTTGGCCTATACAACATATCATATTGAAGTTGATTTCATGATCTTCGATTTGACTGGTTGTAGCACTAAAAAAGGAGTCTCAGATCATATTCTATGGTCATTTCAGTGTTTTTAGGATTTTTAGAGGTTTTTAACGTTTTATGATTTAATTAATTAATTATTTATTTATATATTTAAAATTTATTTGTTTAATTAATATTTAATATTTATTTATTTAATATTTAGTTATTATGTACACATTAATTAACATTTTTTTTTAAATTAATTAATTAATTAACTATTATTTATTAATTATAAATTATAAATTATTAGTAATTAGTTATTATTAATTACTAATTATTAATTATTAATTATTAATTATTTATTAATTTATTTTTAATTTACTAAATATTAATTTATTTATTATTTATTGATTATTTATGGATTATTTATTAATTAAATATTAAATATTAAATATTACATATTTCATATTAAATATTATCATTTAAACATTATTTATTAATTAAGAATTATTAATTTTATTATTATCAATTATCAATTATTAGTTATTATTAATTAATAATTAATTATTTTTTTATCTATTTATTTATTTATGTATTTATTTATTTATTATTTATTAACTGATTTGTAATTTAATAAATATTAATTTATTTTTAGTTTATTATTCATTTATTATTTATTTATTTATTTATTCAATATTCGTTATTTATTAATTATTTATTAAAAATTTATAAATTTATAAATATTAAATATTAAATATTAAATATTAAATATTAAATATTAATTCTTAATGATTAATTATTAATTATTAGTTATTAGTTATTATTAATTACGAATTATGAATTATGAATTAATAATTATTTACGATTTATTATTTATTATTTACTATTTATTATTTACTATTTATTATTTATTAGTTATTATTTATTTATTTATCAATTATTTATTAATTTATTATTAAATTGTTATTTATTTATCACATATTATACTATTTTTTAATTAATTTATTATTTATACATTACTTATATATTATAAGTTATATATTTTATATTCTATATTATATATTATATATTATATATTATCTATTATATATTATGTATTATATATTATATATTATATATTATATGTTATATAAGACATAATATATAATATATAATTGATAATATATAATATATAATATATATAATATATTATGTATTATATATTATTTATTATATATTATCAATTATATATTATATATTATGTATTATGTATTATTTATCATATGTTATGTCTTATATATTATATGTTATATATTATATATTATATATTAAATATTATTTATTATTTATTTTTGATTTTTGATTATTGATTATTGATTAATCATTATTGATTAATAATTATTTTAGTGTGTATATATTTGTTATGTATTACTTGTTTTTCTAATTAATATATATATATGTATGAGTATATTAAATTTGTTTTATTGACCACATGAAGAGTCTGCTGGAGTGGTAAAGTCTTTAGAGAATAAGCAAGAGGTCAGGGGTTGAAATATCACACAACATAGAATTTCTATATATGGCGTGGGTATGTTCGTGGACATGGACTTGTGCATGGACATGGACTTGTTCCTGGACATGGACTTGTGCATGGACATGGGCATGTCCATGGTAATAAGTAAATAAATAAATAAATAAATAAATAAATTACTAATATAAAAAAATAAAGAAATAAAAAATTAAGAAAATTAAAAAAAATTAAAAATGATTTAGCGACGATTTAAACCACCTCTAAAAAATCACCGCAAAATCATTCTATGACAGTTTTAAAAAACTACCACAAATTATTTCCCGACACACGATTTAGCAGCGGTTTTCCAAAACCATCATAGAATGATTTAGAGGCGGTTTAAACCACCTCTAAATACAAATTTCAGCGTAGTGTATCCTCATATATTAATACTTCCAAATAAAAATATTAATGAATTATATTAAATGATATAAGACTTTCTTAGGTTAGGAAAAAATATGAATTGATATATATGTAATCCTTATATTTAACTTCTGAAATGTAGCTTCACATTGATTTTTCCATTCAAAACTTACCGCTTCTTGGTTAGGATTTTCATAGGTGCCACCAAGTGTGAGAAAATATAATTGAAACACTAATGCAAACAAAAATGACAAGAGAATTCATATTATCAAAAAAATTCTTAGTCATTTACCATAATTTTAATATCTATACCTTCTTTAGATCAATATAAATCGAAATCTTGAATATAACATGCCTAAAATAACACACCCTTAAAATCAAAAAAATAAAACATAGAGTGATTTAAATATCGTGTATAAAATTAAAATTTGATTAGTATAACCTATAATGTTTTCCATGTAGCTCCTTACTCTTAAAGTATACCAAAATATCAAAAAATAACACCAAAATTAATAAGTCCTAGAAAGGACATGATATTTAGTTCATGAGATCTATACTCTATTTTGAAACATTCTATAGGCTGATTGGAATCACCAAAAAATCATATAGCCAATACATGATCCAAACTGTTATTCATGGAATGTATTTATCTCGCACTTGAGGTAGACGATAGCCTGATTATAGATCAATTTTAAAGAAACATCAGGGTCCACATACCTGATCAAATATATATTCTATGTACGGAAGTGGTTACTTGTTATTCATAGTGATTTTATTCTTCTTTTGACAATCTATATATAGCCTTATGCTTCCATCACTTTTATTGGGGAATAAAATTGGAGAACCCTATAAAGATGTACTTTGATATATAAATCCCTTCACTATAATATCTTTCAGATATATTTTTAGTTCACTCAACTTGGTTGGTTCCATATGATACGAGGGTATGGATATGGGATCAAAACTAGGAAAGAGAACAATTATAAACCTGATCTATCTCTTAAGAAGAAAACACGAGAAATAAAATTTGAAAACATCCCGATAATGGTAAACCATTTGAGGAAAAGTATGTATAACCATCATCTAATTATCTTTAAATATTGTTCTAGACATTTGGTATATGATCACACCCAATAAACAAAGTCCAGGTCTAGGTTAATCATCCAAGAAATCCGATTGTTTTTTAAATGTCATTTCATCACCTCTAATGGAAGTAAATGACACTCATATTTGTATCACTCAATAATATACAAAAAGTGTTTTATTTATTTCATACTAGAGATGATGCTAAAGACATACATATCTAAGGAAAATAATTAATATTGGGAAAAATCCATCAAAGTTCCATTTTGGAGTTTTTGGGGTTATTGTGTTTGTTTACAAATCCATACAACCATGAATCAGTATGGTTGGGGTTGGTGAAGTTGGTTTTTATGGTGGAATAGTTTCCCAGTATTTTCCAAATTTTTGGGCCTCAAAATCGAGAGTTTGTTTTTTACAAAAGGAAGTATTCCCACAAAGGGTTTCATAGTTATTAGACCTCAAAGAACAGTTCACAAACAAAAAAAGTGGTACACAAAACAACTTAGGGAAATCAATAAAGGAAGATTTCTGTATAGTAGTGCTATATAGACCGTAAATCACTCTATGCAGACTTCATGAGGAAAATAGTTCACTGAAGGATCATAGTTCATGATAGGCTCATCATTTCATAGGAGATGTTTCATTTGCAGCTTGAGGCGGTGACTATGGAAGTCGTAAATGTTTTTTTTCTATGGAAGACATTTTTCACCGCAAATGAGAAGGGAGCTATGCAGACCACATTATAGTTCATGGTGAAGGCTATACTATATCTAAGTTTTGGTTAATTCATATTATTGGTTTTTTGGGAACTATTTTCCTATATAAATACCCTTAATTAGATCATTATGTTGAGAAAATTTCATTAGAAAAGATCATTACTCTGGGAAGAATTCAGAAAAGTCAGAAGTGGTTCGCGAGGGGGGATTCTATGAAGGCTGAAGTAGTTTGTGGGAAACATTCTATGAAAGGAGTTTATGGGATTTTTATCCTAAAATGTAAAAGGTACCACATAGTATAAGAATTTTGTAGAATAAGAAGGCATCCATGAAGTAGGGGCGGTCCACGGAGGAAGAGGTGGTCTGTGAAGCACTCACACCACGTGGTGCAACACAATTTGCAGATTATTCAAGGTAGTTCAAGGAGTATTCAAGTAAGATCTAAAAGGCACCAAAAAATTTCTTAAAAGTAATTTCTTCAAAAAAATATTGTGTGGAAAATATTATTTTTTTATGGGTGAAAATTGAACTTCAATATATAATCTACCTACAATTGAGGATGCGTTCATTCATGAAAATGAAGGGACTTACTAGTCCATAAACTATGTGTGGATCCCTTATAGAGTAGTGAACAAAGGAAGAGGAATATGGTGATCCTTTCCATTGGTAGCGATCCAGTGAAAGAGACATAAGGAGTGAACATTGGGAAAGCAGTGAGCTGAACCTAAACATTGTAATGGCAGTGAGCCTATGCATAGAAGTGATCTAGCCCGAACATTGTAATTTAGAAGTGATCCTTATAAGATTTGGTAAATAAACACATCACCATTATATGATCCTTTTATTTATCCCAATATGGGTGAACCATGTTAAATTGATGTATCTCATGCATTATTTCAATTCTATTCATACATTTTTACGAGAAAGGGAGAGAAGGGTGTTTTTGTAATGAAGAAACAAGATTTGAAGGGGTAGTGGTTTTAATCTGTCATTCCCTAACCGAACGCCTCTTATGGTATTTAACCAAGTTGGGATAACAATTGGTATCAAAGGAAAATGTTGAAATTCATTGGTTCTCTCTCAGTTGTAGAAATGGAAGCTGTTAATCATAAAGGGATTCTGATCTTCAATGGAAACAATTTTTAGATTTGAAAGAATCAAATGCGACACTTCTTTAGATCTTGGTTATGGATGTATTTATAGCTACAATGGATGAAATTTCTTCTAATATGGACAATAATATTTTATCATAAGTAGAACATAGATAATTGGATGCAGACCCTAAAGAAATCAATGCTTTAGGGGGATCCCTATCTAATGATATATATCTAAAGGTGATGTTGTGCCAGTCATCACATGCAATATGGGAAAAATTGTTGGATATTATTTAGGGTGAGTCAAAAGTTAGAGAACCAGAGATACAGGTTCTATGGAACAAGTATGAGGATATGATAATGCACCTTAATGAATATGATGATTCATTCTTTAATCAGGTGAATATTATTGTAGAAGACATGTGTGGTCTAGAAGAAATTATTGGAGTTACAAAGATTGTTAAGAGTATCATTAGAAATCTACAACCTCAGTTTAATCCCAAATTTAATTTATTGGAAGATAAAGATCTGTAGGAGATGATGTTGGATTGCTTTTATAGTACTCTTGTCGCATAAGAGATGAGAAATGATGATAATGATGCTGTGGAAAAGGGAAATCCAAAGAAGTAGATTTAAAGGCCATGAAAAATATAAAATTTGAAGATATTTTAGAGTAAGATAATATGGATTATTTCACATCATTTATCTCTTCAAATATTCAAATAGGAAGAGGAATGTCCAAAGGGAAAATTCCACTTGCATGCTTTCGATGTGGAACGATTTGACATCTTACAACAAAGTGACCTAAGAAGTTTCAAGATGATGATGCAGACAATGATGAAATTTATCGGAATAAGTATTCAGAAAATATGAATGGTAGGTAGAGTACCAAGAGAAATTTCTTCTAAAAGAAGAATCTTCTTTCAAAAGGCGATGGAAATTGAGAGGAATATGAGTTAGAATAATTAAATCATTGTACGGATCATGAAGCATATGCTATGGTGGCAGTTTTCAAAAATTCTCAAACAAGGTAAGATAGTGAAAATGAAAAAGGATAAGCTGAAGGAAGAGGTGATAATCGGGTTGAATTCGAAGCTACAGTTGAATAAACAGATGTTTGGAGAGCCAAAAAAAATAAATCCAACCTGGAGGTTAATAATTCCAAACTATATATGTGAAAAAATCTAAAAGAAAAGTATGATCTCAAGGATGAAATTGAGGGACTTAAATCTATAATTCTAGAGAACTAGGAAAATGTTATTTATCAAAAACTCAAAATTGAAGAACAAATAAGAGAGACCGATAGTTTGAATAATAATTGAAAAGATCAAATCAATCATATCAAATATTTTGAATAAAAAGTTGTTAGTATGCAAAGGAAAGTGAAATATTAGAAGAAACTCTTAATTAGAGCAAAGTAGGATAAAAAGGAAAAAAATGTAAAATAAGAATTAAGAGTTATAGTGAAATAGAAAAAGGATTGTCAGAAAATGAAAATAATTGATCAAAATAATATATCTAGTATGGGGCTTGATCGAAAACAAAAAGTAGTAATGGTTAAAGTTAGACCACAAGCTCCCGCTCCAAGGTTGGATATTGATTTGGGTATAAATAAGAACCAGAATATTTAGAGAATGCAAGAGAGAATCAGTTGTGTAGTATTTGTATATAAGAATACACCTAGAATGATATGTTATTATTGTGAAAAAATGGGACACTCACAAAATTTATGCTTCATAGCCAAGAAGTACCGAAGGGAACAATATCAATATAGAAATCCATAAAAAAATCAATATTACATAACATCATTTGATGGTAATTGTTTTAGGTGTGGTGGATTCTGGCACATGGAAATATATTTATCATTAACAGTGCAGATAAATGCTCCAAAATAGAATGAATGTGTTCTTAGGAAGCAATTCAATTTATCATCAAATGGGATGAAAATGAAAAATAAGTTTTTAGTATTACAAGATGATGTCAGTCCATCATATTTTGAGGAAGATCAAGATCATTAATCTATACTTGGTATGAAGTCAAAAACATGGATTAAAAAAATGATGAACTAATAATGGTGGTAGATATTTCTTTTAAGGAATAAAATCCCACTAGAATATGGATCATTGATAGTGGGTGTGCCTCTCATATGACAGGAAATAAGGATTTGTTGACTAGAATCTGGTATGATACAAAAGGTATCATAATGTATTTTAAAAGTGAATTCCTAAATATTGTTAGGTAAAAAAATCCATGTTTGTGGGAAGAGACATGGGATGTGCTGATATATTAGTTATTAAAGGTATGAGTCACAAATTTCATAGTTCCAGTTAACTATGTGACTCAAGAAATCACATATATTTCATCAAGTAAAAAATATGGTGTAATGGTTTTGTTGGGAAATCGTACAAAAGGGTATCTCTACCCTGTATGTGGAGAAGAAGATATGTGATTTTTGTCCAAGGAAGAAGAAAACAAGTTATGGTATAAACCCCTTGTTTATTTGAGCCAAATTTCATTGGATGATTAGGTGAAATATGATGCTGCTCAAGTCCTCTCTATATTATCACGTGATCATACTCATACGTGCGATGCTTGTAAACAAAGGAATACTATTCGAAACTTATATAAGGAAAAAGAGGAAAGGTCAAAAAAATTTCTTGAGTTGGTTTATATTGATATGTGTATGCCTATTTCACTAAGATCCATTGATGGGGGGAGATAAATTTTATATTCATTTTTTATTTTAGTAAAATGTAATGGTTTTCAATCATCAACGACAAATATGAGTTATTCAGTTTCATAATAATATATCAAAGGGAAGTGGAAAATATGTTAGGTCAAAGAATTCAAAAGATCTGAATGGATAATATAATAGAGTTCACAAATTCCCATGTGAAGGGTTATTTAGAGAAACATGGGATAAGGCAGCAAGTGTCAGTAGTAAGAACTATAATGAAGGATAGAGTAGTTTAGAGAAGAAATATAATTATTAACAACATGGATACAACAATGGTCATTGATAAAGACCTTTCAAATAAGTTTTGGGAATAAGTAGTGATGAAATCTATCTACATGCCAAATAGATCTTTATTATATCCAAAATAAGAGAAGAATCTAGATAATTTATGGTATGTAAAGAATCCCACATTGAAGTAGTTTTGAGTTTTTAGAAGTAAGTGTCTTATTATCAATAAAGTGAAACACATGATGTTTGAGTCCCATGGAGATGAAGGGATGTTTCTTTGATACTCAAAGAAAAGAAAATAATATAAATGCTTAAATATGTGGTTGGGAAATGTAGTTGAAATCCATGACATAACTATAGTAGAGAATGATCAGAATCTACCGTAAATACATGATCATACCTAGGAGGATAGTGATAAAGAGATAAGAAAATCAGGGGATATTACAGCTCTAGAGAATAATTTAGAAGAATATTAATATAATGAAAAGGATGAGAACAAACCAGTATCTATTCAAATATCAAAGACAAGAGATGAAATTGATAGACAGAACATAATCATTGATTAGAAAACAACTGTTCAGACAAGGAAGATGAAGACTCTACAACAAGAATCATTCTTAACAGAGGTAGATACTAAATGTTTTAAGGAAGAAGTATGAGATGAAAAATGGGTCCAAGATATGAATAAAGAGCTTGAAAAAATTGAGAATAATTATACATGAGAGATTTTTTTGAGGCCAATATATAAGAATATCATTGGGACTAAATGCATCTTCCACAACAAGATGATTGAAGTTGGTGTTGTGATTCAAATCAATGCACGATTAGTGTGAAAAGGATAGTCCCAGATTGAGGGTATAGATGTTGATAAAACGTTTACACCTATTTCAAGGCTATAACAATCATATTATCCTTGCCCATAGAAGTGAAAATAAAGTTCAATGTTTTCTAGATGGATTTCAAGTAAACATTTCTGAATGTTGTTATGGAAGAAGAAGTTTATATTGAGAATCCAGAGGGTTTTGAAATTCATGAAGATGAGAATAGAGTTTTTCAGTTGGAAAATACTATATATGGGTTGAAGTAAGTACCAAGAGCTTGATATTCAAAACTACAATAGTTTTTGAATAATCATTGTTTTTATCATATTGAAGTTGATTAAAATCTATATTTCAACCCTGAAAGTATTCAAAGGATGATGGTGCTGGTATATTTCGGTGAAATAATCTTTTTTGGATCAGATGAATCTTAGTTGAATAAATTCATATAATTCATGAAAAGTGAATTTCAAAACTTGATGACTGGTGAATTAACATTTTTTTTGGTATACAGGTGACATAAGGGAAGAATGGAATATTCATCTATCAATCCAAATATTCCAAGTAAGTTCTAAGAAAAATTTGAATGGATAATTCCATAGAGAAGACATCTTCGGTGGAAGATAGACGAAACTATCATGGGATGATGAAGGCAATATAATCAATATCATAGAATACATGAAAATCTTTGACAGTCTATTGTACTTGACAATGAAAAGACCTGATATTGCATTTGAAACATTCTAAGAAGTAACATATCAAAGTAATCCCAAAGAAATAATCTTTCTTGCAGTGAAAAGAACACTTTAGTATATAAAGGGCACGATAGATTTTGGTTTGGTGTACATAAAAAAATATCAAAAAGAGTTATTGGGCTATATAGATGTAGATTGGGATGATTCAGTAGTTAAGAGAAAATTAATTTCATGTGGTTCATTCTATCATGGAGGATTGGGTATTTTTTGGTTAATAAAGAAACAAGATTTCATTTCATTGAGAACTATATAAGTTGAATATATTACAACTACTCAAGCATGAATGCAGTTATGGTGGATGCAGAAGCATCTTGATGATATTTGAGTTAAAGTGAAGTCTCTGATTAGAATACATTACAGAAATTCAATTTCTATAAATCTAAAAAAAATATATTCCATCAATCAAGGAAAAATCACATTGAAATAAAGTGTCATTTTATCAAGTAGAAGGTGGATCAGGTGTGTATGAAGTTGGATTATGTGCATACAAAACTATATGTTGCATACATTCTGAAAAATTCCTCACCAAAAGAAGCATTTGAATGGAATCAACTGGCTCTTGGAGTCCAGTTGACTCACCTCACATGAAAAAGTCTATATGTGGTACCCCCTTTTTTGAGGTATGGTATGTTTTTCTCTAACGTGTTGATCTATGTTCTTTACCCTATCACAGACATCAATGTAGTGGCCTTTGGGTTCATTGAAAAAGGGGGAGAAATTGTGGCTATAAAATGGAAGAAAATATCTTAATCAAGATAGGGGAGAGGTTGATAGGGTAGATGTGAAGAAGGGGGTCTATTAAATCTGATGATACTAAAGGAGATCGATCAAAAGTTACATATCAGGAGAGGCGTGGTCTACGATGAAAGAAAACGTGTATTTTTGAAATTAAGTGAAGTGATTCATTGATGAAATTTTTATTATACTCTTGTTTCTCATGATGATAATGGATCATGTGGGTTTAGAGTGTGTGTCGAGTAAATCCTTGATCACTATCATAATCAAAAGAAGCGAATGTTGGTAGATGATGTAAGAATCTTCAACATGGTATCTAAGTTAAAAGAGTTGGTAACAAACATAATAGGGGATATTTTTGGAAAAAAATCCATCTAGTTTCAATTTTGGTGTTTTTTGGGTGATTGTGTTTGTTAAAAAAGATAAATGACTGTGAATCAATATGGTTTTTATTGTTGAAGCTAGTTTTTTAGGTGGTACAGTTTCCCAATGTTTTCCAAAATTTTGGGCCTCAAAATCGGAAGAATGTTTTTTTAGAAAATGAAATTTTTATGAAAAGGGATTCATAGTTCGACGAACATGAAGAATAGTACATAGAATTCAAAGGAGGTCTGCATAATGAATTAGGAAATTCAGTAAAGAAATATTTCTTCATAGTAGTGCGGACTTCGAAGTGCGCTATGCGGACTACGTAGCGAAAACAGTTCGCTAAAGGATATAAGTTTATAGATGGATCCCCATTTCATGAGAGACATGTTGTTTGTGTATTTAAGTGGTTATTATGGATTATGAAAAGGATTTTTCATCTATGGAAGACAGCTTCCACCACAAAGGATAAGGTCACTATAAAGATCACATAGTAGTTCACAGTGAAGGCTATACCACATTTATGTTTTTGGTAATTCAGATTAGTGGGTTTTGTGGATCTATTTTCCTATAAAAAGACCCCTAATCAGATCATTAAGTAGAGTAAATTTCATTAGAAAATAACATTACTATGAGAAAAATTCAGAATATTATGAAGTGGTTCGCAAAAGAGAATTCTGTGAAGGGTAAAGTAGTTCATGGGAACAAATCTACAAAATGAGTTTGTGGGGATTTATATCCCAAAAAGGAAAATTAATCACTTAGCTTATCCAGTCCAAGGATGAAGAAGGAGTCCATGAAGAATGGGTGGTCTGTGGAAGAAGAGATGGTCCATAGAGAAAGAGGTGGTCTACAAAGCACTCATGGCATATGGTGAGACACAGTTCACAGAGGTTTCAAGGAAGTTCGTGGAGGATTAAAAGAAGTTCCCAAAGACACTAAAATATTTCACAAAAGTAATTTCTGAAAACTAATAGTACACGGAATAGTGGATTTCATCTAAATGTGAAAATAAAACTTAAATAAATCATCTAACTACAATTGAGGGTGTGTTCATTCAGGAAAATAAAGGGACCTATAAGTCTATAAACTATATGTGGATCCCTTCCAGAGTAATGATCAATGGAAGAGGGAGACTGTGATCCTTTCCACCGATAGTGAGATATAGAAAGATACATAGGGAGTGACCCTTTTTAAAGTAGTGAGATGACCCTATACATTGTAATGTTTGTGAGCCTAGGTATAGAAGTGATCTATCCAAATCCTTATGATTTGGAAGTGATCCTTAGTCGATTTGGTACATCAGCACATCGCCACTGTAGGCTTCTTGGATGTATCCCAGGGTGGGTGAACCAAGTAAAATTACTATGTATCATTTATGATTTAAATTCTGTTCATGTATTTCTATGGGAAAGGGAGAGAAGAGTGTTTCTTTAATGATAAAACAAGATCCAAAGGGGCATTTTTTTAAAATCTATCATACCCCAATTCACCCCTTATCAGGGTACTTAACCTAGTTGGGCTAGCAATTACCATTGGAAACCATTTCCACCAACCACTATGTACACCTATGGAATATCCTAACTTGATCTAATATCCTTCTCAAAGCTACTTATAATGTCTAAAACCCATTGAATATTGACGCCCGAGCTTTTGATACATGGATATTATATCTTTTTATATGAACGTTCAATACATTTCACAAACACATTCCCAATGACTAAAATAGTTTAGTGCCTTAGGAAACATGGAAAAAAATATTCTAACATTGTTAAATAACTTCAATGTCCCACATAAAGATATTCCCCTATACTTATCCTATATAAAACCATTCTTTATAACCTAGGGAATGGAAACATAGGAAAGTGTGAGCTCAAATTCGTAGTAAGGATAAATAAATTAGATATTTAAGCATAACATGAACATAAGGGTTTCATAACATGATCATAACCATTGAAAACTATATCATGCATATTAAAGACCATAATCATTTATAATTTCGTAAATATTGATAGTTTATAAGACATGAATCACAAGATAATAAAATAACATGACCCATGATAGGATAACATTGGAATAAAACATAGAATTTATGGAATACATGAAAGTATAAAAAATCTTTTACATATTGGTAAAGGTTAACTTCAAAGACTATCTTAGTTGAAAAAGTCCTTTATTGAACCAGGTTTACTCCACATTCTATCCCTGTATTACTGAACTGGGTTCACTTCCTATTCTATTCATGTATTGATAAAATAGGTTCACTTCCCATTTCATCCATGTGTTATGAAACTGAGTTCAATTACCATTCTAATATTTTATATCTCATGATATATAAATATTTATTGAATGCATTAGAGGGAGATATAGGTCCCAACCATCATGTAATTAAAATCATATTTATGTGTGATAGAATATTATAAAACTTTGTACTATCATAACCCATAAAATAAAATGTGTATCATAAAAATTTCATCATATCATTACCTATGGAAAATAGATATGTTTCACAATAATTTTATCACAGCATAACTTATGAATAGAAGTGGGTTTCATAAGTATTTTATCATGATATAACCCATGGAATAGAAAGACATTTCATCAACATAATACCGTCAAAACGTAAACTATTTAGAAAAATAATATGAACGGTATACTTGGATTATATCCCAATTAAATGATACATAACACCAACAAATGTCATCTTAGATGGAAAATTATTTTGAAAGATCATTTAAAACATTTCATGATGAAAATATCCTTTCCACTTTGAAAAAAACATTTTAAAACATAAAAAATTTTGAAAAAAATTTTCTTTAAAAATAACCATGAAATCATACAAAGGAATCCTATAAAATCATTAAAAATACTTTTTAAACATAAAACATTTTCAAAATCATTTTCTTTAAAAATATCCAATGAAAACATATAAAGGAAACTTTGAAAATTATTTAAAGCAATTTTTAAACATAAAAAAATTTCGAAATATTTTTCTTTGAAAATGAGATTTAAATATTGTTAATAAAAAATTTCATCTTTCTATAAAACATGGTTTTGTAATAAAACAAATTCTCAACCAAAGAGATAAATAACATTGGATTTTCTTAAAAACATTTTCTTAATTATCTTGAGTTCCAAAGAATGTAAAAATGGAACTGTTTTATAAAGATATCATGAATAACCAATGGAGAAGAAAATACATGAGAATTATTGAGAGTTAGATCATGTGATTTCAAAATTTGAGACTTAATTATAGTCAATCCCTATTAATGATGAGATTGTAACATAAAATATTTAAGACTTCAATAACATTGAATTATAGTACCCATGAAGGAATAACATAAAATGAATGTTAAAATACCACGATGATGAATAAATTCACGACATTACATATAAATGGGGTTGTATATACACCTCATGGAAGTATATTGGTGCATTACATAATTTATGTCTCAAATAAGGAAAATCGAGACAAAAATCTCTTACTAATTTTGTAACTTTTGAACTATAAACCCCTTGAAATAGAGCTCCCCAAATGGATATGTAAATAAAAATAATTTTAAGGAGAAGAATCATAATAAATATTTATGGTAATTATATACACCACATAAAATAAACATGTGGGGAATATGAAATTTGTCTCCTAGAAAGTAAAAGTGAGACAAACATCTCTTACCTTAAGTATGGACTTCCATCGTACTCGTTCAAACCCCCTATATAATAAATATAAGTTTGTTGTAAATCTTTTACAGGATCATATTCATATATATCATACCATAAATTATTTTCTTATTACCTTTTATTACCCATTTATTAATGATTCCATGTTAAAGTTACGTTTTGGGTAATATCAACTTTGTTTTATATAATTTTTTGGATTTGTTATATTTTTGGCCCCCTTATTTTAATCATAACATTATCATCTCCAGAATGATAAAAATGATATAAATACCATATATATTTAGTATATATTCATTTTTAATAATCTATAAAATATATAAATAGGAAATGAAATACATTTTTCTTGGAGATGGTAGGTCGTACATACACATGAACACATTTCAATTTTCTTTTCAGATTGAAAGAAATAAAATTATATGATATATTATCTTTAAAAAATCATTTTTATGTCATATATATATAATATTTTTATTAAAAACATCCTTAATTCATTCCATGTAATTAATGAATGAATCACATCACTTCATGAGGCAGTATTCCGCCTTACACACAAGCGACATTATCATATTCCCACAAAATGGAAATCATGAATGTATGTGTCATATAATAATTAATAAAAAATTATAATATCATAAATATAACATATAAATAGTATGGCCATAATTATTCCATACCTTTCAAGGTGGTAATAGAAAAAATAATGGCATCACTTCATGAGGAAGTAATCCACCGTACTCACGAATGATGATTTGATAACCCATTTGATAGAAGTGAAGATTATTATTGGGAACTCCCTTATCATAAAAAACCCATTATATAAAAGATAATTAGGTAATTATATAAGAATGATATAAAAATAATTAAAGGTGGGTGGAGGATGAAATAAATCTAAGACACTCATTGATGAATTTTACATATTCTTCAGGTATCCTCCTTAGGTTTACACTATAGATTTTTACCCAAACTAAGGGTTCACTACTATAAAATAGGCCTTCAAGTGTGATTAATTTTTCCATTTTATGTGTAAAAAAATCACTCACTACTGGACCATGATTAAAATCTCAAGGGCTTTATATGCACTGATAAATGAACATTTTATCATAGTTAGTAAATCACTAATAAAGGGAACATTCATCAACATAAAAAAATAACTTTAATGGGGCCCTTTATTAGTTATTTTTTTAATGTTGATAAAGGAACCCATTTACCAGCACTTTTAGTGGTAGTGATAAATGGGGCATACTATAGTGTGTTGTTAAATTAATAGCACAATGTAGGAGTAGTAACATTCGAAAAAATAGGTGCAAATACATATTTTAAATGGAATAAAACTTTCAACACAAATGAAAGAAAAAAATAGTATATTATATACTTTTCAAAACATGGTTTGTATAATTACATGAGTAAGTACATATTATCACATACATTCAAAAACATTAATATTATTTTGTATTTGGACCCAACCCACACTCATTCTATTGTAAAAAAAACCACCCCAAATCAAGAAAAATAATGCACATATATAAGAAAAAAATTCTTATGTTAGTAATACTACAAAATAATAAATTAAACATAAAGTGTCAATTTTAATTTAAACTTTATGTCATATCAGGAACACCATGTATTCGAGTGAGTTGCAATTGATTCATTCACGTCACACCATTTCTTATTCATGTTCAAGTATTATCTTAGTGGAAATTAACTAAATAAGTATAAGAGAAAAATGATAAGTAATTTAATTAAGTAATAGGATATATAATGATGAGAAAGAAATCTGAGCTCATTTGCTCAGTTTTTGTGATGTGATGCTCTTTTTAAACTAAAATGGAACTTATATATTGAAAACATGCACTATGAGTCATACCAACCACATCATTTTTCATATTGATTTGAGGTCAATTTATATATGTCAAAAATTACTTATGGATCATTTTACTAAAGTATTAATAAAATATGGATGCGTTTTCTCGGTTTTGAGTATGTTACTTGTCTTTTTTTACTAAAATTTTATTTTAAATTAGAAAAATGAACTTTGAGTCATATTAGTTTCATTATGTGTCCATTTTATGTGAGACTAATTCCTACACATCATAAAGACTTATTATTTTTTTCCCTAAGTTATTAAGACAATCTGATAATTTTGATCAGTTTTTTACGAGTGACACTTTTTAACTAAAATGTCAATTTTAAATAGATAATAGACACTTTGTGACTTATTGGGAGCGTCATGTATTATATTGAGTTGTGACCGATTATTACTTGTTTAAAAGTACTTATGGATAATTTTACAAATGTAAAGAATATGAATGTGTTTTCTTGGTTTTGAGTATATCAATTGTATTTTTTACTAAATTTAATGTCAAAGTTAAATGAAAGAAACAATTGGATTTATACCAGTCACACCATGTATTAGGTTAACATGAGTATTGTTCCTAAATTTCAAAAATGACCAATGGATCTTTGTAGTGAATTATAAAAACAATACAAATGTGTTTGATCTGTTTTTAGTATGTCACTTGTGTTTTTTACTAAAATGAAATTTTAAACTAGAAACAAGTACTTTGAGTCATACCAATCACATCATGTTTTAGTTTAATGTTAGACTGATTCCTACATATAAAAAATTACTTATGAATTATTTTCTTAAATTATATTGACAACACGAGTGTGTTCTCCTAGTTTTTAGTGTTTGATACACTTTTTGATCTAAAATGTCAATTCTAAACCAATAACGAACACTTTGACTTATATCAGGAACACTGTGCGTAAAATTGTGGTGAGAATAATTCTTACACATCAAAAATAACTTATAGATCTTTTTTATTGTATCTAAACAATCTGAATGTGTTTTATTACTTCTGATTATGTCACTTGTGTTTTTATTTAAATTAATGTCAATTTTAAATAAAAAGACACACTTAGAGTGATACCGGGAACATTATGAGTTGGATGGAGGTGATTATGATTAATTCACACCAAAAATGACATATGGTCATTTTCAAAAAGTATAAAAACAATCTAAATGTGTTTCATTAGTTTTGAGTATGTTAGTTTTCTTTTTTAATAAATTAATATCAATTTTAAATAAAAAGATACACTTGGAGTCATACTGGTCACACCATGTGAAAAAATGTGGTGTGGACGATTAATATAGAATAAAAATGACTCATGGATCATTTTACTAGAGTATAAAAACATTTTAAAGGTGTTTTCCCAGTTTTTAGTATGTAAATTTTCTTTTTTTACTGGAATTTCTTTTTTAATTAGAAACATGCACTTTGTGTCATACCGGTCACATAACATGTCAATTTAAGGTGATACTAATTCATACATATCAAAAAATAATTATGAGTCAATTTTATAAATTATTATAAAAATTCAATCACGTTTTCTTAGTTTTTAGGGTGTGATGCACTTTTTGAACTAAAATGTCAATTTTAAACTGATAACATACACTTTGAGTTATACTGGACACACTATGTATTGAAATGAGGTGTGAATAATTAAAACATGTAATAAATGAATTATGTATCATTGTAATATAGTACAAAAAAACAATAAAAATAGGTTTTCTTGGTTTTGAGTATGTCACTTGTGTTTTTTAATAAAATTAATATCAATTCTAAATAAAAAGACACACCTGGAGTGATACCGGAACACTGTGCATCATATTGAGGCGGGGATGATTAATACATGTCAAAATAACTTAAGTATCATTATAATAAAGTATAAAAACATTACAAATATGATTTACTAGCTTTGAGTATTCCAATTTGCTTTTTTATGAAAAATAATGTCAATTTTAACTAAAAAGACACACTCAGAATCATACCAAAAACACCATGTGTCAGTTTGTGCTATAATTGATTCCTATGTACCACGAATGACTTATTGATCATTTTCCTAATGTATCAAAGAAATACAAATGTATTTTATTATGTTTTAGTATGTTACTTTTATTTTTTCTAAAATATCATTTTAAATTGGAAACACACACTTTGACAATTATCGATCACATCATGTGTCAATTTAACATGATAATGATTATTATATATCATAAATAAATTATTAATTATTTTAAAAAATTATTGAGACTATATGATCATGTTTTCTCAATTTTTAGTGTGTGGAATACTTTTTAAACTAAAATGTAAATTCTAAATTGATAACAGACACTTTGAATTATACCGGGTACATTGTGCACCAGATTGAGGTGAGGATGATTCTTACAAGTCAAAAATGACTTACGAACTGTTTTTATATTGTATAAAATCAATCTAAATAAGTCTATTTAGTTTTGAGTTTGTTACTTTTCTTTTTTACTAAAATTAAAGTCAATTTTAAATAAAAAGACACACTTGGAGTGATACTGGTCTCACTATTTGTCAGATTAAGGTGCGGCTGTTTCCAACACATCAAAAGTGACATATAGATCATTTTTATAAAGTATAAAAACAATTAGAATATGTTTTATCAGTTTTGAATATGTCACTTTTTTTTACTACAATTAATATCAATTTAAAATAAAATGATGCACTTAGAGTTATACCAGTCACATTGTAAAATAGATTGAGGTTAGGCTAATTCATATATGTCAAAAAAGACTTATGGATTATTTTACTAGAGTATTAAATAAACACAAATGAGTTTTATCTATTTTGAGTATGTCACTTCTATTTTTTCCTAAAATATCATTTTAAACTGGAAGGATGCACTTTGAGTCTGACCGGTCAAATAAGGTGTGAGTTTAATATCAGATTAATTACTCTACATCACAAATTAATTATTAATTTTTTTTACTAAATTATTAAGGCAATATAATTTTTTTTCTTTATTTTTAGTGTGTGACATAATATTTTGATAAAAATGTTAATTGTAAATTGAAACCAAACACTTTGAGATATACTAGAGAGATTGTGCAACAAATCAAGGTTTGTCTAATTCTTACATGTCAAAAAATGACTTATGGATCATTTTACTATAGTATAAAAAAAATATTAAGGTGTTTGATTGGTTTTAAGTATGTCACTTGTGATTTTTACTAACATTAATGTTACTTTTAAATAAATACACACTTGGAGTGGTACCGGGCACACCAAGAATCATATTACGGAAATGATGATTCCTAAACTTCAAAAATGAGTTATGAATAATTCCCTACACAATAAAAACAATTTTAATGTGTTTTATTAGTTTTGAGTATGTCACTTATGTTTTTTACTATACTTAATGTCAATTTTAAATAACAAGACACACTTAGAGTCATATCAGTAACACTGTGCATCAGATTAAGGTGATTCTAATTATTACATGCCAAAAATGACTTATGGATTGTTTTCCAAAAGTATCAAAACGATCCAACTATGTTTTATTAGTTTTTTAGTACATCACTTCTCTTTTTAAAATATTAATGTCAATTTTAATTAAAAATACACACTTGGATTCATACCGGTCACATCGTGTGTTGGATTGTGGTGTGGTTGAATCTTACATATTGAAAATGACATATTTATATTTTTTCTACAGTATAAAAACAATATGAATGTGTTTTCATAGGTTTTAGTGTCCTTGTCATTTTTACTAAAATGTCATTTTAAACTAAAACCATGAAATTTGCATCATACCGGTCACTTCATGTGTTAGTTTAATGTGAGACTAATTCCTACATGTCACAAATGACTTATGAATAGTTCTACTAAATTATCGAGAAAATCCATGTGATTTCTATCATTTTTTTGTTATGGAAGACAATTATTGAACTAAAATCTCAATTTCAAACAGATAAAAGAGACTTTGAGTTTTATTAGGCACTTCATTCATCATACTGAGGTGAGTATGATTCATAAACATTAATAATGACTTATGTATTATTTTCCTAAAATATCAAAACAATTTGAAATCTTTTGATCAGATTTGAGTATGTAACAATACTATTTTTACTAAAATTAATGTTAATTTTAAATAAAAGGAGATACTTGGAGTCATAAAGGGAACATTATATATCAGATTGAGGTTCATATGATTCTTAAAATTCAAAAATGAGATACGGATTGTTTTCTTGAAGTATAAAAATAATCTGAGTGTGTTTTCTCAATTTTGAATATGTTAGTTGTCATTTTTTATTATAATTAATGCAACTTTTAAACAAAAAGACATACTTGGAGTCATATCGGTGATAACATTTGTCAGATCAAGATACGGCTAGTTCCTATATGTCACAAATGACCTATGGATAATTTTCCTAAAGTATCAAAAAAATATGAATGTGTGTACTCAATTTTGAGTATGTGATGTGTGTTTTGAACTATAATGTAAATTATAAACTAGAAACATATAGTTCGAGTCATACAGAGAACACTGTGTTTCTAATTTAGGTGTGGATGATTGAGTATGTGATGTGTTTTTCTATAAACTGTATGAACCAATCTAGAAAATAATGAAATATTCTAATTGGATGGATGGGTAAACCCCATACTTCCTGAAATTACTCATCCAAAAGCAACATGTTCTCTTTTTCTGTCCTTCTATAGACAATTGAATGAAAAATATGAGTTCCCAAAATTTCTAAAAATAATAATTATTAGATAAAAATGATAATAACATTAACTTAAAAATATTAGACAAAATGTTGAAGAATTTATCTAAACAAGTAGTTGGAATTACCCTTTCCTTGATGCCTATATATATTCTTGACCAATTTCCTTGTTTTCATTACCTCAATTGAATCCTTGAATTCCAATATCTTATGATCATGAGAAACATCAGATAAACAACCCAAAATTGAGAAAAATAATCCACCTAAATAAGAAAACAATTCTTATGTTTGTGATAATATATGGAAATAAATTAAACATAAATATGAAACAATACATTAATAAAATGTCAATTTTAAACTAAAAACACACAATTTAAGTCATATCGGTTAAATCATATATTGGTTTTAGGTATGGTTGATTTTACCATGTATTTTTTTCTAAAGTACATTCAACATTTTTGGTCATCTAACAATATTGCAGTTTGATAACCCAAAATGTTGAATGCATTGGAGAATTAAAAGAAAATTGAATCATCATGAGTGCATCATCCTTTTGGAGTGTATGATCATAATACAAGAGTAAAATTTCATTGTTTATGAATTCATTTCTTCATAAATCCCTATGAAAATTATGAAAATAAGTATTAGATAAAAATGATGAGGAAATTAACTAAAAAATGTAGATAAAATGATGATAAATTCATATAAAAGACAATTTGTTCTTTTTATATATCATTAAAATATAATATAATCATTCTTGGTCATATGAAACTAAAATATAAGGAATTTGGTTAATTTTACATGACCCTAAAAGAAAATAAATTGGACCATCTAATACAAAATGAAAATTCATTTAGTGGTCCTTACCACAAAACCTTAAACATTATGCAATACCATTCTATATAGATAATGGTTACCTATAAGATATTTATTTATTAAAATATCTAAACTATAAATCTCATAATAAAGAATTGTTTTTTCACACTACATTTTCTACATTAAAATATTTTTTCCTTCATCACAGCTTAAAATTATGACACTCATTTTTCAAAGATAATTGGCATTCCTAGTCCCATTATTTTGAACCAATATTCCAAACTATAACATTTTTGAATAACCCATTATGGATTCAAATGAGATATTTTAAAGCTCAATCCCAAAAAAATAAAATACTTAACCACTTTACAATCACATAATAATCGTGTTTTACACAAGTTACCATAAAATCTATTATCTTTTTTTGGTTTCTGTAAAACTCATATTTAAACATTTTCCATATTATCTTATAAAAAACATGCATAACACATTATATATTCTGAGATTATACTAATCATGAGTGTTTCCATTTATTTATTCTTAGAAAAAATTACCAATTAATATAAACCTATTAGAATTCACTAATTGAACTAAAACTAATATATACATTTGATTTTTATGGATCATAATAAAATCTATCTTTCCCTTTCACCATCATAGAGAGTACAAAATCCATGATAAACCATTTTCCATTTTTGATCAAAAAATATTTAGTGTGACCCATTATGTATTTTTCAGAAGACACTAAACCCCTTTATAAAATTTTTACTCTCTTTGACAATATTAAACATAAGTATTGCGCATTGTTGAATCTAAATGACACTAAAACCTTTTAGATACATTAAGTCTTCTTGGATTTTTCTATAGATTAGTATATCCTTATCAATATTCTGGGTAAGGATAAACTCCAGCACAACATCATCATTATTTGTTCATAAAAATGGGACCATCCCTAATCCTGTATTTTTTATTGATAATGATAGTGAGTTTTTTATTAATGAGTTTCTGAACATGGAAGTTCATTTTATTATAGTAGAATATCATTTAGGAGACCAAATATTTCTGTAAAGATGGTGTCGCTCCATATGCTTCTAGCATTCAAATTATATAACTTCAACACAAATGAAAATTTTATTTATATAGTTCAACCAGTATAAAATAGTCACTTAGCACATCTATTTAACTTCATAAACAACTTTGGACAATAATGAAGGTCATATTCAATTTCTATTTTCATTTCTTCTATGTGATCTCAATCACTAGTATTCATATCAAATGATCCATAACCAACGGTATCATCCCAATAAATTTGAACATTCAGTTTTCCCATATGGTTAGTCAAAAATTTATATATTTGATCTATTCCATATTAAATAAAATGTTCTTATATCTCTTCGAGACTAATTTTTCTTGAATGCAAATAATGTAAACACAGACAAAGGGTTTGTGACGGTTCGTATGCATGCTTTATTGAAAACTTGATGAACTATTTAACACCATATTAATAATATTTTTTAATATTACTAGCAGGCATAAATTTTCAATTCATATCCATCCTATTAGGTTTATAAAATAATCATTTTTCAAAAAAATAAAAATAAGATATTCATTGTCAAATATGAACATTATAGATAATTCAAACAAGGGGAACCCAAAATTTGATTGTTTCAAATAATTCCAGTATGATTTGAAATAAATGGGTAATTGAATTTAAGAAAAGTATTAATACACTATGGTAGGTGTTATCCTCTAAATTAATCCAAAATGATCATTAATACCTTGTATCGGATAACTATTGATCAGATTAGTTTAAGCAACATAAGTGTTTCTCCAGAAGAGATGGAGGATGAGTCTCAAGGAAAAAAAATACAATAATAACTCTTTAAAATATGAAGTTGATGGGGAAGAAATTTGTCTCTATAAAACTAACTTTTCCGAAGCTAGGAGTTAGTGAAGCACTGAACTATATTTCTTAGTTTTTTTCCTATGGTTGAATGGTTTATCAGGCACACAATGGTTTTATAGCTAAGATGATCATACAATACATGTTTACAATGCCCAAAATCTTTTATACCCCTTTAAACATTCCTAATGGATTGAGATACATGATCATATTGTCTGAGGTATACATGTAACACTATCCCTTAAATAGAAAAAATGTAGCAAGACTATAATATGCTCTCCCAGTGGAAACAAATTCATTATATCCTAGTCTCGCTTATTTCAGAAACTACAGTGAGGATCCTAATTATTATTAAAGGAATAAATCAAAGAAATAATCTTTCCAATATTGAATGAAAAAATAAGTGGTAGAATTCCAAAAAAATAGGTTTACAGAAAGATATTATTGAAAAATGAATTAATAATATTATGCCTATGAACATTCTCAAAAGTCCATATTAAAACCAACCACTATAGGAAACCCATTAGAAAAGACAAAAACCATTTAAATTAACACATTTTAATTTAAAATTAAAAATATAATCTCAAAACCACTTTCAAAATTCAAAAGGATTATTTTTTTTTAATTTTTAAACCCCCCTAAAATCTATTTTTTAAAAATTCAACCTGAAATTCAACCAATTTGTTTTCAATCACTTAATGGATACAAATCCCCTTTTCTATAAAAACTATCATAATCAAGTGATTTTTTTTAAAATCACATTCTAAGACCATCAAAAATAAGTTAAAAGTGTAAAACTACTTCGAGGGAAATATGTACACTTTGAAATGTTTAAAACATTACAGGTTCACTTGAAAATCACTTCATGAGTTTCAAAACACTAAATCCATTTTAGTTTATTTTAATAGAAAACCTCATTTTTCTTTTTAAAACACACTTTAACATTTAAAACAAAGTTTCCTTTTTCAAAACATAAATTTAAAATATGAATCACCCTAAAATTTATATATAGGGCACAGTTTAAACCAAATCATGATTATTAAATATTTTATAAACATTTTATAAATATGGAATAAATAAAACATTTTTTTGAAGATAATCATAAAGTAACAATTTAAACACTAAGATGATTTTCTTGGACTAACCTCCTAAATACAGAGGTTACCATGGGATTCATTCAAAATTCAATCTAGGGACTATTCATTTATCAAAATCCAGTTTTTTTTAAGTATCACAAAACAATCCAAAAATTTAATATTTCACATAAAATATAATCTATTAAAGAATCAACAATAAGAAGATTTTTTAATATTCAGGAAATTGAAAACCATTTTCCAAAAGATCATGTGGTGTTCGATGGAGTCTGTGTGTGATATCGGGATTAGGTTTGATTTGAATTTATCTGAGCGTGAGTCCAATTGGAAGTGCAATTATGCCTGAGGTGAGATAATGATAGTGGATTTGGTTTTTTTTTCAAGGAACCAATAATTAAGTCACACTAATATTCGTGTTTTTACATTGTTTTGGGTGTTTATAATATCATGGGATGATTTTGGTTTTTTAGGAATAGTAGGGGAGCAATGAGATTGTGCATTAATGGGTGTAATTGACAATTTTTAGTGAAAATTTTATTTAGAGGAGAAAATAATATTTTTTTCGGAGATTGGTTGCGATGAGATAGAAAACACATCACATGTGCTGTTCAAATTATACATTTAGGATTTTTTCATTTTGTAAATTCCTTTAAAATTGTTTTTCTTATTTTAAAATTATTTATTCTATGAAATTATTGTTTGTACTTTTGTAATTTAATTATTTAAATTCTTTCATTTATATAATTGAATGCTAATGAATTATATATTCTCTAAATAATATTAATAACCATAATGGAATATAGCTATCACATATTTGGGTTATATTACCACACTTTATTTTGATAAAGTAACCTAAACATTCACATGTCTTAGCCTTTTGTTCAATAAAATAAATTACTATTTGGTACATATTTTTGTTCTAATATTTTTAGTACTTTTAGTAAACCTGAACTTTGTTTTTATAACATGATTTTAAATGGTATGAATATACTTACTTAGGTATTCCCAATTATAATTATTCTTATATTAAAAGAAAATTAATTTCTTTTCACTATAACATAAATGAATTACAAGTCAATGAACAATAATTAACCATGATTTAGTGATTGCATCAATGATGAGATAATGGATGATTTGATTAAGTAGGTAAGACTGATTTTTTAGGATAACTTATTAACTATCATAAAATTGTTAATTTTTTAAACTAAAATAAAATATTTTTATTCACTAAATAACCCAGCCCCACTCAATAACATAGTCCCACTTTATATTGACATACGATAAAGTAGATTTTTTAGTCATCCGAGATATCATTTAGTTAACTTGAATTCCCCTGACTGAGAAACCAAGTGAGGATGTGAGAAAGAAGTATAAATACAAACATATGGTAATGAAACTAATATTATACACCTCACCTCAAATAACCTTTCATATAAAAAACCATTTAACATCATACACACATTAAAAATTGATAAGAATCCCACAATTGTAAAACAAAATACATGGGGTGATCAATGAGGGTATCATGAGCTATAAACACATTTTAAAGTTCCAAATGGGCTATTAAACAAAATCTAACTCGGGGTGCCAAGTTATTTTCCTTTCATTTTAAATTCAACAATTTCAATACTTACGAAATATTTAGAAACACACCCTTTTTATCATTCAAATGTTTCTATAAAACATTTTTTTCTTCCATTAACACCAAAAATATGTCCTACGCCTTTACTTTTTCATAAAAATCGACATGAAATTCCTAATAAGCATAGAATCAAACACTTGGCATGAAAAGGCATTTAATTTAAAATAATTTAATCAAAATAAATGAAAAAACTTTTATGATAAGTTTGAAATTCAACCAAAATGTTTTCAAAATCCATTATAAACCTTACACATAAGAATACATTAAATAAAAATGAATTTAAAAAACTATGTCATTCCATGATTTGTAAAATGAAGGATTATAAGAGAAAAACATACCTCAAGAAAGAGGAATGGAGGGAGGAGATGCCTATATTAGAAGGAAGAAAAATGGGATTTACATTGGAAATAAAATGAAAATTGAGGGAGGAGACACCTAAATCAAAGTAGACATATGTGGAAAACCTCTTAGGAATCCAAGGAGGTTCAACTGGGTATATGGGAGAAGAGAGTAGATGAGCTAAGAAAACACCATAATAACACAAACCGTGGAATGCAAATAATAAATCATCGATAGAGGAGGAGATAAAAATAACATACATTGGATTTGTACCTTGATTAATCCAAGAGAAAGGATATGATGTTGGTTCTAGGTGTATTGGAGGAATTATGATGGAAGGTGATATATTAAAATTCATATAACAATCATTGTCTAAAATCAACAGTGAGGATCTTGTAGGTCAATTTATAATTAATTTATTTAATATTTGAAGAAATAAATACCTAGGATTATGAACTTTATTTTTTAATGATTATTGATCATCCAAAATGGCCTTTCCAAATTGTCTTCATTGCGTTTGTGAGGATCCAAGGGTAGAATACCTCTAGTAGTGATCCACACATGCTCTAATGGTCTTTGAAAAACGAAACTCATTCTCCAGGTGTTAGCGTGATGAATTGAATGTCTGGTCTTTTTCATTCTTGATCAATCATTCTCCAATATTGAAGAAATTATCTACAAGTTTTCTCATTCTTAAGAGGACTAGGGGAGGAGGAGTCGATAAATTTTTTTTTTATACGGAACAATTCTCTATTCCAAATATGGAATTGGTTTCACATTCCTTACAAAATAAACATAAGCATATATTTATAGATCTATGATTTCGGTTAAAAAATTTAATCGCATAAAAGACATTAAATATAATTATAACCATTATTGAAATACCATGCCAAATAATAATAATAATAATAATAATATTTTGTGGTGCTTCAACTTGCACAAAATGGATAAATAATATTCACCGGGTCATAAATATTTATTTTATCACCAGACATGGTCTTGATATTTTCGAAATCCTCTCTCATTTATTGAATACCTGAATAAATATTTTATTCTCTTAAATAATTATTTTTTTCACAAAATAGTAAATAAATATTTTTTAAATATTCAATAAAATAAATATATTTTATTCACAATCCCGTGAGAAAATATTTTTTAAATTTATGTGATCAATATAATTTGAAAAAAATTACTCCTCAGTTTTGAGAATAATATTTATTCCATTAATTAAATTCAAATATAATTTAATTGAGGCCAATAGAAACACTTAGGGTGTAACACACTAAGGTTTTCTAAAAATAAATTGAGTTGCATGAAACATTATTTTAAGTAGATATTTATAACTATCCTTTAAAATTAATTATCTCACTTCTGTGTTTTGAATTTTGAAAAATGGATATACACAGTTGCGATCAAGGTGATATTTAGAGTCTGATAAAATTAACTTAATTTTCGGTGAATAGTAACCTACCGTTATGAATAGTAACCTACCATTATGAATAGTAACCTACCATTATGAATAGTAACCCACCATTATGAATAGAAACTTACCCTTATGAATAGTAATATGACTCTTATTAATGACATCCATACCCATGGAAGTTTAAATAAATTTAGGCACCTTAAAAATGAAGATGAATATTTTAAGAGTTTATTTTTTATTAAATAATAATTTTAATTAAAAATTAAATTTATCATATTTAGAATTTTTTTTGAAAAATGGAGTTCATTTTTGGATTCTACACATTGAAAAATGGTTAGGGTGAATTTTTTGGATTTTTTTGGAATACTTTATTTTTTGGTGAATAATAAAATACATTAATTTACTGTATAAATACATCATAAATTAAATTAACTGTTCCTAGAATCATGAGTGATGTAATCAACCAAATATTCAAATCACATGCTCTTATTAATATTCTAGATCTTGGAATACTAACTATTTCTTGTCTTGAGAAGAAATAACAAATTAATGATTATAACATTAAGAAAACTCTCCTCCCCTCTACTATATAACCACCACTCAACCCCTCTTCCTCCCAAACCACTCAAGCCTCATCCCTTGCCTAAATTCTTCCAAATACTATTTCCAAGACCTCTCCCCATGTCTAAGGAATACTGGTCTCACCAAAAGGAAAAAAAAACCCTTAAGGAGTTTCTCAAGGAGGAGTACTCAATAGGTTAACCTCTCTTCATTTTTCTTTCAATTTCTTTTACAAGTTCCATTATTATGTTCTCTCTTCTATCCTCAGCTCATCCAAATTCCATGATAATTACATTACCTTAAATGTACTGGATTTTATTTTTTCTAATGGAATATTTCATCATAATATATCTTCCCCCCCTTTTATACTATAAATGCACACATCGTCCGAGATGTGTTAATTTATCACACTCAAGGAAGATGAGTTTTAAATTTACATTAATATCTTTAATACTGGTCATGAAACCCTTTTAATGGTTTAACCAGATCATAATATATTTATTTTATCTTATTTAATGTTTTAGGATCTCTATACACTCATAATATGTAATAATAATAAAAAACAAGTTCATTGTGCCCAAAACAGTCAAGCTAAATCCAAGCGTTTATCATTAACATATCGAATGAGTCATACTCATGGTATATAACCAAAATAATTATAAGAAAATTTATATATATTTAATTTCAATAATAATATATATTAAAAATTCTGTATGTTTAAACAAATTTCAAATGAACTTCCATTCATGAATACAAGTAAACAGATCAAGAAAACCAAGGGAGAAAATGCTTCCAAAACAATAAAATTGAACCTCTTAAACCCATAAAAAAATCCATGAATGAACATAATAAGTTTATACCATATCAATTAAATGTTTATTAGGTTATTTAATTATTAATTAATGAATCTAAATTTATCATTCAGGTCGTTAAGAACAATTAAGAACACTTTTGAGCATAAGGTAAGGGACATCTTAACTCAATTTCCATTCATGTGTTAAACATAAATGTCATTGGTTTTTTCTATCCTAGAATATGTGTGAATGAACTATGATTGTTTTATTCTATGTTTCCACTTTTATTGTGTGGGTTTATCTTTTTCACACATTATTATTTCATTTATTTGTCATCAATCTAATGAAATGTTCTTTGTAAGGGATCCAATCTCTCCCTTTTGTTCAAGAATTCAATTATGTTGTGCCCTTTTTTTAATTCCTAATGATGGGTTATGTTTTTTAACCTCAAAAATACTTCTCTTATGATATATAAATAATGTCATACCTCTTTACCTCTTATTTATCCCTCACAAGAACACCTGTTACCATGCCAAAATGTTTATAAGGGGTTTTCCCATCTCACTTTCAATTCCATGAGATTTCCATTGTTCACCACTTATTTATTGTATGTGGTGTATTTCTACCAACTATTGATGTATAATATCCTGATTCTATTTATATTAATTGTATATAATTATTCAAATGATGGTTATTAACTTTTGGTCATATGATTAGATTGACTACAATGTGGTAAGGAACATTGTCTCATTTTCAATTTCATTGTGACTTACTTTGTATTGTTCACCAAATAATTCTTACGTGGTGTACCTAATTCAATTTTGAGATAAATTTTGATTTGAAATTAAATTTCTATTAGATATACATATTCTGGTTTCATGGATATGATTATTTTTTAAGCTGTATACCCTTTCACATACGGTGTTTATTTGGAATGTTGTTTTAACTATGGAAATATTGATGAATTTGTATTCTCTAATCTATAAAGATATTTAGAAGGAATATTGTAATTGTATTCAATATGTGTATAAATAATGATTTGGACAGGTAGTAATAGTCGAGGCCTTCTATATACCCTTAATGAACTGCCATATCTCATGAGACAAATCAGTTGGCGACAAACCCTTCGAGTTTGTTTCCAAAAATCAAATGGGTTTCTACTGACAGAACTAAACCATTTTAATGGTATTATGGTATCATGTGATAGATACATGATATCCAATTAATAAAAATTCTCTTTATTCATTATCAATTATTACTATCCATGAGGTTTTCATTATGAAACAATCTATGGATGCAGTTCCATTCTTAGTTTTTTAATGGCGTGCGTTATTCATTTAGTCACCATGCCATATTGAATATACCAAGTTGTATATGATTTAGTTATTATTGATTCATTTTTTCACTATTTGTAACCCTTACTAAGCATTTGATCTCCCCCTTTAATTTTTTTAACTTCAATAGGTTATGAAGAAGAGATCATTTGTCGAGTTTCTGTGGATGCAGTTTTTAGTTTTTGTAATGTATTTTATTTTGTTACCTTTCCAATATAATTTGAGTTACATATATTTATCAAGTTTTTTCAAGACTACAATGCTAATGGTTCCTTCAGGTTTGATTCCATTTAAGCATGCCAATGTAATAAGTAATGCATCGGATCTGGTTTAGAGGGGTCGAGGTGTTATATTTGGTATCATAGGAAGTTTAGTAGAAAACTTGGAAAGTATATTAGAAAATGTAGATCAAGGAACAAATCACTAAGGTAGTATTTGAGGGAAAACATACAAGAATATCCTACAATTTTGGTAATGAATATATTATGCGGATCATTATAGAAAATACGTCCCTATCTAGAAACAAACATGTAGATGCGGATCTGGCACAGATATACCTAGGAGTGAAAACTACGACAAGGAGTTTCAGGCTTGACCTGGGGTATCCTAGTACATGACAATGAGCCTTGCTGCACTATTGGTATTGACACTCATGGGTGATATGCATTGGATAATTTATATTTTCTTTACAAGCCATTATGATTTATTTTAATGTAAATTTTTACTGAGAGAATCCATATTTATGAGATTACCTATGCATAAAATATTAATTTATGCTAATTACTTTACAAGTTGAGAGTATAAATTATGATTCATAACCTAATCTAGTGTATGAAATTATTTATAAATGGTGACTAATGGAAGAAGGGTAATCAATACTCCTAGACAAATTTAGGGATTATGAGTTTTTGTTAAACATATGGTTAGTCTATATGTCTATTATTTAAGTTAAATCCTAATTTTATAACTTTTTAGATCAAGGAAAGTCAGTTACAAATGGAAGGAGGAGAACCTAAAATGACATTTCTATCCCTTCCTAATGACTTTCTTGCAATAATTATTGCAAAGTCATGTCTAGAAAATTCTAAAACATTTTCTAACATACAACTCACTTGCAAGTAATTGTTTGAGATATCAAATACCCCCGTTATACCTTGATACCATCGTGGATCGTGGGTTGTATTTAATCAAATCCTATTTTCTCAATATTATAATATTTTCAAGAAAGGTAAATATTATCAATGAATTTTCAAATATTTTACCTTATCACAAGATTTTTAAGCATATTATGATTTTGAAAAAGGTGATGAAGAAGGAGACCCTTGCACAACATATTTATATTTGCTTTTAAAATATAGTCTTTTAGCACATAATTATGGAATTTTCAAAGGAACATTTATTGAAAGTTTCAACTCATACTTGGTCCCACTGTTTTATAATAAACAAGTTTTATCAGATGTTTTGAAAATATATGTCATACATGATTATTTTTTGAAACTATTTTTCTACGAACACCTATATGACCCAAGTTGTACAAGGTGTATATGGATAAAGGAAGAAAATTATTTTGAAGGATCTTTAAATAATTGTTGCAATACCTGACCCATCTATTTTTGTGAGCAAGATGATAATGAAACCGTATGGACACCATGATCAAGGTACCCTCATTTTTTAATAAGTAAATAAAATTACGAGGACACAATTTCTATATTTGGGATAATGTAACACCCAAAGGTTTTATAAAAATAAATTGAAATGCATGAAACTTTGTTTTAAGTAGATATTTATAACTAGCCTTTAAACTTAATTTTCTTATTTCTGTGTTTTCAATTTTGAAAAACGGACATACACGATTGCGATCCGGGTGATATTTAGAGTGTGATTGAATTAACTTTATTTTTGTGAATAGTAACATACCCTTATGAATAATAACCTACCCTTATGAATAGTAACTTACCCTTATGAATATTAATATGACACTTATGAATGGTATCCATACCGATGGAAGTATAAATAAATTTAGGCACCTTAAAAATGAAGATGGATATTTTAAGTGTTTGTATTTTTTGATTAAATAGTGATTTTAACTAAAAATTAAATTTATCATATGTTTAGAATTATTTTTGAAAAATGGAACTCATTTTTTGATTCTACATGTCTAGAAATTGTTATGGTGAATTTTTAGGATTTTTCTAAATTACTTGAATTTTTTTTGAATAGTAAAACACATTAATTTACTGTATAAATACATTATAAATTAAATTTACTATTGCTAACATCATTAGTAATGTAAGAACCCAAATCTCAAACTCATATTCTATTATTAATTTTCTAGTTCATGGAATACTCACTATTTATTTTCTTGAGAAGAAATAATAAATTAATGATTATAATATTGAGAAAACTCTGCTCCCCTCCACTATATAAACCACCCCTCACCCCTCACCCCCTCTTCCTCCCACACCACTCAAGATTCAAGACATGACTAAATTATAAAAAATAATCTTCCCAAGCCCTCTCCCCACGTCCAAGGCCTGCTGGTCTAACCAAAAGGCCAAAAACAATGGCCTTATGGAGTTTCTCAATGAGTAGTACTCAAGAGGTGAACCTCTCTTCCTTTTACTTTCAATTTATTTTATAAGTTCCATTATTTTTCTATCTCTTCTCTCCTCATATCATCCAAATTCCATAATAATTCCAGTACCTTACATATAATATATTTTTATTGTTCTAATGTAATATTTCATCATAATCTCCCTTTTCCCCTCCTTTTATACTATAAATGCAAATACCATCTGAGATGTGTAAATTTATCACACTCAAGGAAGATGGGTTTTCAATTTTAATTAATATATTTAATAATGGTAATTAAACCCTTTTAATGGTTTAATTAGATCATAAAATATTTATATTATCTTATTTAATGTTCAGTAATCCCTACACACTCATAATATGGAATAATAATACAAAACAACTTCATTGTGCACAAAACCGCCAAGATAAATTCAAGCGTTTATCATTAACTTATTGAATGAGTCATCCTCATGGTATATAACCAAAATAATTATAAAATAATTTATATCTATTTAATTTTAATAGTAATATATATTAAAAATTATGGAACTTTAGCCAAATTTTAAACGAACTTCCATTCATGAATACAAGTAAACAGATCATGAAAACCAAGGGAGAAAATGCTTCCATAACAATAAAATTGAACCTCTTAAACCCATAAAAAATGACATGAATAAACATAACAAGGTTATAAATTATAAATTAAATGTTTATGAGGTGATGTAATTATTAATTAATGAAGCTAAATTTATTATTCAGGTTGTTATGAACAATCAAGAACACCTTCGAGCATAAGGTAAGGGATATCTTTACTCAATTTCCATTCATGAGTTAAACATAAATTTCATTGGTTTTGTCTTTCCCAAGATATGTGTGAATGACCTATGATTGTTTCATTCTATTTATCCAATTTTATTGTGTGGGTTTATCATTTTTCGCACATAATTATTTCATTGATTTGTCCTCAATCTAATGATACGTTCTTTGTAAGGGATCCTCTCTCTCAATTTTGTTCAAGAATTACCATATGTTGTGCCCTTTAATTTTAATTCATAATGATGGGGTATGTTTTAGAACCTCCCCCATACGGCCCTTATGATATATAAATAATGGGATACCTCTTTACATCTCATTAATCCCTCACAAGAACACCCGTTACGATGCCGAAATGTTTGTATGGGGTTTTCTCATCTCACTTACAATTCCATGAGATTTCCATTGTTCACCACTTATTTCTTGTATGTGGTTTATGTGTAATGCCTATTTATGTATAATATCATGATTCTATTTATATTCATGGTATATAATGATTCAATTGATGGTTATTAACTTTTGGTCATGCAATTCGATTAACTACAATGTGGTAAGGTACATTGTCTCATTTTCTATTTCATTGTGACTTACTTTATATTGTGCGCCAAATAATTCTTATGTGGTGACCTTTTGAGATCAATTTTCATTTGAAATAAAATTTCTATTAGATATCCATATTCTAGTTTTATGGATATGATTATTGTCTTAAGTCGTATTCCCTTTCACATACAGTGTTTATTTGGAATGTTTTTTAATTATAGAAATATGGATGAATCCGTATTCTATACTCTATATAGATATTGAGAAGTAATATTGTACTTATATTCAGTCTATATACAAATAATTATTTGGACATGTAGTTATTGGTGGGGCCCTCTATATCCCCTCGATGCATCGACATGTCTCATGAGATAAATCAGTTGGCGACAAACCCTTCGAGTTTGTTTCCAAAAATCAGAGGGGTTTCTACCCACATAACTATACCATTTTAACGGTATTATGGTGTCATGTGCCAGATACATGAAATCCAATTAATAATTATTCTCTTTATTCATTATCAGTTATTACTATATATGAGGTTTTCACTATGACAAAATCTATGGATTCAGTTTCATTCTCAGTTTATTAATGGGGTGAGTTATTCATTAATTCACCATGCCATATTTACTATGACAGGTTTTTTATGATTCAGTAATTATTGATTCATGATTCCACTATTTGTAACACTTTCTGAGCTTTTGAGATCACCTCTTTCATTTGTTTTCCTTCAACAGGTTATGAAGAGGAGATCATTTATTGAGTTTCCTTGGATGTAATTTTTAGTTTTTGTTATGTATTTTATTTTGTTACTTTTCCAATGTTATTTGAGTTACATCTATGTATCTAGTTTCTTCAAGACTACTAAACTGATCATTATTCGAGTTTTATTACTTTTAATATTTCCAATGTAATTAGTAAGGCACTGACTCTAGTCTAGAGGGGTGGGGGTCTTACAGCTGGTATCAGAGGAAGTTAGTAGAAAACATGAAAACTAGATTTGAAAATGTAGATTAGGGAACAAATACATAAGGTATTATTTGAGGACAAACATATAAGAATGTCCTGGAATTTTGGTAAGGAATAGATTATGTGTATCTTTCCTACAAATACAACCTTTTCTGGATACAAATAGGTAGAGGTTGCTCTGGAACAGATGTAACTAGGAGTGAAAACCCCAACAAGGAGTTTCAAGCTTGACCCAGGGTATCTTGGTACCAAAAAATAGGCCTTGCTTCACTCTTGGTATTGACACTCATGGGGGATATGATTTGGATAATTCGTATTTTCTTTCTCAATCCATTATGAATGATTTTAATGTAAAATGTTTCTCATAAAAACATTATTTATGAGATTACCTATGCATAGAATTTTAATTTATGATAAGTAATTTTTAAGTTGAGAGTCTAAATTATGATTCATAACCTAATATAGTGTATGTAATTATTTAGGGAAGAAGGGGAATCCATACTCGTAGAAAAATTTAGGGATTATGAGTTTTAGTTAAACATATGGCTAGTCTCTCTGTCTATTATTTAAGTTAAATCCTTACTTTATAACTTTTCAAATCAAGGAAATTCAGTTACAAATGGAAGGAGGACCTCAAATGACATTCATATCCCTTCCTGATGACTTGCTTGCAATAATTATTGAAAAGTCTTGTGCATAAAATTCTGAAACAGTTTCTAACATACAACTCACTTGCAAGCAATTGTTTGAGATATCAAACACCTCCACTATACCACGATACCATCGTGGATCATGGGTTTTATTTAATCAAATCATATTTTCTCAATATTCTCATAATTTCAAAAAAGGTAAATATCATCAAGGCATTTTCAAATATTTTACCTTATCACAATATTTTGAAGCATATTATGATTTTAAAAAAGGTGATGAAGAAGGAGACCCTTGCATGACCTATTTATATTTGATTTTAAAATATAGACTTTCTGTACATAATTATGGAATTTTAAAAGGAACATTTATTGAAAGTTTCAACTCAGACTCGGTCTGACTATTTTATAAAAATCAAGTTTTATGAGATGTTTTGAAATTATATTTCATACAGAATTATTTTCTGAAACTATTTTTCTGTGAAAAACCTTATGACCCAAGTTGTACAAGGTGTATCTGGATAAAGGAGGAAAATGATTTTGAAGGATATATAAATCATTGTTTCAAGGCATGAACCTTCTATTTATGTGATCAAGTTGATGATGAAACCAGATGGACACAATGATCAAAGTACCCTCACTTTTTTAATAAGTAAATAAAATTGCGAGGATGTAATTTCCAGAAGCTGGGGATAATGTAACACCTGAAGGTTTTATAAAAATAAATTGAAATGAATGAAAAATTATTTTAAGTGGATATTTATAAGTAGCCTTTAAACTTAATTTTCCCACTTCTGTGTTTTGAATTTTGGAAAACGGATATACACAGTTGCGATCTGGGTGATATTTTGAGTCTGATCAAATTAACTTAATTTTCAGTGAATAGTAACATACCCTTATGAATAGTAACCTACCCTTATGAATAGTAACATAACCTTATGAATATTAATATGACTCTTATTTATTGTATCCATACCCATGGAAGTATAAATAAATTTAGGCACCTTAAAAATGAAGATGAATATTTTAAGTGTTTGTACTTTTTGATTAAATAATGATTTTAATTAAAAAATAAATTTATCATATTTAGAAAATTATATCTAAAAAATGGAGTACATTTTTGGATTCTACATGTCGAAAAATGGTTAGAGTGAATTTTTGTGATTTTTCTGAAATACTTGATTTTTTGTTGAATAGTAAAATACATTAATTTACCATATAAATACATTATAAATTAAATTAAGTATTCCTAGAATCATGAGTGATGTATGCACCCAAATATTGAACTAACATGCTCTTATAACTATTATAGGTCATTGAATACTCACTATTTCTTTTCTTGAGAAGAAATAATAAATTAATGATTATAATATTAAGAAAACTCTCCTCCCCTCCACTATATAAACCACCCATCACCCCCTCTTCCTACCACACAACTGAAGATTTAAGCCTTGCTTAAATTCTGAAAAATAAACTTCCCAAGCCCTCTGCCCACGTCCAAGGACCACTGGTCTCACCAAAAGGCCAAAAACAAAGTCCTTAAGGAGTTTCTCAAAGAAGAGTACTCAAGAGGTGAACCTCTCTTTCTTTTTCTTTCAATTTCTTTTACAAGTTCCATTATTTTGTTCTATATTCTCACCTCACCTCATAAAAATTACATGATAATTACATTACCTTAAATTTAATGTATTTTTATTATGATAATGGAATATTTCATTATAATTTCTCTTTTCCCCTCCTTTTATACTATAAATGCAAACACCGTCTGAGATGTGTTAATTTATCACACTCAAGGAAGACAAGTTTTCTATTTTCATTAATATCTTCAATATTGCTCATAAAACACTTTTAATTGTTGAACCAGATCATGAAATATTTATTTTAACTTATTTAATGTTATGGAATCCCTACACACTCATAATATGGAATAATAATACAAAACAAGTTCACTGTGCACAAAACCGCCAAGATAAATCCAAGCATTTATCATTTACTTATCGAATGATTCATCCTCATGGAATAAAAAATAATAATTATAAGATAATTTATATATCTTTAATTTCATTAATAATATATATTAACAATTCTGGATGTTTAACCAAATTTCAAACAAACTTCCATTCATGAATACAAGTAAATGGATCATCAAAACCAAGGGAGAAAATGCTTCCAAAACAATAAAATTTAACCTCTTAAACCCAACAAAAAGGACAATAATGAACCTAAAAAGGTTATAACGTATAAATTACATGTTTATGAGGTTATTTAATTATTAATTAATGAATCTAAATTTATTATTCTGGTCATTAAGAATAATCAAGAACCCCTTTGAGCATATGGTAAGGGATATCTTAACTCAATTTCCATTTATGAGTTAAACATCAATGTCATTGCTTTCGTCTTTCCTATAATATGTGTGAATGACCTATTATTGTTTTATTCTATGTATCCACATTTTTTGTGTAGGTTTATCTTTTTCTTACATAATTATTTCATTGATTTTTCCTTAATCTAATGATATGTTCTTTGTAATGGACCCCCTCTCTGAATTTTGTTCCTGAATTACCCTATGTTTTTCCCTTTTATTTTTTATTCCTAATGATGGGGTATGTTTTAGAACCTCCGACATACCTCCCTTATGATATATAAATAATTTTATACCTCTTTACGTCCCATTAATCCCTCACAGGAACACCCGTTACCATGCCGAAATGTTTGTAAGGGGTTTTCTCAACTCACTTTCAATTTTGTGAGATTTCAATTGTTTACAGCTTATTTATTGTATGTGGTGTATTTTTACTACATATTGATGTATAATATCATTATTATATTTATATTCATGGTATCTAATGATTCAATTTATGGTTATTAACTTTTGGTCATACAATTCGATTGACTACAATGTGGTATGGAACATTGTCTCATTTTCCATTTCATTGTGTCTTACTTTGTATTGTGAACCCAATAATTCTTATGTGGTGTACCTAAATCCCTTTTGAGATCACTTTTTATTTGAAATTACATTTCTATTAGATAACCATATTCTGGTTTCATGGATATGATTATTTTCTTAAGCCGTATACCCTGTCACATACGGTGTTTATTTGGAATGTTGTTTAAACTTTGGAAATATTGATGAATCCTTATTCTCTACTCTATACGGACATTGAGATGGCATATTGTAATTTTATTCAATCTATTTATAAAGAATTATTTGTGCATGTAGAGATGGGAAGTTCCCACTATATCCCCTCGATGCATCGACATGTCTCATGAGACAAATCTGTTGGTGACAAACCTTTCGTGTTTGTTTCCAAAAATCATACATCTTTCTACCCACAGAACTAAACCATTTTAACGGTATTATGGTATCATGTTATAGATACATGAATTCCAATTAATAAGAATTTTATTTATTAATTATTAGTTATTACTATCCATGAGGTTTTCACTATGATAGAATCTGTTGATGCAGTTTCATTTTCAGTTTATTAATGGCATGAGTTATTCATTTATTCACCATGACGTATTGACTATGCCAAGTTGTTTATGATTTAGTTATTATTGATTCATGCTTATACTATTTGTTACCCTTATTTATCATTTTAACTAACCCCTTTCACTTGTTTAACTTCAATAGGGTATGAAGAGGAGATCATTTATTGAGTTTTCGTGGATGCAGTTTTTAGTTTTTGTTATATATTTTATTTTGTTACCTTTCCAATGTAATTTGAGTTAGATTTATGTATCTAGTTTCTTAAAGACTACCAAACTGGTTTTCCCTTCAGGTTTCATTCTTTTTAATCATTCAAATATAATAAGTAATGCATCGTATTCAGTCTATAGGGGTCCGGGTGTTACATAGTGTGTGACCCTACATGATTGTTTCTCATTGTTATTATGAAGGCTTTCCAAAAGTCCAAGATTAATCTCTATAAATAGGTCAAGGAACCTAAGAGAAAGAAATTAAAGTCATAACAATGACAAAAATATACAAATGATCAAAGTTTAATCCAATCTCTTTGTTACAATATATCATCAAGCAAATTGCAAGACTGTGTCATCAACCTATATACACGATACATCATTATTTGACTATCTGAAATAATCTTATCTTTACACAGTGGAAATGGAATTTAGGGGGGTAGTTCTATTTCAATAAATGGGATTAAATATAAAATTCCATAAATATGGAAGCTAAAAATCATTCCTTGACTTATCCATTAATAACATGTCATCTGTGACACACCCAACACACCCTACTTCCCACCAGTATATCGTGTGACAGTTTTTTTAATAAATCTAAGTGCATGATTCATGACATGCATTAATGATAAAATTAATTTCTAAAGACCATGACACATGATAACATATAGTAATATCCAATGACACAAAAAATTATGAATTCCTACAAGTGGGTTTGTTCTCATAATATCCCATCTTAGAGATTACCAAATATGAACTTCATGAGAAGTAGTCTCATCCGCTTATGAGTACTCACACCCGATGGTCTATATACTATGTGTCACATTATAGTTTTCTTTCCTACCCCAAAACAATATTAAGAATATTTTCATATCACTTCAAGGTTCTCATCATGGTGGGGAACTACTATGACCTTATCAATGTGACAAATACTCTAGGACATTATTACATTAAATTTATGAAGAAAAATGAATAACATGTAGTAAGATGTTTATTTTAATAGTTAATACATCAAATATTTATGTAATCAAAGTAAAAATATTTCGTTTTAGGAAACCAACTCTAACAAACTCCCACTTAGACTAGATCTATCTGCTTATGACTTTAAATCCACTAGACCTCACATGATAATCATGTTTCTTCTGAGTCATGGGGTTAGTCAAGGGGTATATCACGTTATCTTCCATGGAAATACTGCTCACTACAACCCCACCTATTTGATAAAAATTCCTCAAGAAATGATACTTATGATGTTTTTTCTTCATCTACTGATGTAACCTTATATCTTTTGTGAGATCCACCGCTGTAGTGTTATCACAATAGAGTGTGATGTGATCTTTAAAAATAGGTACCACATCTAGATCTTGGGTGAAACTACACTTATAAAATACTTTTTTAGTTACCTTATTAGCTACAATATACTCAGACTCTGTTGTAGAATATGGAACTACAACCTTCTTTGTGCTCTTCCATCTCACAACACCCCCATTCAAAGTGAATATGTATCCCATCTGTGACTTTATGTCATCTTGATCAGTTTGAAAACTACCATCTTCATATCCTTTGATGGATAGTTCCTTATCTCCTCCATAAACCTAAAATATATCCTTAGTATGCCTCATTTACTTAAACATAGTCTTGATTTATGTCCAATGGAGGTCACCTGGATTAGCTTGACATCTACCTACTACACTTAATGCATAGGAGATATCTATCTTAATATATATAATAACATAAATGACTAACAAAATTTCTAATAAGTATGGAATCCTTTCAATTATATTTCTTTCCTCATGGGTCCAAGGACACATTTTCATAGAATGATGAATGCCTTGTGATGCTATCAACAAACCCCTCTTGGATTGTTCTACACTAAATATATTCAGTATCTTGTCAATGTGTGTACCTAGACTTAGGCCAAGAAACCTCTTGGATCTATCATGATGGATCTTGATCTCAATAATGTATGCTCTCTCACCCAAGTCTTTCAGGGAAAATCATTTATTCAACCATGCCTTGAAAGACTATATGACTAGTATTCATTTTCAATAAGCAATATGTCTTCAGTATATACTATTAAGAAAATGACTACACTCCCACTAAACCATTTGTAGAAACAAGGATCACCTTAATTCTTTATAAAACCAAATTCCATTATGGATTCATTAAAACTAATGTTCCCTTACCTGGATTCTTTCTTTAATCCATAAATGGATTTTTGTAAGTTGTATATCTTATTTCAATTCTTTAGAGTCACAAACCCTTAAGTTTATGTCATGTATAAAACTTAATGAAGGCTTCCATTATATAAGGATGTTTTGAAATCCAATTTCCAAATATCATAGTCTTGGTAAGATGCAATGGAAGGTATAATTCTTATGGACTTAGACAGTGTAACTGGTGAAAATGTTTCATCTTAGTCAATGAATTGATGACGTTTAAACCCATTTGAAACCAGTCTCAACTTATAGGTATTGAGTTGTCATTCCATTTTCAGTTTCTTCTATAATACCCATTTGTATACAATGGGATTTACATCCACAAGAGGATCTACCAAAATCTATACATGGTTTTGGTATATGGAAACCATTTAAAAATTCATGGATTCTTTCCACTTGGAAACATCTGTGCCACTTATTGCTTCCTTATATGTTAGATGACCATTATTATCTTCTAAAAACGAGTCACCATAATTGGTAACTAGATAACCACACCATTCTGTTTCTCTATCCTCTATTTCAATCCTACATAGTACTTGTGTGTCTGGAATAGTTTCTCTTTCAACGGGGCTATTTTGGAATCTGATCTTGTACCAACTCTTGTGTTCATTGAGTCTTGAATTCAATTTTTTTTATCTCACTCCTACAAAATATTTTGGATATGTGATCAATATCATGGAATATAGAATTTATTGACACCGTAACATTTTTTTACAAGGGTTCGTATAGGTAATATCCTCTTATTTCCATGAGCTATCCTATAATGGTACACTTTTTCCCTCGGGGTGCAGGTTTGTTACCTGAAGAGGCTTTAACAAATATTTTTCTTCCCCATACATGTAAAATCAATAACAAGTCTTTTCTTCCACTTAAAAATTCATATAGAATACCATTTATCGATTTATTTGGTACTTGGTTTAGTATTTGTTCTTCTGTTTGTAAAAAATACCCCCAAGAAGATAATAGAAGACTCACATGACTCATCTTTGATCTCAATATGTCCAATAAGGTGTCATTCCTCCTTTCTATTACATCATTCCACTGAGGCATTTAAGGTGGAGTGATTTAGGATAGGATCCTAAACTCCCATAAGTAATAAATGATGTCTTGATTAAGATATTATCCACCTTGGTCTGATCATAGTTTCTTAATATTCTTACCAATATGGTTATCAACTTCATTCTTGTATTCCATAAATTTATAAAAAGAATCTGAATTATACCTCATGAAGTAAATATATCCATATCAACTAAAAACATCAGTAAATGTTATGAAGTATGAGTACCCACCCCCTTCTTCATCCAGAAATGTTCCACACACATTGATATGAACTAATTCAAGAATCTATTTAGCCCTTTCACCTTTTCCACTAAATGTGGATTTGGTTATTTTCCCTTATAAACATGCGTGACATACACAAAGTGGTTTCAGATCGAAAGAATCTTAATATGCATCTCTGTGTAATTTTTCAAGAATTTTTCATTTATATGACTTAATCGGTGATGCCAAAGTTGGGTGTGGTGTGAGTTATGTGAATTAACTTCATTGTCGATTGTATTACTTGGTTCATGTAATATAACATGAAAACACCATTATGTAAATGTTCCTTACCATAAAAATTATATATTTATAAAATAAGAAACATTTATTTACAAATTTTAAAATGAATCCATCCCTATCTAGTTTGAATACAAAAAATAACATTTTTGGTTACTGAATGAACATAATAACTACCCTTTACAACTAATATCCAATCGGTAATGTGAGATTGTAGTCCTCGATAGCTATAACAGAAAGTTTAACTATATTAGATGCTCATATATCTACCTCCCCACAGTAATTTTTTTTCTGAATCTACCTGGTTCCTATATTTGAATACTTATGTGATAACTAAAATCTATATCTAATACACAATTTTTAAAATTATATAAATTTCACTCGATAACAAACACACCTAAAAAATGCCCTTGATTCTTTAGTTGGGTGTCGTTTTTCTTCCAGTGTCCCTTATTACCACATGTGAAATAGACAACATCCCATTCTCTTGCATCCCATTCGATCTTCTTATTGAAGGGCATGAAGAATATTTGGGATTACAGATATTTGATTTACCTTTCTATTTTTTCACCATAAGATCATAATTATTTTCACACTTTATATCTTTATCTACTTGTCCATGGAGGATAAGAGGATCTAGTAGAGACTTCTTAATGTTGTTCATATTAAAATTAATAACAAAACTAGAGAATATTTGATGGAGTGATGCCAAAATGAGATCTGTGACCTGTTCTTTGGGGAGTTTAAACACTAGAACCTCTATGATCTCAATGTATCCAACGAGATTGACTACGTGAGGCCTAGTTGGGGAACCATCTCCAAGGTTACTCTAATAGAGCGCATTGGATATCTCAAACATTTCCTGTCTAGATATCTCATGGTAAAGACCATGGAGTTTCTCAATCATACTATACACATCAATGTTTTTGTGAGACTTCATGAGTTTACTAGACTTTTATGAAAGCATAAAACATTGGACTTCCACCACTTCATTCATATATTTCTGATAGAATATGAACTCTTCATCACTTGCCTCTTGAGTATGTGGATTAGGCATTGAGGATTATGGTACATAAGATTTATGTTCATGGTGTAGAACAACTCAGAGGCATATAAACCACTCCTTAAAGTTACTAAGAGTGAGGATATTTTCTTTATCCAACATTGAATGCAGGGATATTGTGGATTAAGATCATTTCATATATTCCTATAATTAAAAGAGAATATTATTAGTACTTTTCTTGATTAAAAATTTTGTGAGAAATAATAAAACAATTGATTTTATTAAATATCCCGTGATATTATCGAGTCCCAATATCCCTCACTATTGAACTTGGAATGTCTAGTTTCTATAACATTCTAGGGGAAAGGATCCATATTTCCCTTCACATAACCCCTATAACGACCCTATTTTTATTACATGACTAATACATCAATTTAAAGAAAAAAACATAAAATCATTACATAATGAGGATAAAAAGGTTTAGTATCTTGGGAAAATTAGGACCATAATTTTTTTTTACCAAAATAGATCATAAAAAATTATTTAATTCCTTCTCCACTAGCTTCTTATTAGCCCTTGAATTATCCTTAGTATAAGTAGTCACCTGAGGATATGAATCCAAAAGGGGTGAGCTAAAATCCCAGTAAGAGGATTGATAAGAACATGAAACAATATAAAATGGGATTAGAATAGTCATTATCATCCTATAATAGGCATACAATCATAATCAAGAGAGGAATATTTAAGAAAAGAAATGGAATATGGCAATGCATAAAAATAAAACATCATTTCATAGTGTCAAACTACCACACATAGTTTTAAAAAAAATATAAATTCATGTTCATGTATATTTAAAATTTTCTCCTAATATACCTTATATTACCCAATGCATTTGAGTGCTATATAATTCTGGTCACACACTTCACAACATAACATTTATATTGTGCAATATAATTCTGGGCGTACCCATGACATCATAACGTCTACATTATCATGCATGCCACATGGAACATATATCAATATTGAACATAATATAACCCATAAAAAGGAATGGGTTTCATTTCATAATAATACATTCATGAAATTTGGGTTCTAAAGTTAAATATGGAATAACTTACTTGAATCATCAACCTTGAGTGAAGAAGAAACAATCTCGAGAAGTAAAAGGTGTGTTTTTAAAAGAAGAGTTATTTTGGAAAACATTGTGTTTTTTATACACTCAATTAGAAAACAAGTATATCCAAGAAAAGGTATGATAATGATGAATAAATGATATTTAAGGAATATTCTTACTAAAAATGGGGTGAAATTGGGAAAACCCAAAGAAAGTGAGTTGGGTTTGAGAATTCCCCTTACCTTGTGTCCGAACACTTTATTCACTTTAATGTCTTGTATAATAAAATTACATATTTAATTAAAAAATAAAAAACCTTTTATACATTAAAATAATTCATTATGGTTTTATTAAGTTCTTTTATTTTCCTTTTTATGAGTTATAGAGTTTAATTTCATCGTTCGAGAGTTTTTGTTTTCATAGTTTTCATGATCTGTTCGTTTGTATACATGAATGGAAGTTCATTTAAAATGAGGATGAAGATACATAATTGTTATTATATATTATTAATGAACCTAAAAAATCATAAATGATCTTCCAAAAGATATTTTTATATACCATGAAGATGATTCATTAGATAAAAGTTAATAATGATCATTTAAGGTTAATTTTGGTGGTTTTTCGATCATAATGAACACATTTTGTTTTATCATTTAGTATTATGAGTATAAGTTATTTACATAACATAAAAAGGGTTATAAAATAAAATTTAAAATCTTTTTTAAACCATTTAATGGTCTTATTAATACCCTTGACTGTGTTTATGGAAAATGAAAGTGCATCGCCCACGATGTTGGTAAATTGACACAACATGGGCGATGATTTCATTTTAAAAATAAAATAGGGAGAGATGAAAGAGTTTAATTTCAGATATTACATTAACATGATATAATTACATTATATATAAGGTAATAAATTTATCATTCCATTTTAATTATGGTAGATGAATATAGAATAAGAAAAGAAATTGACATTGAAAGGAAATTAAAAGAAAAAGAGAGAGGATTTACCTCTGGAATTCTTCTCTTGAGATCCCCCTCAAGGAAGCTAGGATTGTTCTTTTAAGGAGAAAAAAGATCTTGGATGTGGGGTAGGAACTAGGAAAGATTATTAGGTAGAATTTAGGCAATTATCATAGCTTTATAAGTGTGAGGGGAAGAGGGTGTGAGGTGTGGTATTTATAGTGGATAAGAGGGGTTTTTTTCTGAATATTTTTATCATTAGTTTATTATTCTGGATCAATAATATGAATAGTTAGAGAATTATCATAAAATATATTAAAATAATGAAGTATAGTTCTAAATTTTGGTCATACATCAGCATTGCATCATCTATGACTCCATACTTCATTTATTTAGCTTTTATTGTAAATTGTTGGATTTTATTATTCTAAAAAAATTCAAAAAATCACCCTAATAATTTTTTGACATGTAGATTTTAAAAATAAACTCAATTTTATGAAAATATTTTTCTAAATATGATTAATTTAATTTTTTATTAAAATCATCATTTACTTCGAAAATACATATTTTAAAATGATAACTGATTTTTTAATACTTTGAAAAAAATACTTAAGATCTCATAAAATTATATTAAAATCATTAGATATAAAAATATAAATTTATGAATACATTTTATGAAAAAAAATTTCTTTTAAATTATTAAATTAATCATATAATTTTAATTAAATATTTATGACTTATAAAAAGACGAACACTTAATTAATAATTTTAAAATATTTACTTACTTATACTATGACATAATTACATCATATTTTCACTTATAAGATGCCAAAATTTTATTTATACTTTCATGGATGAGTCTACTATTCATTTGGCTGGTTCACTATTCATAAGGGTCAGATTACTATTCCTAAGTTCAAATTAATATTTCATCAGTATTGGTTCCTTAAATTTTAGAAATACTTATTATTTCATTAAATTTTATTTTTATAATGATTTTATTTTGGTCTATTAGTGATTTTATGTGATTTATACTATTTTACATTACTATAAGAAGGGATAAATTCCATTGATAAAATTTTGGGTCAATACATTCTTCCCCCCCTTTGAAATTTCCCCCTTGATTTTTTTTACAAAAATAGGCGAGGGTACTTCTCCTTCATCGCCTCCTATGGTTCCTAAGTTACTTATTATTACTTATGGTTTCTCCACAACACTTTGATAAGGTTGGTTTTCTTGTTGTGTACAACCTTATCTCTCCTATCTATAATCTTTACTAGATTCTCCTCATAATAGAGATCATCTTCCATCTATACCACCTATTAGTTTCCTATATGTGAGGGATCTGGTATGTACTTCCTTAGGAGTGATATGTGGAACACATCATGAACTTGATCCATATTTAATGGAAGTGCAAGTTGATAATCCATAGATCATATGCGATAAAGGATATAAAAAGTGTCAATGTACCTTGGGTGTAGCTTACCTTTATTTCCAAACCACATGATTCTCTTCCATGGTGATATTTGAACGAATAATTTATCTCCAGCATTGAACTCTAAGTTCCGTCAATGGTTGTCAAAATAGGTCTTTTTCCAAATCTAAGCATATTTGATTTGAAGCTGGATATATTGAACCTTTTCTGTCATCTATTTCATAGTATCAGGTCCAAGTATATTTCATTCACTAACTTCATCCCAACAGGTTAGAGTTATACATCTATTTTCATACAGAGTTTCATATGGATCCATCTGAATACTCGTGTGGAAGCTATTGTTGTATGAGAACTCAACCAATGGTAGATGATGATACCATCCACCGTTTAATTATAAATATTAGGCTCTTATCATATCTTCAAGTGTCTAAATATTCCTTTTAGATTGGCCATATATTTTAGGGTGATAGGCCATGCTGATATTCAATTCAGTACTCAAGGCATGTTGAAGACTCCTCCAGAATTTCGATGTGAACTTGGGATGATGATCAAAGATAATTGAGTGTGTATCTTCATGAAGTCTCACCAATTCATTCACATATATCTTTGTAAGTTGTTAAAGTGAGATATCTACCTGAATATCAATAAAGTGGGAAATCTTGGTGAGTCGGTCCACCACAACACATATCAAATTATTTCTTTTGGATGTATTCTGGAGACCCATGACAAATTCTATAGTAACATTTAGATATATTATTCAACCTCCTTATTTATGTTTTATCACCACAAGTGTTCTCTAAGATCGTGATACCTCTTGGTTTTACCAGGATGGATAGAGAATGTTGATCTACGTGCATTATCCAGTATCTCCTTATTTTTCCTAGGTTATTAAGGCACACAAATCCTTATTCCAAACTAAATCGCACCATCATTATCTATATTGAACTCTTGCATCTTCCCTTCCTTTACTGCATTCACCCTCTTCTAAAACTTCATATCATCCATTTGTGCCTCCTTAATGTTCTCTTAGATAGATGGTTAGGAAATAATTTGCGAAAAGTAAGATGTATTCCCTACCATTATGATTTCTGAATCTATCCTTTGTATGTCCCTGAAGATAGGGTCTTTATCAATCTTCAACATGGATAGAGTAGCAGGTTATTTTTTCTAAGTGCATCAATTACCTTGTTCTCCTTTCCAGGATGATAGAAAATGGTGGAATCATAGTATTTTATTAGCTATAACCATATCCTTTTATGCATGTTGTGCTCCTTTTGTTTTAATATATACTTTAGTATCTTGTGATCGATATATATGTCACACTTATCAACATAGGTGTAGTGCCACCAGATTATCAAGGAAAAAATCACAACTGCTAGGTATTGATCATATTTAGTGTAGTTATGCTCATGGATCATCAACTACTGTGAGGAATATGCTATCCCATTATCATTTTTTTTTGAGTACACAACTGAATAATTTCTTTGAATCATCACTATATATCACAAAATATTCTCCACTTTTTGGTAATGTGAGTACATGTACAGTGATAATCCTTATCTTTTGCTCTTTAAAGAATTCCCCACATTCTTTTGTCCATACATTCTTTACCCCTTTCATTGTTATCTTAGTTACATGGATTGAAAATTGTGGGAAATGCCTAAAAAAATGTTGGTAGTACTCAAATAATATAAGAAAACTACAAATTTATGTGACATGAGAGGATCTGGTCCATTCCTCAATTTCATTTTTTTGAAGGGTCCATATAAATTCCCTCACTTGTGATCACATGTCCCAAGAATGTGACTTACTACATCCAAAAGATACACTTTTTTAACTTGGCATACAACTTTTCCTTCCTCAATGTCGCCAACACAAGCCTTAAATGTTATTTATGTTCCTAATTTCTCTTGGATTATATGAAAATATCATCAATAAACACTACCATAAATTTTTCTAGGTATTGTCCAAAGACTCTATTCATCAAATCTATAAAGATTTCTGGGGCATTATTACATCCTAAGGGTATAAAAAAACTCATAGTTCCCATACCATGTATGGAAGGCAGTCTTAAGAATATTCCTAAGTCCAATAGGTCGAATACCCTGAGGGGGGAGGGGGTTAATTAGGGTAAGATAGATTAAAAATCTTTCCTGTTCAGATATTGTTTCATTGTTAGACAAAATTCAATTCTCTCTTCCTCCCGTAGAAATATATGAACATATATGAAATCATGAAAAAGACACAATGATTTTTACTTGGTTCACCCTCACTAGGATACGTCCAAGGATCATACAATTAAAATGTGATGATGTACCAAATTCACTAAGGCTCACTACCAATAATGAGTACAATGTTTGGGCTAGATCTTTTATGCCTAGGCTCACTGCCATTACAAGGTTTAGGGTTTTCTCACTGCATTCCCCAGGGTCACTCCCTATGCCTCTTTCTCTGGCTCACTACCAGTGGAAAGGGTCACTGTCTTCCTCTTTTTCACTCACTACACTTAAAAAAGAATCCACTCACAATTTATGGACTTGTTGATCAAACATAGTTTATGGACATGTAGGTACCTTCATTTTCATGAATTCTTGCATTATCAACTATATGTAGATGCTCTTTTGAAGTTCCATTTTCACCTGTAGATGAAGTCCACCTTCCCGGGTACTATTATGTACCAGGAAATACTTCTGAAAATAGAATTGAAGCTTTCACAAGATTCTTGTGCAAATCACGAACCACCTTGTCTCTCCCGCGTTCTGAGTATCGAGTTTAGTATGCAAATCTCCTTCTCCACGTACTATTTACTCTTCCACGAACCTCCTCTATCTGTGGATTGCCTCTTTCACGAACCTCCTATGTCCATAGACTGCCTCCGACTTTGCTGTCACGTATAAATACCATGTACTGACATTGAGAACCACCTCTTCGAAACCCCTATTGTCCACGAACTATTATCTGTTCGTGGTATGCCTTCGCTTCCGTGTACCAGAGCTCCCCCTCCGTGTACCACTTGTGGAATTATCCCTCTCACGTACCAAAGATTCCTCCTCCACATACTGAGAAAATTCCTTCCATGTACTGGACTTCCTCCTCCGTATATCGGAGTTCCTTTATGGGTTAAGAAGTACCGAAAACACCTTCGGCAGAATCACTTATGCACGAACCACTTCAGCCTTCACGAACCACTTAGGCCTCCACGAAATTCCTTTGACCTTTTCCCAAATCCCGAAGCAAAATATTTTTTCTAATGATGTTCAATCTCCATAGTAATTGGTGGGGTTAAAGATTATTATATAGGTAAAGATATCCACTTAATCCTCTAAATCAAGATTTACCAAATCTTGATTCGATACAGCCCCCACCGCGTGCAAAATCTTTAGCCACTATGAACTGAAAGCCATCTGAGAACCATTTTCCTACGCACTCCACGTACCGCCTTTTCTCTTAAGTGGTCGAACTCCTCTGCTAATTCCAAGACATCCGCCTACCAAACTGTTGCTCAGCCATGAACCATTTTTGGTTCCACAAACCACATCTATGTACCATTCCTGCTGCCTAGTATGCGGCCACATACCCTTCCCAGACATGGTATGTGATCCATGTTTTGAGCTCCCTATTAATCTCCCTTTTCTGATTTCGTTCACCATTATTCACAAAAAATCCTGATTTTGAGGCCCCAAAAATTGGAAAACACTGGGAAACTGAACCACCTTAAAAACCTATCTTCAACAAAAACCAACCATTCTCATTTGTGGTCATCTGGATTTGTCAACAAACACAATCACACCCAAAGCATTCCGAGATAACACCTTGAGGGATTTTTTTACATCCAATATCTTCCTTCTTCACTTTTAGCTAATGATATCTAGAACAGATATCCACCTTTGAGAAGTATTGAGCTCCTCAAAACCGATTGAACAGGTCATAAATAATTGGGAGATGATACCTGTTATTTATGATGATCTTTTTGAGTTCTTGATAATCGATACACAATTGCATGGTTCCGTCCTTCTTCTTGAAAAAGAGCACTAGTGCAACCCAAGGTGATGCACTAGGGAGTATGAAACCCCTATTTAAATTCTCTTACAACTTCTTATTTAACTCATCCAGTTCGATAGGAACCATCCTATAGGGACACTTTGAGATAGGAGTAGCTCTGACTATGAGTTATATTGAGAACTCTACCTCACTATCCATGGGAATCCCAGGTAACTCTTCCAGAAATACATCACTATATTCCCTCACAATGGGAATTTCCTATAGGTTGACATCTTCATTTGACTCAACCATTTTAGAAAAGTATTTTTTTCCACATGGAATCTACACCCACACCATTAAAGGATTTTCCCAAGAGATTCACGACCTTCCTTGAATTTTTATAGGATCATGGGATGTTTCAGAATATGAAAATATATTTCCTTTTTAGTTACAGTTTATGGGTGATATATATAATGAGAGATAATCCATGCCCATTATTGGATCTAATTCATCCAAGGGAAGTATTATGAGATTCACTGGAAGAATATTCCCACATACACCAACATGATAAGTGTCTAATATTTGGTTTTAAATGAATGAACAACTAGATGTTTTAATGGATATCTGTACTTAAAGGTTTTGGGGATTTGATTCAATTATTATAGAAAACATTCAAGATATAAAGGAATGTTTAGAACCAGAATCAAATAATACTTTTACAATATTTAGTGAATAAGACTTATACCTTATAAGACTTCCTTTTATTACTCCACTTCTGCATTAGTGATGGCACAAGCCTTCCCTTCCCCCTTTGGATTTGGTGGATGATGACACTAGTTACCCTCAAGAACTCAATGTTTAGTGAACTGTCTTTCATAGTGCCCTTAATACCTATAGTTGTAGCATTGAACCATGGATGGTTCTCTCCTTTCCTCCACCACAATGTCCCGCTTCCTCATATATTTATAATATTCATGATCTTGGTGTCCTTATCTCTTACACTTGATGCATTTACCCATCCCTTTGAGGTAGTTCCCATGATACTTCTTCCCACATTTTTTTCATGTGGTTGGTTGAGTTTGTTTTCCAACTTTCCCATTAGATCCTCTTACATGAAACTCAATCTTTCCTTTCTTATCACCATAGCCATGGGAATATTATTCAAACTCCATATCCACATTAATAGGACATCAATAAACTTATTCATAACTCCCAATGTCTCAAATTTAAAGAGCCTCTTGATGGTGTGGTCTTAAATAAATAAAGAATCTATAAATTTTTCTATCATTGTTGAGAAAAAAACCCATAGCGTACCTTAAAAACCATGTGAAATTCGCTTCGTAGGCCGTGAAAAGTTATCCATCCTTTTTATTCTCCTATATGAATTCTATATATATATTTTTATATGGATTTCAAGGTAAATACTTATTAAGAAACATCATCTTAAAGTCTTCCCACTCTAAATCATCAATTTCATCCCTCGGCTTGTTGTTCTTAATCAACGCCCACCATTGGTTAGCCTCTCCATCAAGATGATAAATAGCCAGAGTCCCCTTATCCATCCCATAATAGTGAAACATAGAAGATATATTCCCCATTGAGTTGACCCACTATTACACAACTAGTGGATCAGAAGATCCACTAAACTTTGGGGGTCATTTCCACATAAAACACTTAATAGGCATTTTCTACCACTTTGGTGAAGGAGGACATTACCCATTATTCTAGTTATTATCCATAACTTGAGATATCCAGGTAAGAATCACTATGAAAATTTGAAAAAAACATCCTAATGAATTGGGAAGGTCGTTAGGGAAGTTGTTGCATTGTCCCTTGCACAAGTTGTTGGCCTCGTTTCTCCTCATTCCCAATATATTCTAAAATAGAAAAGGTTAGAACAAAACATAAGTCAACAATTCATGAGTAAATAATTTATTCCTTTGTGTAATTAAGTCTAAAGAAATATCTTGTGGGATCCCTCTGAAAAGAAAATATTATTGTGTTCTTACATATACTTAGTCTCATACTATGGGTTTCACAAAGGTTCTCTAATACTAATTTCAAAATTAACTAAACCTTCCTATGATACCAACCATAGAGACCCTTCTTTTCTTACGTTACTATTACATCAATTTAAATAAAAACAACATAAAATCATTATACAATGAGGATCCAAAGTTTTAGTGTCTTCATATAATTAGGACCATACATAACATTTACAAAATATATCATAAATAATTATTTAATTCTCTCTCATCTAGATTCTTATTGGACCTTGAATTATCCTTAGTATAAGTAGTTACCTAAGGATATAAATAAAAAAGGAGTGAGATAAAAGCCCAGTAAGAGGATAGATAAAAACATGAGACAGTATAACAAGGGGTGAGAATAGTCATTATCATTATAAAATAAGCATAGGATCATAATAATGAGAGGAATCATTAAGAAAACACTTAGAATGTGACAATTCATAAAAATGAAACATCATATATTAGTGGTAAACTACAACACCTAGTTATGAACAAAGATCGCTTTATGTTCACACATATTTCATTTTTTTCTCATGTGATACATAACATTAACCATTTAATTGGAGTTCTATAAATTCCAGGCGCAACTTTCACATCATAAAATTTAAATTCTGCTATATAATTCTAAGTGCACCCGTCACAGCATAACATTTACATTTTCATGCATGGAACATGGAAAATATACCAATCTCAAACATAAAATTACCCATGGAAAGGAATGGGTTTCATTTCATAATAATTAATTTATAAACATTGGGTTTCCAAGTGAAATATGGAATAACATACTTGAATCATCAACTTTGAGTGAAGAAGAAACAACCTTGAGAAGTAAAATATGTGTTTTTTTGAAAGACGAGTTCTTTTGGAAAATATTGTGTTTGTCATAAACTCAATTAGAAAGAATGTATATCCTAGAAAAGGTAATATAATGACGAATAAATCATATTTAAGGAATATTAATTCTAAAAATATGGTGAAAGAGGGAAGACCCAAAGAAAGTGAGTTGGGTTTGATAATTCCCCTTACCTAGTGTCTGCACACTTTCTTTACTTTAGTGAACTATATAATCACATTAGATTCATAAATTAACAATTAAAGAACCATTTATACATGAAAATAATTAATTTTTATTTTATTAAGTTATTTAATGGTATTTTTATGGGTTATAGAGTTTTATTTCATCGCTTTGGAGTTTTCTTTTTCTTTGTTTTTTTGATCGGTTTGTTTGTATACATGAATGGAAGTTCATTTAAATGAGAATAAACATCCAGAATTGTTATTATATGTTTTTAATGATACTAAAAAAATCATAAATGATCTTACAAATAATTTTTTTAGAAACCATGAGGATGATTAATTAGATAAAAGTTAATGATGATCGTTTTAGGTTAATTTTTGCATTTTTTCGATCATAAAGAACTCATTTTGTTTTATCATTCAGTATTATGAGTATAACCTATTTGAAAAGAAAAACAAGGGTTATAATATAAAATTTGAAATATATTTTAAACCATATAATGGTATTATTAACATCATTTATGGTGTTTAAAGACAAGGTATGTGCATCATCCATGATGTCGGTAAATTGACACATCATGGGCGATGATTTCATTTTTAAAATAAAAAGAGAGGTGTAGGAGTTTAATGTTGGATCTTATATTAACATGATATAATTATAGTATATGTAAGGTACTAAAGTTATCATGAAATTTGAATAAATTTATGTGATGAGAGAATAAGAAAATAAATTTAAATTTAAAGGAAATTAAAAGAAAAAGAGAGAGGATTTACCTCTTGAGTTCTTCTCCTGATACACACCTAAAGGCACCAAAGGTTGTTATTTTGATGAGAAAAAGAGATACTAGATTCGGGTGAGGTACTGGGGAATATTATTGTGTAGAATTTAGGGAAGGATCAAATCTAGAGGAGTTTGAGGAGAAGAGGGAGTGAGGGGTGGTAGTTATAGTGGAGGAGAGGGGTGCTTTCTCAATATTTTAATCATTACATTATTATTTTGGCTCAAGACTATGAATAGTTTTAGAATAATCATGAAATATAATAAAATAATGAAGTATAGTTTTTGATTTTTTTCACACATCATCTACAACTCCATAATTTCTGTATTTAACTTTAATTGTAAATTAGCTTATTTCACTATTTATAAAAATTTCAAGTATTTTAGAAAAATCCAAAAAATTCACCCTAAAAATTTTCTAATGTGTAGAATTAAAAAATGAACTCCATTTTATTAAAATAATGTTTTAAATATTAATAATTTAATTTTTATGTAAAATCACCATTTACTTGGAAAATACAAATTTTAAAATTATAACCGACTTTGTAATACTTTGACTAATAAATTAAGGTCTCATAAAATTTTATTAAAATCCTCTGACATAAAAATATTAATTTACTAATAAATTTTATGCATATAATTTTCCTTATAATTTATTAAATAAATCATAAAATTGTACTTAAATATTTCTGAATTATAAAAACACCAACACTTAAATAATAATTTTTAAAATATTTACTTACTTATACTATGATATAATTATATAATATTTTCAATTATAAGAATCCAAAATTTTATTTATACTTTCATTGGTGAGTCTACTATTCATTTGTTCAGTTTACTATGCATAAGGTTCCTATTACTATTCCTAAGGTCATGTTACTATTTCATCTGTATTGGTTCATTAACTTATAGAAATACTACTTATTTCATTAAATTTTCAATTATAATGATTTTATTTTGGCCTCTAAGTGATTTTATGCAATTTATAATATTTTTCATTATTATAAGTTGGGAGAAATTCCATTGATAAAGGTTTGGGAAGTTACAACAATAACAAGGGTTGGTCAGGCTATTTTGAAGGTATTTAGGTAGGCAAGTCTTTGCCAATTGCGGGCATGGAACTCCTTGATCAGTTGAGTGGACTCCCATATTCAGAAATCCTGACTTATATTTTCTCAACACTTGTCTAAAAATTTCACTAAGTCTGGAAAAGGGTACTCCTCTTGATGTAAAATGGTTAATTAGACTTGAAACCTTTATTAAATATCCCCTTATAAAAGTAAGAGTCCCAACAAGGGTTGGTAAAAACATAGTTCTATTGAGTTTCATTCTTAATCAAGTAACAAAAGGCTTAGTCCAACTTAATATTAGATTGGGGGGTTTTATTTTATTATGAATAAATTTTTATCTTGTTTTATCCTTTACATGTCTTGTTAATATTTAAATGGATGTTTACTTACCTAATTTACGATTCTTGGATAAAACATTTACACACAATTAATTTTATTTAAATTTAATCTTTGCATATTAATTCATTTATGTGATCGTGGTGTTGTGTCAATAAATATAATTTTAATGCATTAGACATAAAATAAATAAATAAATAAATGACACGATAATGAGCTTATCTAATGGTTGATTTAATGATAGATATTAAATCAACCTATTATTTAGGGGAAATAACTCCTTATACCAGACTTGGAATGATGTAAAACAATCCACATGTCCACCTATGTATAATCGAGTTTGTATCCTTATGGTTCCATCTTGAACCATCTCCATGCACCTTGGTATGCTCTATTAATTAAATATATTTATTACTCACACGTAGGTGAGAGGGACCAAAGGATTGGTTGAAGGGAATTACAAAAATATCCTTGGACACGCAGGTCCTATATAATAATGGAGGTAGGGATGACTTTCATGCCATTTTTAACTTAATATTAAATAATTAAAAAACCATGGAATAAATTTAACTAAATAAATGCCAATACATACATAGGTCTTGGTCGGTCATACATGCAATGAATATGCAAAAAATAACTAGATATCATTTATTTCATTATTTGTTCTTTATTATTAAGATGGACATGCTTGTATTAATTAATTAATAAATAAAGTAATTATGTTTCATCGTAATGATCATCTGAAAATAATTGGAGATATGCATCAATTTGGTATTCATGGAAAATAAAGAGAAGAACCACTAATGACATATTTATTATAATAAATTAATTGATCATTTAATATTCTTTAAATCCATTATTAAATTTTCAAACACACAACAGTGTTTTAATCAATAAAATTAGATTTTAATGCTCCAATTTTTCAAATTTAATGTAATTTTAATTTTTTCCATTAATGGGAGACTACGTGGTGTGTATATCCAGCTACAAACCGTGTACCTAGATTTCTGTATATCCAAGTCACAAGCATGTGGCTTTAGCATATTAACTCAGCTAGACTACACAGTGTATACATGCTGGCTATACAACCTGTATCTGCTTGCTACATGCCAGGTCAGACTGGTCAATACATGGTATGTAATAAAAGCACTGCATGTTTTTAATTGCTTGGTGCATTTAGATACAATGAACATGGGTATACAACGTGTGTTTTCACTACACGTCGTGTAACCTGGCTTTACTGGACAAATATTTGTCACTTCCCGATGACAAATCTACTCATTATTAACCTGTTCTTAAATCTATAAGAAAATGAAACTATGATAAAAAATTATTAACATATCGATAACTTGTTAATTCAAATCGGATTAAAGAATAAATAACATGAAATGAAAGTCTAACCATGATTGCACATATATAAATAATCAAATCCATAATTATAAATTTAAATGTGACCACTCGGATACCACTTATTGGTTCTGGGGGCAATGGAAGCATTTTAGTGGAAGTTCATATATTAAAATTTATTTTAAAAATCATTACTCGAAACCAAGAGAGAGGATCTTGCATACCAAATTTATAATTTATTTATTTAACATATGAAGAAATAAATACTTGGCCTGAGGAACATTCTTAATTGGTGATTTTTGATCATCTTAAAAAGAAATTCCAGATTACCTTCATTATGCTTGTGAGGATCCAAGTGTAAAATCTCTCTAGCGGTGATCCACACATGCTCTAATGGTCTCTAAGGAATAACACTAGTTTTTCAGGTTCTTACGCGGAAAATTAAATTTCTTGTATTTTTTATTCTTGATCAGTCGTTCTTCGGTTTTAAATAAATTTCCAATTTTGTTTCTTGTTTTTGAGAGAGATAGAGTAGGAGGAGTCGAGAGGGAATTTTCTATTCACAAAAATTCTATATTCCCAAAATTGGAATTGGATTCGAATGCTTTACACAATAGACATAGCCTTCTATTTATAGATTTGGGATTTTGGTTACAAAATCCAATTTCATAACATCCATTAAATATGATTATAAACATTAATGAAGTCCTATTCCACATGATAATAATAATACTATTATTTTTTGGTGTGCCAACATGTGAAAAATGGATGAATAATATTTATTGGCTCATAAATAATTATTTTATCACCAAACACAGTCTTGGTTCATCCAAAATCCTCTTTAATTTATTAAACACGTGAATTAATATTTTATTCTCTTAAATAAATATTTTATTCAAAAACTAGTAGATAAATATTTATTAAATATTCAAAAAATAAATATATTTTATTCACAATCTGGTGAATAAATATTTATTTAATTTATGCGATCAACATAACTTGAATAAACTTATTCCTTAGTCCTCAGAATAATATTTATTCCAGTAATTAAATTTAAATTGAATTTAAACGTGACCAATAGAAACACTTAGTGTGTGACCCTTTAGGGTTCTTTCTCATTGGTAATAAGCAGGTCTGCCTAAAGACCAAGATTACTGTCTAGAAATGGGTCAAGGCACCCAAGAAAAAGAACATAAATTTTCAACGATCAAAAAATCACATACAAACACTCAATGTTTAATATTATCCCTTTGTTACAATATCTCATCAAGTAGGTTACATGACCGTGTCATCAACCTATATGCTCGATATATCATTCTTTGACTATTTAAAATAAACTCTTCATTACACCATTACAATGGAATTTAGGGCGATGATTCTATTTCAATCAAAGGGCCTAGTTATCAACTTCCATGAAGATAGATGGGAAAAATCCTTCCTTGAATTATCCATTAATATCATTCCATTCGTGACACACCCAACACACCATACTTCCCACCAAAATTTAGAGGGACAGTTTTCATTAGTAAATCTAAGTGCGCGATTCATGACATGCATTAATGATAATATTAAAGTCTAAGGACCTTACACATGCTCGTAGATATGAATATCTACTGACACCAAAACATGTGGAATTATTACTAGCATGTTTTTTATTATAATCTTATATCTTGGAGATTACCAAGTGTGAAGCTCATGAGAAGAAGTATCACTTTATTATGAGTACTCACACCTGACAGTATATGTACTATGTGTCCCATCATAGTATGTTATCCAACCGTAGAACTATATTTAGAATATTGTTATAGCAGTTCAAGGTTCTCATCATAGCGGGGAACTACTATTACGTTATCTATGTGACAAATACTATAGGACATTATTATATTAAATTAAGGAAGAACAATAAACAAAATGTAACAATATTTTTAATTTAATATTTAATACATAAAATATTCAAGTAATTAAAGTAAAAATAGTTGGTTTAAGGACACCAAATCTAACTGAGGAGGAGTTCCTACAGTAGGGGACTCTTGAGAAAGCATAGGAATTATGAATGAAATTAGTGCAGTTAGGGTTGTTTTAAATATATCAAGGATATTTTTAACATTTCTTCTAAAAAATTAGAGCTAAAGATACATTTTATCAGTGTTTAGGTTTTAGAGTAGATAAATTATTTATAATTATAATTATAAAAAAATATTTGTAAATACATTTATAAATATTTGTATATGATTATAAATGTAGTTATATCATTATATATATTCATATAATTATATATATATATATATATATTATATATATTAATTTTTAAATATATTTAATATAATTTTTAAATTTTTTAATTATATAATTATATAATTATAATTATAGAAATGTGGTGTGTGTGTTTATTTAATGTAATTGTATTTTTAATTATATAAATACTTTCTAAAAATAATTATATTTTTATTTATAATTATAAATATATAATTTTATAAACAAAGTAAATATACATTTATAAATATATTTTTAAATAAATATATTTATAAATTAATATATTTGAAAATATATTTACAATTATTTATTTGTAATTATAATTATATTTATATAATTATATATATTTATATAATTATATATATACTTAATATATAAATTAATATAAATATAAATATAAATATAAATATAAATATATTCATTATTTAAAATATTTATTATAATATTATAATTATAAATATATTATATATGTTTCGACCTGATTCACGTCGTATCGGGGGATGATGAAATATCCTGATGGATAGTGACCCATTTTGTATTATTATGAAGGGTTTCACATCTGGTACGATGTACTTAGATTCTCTCCAATGTGTTTATTCATAAATATACAAACACCCAACGACTCTTGAATCCACGATTCATGGAATTGCTTTCCAAAGGAAGGCACTCGTTGGATGATGATTTGGCCAATGAAAGTTCATGACTCCATTGGTCGAGAGGATGAGACTTTGGGCTTATCAAACCCTTTTGGGGAGAATTTTTTTCTACTTAGGGGCTCTCTTATAGATTTAAGCATTTTTTATATGTTCATGAATCCTTGGTTCTTTCCCAAGAATGTGTCCACGAATTACACCCAAGTTTCAAGATCATAAAATGGTATGTACAGATTTAGAATCATCTGTATGCATCCTAGGTTCTCCACTAATGAAGAAATATGTATGTATTTGAGTTTCTTCATCGATATTACCCTTTTATGGACATATTGGAGATCCCTTGGTATTTTTTTTGAGATGATGATGATTTAAGCCATACGACGAGACGCGCTGGAGTTTATCATAATCCAGGGAGAACAAATAATGTTCTCTTGTCGGGATCAAACCCATAAGATGGGATTCCTAAGTATTCTCGTGATAGGAATCAGATTCCATGTAGTTTTGTATCGCTTTACACGACACTTCACATTTTAAGGTCATGTGACGAGGACCCACCCAAGCAATTTAACGTCATGGGGTGAGGACGTCTAGGCAGAAGATGCCTAGTCAAGATTCCATGTGCGAATTACATCGAAACAGCCCAAGATGGCCGAACGAGATATGATCTCATGGGTAGATATCAACCTATCGGGGATATAGCCTAGAGAATATTAGGGGGGTTTGGGTATCAGGTTTGGACCTTATAAAGGCTTCCTACATATCCCAATTGGTTGGGAATAAAAGCCATCATAGTTCGGTTGGGTGGGGCTTACATGTAGAAGTATCCCACTTAGGGGGGATATGGTTGGATCTTACACCGTAGTGGAGGCCTTTTTGAGCTCGGGCCTTCATACATGCATACTATGTATCCGAGTTAGAGCACGAATCATATTTATCATAGTTCATTTGGGTTTGAGACTTATACCTTGCAGGGGGACCATTTGAGTTCGAGCCTTTAGATAGGCATTCTATGTATCCTAGTTTGAGAAGGAACCAATTTTATTGCAGTTTATTTGGGTTTGAGACTTATAACTAGAATTAGGCCCATGGTTTTGGAATCATGAGGAGGATTTGGACTAATAATGATTTGTAGGTTTTGTTGGGTCTTACACCTAGGAGGACGCCCATGTTTTGGGGTTATGTTGGTGTCATGATTACCACCAACCTCTAAGCCCTTGTGAGTCATGCTTGGTGTGAGAAACAAGAGGAGGAAGTGGATCTGGAGACCACACATCCCACTTCATCTATTGATAGATGGTACTAGAGGCCAACGAGAGAGAGGGGGGGGGGGATTTGAGTGTGCCAACTTCCTCTCCCATGTTGACATATAGGATAGTCATGTTTGAAAATCTATGTGTACATGTCTCAAGCTGAGCCTAAGAGGATAAAGAGTTCCACCTCCCATGGAAAGGTTAGGGGAATACCTTAGGGAGAGTTCCCTAAAATGAGTTCTGGGAAAGGGGAGAAGCATTGATCCTTATCAAAGGTAAAGCAGGTATGATCCCTTTGGCTTGTCATTGTCCCTCATTGAATGGAAAATCCAATTATTACCCTTGATCCCTTGAACGAGGAGGTTCACATGAGTATTCCAAGGTTGGGCCCTGGGTAACCATGGGAATGTAAAATTGACAACATTCTGGGGGTCCACACCCTTGCGAGGATTACCCATGTGAATCTACCTACAGTGGGTATGTAAACTCAAAAGGATGCACTGATTCACTCAATAGTTTTATCATATGAGTCTAGTTTTTTTGGAAGAGGCTTTGGCCTGATGCCGATGGACTGGTTATTGGCGAGGGCTTGCTGGATGAGACGAAAATGGAAGGGAATGATCAGGACTAGAATGTGGAATGCCCGAAGGTACCCCACTACACATACTATTTTCTCATGTGGGGTGGGGTACCCTATCCATAACACATTTCTATGCGGGTGGAGGGGCCATCCACATACTGAGGTGGTATGCGGACCTAGATTCCCTTTGCATACTGAGGTGGTATGCAGACCTGGATGTGGTCTACATTCCACAATAAAAAATGTGGTCTGCACATCATGGAGGTACATGGTCTTGGGTTCCATCCACATACTGTGGTGGTATGTGGCGATGGAGTCCATTCGTGTAGCGGAATGGTACATGGGGTAGGGTCTCATCCTCATATCAATGTGCTATTCCGTATGCCAGACTGAAGAAGGGGTATTGGTCCTATAGTTCATGGGAAGTTCATCTGTGAAGGGAGTATAGTTTTCAGTTCTCCAATTAGGTTCATGGTTTTTCCATCTTATCACGCTTCCTTCTTTTTATGGTTTGTGGAAGGTTTATACCTACTATAAATCATTCATGGTTCCATACTTCATTGATCATTTTCCTTAGAAGTATTCCACCGGTAAACTATGAGATCTAAAAAAGGAAATACACATTTTCTCCATATTCCCCCTGTGGTAACTTTTATAGAGTTCTAGGGAAGCTATATCTTTTGGTAACTTGGCACCATTTGCAGAATCCAATGAATAAATCGCCTGGCCCATAGATGACTTGGTCAACATAGATTTGTGTGGTTGCAGTTCATGGTGGTGGAAATCACCACCTCAATCTGCAGAACAATGTATTTGACAGGATTCCACTGACCTTCCCTCATCTACGAACTGAATCTGTGGGGATGGTGTACGGGACCATACTTCTCCATCACATTTTTTCCGATAACACGATTCACAGGTTCATGGTTCGCGGGTGGAATTTTTCTGCCTCCATTCTTCCAATGACATGGTTGATGGGGTTAGAGTTCTGTTATCGATTTATTTTGAAAATGGCCTAGTTCACTGGACAACACTTCATGGGATAGAAATCCACAGGTTTTCAATGTACTGTTTGGTTTGTTGGAAATACCATCCCCATACCATTCTCAGATATTAGTACGCATTCCACTTTGGTCCTTTTTCAAATTCAATTTCTTCAACATTATTCTCAAATTTTCAATCGAACATGTTTCTTATTCCTTAAAAAAAAATTTGGTAGTATTTTTATTCCATTTGAGTAGTTTTCAAGACCATACAAATTCCCCTCTTCATAATGGTCTTCGATTGGGATAAAGAGGAGGCTATTATGATGTAGGAAGCGGTCCTAAAATGAACTAGTTTGCGGTAGAAAAGGTGCATCCATTGGGGGGACCATTCAAATATATAGAGGCCCCTTGTATTTTAGAGTTTTCCAAACTTCTTAATGAAAAGTGATCCACAAAGTGCTCTCAACTTTCCTTGGTTATGCACACCAGTTCCTTCATGAAATCCGTCGTCTCTGAACCATGCTTCGTATTTCATATACTTCGAACTCTTCTCAATCGCTCTCTTCTGTGAACTAACCTTTGAATCCATGAAATGAACTATGAAACATAAAATTTAAGTTTGAACTATAGTTTAGTAAGACACTATCTAGTTTTCCTGCTCCATGGAAGGAAACTTAATTTAAAAAATTGAACTTTAAATTTCCAAATCGAACTTTAAATCTTCGAGTTTTAAATTTTTGGACAAATGCATAGAGAATATCGATGTGTGGATCATCCATTCCATGAACTCAGCTTGATTCTATGGTTAATGCTTCATTGGAGAACATCTTAAAGGGTGTTTCCTGAACTGTTGGTTCACGTGGAATTCCATTAGCAAACTGTTTCTGGGGTTTAGTATACAATTCCTTTCTATGCAGAATTCTTGAAGTCCTTTATCTTTTTTTGTTACCATTGTTACCCATTTAGCTACATATGAAAGGAAAAAGACTATGGAAGACTCTATAGATGAAAAAATACCTATTTATCCACTTCATTAATACTTATAAAATCTTTTTACCATGGGCCATAGGGAGTATCTGATATCTAATGGGCTACCTATTTATGGATTCATCTACTGTTCGATACACCAATCCCAGAACCACATCGGTCTGACCGACCTGCTGCTTGTATATTTTGTGTCACCATTCGAAAAGATCTTATTTTATTGATAGGATGATTCATACTAAAGGATACCTCCATTGGTTCCTTATTGAACTACCCCCTTGGACCTTGGAGGTGGCATAAAGAAATCCATATGAAATGACTCATTGCAATGTGAGCATTGCACAGAGGTCCATAGGAAATGAACAACATGGCTGGTTATCACAACGAGACCTTTAGTCTAGAGGTTCTTTTGGTTTGTATTGGGGGTGTCCTTTCTATGTCCATCAAATTTTCGAATAATTATGAGTTGAATTATAGACTATGGGGATTTTTAAGGCTGTCTGGATATCCTGGACCTACACTCATTGGACCAGCACCCTCATTTCATATATTTTAAGCAAGTGGAGTCCTAATTCTAATACCCTTCACTTAGTCCAGGGGGATGTCAGAATTATCCTCTGGGATGTTCGGCTGATTTTGGGGTCCCTATTGTCGGGGATATGTATGATGAGTTTCTACCTCATTCTTCCACCTGGGTAAATGTGGAGATGAATCCTCCAATGGATAAAATGACCATTTCCCAAGGAAAGAAACTCTTTAAGAATGCTGAACCTTTCCCAAAGAAAGACATTTCCTTCTCAAAGTGGATCCATGCCTTTTCCAAGAAAAGTGTCCCATAGCCTGATGTGCACCGACCAAGGTCCTTCCAAACCAAAGAAACCTGAAGGAAAGAAGGTTCCTACTAGTTTGCATTAGTAGAGGACTGGTTTCATCAATGGGGATGGGAACTTATCCCTATTGTTGATTGATTTCTTCTATTTTTGGCCTTCTTGGATATATTTCTGAGCATCTGGATTTTACCAGTGTGATACTCTCTGGAGTGATAGTCACAACTTTTGTTATGGTGGCTCAGCTAGCCGCTGAAAAATTCATTAACTTGGCCATTTCAGTATTGGAAAAAATTTATGATTACTAGACTCAATCAGTGAAGGAAGGCCACCTACTCAGACGATTGGTCCCCTCTTAATCCTTTGGGGAGAGACATAATCCCACATGGGAGTTTACACATTTATCAATCCATTATGAATTCCACATGTTGTTCTTTTAACATACCTTCAAATCAACTACGAGGTTACACTATCAGGCTAGGCCACCTAGGATAAGCAGGATAACCAAACTAAAAATAATTAATGAGAGTTGATGGATTGAATCAACTTTCATGAAAACTTCATCTATCATCCTTATGCTTCCCCTACTAGTACCATTCTGACCACTGATTCAGAATACTTTGTTAACCGAGGCTATATATTTTCTTTATTATTGGGTATTTTGGTATCTCGTATTGATGGGGTACTTATAATCAAGGGATATGATACTTGCAGATTCTTTCATTAGTTTAACTGCATTTAGATGTTGTATCCCCCTGACCTCAACATCTCATGTTAGGAAAAAAATCTTATGATTACCAGACATTTGTGACTAATGTTTACTCTGGAGGATACTCAGTGCAAGGTCAAGATTATATATTTTAAGGTTAATATTCCCTTCCTTACAAAAGGTTATGCTAAATCCTAGGTTCAATTATATCCATATGGTCATTTTTCAGATCTGGTTCCCACTATTATGACCTCCAAGGTGTTTGAGTCTAAGGGGAAGGGGAAGGAAAAGGAAACTGCTGGACATTACCAATTAAGGGAATTCCATTGGAATCCTCTTGGTTCTAATCCCCAAGGAATGTCCTGAGTGATGGGGGTATGACCTCAGAAGTAGTTGAGGATGCCAATGGCAATCAACCACCCATCCCTTATGATGATTCTTTTCCAGTGTCTTGGAGGAAATGGGATATTTTGAAGAATCTCCAATCTTTTAATGATCAGTCCCCTCACGCCTTGTGGCAGTTCCTCCAAGAGAGAGAGGTTTCCCCCACTAACCACAATCATGTGTCAAAACTGGATGAAATTTCTTATGATGATAATACTAAAAGGGTAAACTATTTTCTTTAGGACCTTGAAACCCTAATCCCTTTGTGGAACAATCATTTTAAATACTCTCATCGAGTACTATCCATTCTGTGATTAGATACTAACATAGAGAGTGATGATGGTGAGGATCACTCTTCAGAGGGTAAAAATATGGCAAATTTTCTTTCTACAGCTGGAGTAAGGGAAGCTCCTCACTCGCGCACAGGGCCTCGTATGTGTTCAACTCCTGAGGGTCCTAGGGCTGTAAAGGCACCCATGAATCAATTACGACTGATTAAAACTACTCTTCTTCCCCAGGGAGATCCTCCAGCACTATCCATCCCAATTATAACCATGTTTTTGAGAACTTGGAGGGTCTGGGATTAATTGAGAGGGTGAATTCTTTAGATGAATACATTTGGGAACTTCTTCAAGGAGGGTTATTTGATCTTCCATGTTTTGGGGCAGGCATTGCCCCTATATTTATTTCTAATGAAGAATAGTCGGAAGAGGTAGCCTCATTTCTGAGCAACATGGATAGGTGTCATCTTTCTTCCAAAGAAAGCCCTTACTAGTCTGAACAGGTGTCATAGATGCTGGTACTCTCAGATCCAATTAATATTGAAGGATATTTAATTCTATTTACTAACCCTAACTTTAATTTTCTTTATTGTGAAGATTGTAAACTCTTCTATTTTACTTTTTTAGGGACCTGAAGAGTCTTAGGAGATGGTTCTTTCTATAGTATATAACCCTAAGGGAACTCAAATCAGGGAACATGCCCCTTTGGATGTGGGGATTACTGGGGAAGGTTCTCCTGGTGCTTACGAACATATGGATGTAGTTATTTCAAATCCTGTTAGGGAATTCCCTTCTATGACTCCACTTGATATTCCCATCAGGGATCCATCCCCATGGAATACCAAGAAACTCTGAAAAGAATCCCAACTTTCTAAACACATCAAAAAAGAGATTAAAAGTAACTTCCATATCTACCAATATAATATTTAGACCAAGAAATTTTATGTTAATGACCATTTATCGCATGTATATTTTGATGTAGAACCAATAAGTAATCAGGCATCAATTGCCTAGGTGTCTGCAGCTCCTATTACTTATATAGTAGAAGAAGGACCACCCACAATTGTGGTTGATTTGGGTATAGATACCAAAACAACTAGGGAGACTATGAGTATTCTGATCCCTCTAGATGTTCTTTCCCCAAATCAGATAACCTATGCCCCAATAGGGGAGGATCATTTTGAGGTTGAAATCTAGACCGAACGTGTTGATCCATCTGCCATAGAGAAGTATAAGGTGACTTTGATAGTAGCATCTGAAGAAGGTGACGAGCCCTAATTGTTTTAGGCTGTCGGAGGGGTCCTGGTCTTAAGGAGTCAACCAACACAAGCCAGATGGACCCCACCCTTATAGAGGAAACACATTTTGGGGTTTATGCTCCTATTTATAATGTTAATCCTACTTCCTTAGAAGTCACACCCATCAGGGAGGTTTCTATCTTAGATCCCTACAATTTAGAATGGGCCATTCTGCCTTTTTTCGACTACCAGAGCAGCTGTGGATCCAGTTACTGTGGGTTTAGAATTAGCTATCACACATTTTTCTTGGATGATTATTCGTACAAGCCTAATTTCTATAAGTGATCTTCTAGAAGCTGCATTAGAGGCTTCTAGTTTATTCAGGCATGGCCCCGAGTCTTGGGTGCCCTTGGACATCCCTAAAACTTGATTTCACATTAAATATTCAACACCATCTTCTTCAGGCAGCAATTACAACATGGAATATGGGGGAAACAATGTTTCGATAAGTGGAGTTTAATATACCAGTCATCCTACAACCACCCTTTCTTTCCCCCCCTTCAGGGATCTAGGGTGTTTACTTGCTTTATTTTTGACTTTAGGATCACAAATGAAAACACTAGTGATTGTGGTTGAGACTTTGATCCTACCCTATGTTGAAAATGTTAGGGGTGAGGCTGCTGAGGAATCTAGTGATGCTGCAGCCATTGAATTAGGTCCCTCCCTAGTGACATTCATTCCTGAATATATTTCTTCATCAAGGAGAGATTTTAAAAAAGATTTAGAGGGAATTTTCAGCCTTTAACATGACCATCAAAGGTCATGGAAGAACATATGGAGATTGATTTCTCTAACACCACTTTTCGATAGTGAGGTAAGTGGCCACAGCTTGGGAGAAATCTGATGTTCTCGAGTCCTATATTTATGCTCTAGAGTCTGAGGCTTATCGTACTGCGACCCTAAAAATACTTATGAATGAAGCCACTGATCAAGATGGAGTATTCACGTGGATACAGAGAAAAAACATAAAACAATGGTCCATGGAGGAGCAAATCGATCAGGAACTGGAACAGTGGAGTAGAAAACCATAGCGACTCAAACATGAATGAGCCCACTTCGTGGATGAAGTTGATGAGGGAAAAAATATAATAGAGGAAGGGGAAAATTATGGCCTCGAGGCAGTACTAGAGGAGGGGACATTTCGAGAAGGTGTGGATGTCGAGACTGTGAATTTTCTAAATCTTCACCATGCTATTAAAAAATCGAATTAGGAATTGACATAACTATGTGAGTCCGATGGACATATTTTTTAGTGTTCATGCCTTGACCACATGGAGAGGCATCGGGTTGTGGATTCCCTTAATACCTTTCTATAATAGAATGAAAATATAATTTTTCTCCATTGCTTCTTCGTTACCTTTTCCAGTAATATAAATCATTTATGATCAACTTCATTTTAAAACATAATCTCAACTGGATATTGATTTGAATCATAATCTAGGATAAAGGAAATAATAAAACCATGCCTTAAATTTTTTTTTGAGTTAAGGGGTCTAGTGAGCATAGTTTGATTATTAATATTGTCACATGAAAACCCCAGAAACGTTTCACATTTTTCATTATTAACCAAATTTTTTCCTAATCTTATTAGGGTGTGGTCTTAGAGGATATAACTTTACTTTTTCTTAGTCCACCCTTTGCGGTGTTTTCACCTAACAAGATTTACGTCTCTTGATGATTTTTTGATTGCTTGATGTTTTTACAAAACCGTATGCAGTATAGGTTTAGCAAGCTGGTACTCAAATTTTTTCATGGGTTCCCTTTGTGTGTTTTCCCCTATAGAGTTTTTAGTCTTTTCTATTGGTAATTTAGAGTCTTACAAACTAAACTATCATTACTGATGTTATAGGTCAAACAACTTTGACTATGACTTGCGAGGCTAGGGCCCCAATTTAGGACTCTTTAATCAAGAATGTTCTGAAAATTTTTAAGCATGGATGATGGATTTTTCTTGACCCTGAATTGTTATTTCTGGATATGGGACCTGATATGGGGAATGGGTGAAAAGGGGATTACTGAAGTGGTAAAGGATTTTCCTGAAGAAATTGTTTCCCATGGTTGATAATCTGTTGTTGTGGGCAACATATATAGAGATGTCAGGGCATTGTGTGCATAGTCAAACATAGATGTCCGTAGGACACTGACCATCTATCTCCAATGGATAAGAAATTTTTATATAATTCTGTATTTGTTTTTCTCTGGAGGTCCAGTGTGGGTTTTCTGTTAAGGGAATGATGTTTGAAAGTAATAAGGGTATTTTCATTATCTTTGGATGAGAAAATTCCCCCACACGAATTTGACTTGTGTAAATGAGGGTTAGTGCATGGTGTAGTTTAACATAGTACAACTGGTACATCTGATATTTGTTTTTCAAAATCATTTCACTCTGGAAAGAGGAGGGTAAATGATTCATCGTTTTCACATTAGTTTGATAAAAAATGTCCTTTATCTACAGACTCTGAAAAGGGGAAATATGTAAACCATAATCTAGGGGGTTTCCAAAAATATGGATTAAGGTGGTACATAAATTCCATAAGGGAGTAGAGAGGTAGGAAAATTATCTCTTGAGGATGAATTTATCTTAGATTGACATGCCATTTTTGTGGGAAACATATACCGAGCCACCGAGGCATTGTGTGCATAGTAAAAAAAAAGGTGTCCGTAAGATATAGATGTCCATTTACGATTGAAATTGATGGTTATAGGGATTCATACATTTCTAGATATAGAGTATGGTGTTTGAATAGGGGTTCTTGATCATGAAAAGGGGCATTACATGCTGAAATTTATCGGGAATAACGTGAATAAATAGTAGAATTTTTATCCTATCCATATGAGTTGTTTCTTTACATAGGTCAAACCCTTGTGTTGGAAGGGATGAGAAACTTCTGTTTCAAGTATGGATCTGACATATGATATTTGGATGTCTCTATATATCCTATGAAGAGAGGAATCAAGCTATATGTAGTTGTTTTAATTCTTATTCATATGCAGATCTGATTCACACATATGGATGGGACATTTTTGTTTTGGATATGGATTCACCAGTGAGGCAGGGCATGTTTCGAAATTTCCTACATAGATTCATTTCTTGAAAAAGGTCATCAAGGGAAATACCCTTTGACATGAAATGTCCTAAGGGTGAATACTGGGTATCGAGCATTGTGTAGTTTAAACATCATGTGATTAGGACATTGATATAGAAGCCCTGAGTAACTGGAGGGTAATCGAACCAGGATGTTCTGACATGTCTAGGATGTGGGTTGGGAGTAAACTGAAAACCATGGGTTTTAGGGAAATTAGATTAGGATAAATGACATTGGTATTGGAAGTTGTTAGGCATATGAAAATGGAAAAATCCTCTTTTGGGGATGAATTTTCCTTTGGCTGATATGGTGTTTTTTTGGGCAACATATGCAAAGCCATTGGGGCATTGTGTGCATAGTCAAACAAAGGTGTCCAAGAACACAGACCTTCCATTCCTGATGGCCATGAAGGATTATGAAAATCCAATATCACTCAAAGAACTAAGTTTGAAGAATAAAGAGAGTTGGTTGGGATATATTAGAAACACACAGGACATCATTATTCACAGAATTGGGAGTCTCTCTCTATATATTTGACATATATGCAAGGCGGAACATTTTGACGACCTTGTTGGATAGGGGCCCAGTTTTTAAGATCTAGATTTCCCAAGATCAGATTCCCTGCACAATATTGGTCAATGTGCAAGGAGTGGTTGAAATTTTATTCCTTTGTTGGGGCTGGACCTAAACTTGGAGATCCAAATGCCCCGAAGTCAGGATACCTGCATAATATTGGTACGTGCATGGGGGGTGATTTTATCTATATTTGGGGTACCTTTCAAATTAATTTCATATGGTTAGGACATTAGGTTTCCTAATATAAAGGGGGAAACACTAATATTCCTTTTAAAGTCATGATTTTACGGTCATTCATTGTTAATTGATTTACCTTGACTCCGTGGGGAGTCCCATGCTGAAATTTCTAAGCCCACATGAGATATGCCCGGTGTGAGAATCAAGTGGTGGAAAGGGTTTCACCCAACTACCTAGGGATGATAGGATCAAGTAAAAGAGCATTGTTTGGCCATACAGTTTAACTTCATGCGGGGAGGACGTGAGTGACTTGATGTGAAGGAGTTAGCAGTTGTGGATCCATATAGTTTTAAGTCTTACGGAAATGAAATTGATAGCACAGTTAAATGTCATGCTATATGAATGAAATATCAAAGTGATCATGCATAAATATGGGATAATAAAGCCAGTATTTTCTTGGTACGCCCCAAACATGAGTGGGGGAAGAAGTTGTAAACCATGATTCTGGGATCCCTCGAGTTAGTTGGGATGATGCGAGGATTTGGAGCCAATGAGCATATAGAAGTAGGAACAACCTCTCCTGAGGAATAATTTTCCTTTGGTTAACATGATTTTTTGTGGGAAACATATATAGATCCACTGGTCATTGTGTTCATAGTCAAACAAAGGTGTTTTTAAGGCACTATCCATCCATTTACGATAGTTGTGGGTGATTATGGTTATCTAATATTTCCTAGGGGATGGAGTTTGATGGATGAAATGTGGATGTCTGGGTATGTGAGAAATATCCAGAACATGATTATTTCTAAAGTAAAAGATCCTATACATAGATCTAATTCGTTTGTAAAGGGGAGCATGTTATTTTAAAACTTTCTGTATGTAAGAGACCAGATTCGAAATCCCCTGCATCTATTTGCATTTCACAAATAGGGGGATGGGGGAATTTTTTTTATTTGTTTTATTCTATGTGGATAGACCTGGGATTTATGGCTCTAGTATCACTATGTATATTGTCATACTGAGAATTAATCTACACATAGTTCTTGAGATACCTTACGGTTTAATGTCATGTGGTTAGGACTTATTTGGCCATGTAGTTTAACATCATGCGGTTAGGACTCATGAGTTTCCCTATGAAAGTCTATCTTATATACTGGGGGATTCATTTTTTCATGGAGGTTAGACCCAAGAAGCCCCATGTGTCACTACATGTCCCATTGATGGATGGGAATCTAGACACACGTAGTTCTGGTATCCTATATAGTTAACGTCATACCATAAGAATGAGAGTGAACCAACATGAAAAGGATGAGGTGAGTGAAGTTTCAGACATGAACCTCATGGAGGTTTCCTACGTATCTAAGTTAGTTGGAATCAAAGTCCATGTAGTTCTGGAAACATGTTCCCTATGCCGGTCTGACCCATGCACATGAAATGAGTGGTTTGTTTAGGTTGCGCCTCGACTGGGATGAAGAATCTGGGCATCACTATGTATCCTGCGAGAGTAGGAATCAAGCCATGCATATTTCTTTTTAGGAAATTACCTACATATGTACGATTCATACATAGGGAAGATGGTATTATTTTAGGTGGCGGCTGGACCAGGATTAAGAATCTGGGCATCACTACATGTTCTGTGAGAGCAAGAATCTAGAAACATGTAGTTCTAGAGCTTCCTCCATGTATAGGTTTGGCTCATACATTTTGAGGGTGTATTTTTTTACTATTTTTAATGGGCTTGTAGTGTACTTGTATCCTCTATTTGTCCAAGGGGAAACCTTTACCACCATTCCTAATCTCACGTGAGCTATGCTTGGTGTGAGACATAAGAAATAGCCATGGTATCCTCTCCTGATGTAATGGAAGTTGATAGTAAAATAGAGGGATTTTGTTACCATGTGGTGGCTAGGTCAAGATCTAGGATCGAAGCATCTCTACGTATCCTATTAGTATATGGGAATCAAGATGCACATAGTTCTAAGACAATATTTTCCTTGTACCAGGTTTACCCAGACATAGAAAAAGGGGGTCATACTTTTTTATGGTGGTTGGACAAGGATAAAAGATCCTAGTGTCACTATGTATCCTATCAGCTGATGGGGATCAGTTCATATGTAGTTCTATAACACGACATGGTAGGTGATTGATGTTGGAGGCAATGTCCCCTCGGGTGAGAAAATTGTTGGGGCCATGCAGTTTAATGTAATTTAGTAAGGATGAAGATACTAAGTAGTTTAACATCATGAAACATGGATGACTTCATCAAGTAGTTTATTTTCATGCGATCAAGTCATCTTCCATATTGGTTAACGTTGTGTGGAAAGGATTTCCATCATATAGTTTAACTTCATGTGATTGGGATGACTTCCATATAGTTTAATGTCATGTGGAAAAGATGTATTTGGCCATGTAGTTTAATGTCATGCAGTTAGGACTCATGAATTTCCCTACGTAAGTCTGACTTGTATGTATGGAGAGGGTCATTATTTATTTTTAATGGTGGCTGGACCCGGATATAGAATCCAGGTATCACTACGTATCCCATTTATAAATGGGAATAAAACAATATTTAGTTCAAAGATATGCTCTCTATGCCGGTCTGACTGAAACACAGAAAGCAGGGGCATTTTTACCTTCCCTCACATAGATCTGATTTATACAGAACAAGTCATTGTACCAGATAAAATGATCACCAAGCAAATTTAACATCTTGTGGTAAGGACGAAGATTCTAAGCAGATTAACGTCATACACCATGGACACATATGTCTCTATACAATCTAACATCTTGCATCTAAGATGGGGATATTAAGCAGTTTAACATCATGCAACATGGATGACTTCATCATACAATTTATTGTAATGAGATTAGGATGTAGTGTCATGATTTTGGCTACATGAAATATTTCTTCAAAAACCTGGCATTGGTGGGAGTTGTGGTGATATTTCCATCCATTAAAATTTGGGAATATTCTCTATCAGTGTAAATATTATTTATAACATATGGTCCTTCCCATTTTGGATCCCACATTAGAGGATTCTTCCTGAGTATCATTTGGTTTCTGAGGAAGAACACCATTTCTACTTCGAGGAAAGATCAGAGTCAGACCTTCTTATTGAAAGATCATGCAACCCAATTTTGGTAGAATTCCAAATTGTGAAAAGTGTGAAATCTTTTCTCATCCAACCAATCCATCTCATCAAACAGTTTTTGGGAGTTTCCATCTATAGATAGTTGATAACAGACAGTGAAGCAAATCGATGGTAGTTGAATTTAAGTGGGTAGAATTGCCTCCATCCTGTATTCTACCAAGTATGGGGTTGATTGAGTGGTGGTGTGGGTTGTGGTATGGTAAGACCAAAGGGCATGAAGGAGCTTTTCTGGCCACAATTTCTTATCCTTATCTACCGTCTTTTAGAGTATGTTGGGTAGGTTCTTGTTAAAAGTTTATATCTATTAGTTGTTCACTGCATGGTAGTGGGATGAATGGTTGGCTTTGATTCCATACTTTTAATATACATTGTCCAATTCAACAAAGAAGAAATTGGTGCTATTGTCCGTTAGTATTTTGTGTGGGAAACTAAACCCGGTGATGATATTGGCTTTCACAAATCTGACATTGTTTTTTTCCTAATTCTTTAAGGGGTACAACTTCTTCCCCTTTGAAAAATAAGTTAGTTGCTATGAAAATAAACTTGAATTGTTTAGCTGTAGAGGAAGGATATGGTCCCATGACATCCATTCCTTATATGTTGAATTTTCAAGAGTACTTAGCTATGTGAAGAAACTTGGGGGGGTTGATGGATGAAATTTTCATGAACTTGACAGGAATGATACTTTTTGGTGAAATCGGAATAATCCTGCATCATGGTGGGCCAATAGTATCTAGGCCTTATAATTTCATGAGAGAGTTTATATGCTGATTGGTGTTCCCCACAACTTCCTACATGCACTTCTTTCCTAACGACAGAAGTCTCTTATCTATGAATGAACCTTAAAAGGACTCCATTAAGGCCTATGTTTTAGAGAACCTTTCATTGATATATACAGTCGTGCAACATGAAATTGACTGTTGCTCTTTGGATATATTCCCTTCAATCCCTATCTGGTGGGATTTCTCTATTTTGAAGATAGTCCACAGTGGGGGCCATCTAGTCGGCGGTATGACCGTATGGCTCATATATGGGACTAATCTCATTGATTTATTCTATATTTTCCTGAACATAATTTAAAACCATTTGGTGATGGGCAATGCTGATTATAGTTTCTTTCCAATCCGGGTCGGTTAGAGCTATGGTTGAGTTTTCTAATGCATTGTCTTGCGCATTCTGTGACTGAGGTACATAATCTAGTGTCAAATCCAATGGTAATTATGCCACCAATTCTAAAAAATGGTTCATAAAAGGTATCCTCTCCTCTTTCTTGATGACATAGACACCATTGACTTGCTTGATGACTAGTTTTGAATCTTATTTTCTCTTTAATTGTTTGGTTTACACTTTTAGTGTTAGTTCCAGGCCTGTGATAAGGTCCAAGAATTCTGCTTCATTGTTTGTGCACCCCATTGATAGTTGGAAAGAATAAGATAGGAATTCCTTTTCTAGGGATTGAAGTATGAATTTAATCCTTACTTTGTTGACTTTGGGGTCTTCCATTATTTTTCTTATTTGAATTCTAGACGTGCCGTCAAAATTCATTTCCCACATCTAGGAGTTCTCTTAAACAGAGAACACTTCCTCATCAGGTAGCTCAAAATCTAGTGGGGCCATCTCTGTTAAGGGATTCTCTACCAAGAAATATTTTAATGTCTGAGATTTGATGGATTTCTATGGTATGAACCGTATATAGAACTACTGTAGGATGAAAACCCATAGTGAGAGGCATCCAGTCAACATTGGATGACTGAGAATATACTTAAGAGGGTTTCTACGAGAGACCAAGTAGGCCTCATGGTGCTACAGATAATACCTTATCTTCTGAATCCAAGAGATTAAGGCTAGAAAGATCTTCTCAATATTTGAATACAAAGTCTCAACATAAATCAGGTTTCAGCTGAGATAATATAGAATATTATCACTTTTGGAATCATTCTTCTATTCATGGAAGCTGCCTAGGGATCCCTCCAAGGTGGTTACTTACATAATCAGGGGTCTTCCTTCGATTGGCGGAATTAACACTGATGGACTTAAGAGATATTTATTGACATTTTGGAATTCTTCTCGACAATCATCTGTCCATTGATATTCTACACATTTCTTCATCAACATGGTTAAGGGAAATCATTTTCGTACAAGGTTTTATATGAATCGCCGAATGTAGGCTAGATCTCCTTAGAGTCCTCTCTACTCAGTGATTTTGCGAGGTGTTGAAATACCAAGGATAACATTTTTCCTCTCGGTGCAGACTTCGATGCCACGATGGAATAAAAATAATACAAGTAATTCCCCTAAGGTGATGACAAATGCACATTTTAAGGGGTTCATTTTCAAACTATGTTGTCATAATTTGATGAAAATTATTTCAAGATCTGATAGGTGGTCAGAGCACCATTTTGACTTATCCACCAAATCACTCACATAGAATTCAATGAATTTTCCCAGGAAGGGTTTGAATATGAAATTCATGGCACGTTGGTATGTAGAGCTGACATTCTCAAAACCAAAGGCCATTACATTTTAGAAAAAACTCCCTCTGGGGATTTGAATGTGGTGGATTTTTCATATTCATAGTCCATTCAGATCTTATTATAACATGAATAACCATCTATGAAAGAGAGAGACTCATAAATGGTAGTTTCATTAATAAAAAATTCTATGATTGGGACTGGGAAATCATCTTTCGGGCAGTGCCAGTTAAGTTTTGTAAAATCGATGTAGACCTTGATCTGTGCATTCTTCTTCTTGATGGGGAAAATGTTTGCTATCCAGATGCGATATTGGACCCCACGAATAAAGTTATCTCTCAAGATGTTGTTGACTTATCCTCTATTTTGGAAGCATGGGTCAGGTGTGTCCTTCTGGAAGCTTTCTTGTAGCCACTGTGATCTTCCAGTAGGCCGAGTTGGTGAGTGAACACCTTGATTTCAAGGCCATGAATTTCTGTATAGTTCCAGGAAAAAACATAATGATTCTACTTCAAGAATAAGGTGTATATCTATTACTCTTTGGAATACATGGCCACACTAATCAGAGTGGGTCATGAGTCTTCTTCTATACCCAGGTTTATTTCCTTGAGTTCATCAATGGTGGTAGAGACACCTTCCTCGAATGCTAGTGGGGAAATCCTCAGGTCATCTTATTATTTTTCCTCTAAATCCTCATCATCTTCCTCTTCATATTCTAATAGAGAAACAATTATTAAGATGATATTTCCATAATTGAGGGAATATTCATACTTTTTGTGTTCAGGAAGCAAAGCCACCTCTTCTTTCTTAGCCATCGGTGGTGGCTTCTCCAAAGAAGATGTAGTGAGGGGTAAAAGAGATTACTTATCTTATTTGAGTGATGAGATACTTCCTTCTACCTCAGTGGGTGAGGTAGGTATTTATTGGGGTTTTGATGATGGTTCAGGGGAATTTTAATCTAAACATTCCATATTATCCTAGGATTCAGTGATCTTTACAACATTATCAGGCTCGGTAGCCGTAACTGAAATCATAATGACCACTGAATACGCATATGAATTTGGACTTATGCATTCAATATGATTGAAGGGAAGTATTTATACCTCCGCAAGTTGCTTGAGGGGATTAGTTAGAACTATTTACAAACCTTTTGGGGGTGGTGATCCAATAAATTTTATTAGATGAGGTTTGTTTTTCCTTCTGCTCATAGAACCTTGCATCAATATAGTGTGACTCGCAGGACTCGAATGGGGCCTTATCAGCATATAGTGTCCCACTCTATTCATTAATTATATACTTGAGGAACTGATAGTAAGAGGATGGGATTACTATATGATGATGCATCCTGGACCTTCCTAACAGGGCATTGAAGGCCGTATTATTTCGGATGAACAAAAATTATGGGTGCATTACGAGGTCACCGAATTGGGTTTCGATCTTAATTTGTCCTGACAGCTTTTGCTCACTTTTTTTCGTAACCCAAAAAAGTTGTGGTGAAGGGAATTAGATAATAATCATTACATCCCAACCGATGAAGTGTTCGTAGTGGGAGGAGATGAACTCCAGAGCCATTTTTAATGAAGAACTTTAGGATATCAACACCATTTATCCTCCCAGACACATTTAAGTGATTGATGTGTCCTTTAAAAGTAGCATATACATCTTGATATGTGAAGGAGATAAATTCATGGGATTCTGCAAGACTCGTCTTTGTTTGGTAAACTTCAGCGAAAACTACATCATCTTCAAACTCCTAAGGACTCAACAAATCTTCTTTGAGAGATTCCCTAAGATCTACTGACAGACTCAATGCATCCAGGATCAATAGCTTGGTCGGAATTGAGGCTAATTTCTTCAAAATATAATATTTTTGGTCTAAAGGTTGGTGCTATCTTTCTTGGGGATGCTCATTCACATGAACTTTAGTGGGTTGATCATTTGATGAATATGGGTTGGCCCTTGGAGTTGGAGCGGGAGGAACTGGTGTCCTATGTGGATTAGGTCAGATGGGTCTGCTTGCCTATCGATGGAGATTAGTAATCTATTCTTCCTCTGATGGATACTCTAAAAGTATTGGATTTTGATGGCTTCCCATGGGGGAAATATTATCTTCCTATCCCTGTTGGAACTACCAGAGTGTCCTTCCACGAGTTTCTTCCACATTGAAGGGTTGAGAGGGGGTATGATTGTATGCTTGAATTTTTCCATGGCTCTATCTCCCTTGTTATCCCATGATTATATGGTTTCTTCCTCCATCCCCCTAATTGGGTGAGGGGAATTCTAGTTTATAACTATATTCATCCTTAGATAAGGGATCCATTCAGTGAATAACATTTATGGAGCCAAAAATTAGCTCCTCTTCTATTGATGACTTTGCCTTATCATCTACCCCCAGTGGTGAAATTGGGTAGGGTGGTGCCATTTGTAAGGGTGGTGCCAGTGTCTTCATATTTGATGGAATGAAATCTAATAGTGTTAAAGGCGACTTTGGCTTTGGTGTAAGTTCATCTCCCTGTACACGCTTTCTACCTTTCTGATTAGACAACTTTCTAGGAAGCTATCCCTTAGAGGATTGTGGAGCCAAGGATGATAGTTATGTTTTGTTAAGAGATGGTGGAGGCACGGTTGGTTGCTTCAGTTATGCCTAAAGTATTTCATGAGATCGGTTGACTATTTTCAGAGTCATCCATATATCAAACTTATGCTCCTTTTTGTTAACAACATTTTTCCACTCCAATTATTAATCTAGATCACTGGTGGAAACATATGCCACTTGCACTGGTGGTGCTCCTAGATTGACCTGTCTGGAATATATCACCTTCTTCAAGAGATATTTGAAGATGAAACACTCCTTTATAGTGTGTTCCAATATCTGGTGGAAGGGATAGTAGTCTATCCGGTCATCAATACCTACTTCATCAGCCCTCTTCGGCTCCAGTTGCCCAAGAAAGTTTCTATTCATGGCAGCTAGAAAGTAGCCATAGACTTGATCATCTTGGAATGAGTAAAATTTATTTCTCCATTAATAAAATTGATTCCTCTTGGCTCCCCAGTACTCGTCTTACTAAGGCGAGGGTGGATGATGACATCCACAGGGACTTGCCCGGTTTGGTGGGGGCCTTGGAGATAGAGATGGTGAGTGGGGTGGCTTAAGAATGACACAATCTACTTCATCACTCCTTGATCTTTTTTCTAGGGATGATGGGGATACCTTAGACATGATATTAGTCTATTGTAAGGAATCTTCTATACTTTTAGTGATGATGGCTAATTCCTCAAACTGACTTGTATATTTTACCAGAATAAGTGGTGCCCATAGCTCATCGCAAAAGTTGTCGAGGCACATGACCAACATATCATCATGGGGGAGTAGCTGAATCAAATAGTAAGTCATACCTTTCCAAATTTCAATAAATTATGAAACTCTCTATTTCTCTCAGTATTTTCAGTTCATGAGGTCACTAACTATTGTTTTTGGAAATGTCGGGGTGAACTAGAACAAGAACTGTCATATGATATCCTACCATCATGTTATTGAGTTAACTTGAAAACTGGTGTACCACACAGAGGGATAACCTTGTAGGTTTCACATAGGGAATTTGTGCCTCAGAGATTCTTATTTCTATAGGGTTACCATCATGGGATCATAGTAAGAAGAGTAGTACATTAGATGCTTCTTCGGGCCCCATAAGCCGTTGAACATTGGGAATACGAGATTCCCAAAATTTGGTGGAGGTGGAACGTTGGTCACCCATTCAAGGTAAGGTTTCCATTCTAATTGTACTATAGCATGCCTCTAATCCATTTATTCCATTCTAGTTTTCAACAAATCGATGGTATTCAGGATACCTTGATGCAAGTCATGTTGGAACTGAGTATGAGAGGGTGAAGTAGGGGGAAAGATTTCATGTGCCGGCGCTGCTGGCCCTTGAGAGGGATACCCATCCAGGGTCATCCTCTGTGGATTTTATTGAATTAGTTCTGGTTGCTTCCCCAATTGAGGGAGATATTGATAACCTGTTGGGGTTGGGTTCAGGTAAACTGATGGCCCTGATGCTACGTTAAAAGAGTTTTCTAGCCTTGCTTCATCCATCGGGATGAGCCTTTAAGGCTGCGGTACATCTGACCGAAGTATGTGTTGACCCACCACCTGAGTAAACACATAGAAATTTGACTTTCTCATAGTAGTTCAGAATTGATTTATTACATCTCTTTCATTTCATCCTTCTATCTAGAGAATATCTCAATCATGGGGGAATCATCTTCACGGGGAGGAGGTAGTTTGTAGACCGTGCTCTTATTATTTTCATTGTTGGAGAGTTTCATGGGAGGTAATGGTTTATTAACTAAGGGGGATCAAAAATTTAGGAAAACTATTTGGTTTCAGGTGTGCACACCTCCAAGCTCGGTGTGAACCGTCTCCAGGAGTGAACCCACTTTTCATATTTCTTTATTATTTGTATTATTTTCATTGAGGTATATGGGGATGATGTCCATAATGTTCTTCAATTAATACCTCATTTGGGGTGTCTTACCAGGTGCTGAAAGGTATGAGAGATTCTTATACCCTTTGTTGGATCTTCTTCAGCCATTCTATGATACTCTGAGAGTTTCTCAGTGAAGATTGACTTGAAGGGAGCCCTGATATGACCATGCACTACGCCTCCATTCTGGGAGATGTGATTCACAAGACAGGATGGATTGGGTTTCCCCTCTATCCATTGTTCTCCATACATGGGATAGGACAATAATCTACTGGGAATAAATTCAAAGTAAAAAGTCCCCAACCCTATTAGTTGGGGTTGAGGCCATTCCTCTGTTGACAGGAATTGGATCATATTTGCTGGTCTTATGAGGGAATTTTGTGTTCAAAATTCCCCCATCCCTATGGTATGGTATTGGTCAGGTATTATGGTGGCTGCTACTGCTATTCCCACCTTCTTGATCTCATGCATACCCATGAGGGTGTGAGATGGATATGGTGTTGGGTCTTCACATAAATTACTTGCACCCAAGGACATGATCAGTGCTTTTGGATTAGCTTTCCTTAGAAGGGAGGCATGCTATATTCTTTTAGTATCCTAGTTTGGGAGATTCTTGTTGTCTTTCTCTCATTGGGACCGATTCTTCTGAGACTTACTCAAGGCCATTTCTTATCACACATTCCACCATTTCTGAGCCAAGACTTCATTTGACTGTAGTCTAGGGATGATGACATTGTAGGATGTCAATTCCAGTGGGTTCTACTGGATGATAAGTGGGGTGAAGTGTAGAGAACTGTGTTCTTCGCATCCTTGGATATGAACACCAAACGGGGAGTTGCTGATAAGGTAGTGCGACTTGGGAATCACATAGAGGTAGGCCGGCTCAAGGTATTTCATTCACCTTTATGATTATGGACATCATGTAGATGCAAGGGCTTATAAGTCTATATGATGGAGAAGATCTCCCATAACATTAACATGGTCTTCATACCCATATTAGGGAAGAAATTTCACCTTTAGATGGCAGAGATTTTCTAGACATTGAGGCGAATTTTATGCATACATTCTTCTTACAACATTCTTAGTATATTGAACTGACAAGTGGTTGTGGGATAATACATCACTGGTATGTCATCCCTAGCTACTTTCCTTCTTAAAATCAATATATCTTGTTTTTGTTCCACCATGGACTCTTCTTCAGGATCTTCCTGGTTTGATTGCTCCTTAATGATTTTGTTCCAATCAATGGGGATGACAGGAGTCTCGTTACCATGAGAATGGTATGGGGGTGGTTCGGAAGTTGGGAATGGACCTAGACCATCCTCCGGTTGAGAAAGGATATCACTAGTCATTAATATATTATTTAGTGTGTTTCACTCTATTTTTACAAGCTTCTTGGAATATGAGGGCTTTCATGCATTTGACCCGATGAGGGGAGGACCTTCTCATCAGTGTGAATTTTGACTGTGGGGAGGAACTTTTTAGTTGGCACCATGATGGAGAGGACTGCCATCACAACTTAGTTTCTAGACATAGAGAGGAATTCTGTAGTGTATACCCTAGGGAGGACATTCAGGGAGGACCACAGAAAGGGTATGACCTTCTTTCATCTTGGTGTCATTGAGTGGAGGGCCCTCACAATGACTGCTATTATGGCAAAGACTACTATCCTAGCTCTGGCTGTAGAGAGAGTGTCTATAGTGTGCATTTTAGGGAGGTTCTTCATGATGTACTGCATCTGGGGACACCTGATTTTGGTAACATAATTCATATAAGGGTCCCTATTTGGTTGGTTCCCGTGATGGCGTCAGGATACTCCTATAGACATCTTGAATTCTAGTAGGTATATATGTATGACCTTTAGATGCCATCACGTTGGACTTGTGTCCCCCAATTGGAATAGACATTTTTTCATGATCGAGTTGTCCTTGTATTGTGTAATATGGACATCGACCCTCTAGTACTGGAGTAGGGATGTGGTTCTGCTCCGAGGTGATTATCTAATTTGGTGAATGAATCTCCCAACTCGAGGAGTGGGAATCATTACCCCAATTTCTCACTTTTTTCTGCTGATGCAATCACAATTTGACATGTTTAGAGGATATATTCTGGTATAAATTTTTGATCCTTAATCATGGAAAAGATGTGTTGAGATACATATTTGGATAAAATGGGTATGAATTCCAATTTTGATGTCGGAGTAGGAGTTCGTGCCTACTTTGGTCCTCCCTAAGTTTCCACTGGGTACTAATGGTTCTCCTATATCGGTATAGAGGAAGGAGTCTTCGTCTGAATATCTTCTCCAGTTTCCATTGTATTTGGCTAGTGGAATTTTTATGCTTCCGTAGGAATTTGAATCTTCTCGTATTCTCTTGAAACCATATTTTACTAGTGGTCTTCATATGCATCAATAATATTATGTGACTACCCATGGTTTGTCTCCCAATTTGGGTGGTGGGCATAGTGTGCATCAATAGGGATTTTTTCATGATTATAACTGGGTGTTGTTCTATTTGGATGATGGGATTCTAACGCATTGGTAGATATTTTAATCTGCCTATAATTTTTGGATCTTTCTTTGAGGCAGGACAAACAAGAACTGTCAAGAATGTGCATTTTCTCATGTTGTGCCACCCTATTTCTGTGGTGGGATTCATTTGAGCATGCGATGATATTCATCTAGTCATAGAAGGCCACCATATTTCTATGGATGGATTCATCAGGAGGGGAGGAATTGTATGCCTTCCCATTATATGATGATGCACTTGTGTGGCAGACCAACTCCTCAGGAACCAGGGTGATAACTTGCTCTTGATTATGCTTAATCCTCCCCAAGCAGGTAGCCCGAGGGGCCGTGTCCATTAGAATTCATCAGGTTCCCTCAACATGGGATCCTTTTTAGTTCAAGGTTATCGGGTCATGCACCACTGGTGGCTTGGGTTACTATTCAAATGGGATTAAGTCATCAACATCGACTTCATCTGCCTCCCTAAGATAAGGGAGTTACTCATTGTCGTACTCTAAGGATAGGCTCCCAAAGCGGTTGGAGACTGCTAGTGGGGTCGTCCTATGCTGGGATGCCAACCATGGTTGAAAAGGTGGCTGGTGAGCTTTCACTGATTGGAGGGCCTTCCTTGTAGCCTCCACTGTGAGGAGCGCACCACTTTGGTGGCAGTCTTTGATCAACGTGTTTGAAACCCAGTGTTGAAGTCACTAATTACGTGATGGAGTCCTGTTCTTCGAGGATACGGTCACCTGTGTAGATGCTAATGTTTGTGTCTGAGCAATTCGTCGAGATTCCATTTGGATAGAATAGAGATCTTTGAATCCATAAATACATGTAACAAGAACAGACAAAAAACCCCATCAAGGTAGCATCTCATGATCACATAAATGATTGGTAATATTACTCGGCCCTCTTCCTTTTGAATGTGAAAGGGTCTTGTGGTGGGATGACCCACCATGTTGGTTACGGATTCACGTTGGGTTCACCATTTTTTTTCTAACTGATTCGCGTCATACTGGGGGCCGATGAAATGGCTTGATAGATAGTGAACCATTTTTAATTATTCTGAAGGGTTTCACGTTTGGTATGATGTCCTCATATAGTCTATAATGGGTTTATTTGTGGATCCAGAAACACCCAATAACCCTTGTATCCATGATTCATGGACCTTCTTTCCAAGGGAAGGTGCTCATTGGATGATAATTTGGAAAAAAACACTTCAATAATCCATTGGTCGAGAGGATGAGAGGTTGAGCTCATCACATCCTTTTGGGGGGAATTATTTCCTACTTCGGGACCCTCTTACATATTTAAGAATTTTTTATATGTTTGTGAATCCTTGGTTCTTTCCCAAGCATGGGTATGAAAATTACGATTAGTTTTCAAGATCCTCAAAAAGTATGCATGGATTTAAAATTATCTGTATACATCCTAGATTCTCCACTGATGAAAAAATATGTATGTATTCGAGGTTCTTCATCAATGATAACCTTTTATAGACATATTAGGGATCCCTCAGGGGGATAATGGTTTCTTCTTCTGGTCTTTCTTTGAGTTACTCTTCGATTAAGATTTCGGTGACGGTAACCTTCGATCATGGATTCGTCCAGACACTGATCTTTGGATCCTTCTATACAGACGAGCATAGACAAGAATCTTTCAAGGAGGCTCTTTGTGGCTCGTCCCAATGTTTGAATGATTTTGGATTTACATAAATCCCTCCATTCTCTCCGACAATTTGTAGAAAAGTTTCTGGTCTGACTTTGGAGATCTCGTCGAAGGCATATGAGGAGAAGTATGGGGCGTTGGCGTTTCAATTCGGCTCGGTGGTTGTTTGATGTGAAGAAAGGGAAGGGAAGTTCTAATGCGGTGGGGTGGATTTATATTCCAGGAAATGTCGTAGTATCTTGGGGGATAACACCAAGGTTTCTCATACTTAGAGGGAGGGAAATAAAGTGGCGGACTACTTAGCATTAGTGAGTTATTATGATGGTAATAGTGTTTTGTATCATGATTTTTTCAGTTTGAAGCTGGAGGGGGTCAATTTGATCAGAGGCGATTCCCTCAGTCTTCATTTTTTAGACCTCCATAGGCCCCTTTGTGTTTCTTGGGGTCTGCCGTTGTAGAATTTTCATTTGTATTTTTTGTGCTCTCTTAATAACAATTTGAATGTTGAATGAATATTAGGGATCCCTTAGTCTCTTGTTGATGCGATGATGATTTAATCCATATGATGAGATTCTCTAGAGTTTATCATCATCCATGGGGTAAAAAGATTTTTATATTGTCAGGATCGAACCGATAAGATGTAATTCCTATGTATCCTCATGAGAGGAATCATATTGCATGTAGTTCAGTGTCTTTTTATAGGACACATCACATTTTAAGATCATGTGACGAGGAAGAACCCATGAATTTTAATGTCATGCACTGAGGACGTCTAGGCGGCAGATGCCTAGACAAGATTCCTGGTGGGACTTACATTGAAGCGGCCCAAGATGGTCAAAAGAGATACAATATCCTAGATAGATTTTACCATACTTGGGATATGTATTGAAGAATATTAGGGTGGTTTGGGTGTTAGGTTTGGACCACAAGGAGGCTTCCTACATATCACAATTAGTTTGGAATCAATGCCCTTATAGTTTAGTTGTGTGGGTCTTACACATGGAAGATGCAGACATGAGAGGATATGGTTTGGACTTACACCATAGATGAGGCCTATTTGAGATCATTCCTTTAGACAGTCATCCTACATATCTTGGTTAGTGTAGAAATCAGAGTTGATATAGTTCATTTGGGTTTGGTACTTATACCTATAAGGACACCCATTTGAGATCGGGCCTTCAAATAGGCGTCTTAAGTATACTAGCTAGGGCAGGAATCCGATTTCTCATAGTTCATTTGGGTTTGAGACTTACACCTAGGAGGAGGCCCATGTTTATAGAATCATGAGGAGGATCTCAACTGATGATGATTTGGAGGTTTGGTTGGGGCTTACACCTAGGAGGATGCAAATGTTTTGGGGTTATGCAGGTGTCATGATCACTGCCAACCTCTAATCCCACATGAGTTATGCCTGGTGTGAGAAAAAATAAGAGGCAATGCATCTGGTGATTGCACATCCCACTTAATCTACTAATAGATGGTACTCGATCCAAAGGGAGAGAGAGATGATCTTTGAGTGTTCCAACTTCCTCTCCCGTGTTTATATATTGGATAGTCACTTTTGGAAATCTATACAGACATGTCTCAGGATCAGCCTAAGAGGAGAAAGAGTTCCACCTACCATGGAATGATTATGAGATTACCTTAGGGAGAGTGTCCTAAAATTAATTCAGGGAAAAGGGGGAATCATTTTTCATCTAACAAGGGAAAGAAGGCCTGATCCCTTTGGCTTGTCACTATCCCTCATTGAATAGAAAAGCCAATAATTTCCCTTGATCCCCAGAAAAGGGAGGTTCACATGAGTATTCCTTGGTTGGGTGCCAGGTTACCATGGGAAATATAAACTTAATGACATTCCGAGGGTCCACACCCTTGCGAGGAATACCTGCGTGACTCCTCTTATAATGGGTATATAAATTAAAAATGAAGCGTTGATGCGCTCGAGAATTTTATTATGTAGGTCTGATGGATTTTGAAGAGGCCTTGGCCTAATGCCGCTAGACTTGTTTGTAATGCCCTGACCCAGATCGCCTCTAAGACGGTGGCTATACTGGTGAGTTACATGACCTCAAGCACATCTCCCTGAATGCTAGAGGCTACCGACTAGTAGAAATGGTTTTTTTCGTATCCACGGGGGAGACTATGCCCTCATAGGTAATAGGTATTATCAAAGCGGAAGTAAAGAACAATTCATAATAAATAACATAGGCATATAAATGAATAAACTACAGTAGAATAAATAAGGATAATTTAAATGATTAAGAATCATGTGCGGAAGCTCACAAAATAATGTCATGCCATGATGTATGTCTAAAATAAAAGCATGGAAAATAGAAACCCAAGCATAATATAAACTAAAAATAAAAGAAATAAAGTGAAACAACTGCATCACGAGAAAGGCTCAGTCCTCTGCCCCAGTCTCCATCCTAACCAGCAAGAAATAGTCAAGCATTGGAAGAAACACACTTCCCATTTTCAATACCTGCAATCATATAAATTTACTCATGTGTGAGATAAAATCTCAGTAGGATATCACCCAAAGTGTCTAATCTTTTCCATTTTATTCAGTAATAAAAAGCAGTGTGTTATTATATAATAAATTCTGATAATTAACTAATCACAATAAAATAAATAACTCGGCCTGAACTCCCAATGACACCCATCCCTAATCACATGATTTGTCCTATGCCGGAATTCTAAAAGGAGTACCTGTAAGCATAATGCACATATTCATACATGTAAATCCTGGAAAAGTAAAGTAAAACATGGAAGATGTATACCCTCAAGACTATTCTTTAACTTGGGGTCTAAGTCATGTGTCAACTAGGTGTGCTTCAACATACCATAAAAATATCAAAAATCTCAAGAGACTCATAGTGGAATTAATATACACCTTTAGTGCATAATTATTAATGTTCAAGTTGAGAGTTGGAGTTTGAGATCATCCCGAAGGTATTGCTACAGAACATCCTTCAAATTATCCAATACCACCAAGCCCATCCAAGGAAATATTTCGAAAGACCAAGTATCACTCAAGGCATGGATTTACCATGAGTCTGTTCCGATCTCGCAAAAAAGGGGTTGAGTATCATCCGAGGATGGATTAGCCACATTTCCAATAGATCCATCTTCGATGGGCACTTTTGGAACTGGTGTCACTCATACTCATTAGAAACCCCAGGGAAGTCTTGGTATGATAAATCCAAAGACACCGCCCCTGACACGTAGTGGTAACCAGTCAGGAACAGAGGGTCTAAGTGTGGCCCTTAATAAGAGACCCACCTTATTTTCCAACCCTAAATTTAATTAAAGTTTCATTATAGTATATATGACATGGCATGCATATGTAATCGTACTTGGAAATCTATGCAGACACACTTGTGCAACACAAGGTATTACTTTAATATTGCAACGTAAAAAGTTAACAAGGCAAGTTACCCTATCAGCATAAGCAGATAAATTCTCTTTTTAATAAATAAATAAATCAGCACAACCAACTACCAACAATCCAACACTTCAAGGTTCCCAATTATTCTAAATTAATTATTTAAATTAAACACAACCAAAATAGTTTGCACAACACATTCAGTTAATTAAATTAAATACTTGGGTGAACAGAATTTATACCGGCCACATCAGCATGCCCAAAGGGGTGTCTGACCATGTTGCAACAATTTAAAAAATTTAATTTAGGAGAAATATGGATTCATAAATTATGTGAAACAATTAAATTAAAAATATTGAGTAAATTTACACAAAGTCTATAGGCACTAATGAACAGCAGAACCGTGCATTTTAATAAATCGCAACAAAATGGAGGGAAAGTGAGTAGACACCCTACCTTATGGTCACAAATGATTCTATGATCTGTGGTAAGCGTTTATTTGACCTAAAACGAAATAAAACTGATGATTTTTGAAAAACCCAAAAATAGGGTAAAATCCTTCCACGATGAACTGCGTGAAGGATACTCAACGAAACTCTAAAATTCCAAATGCGCATGATTCTCCCTATCTTAAGGTTTACAGTGCACCTGATGGTGAAGAATTCAGATGAAGAATGAAGGTGAGATGATCTTCTGAAGGGGGAGCACGGTGGTACGCCACCTTGGGAGGGGGAGAGGCGCGACCTGAGAAAGAGGAGGAGAGGAAGAGAGGAAAAAAAGAAAGAAAGAAAACAAAGGAAAAGAAAAAAAATAAGAGAAAAAGAAAATAAAAGAAAAAAGGAAAATAAAATTATAAATAAAGTAGAATAAAAAGGTTGAAAAAAATAAGATAAAAATAATAAAAATGGTAATCTCCCACTTTAATTTTTTTTAATTTTTTTGTAACCCCCTTTCTATTTTATTTCTAAATTTTTCTCCGCTCTTGCTTTATTTTAATTTTTCTTTAAATCTATTCTTATTTATTTTAAATCCTTAATTAATTAATTTAATCCTGAATACTGTGCTGAAGTGTGGTATAATTTTTGTAATAAAACCCATGCAATCATTTAATTAATTTAAATAGCAGCTCAGGACCCGTAGCGGGGTGCGTAGGTGGGAACCCTGGGTCGCATTAAAGAACAAGAAAATAAAAATTAAACGATCTGAGCCTTGATTTAAGTCATGACGTTAAATGAATTTATATAGGTAATAATATTTTATCAAACTCAACAATAAATATCCACCCATGTATATACACATGTTATATATATATACACATCTGTATATTTATATATATATATATACACCCGTACATGTATATATAACTATATATATATTTAATCCCATATAGATATACATCATATACATATATATCAATGTTTTTATCCTAATATAATAATATTAACAATAACTAAAATAATAATTATTTAATTCAACCCATAAATGACACCATTAATATTTAAAAAAACAATAACCATTAAAAAAGGATAACAATTATTAAATTAATATTGATTGCACATATTTATTTAACTCAAACAATTAATAATATTACATCTATTTTATTTCTCAGTTATTATTTACACCATGACACAATTTATTAACTGTGGAAGTGTGTTTTTATTTGTTATCTTTAACCTAATTAATAATACTAATAATAAAATTATAATTATTATTTATAACTATCCAAAAAAATATTCATAACCCAATTAAATTATCTTCGGGTGCGATCAGACCAAACATCTGATACTCACAATAGTAATACCTTGTGTATGGTATATCCCACATTCCAAAACTATTGGTGGTCTCGGATTTCCCATCTGGCACACCGTTTGTGAGAAAATAAATATTTATTATATAAAATTTGAATAACAAATTAATTAAAAATATAGAGGGTATTATCATGTTTGGGGGTGCTAAACACCAGACGTGCGTCAAGGTTATACCCTGCCTAGGGTAAAACCGGCGTTCTGAACCTAAAAATGGTATCATATTTCTCATATAATGCACTGTTTGAGAGTTATTTCATTTAAAAAAACACACATTGGTATGTATAAAATAAATTTACTATTTTTATTATATTAACACCGAGAGACTGCGGGTCTTAGAATCCCACGCCGACACATCGTCTAACTCTGAAAATATTTATAGAATATTTCAAGGTTCTAAAAAAATACTTTTACCCATCATTTAATTTATTTCCATTTTAATTTTAATATAATTAATGTAATAAAATTTATTTAAAAGACACATCAAAGTTTCAACTATTGGAAATAAAAAGTTTTGATGCTCGGTTTTAAAACCAGCCTTCCCAGCTAATGGAAGAACAATTCCTACCCATTTTCATCCAGTTCAAAACACATGAAGTTACAAACTTCCCACCATATAACTTCTCATACCCTAGAAGCATTCGAGAACAACGTAACCCTCACCCGATCTATAGGGTCATGTAGTCTCATACAAAAGGTCACATTGTGTATCTAAACTTCTAATGCATGTTCAAGCATTGGTTAGGCAAGCGACACCTAAGTTATTAAGATCTAAGTCAACACTCATTTTCCAACTGAAAAACCGAGATGGTACATATCCAAACATGTTCCGCTAGGGACACTACTATGCCATCATCTCATTAACTTCTGGATATAGTTTCTTCCCACATTAGGTTTTAAAGTTAGAAAGGGGAAAATTCTGAGCCACAGCTCCTTCCAGCATCAGAATTTCCTACGAGGCACACCCTTATGTATTCTAGTGATGATTCTCATGTGATTTTTGAAACAGATAAAATAGTCGATTCCCATTGACCTAAAAACCCAAGTCAAGCCAGGTTTTTATGAAAAACCCTGGCTGAACCAAACTAAACTCGTATCACCTGTCGACGTGCCAGAAAAAGGTCCTTCAATGATCGCTTTATTGAAGAAGAGAAAGAAATAGTCAAGAAACTATGGCCGACCATTTAAGAAGATACCTGACTTAGACGGTCAGCTTTTTATGATCTTAACTACGATGAATTCTTCTTAGGTATCTCCCATTCACCACGGACACATACACCCGAATTTATACCCGACTTCAGGTGATGTTCCCTAATTTAAGCATCACTGATCCCGAAAAACAAGTCTTGGGTAAACTTAGATTGGAACAAAATGAGTTAAAGGAACTAACTCTAGGTATTCCATACTCCATGATTATGAGAGAGACATTGATACAAGGAAAATATGACCATATCAAAACATTGGCTGATCCCAGAGCATCATCGGCATGGCAGTCAAGTTAGATGAAACACCTGGTGTACAAGAGTTCATTAGAAATTTCTATAAGAGAATCCAAGGGTCACCCAAGAATAACTAAGCCCCTATAAGAAAGAACCATCAATGTGAATCACATAGAAAACCCCATTAAACAAGACCAAAAACATTTAAATTTTTAGCATGGTGTAAAACCAATTATCTCTTAGTTTATCAAGGATGAAGGCTAGATAGGGGACATGTTTGTCACCTGAGGAAGAGTACACTAGGAGTATTTGGAGATTACTAGAAAGAGAATGTTTAAATGACTGGCATGGAAGCCTAACAAAACTGGTTGGTGTGTCAAAACACCAGAGTCTCTAAAAGTCATCTCGAGCATTGGGATGAACTTGATTCTTTTACATAGATGTCACTGTACTACATAGATGACCCGAAATGTATTTAACATCGTAAGACTTGATTATTACACTGAACTCAACTGATTCATCACAACGTTAAGAACATGATGGCATCACATACGTGAACACATTCTACCCCGAGGTGATATAGAGCCATGCTGACTTTTAACTCGGATGAATATGTACTGAGTCATCCATCGTTGTGAAGAAGAGAGGGTAGAATGAAATATGAATCAATATACCATTCCTAAGTCATGCCTAACCTGAAGGAAAAGAGCATTACCCAACGTTCAAGGCCGAATCAAAAGTCAAGGAAAACATGACCTTCCGTCTGAACAATGGTGTCATTTTAAGAAAGAAGGTCCAACTAGGGACGACAACATGCGAATGGTTCTTTTCCCAAGAAACTAAAGGATAAACTAAAACTACCATTATACCACGGTCTTAAACATACGACATAATTATAGGTTCTTTATCTAAGCCCTTTATATTTAATCATATTTAATCTTTATTCATCAAAATATTTAATCAAAACATCAAGTACCATTTTTCAAAATAAAACACAAGGTACTTGATCTTAACCAATTCCTCAAGGAAAAAACATGAATGTTTTATAAAACTACATTTTAAAACATTTACATTAATTTAAATACCATCCTTAATTAAGAAATTTATCACATAAATTCCTTTTAAGCAGATAAGGTGACCTAAAAGGGTCCCACTAAGCTGACCTGGGTTCATTATAATGCAAACCAAAAATAGTTGTTTAATTATTAAGAGTCACAACACCCATACCAGGTTTTATCATAAGGAACATGACCCAACTAGACTACTTGGTCTTAGTTGTTCCATTAGATAGTTAACCAAATCATTTGAAATTATAACATGTTCAAACACATATAATCCTAGATATAAGGGTGACTATCAACCTATAAGGCAACTATACACTTTACAGTTTTCGGAATTTGGCCCCCCTTTAAAGGAAACCATTAATTTTTTTTCAAAGCAACCAATTATATAACAAACAAGCTAGCAAGTCACTACAGGAAGTTATCAGAGAGACATGTTGAAATCATAAAAGAATAACATTTTAATTATAGATATTTTCCAATAGGCATAGAAGCATGATACAATGAAAACATGGTATTAAAAATGAAACATGGAAACAAGACAACATGGTAAATATATCACCAAAACATGGTATCTAAAAAAATCGTGCTAAATAATTACAAGACATGGCATACATTCAAGGAACAAAAATTGAATCAATAGGCAGCCTAAAATGAAACTACATGGCATGTAACTATGCATGACATGTGAATTTCTATGTGCCTATTATGATGCATGCAATGCTTCATCCTTACCATAACAGGCCAAGGGTAAAATACTATATGGTTCATAAATCACAAGAAGAGGAAATTACACCCATCACACAAGGTGAAATCATATCAAATGTAATATCAAAAAACAAGAACATTAATTCTCAACCCTGGGCACTTGGTTATTTCCCATACGTGAGGTGATCCGTCCCAGAAACGACTATTAAACAAGCACTGACACATTTATAGTGTCCTGTCTACCAACCCTAAACAGTGAGACAAAGGAATACACCACCTTTGATACCAATTTGTAACGTCTATGTCCAGCCACCATCCTAGAGGTGAGTCGGGTCAGGACGTTACATGGTTAGCGGAGGGGATTCAGAGGATGAGATAGAAAAGGAAGTGCATGAACAAGACAAGAATGTGGAATGCCCAAAGGTACCCCACTCTGCATACCATTTTCTCATGTAGGGTGGGGTACCATCCACATGGCACATTGCTATGTGGGTGGAGGGGCTATCCTCGTACCGGGGTGGTACGTGGACCTGGATGTCGTCCGCATACCGAGGTGGTATGTGGACCTGGAAATGGTCCACGTAGCATAAGAAAAAAAATTGGTCGCTGCACCATAGTGGTATGTGAACTTGGGTTCCGTCCGCATAGTGTGGTGGTATTCGGCGATAGTGTCTATTCGTGTAGCAAAACACTATGAAAGGCAGGGTTTCGTCTATATAGAGATGTGATTTGTGGTACGCCATATTAGAGAAGGGTAATTGATCATGTAGTTTGCGGGAAGTTCATCCATGAAGTGAGTATGGTTCACGGTTCGTTAATCAGGTTCATAGTTTTCCCATTTTATTATGGTTTCTTATTTTTGTGGTTTGTGTCGGGTTTATACCTGCTGAAAATCATTCACTATTCTGTAATTCATCGATTATTTTCCTTTGAAGTATTCTACCGATAAACATTGAGTTCTCCGAATGGAAATCCTGCTTTTTTATCCATTCCCATTATGGTCCCCTTTATAGAGGTGCTGGGGAAGCTTTATCTTTGGGTCATGTGGCACTATTTGTAGAAGCCCATTAAGAAATCTCTCGACACATAGAAAACTTGTTTAATAGAGATTTGTGGGGATATAGTTTGCGGTGGTGGAAATCACCACATCGATCCCATGAATGAAGTAGTTCGCTAGACAATGCAGACCGTGCCTCATTTGTGAACAAACTTTGTGGGGACGAGGTGTGGGGGTGTACCTATTCATTATGTTTTAGCCAATAAAATGGTTCACGGGGTCATGGTTTACATGCAGAATTTTTCTGCCTCCATTCTACCAATGATGTGGTTCACGGGGTCACGATTTCGTTCTTCATTTATTCTATAAATGGACTGGTTCAGTAGCCAATGCTTTTTAGGCCAACATTTCACGGGCTGTCTGCGTATCGTTCAGTTTGCGAGCAATACCATCTGCATACCATTCATGGAAATCAATACGCGGACCACTTTGGTCCTTTTACAAATTCAATTTCTTCAACATTCTTCTCAAAATTTCAATTGAACCTGTGTCTTATTCCTTCATCAAATTTGTGGGAGTATTTGTCTTCCCTTTTCAGAGTTTTTATGACCCTATAATATCATTATATATATTTATAAAATTACATAGATATATATTTATCAAAAATATACAAATACAAATAAAAAATATTGTGAATATTTTCATTATTTAAATATATTTATTATAATTTTATAATTATTTAAATATTTATTTATTTATCTAAAATTATATAAATACTTTAAAAAATAGTAATTATATATTTATATCATTATAGATATTTATATAATTATATATGTATATATATATTCAATTAATGTATAAATATAAATATAAATATAAATATAAATATAAATATAAATGAAAATATAAATATAGTAAATATATTCATGATTTTAAAAAATTGATATAATTTTATAATTTTTTAAATATATATAATTAATTACTTATAATTATTTAAATACCTTTTTAAAAAATAATATTTATTATTTTATAATTTTAAATATAGTAAATATACACACACACACATATATATATTTATAAATATTTATTGAAAAATATATTTTTTAAATTATTAATAAGTATATAATCTTAAATGCATGCGTGCTAAAAATGAGTAAAATTGGAAAATTAAAGGTGAGAACATTTTAAAAATATTGAAAATATGGACAAGTTTTATTCATTTAATATAAATTATGATAAAAATGTGGATATATATAGAAATAAAGATGAATACATAATGAATATATTAAAACATAGTGAATAAATATATATACATAAATATTAGAAAATGATTAAATTCGAAAAAAATATAATAAAAAAAGAAAATATTAAAAATGAATAAATAATACCTAATTTTAATAATATTACAAATAAATAAATAAAATTTACTGATTAAAAACATAATACATAAAATGTATCATGTTACTAAATGAAATTGTAAAACAAATAAAGAAATTTGAATAAATTACATAAATCTTAGTTGTATATGTTTCTATATATGATTTCATTAATTACATAAATATTATATGTATGTGTTAATAATTACTTCATTAATAATTTTTTAGTATTTTTTATTTTTTTTAATTTATTAGTTATTTTGTTTTATTATTAAAATTTATTCATTTTCATTTTTTGTTTAATTATTAAAATTTATTCATTTTATATATATTTATTTAATATATATTATTTAGGAATATTTATAATCCATATATATTTATATTAAATTTCTTCATTTATAATTAATAATTTTCTTAATATTTTTTTTAATTTACTCATTTTTATTTTTTATTTATTTAATTATTTAATTTTAATAATTTTATATATCAATATTTAATATATACTATTTATTAATATTTATAATTTATATATATATATGTATATTAAATTTATTTATTTTTATCAATAATTATTTAATTAATAATTATATATATATATTTATTAACTTTGTTATTTATTATTTTAATTTTTTTTAAATATTTAATTTTACTCATTTTATATATCTATATTTAATGTATACTATTTATTAATATATATATATATATATATATTTATTTATTAAAAATTATTTAACTAAAAAAAATTATTTTTATAAATTTGTTCATTTTTAATTTTTGTTTGTTTAATTATTTCAATTTTTTTTAATACATGTATTTTTTTTATCTATTTGTATAAAACAATTTGGCAATGGATTGGGCCAGATCCTATAGGATTTGAATATGAATGTGGGGGAAGGGTCTGGCTTTGTTTAGGGTGGGTGAAGACCCACTTGGGCCTGCGATGGGCCCATATAAGCATGTAATGTGTATGAGGGAGACTATCACTCGAACAGGCTTCTAGGCCATGAATACAGTGAAATGACATATAGAAGAGTTCTTTCTCTTGGTCTCTTTCGATGTGGCACTCGTATGATGATCACGACTTTTATCAGCACTAAAAAAACACTGATAAATGATACCTATTATTAGTGCTAAGAATAAAGCACTGATAATAAGAACCATTTAATAGAGCTAAAAAAGAGCTGAAAAAGGTACCTTTAATCAGTTCCATTTTTTAGCACTGATAAAAGGTACCGCTTGTCTGTGATTTTTTAGTACTATTTAAAGACACCTTTATTAAAGTTTTTTCTGGGCCAAATAAAGGTCAGTGCTGTATATAGTGCATTTTTTAGTAGTGCTTCCAAGATAAGTAAAGGGATGTTTAGAAGTGATTTTGGTAGATCTTGTATGATCCAAATGGTGTGAGATGTGTGAATAAGTGGGGAGAGCAAGTACACTTTTATAGTTGTGGAGGAGTAACATTCTTGCAAATACCCAAAATTATTCACTATTATGAGGTCAATCTTACCTCAAGTTGATCCAAAATGTATTATTAATGAGTTTGTGGGATTATTTGGTCAAGATACACCTCCACCACAATATAAAACACATGTTTTAAACATGCTGTTCCTTAACTTCTTAGTTTCCTTATTTTTCCCATTTTGAACTTTCATTATGGTAACTACTCTTTTTAACCTATATAATTTAACCTTTAAGAAAAAATTAAAATTAGAATCATTATATAATTTATACCCATTTATTATAAATATTAATTATGATTTATCAAATAAAAATCATTCATGGATTGGAAATTAATTTTAAGATAAGTGTCTCTAATGTGCAAAAAGGCAGCTTTAACTATAACCACACTAAGAGATTTTTTTATTATTTTTTATGGGTTAATATATTCATTATAAAAGATAAATTGGTCCATAAATCAAACATATATAGTATTTATTAACATATTATAATCACTTAGTAGAAGATAGGTTTATAGGTAATTATAAATCATATAATAAAATATCATTTATTATATAATTACATTAATGTCAATTTTGACATTATGCATTTAAATAAAATTTAAAAATATCAATAGAATGTTGGAATTTTAATATATCATTTTTACACCTTTGTAACAAGATATATCCATAAAATAAATAATTTAACATAATAACTCATTCAATTTACATCACTTTTAAAATTTTTAGTACCATTAATTTCTTTTAATTATTAACTAAATAATTACTATGTGGAAGAGTCTTTAGCAGTTAATGTCTATTATGATAAAAAAATAATTTATCTTCCAAAATAATCTTTATAAATTGACATAGGTTTCTTTTTTCTTATCCCAATGCATTATAGATATTAAAAGGAAGAAATCTATCTTTTTTTTTGTGTTTTTCTTTACTTAACATATTATATAGGTCATATTCAAAGGAAAGTGGAAATAAATTTCCACATTTAAGATATTTATATGTACATGATCTAAATTAATTAATTAAATAAAATTTAGATAATATTTTAGGTCATTTTTATTCTTATCATTCTAGTTTAACATTCTGGTAATTTCATTTGTAACATAACTGTGATAATTATTTTTTACTACATTCACTTTTCATTTTGGTTAAAAATTAAGTTTAAATTATTAGACATTATAAATTATAATGATTTAAAATATATAATCCATTTTTACAAATTCCATTAATAGATGTGGAAAAAATTAATTTTAAATTAATCCCGTTGGTGTGATGAGTAAGCATGTTTTTAAAGAGAAAAAGTTAAAAAGTTAGGAATGTTTTTATATCCAAATTCAAAATGAAAATGATTCCAAATACCAATATTTTATTAATGGATATAAAATTGTACTATTTTTTATTTAAAAAAATTTTAAAATATTATTTTACTCTATAAATAAATTAAATGAAAATGCAGTTTTCAATTAAAATATAGTATTTTTTACTGTTTTTCAAAAAATGAAACTTTTCAAAAAAATACCAAAATTTCACCCTAAGATATTTTTTTTTGTAAATAAATTGAACTCAGTAGCTCGGAGCCAATACCTTAATTTATTACATTGGTACTATGAACACATGTTCTCATCCAAAAAGAGTGAACAGTTTAGTAGAGTTGGAAAACCAGATGCAAACATAAGTTTTACATCACAACTTAAAAGGAAAACCAACATAGTAACTCCATTGAAAACACCCATAAAATCATAGGTTGTCCCTAAAAGTAATTAATAACATACATCTTCTCATCCTAGGAAAAAATACACCATAAAAAGTGGTTAACTGAGATGCTTAGTAAGGGTAAGCAGTAAAACATAAGTTATGATAAATAAACATAGATAGAAAGGCATGGTGAATAACTAAAAACACATGCCATTAAAACATAATCTTGAGCATAATAAGAAGGAATAATAGCTGAATGGATAATTATCTAAATAATCAGATTATAAATATACTTAACCACGGATATTCTACTAGTAAAATGATCACATGGATTATCAATTAATATTATCATAATTAGGGAATGCATAATACCAGACATCATCAACATACCGTCAAGGCTTCGGGCAAGACACCACACATAAATGGGTTAAAAAACTAGTCTAGTTTATCTCATGAGACCTACTGATGTATTAAGGTGATATAGAGGGCCTCTCCCATCCCATACTAAGTTTAATGTATTACCCATATGTAAAGGATGAAACATAATCAATCATAAATATTCTTATTGAAAAACTATCAAATGAAATGTGAATACATCAACCATAGACCATGAATGGTATAAAAATAACACATCCATAGTCAAAATGATCATAAAAAGTTTAATAAAATTTGTTAGATGGTATTATAATTGATTAACCTCATTTAGGTATAATATCCAACAAAGGTGATGATTTATATGAAAATACTCTAATAAATTCATCGAGAAATTATTGATATGAATACCATTTTACTTTTGAAAAGAAGAGTTATTTTGGTAAATAAATGTTTATTTTTCATAAAAATAGATTATAAACATGTATATACAAAAAAGTAAAAGTAAAGTAAAATGAAATTTTTTTGAGGCATAAATGATGTCCAAACATGTAGAAATAGTTTTTATGAAACTTTAGAAATGGGCCACTTCAGTGCAGTTTAATGGAAAATGTTAGAGTCTTTAAAGAAGACAAAGGATTTATTATTTACAAATAAATTGGAAATATATAAGATAAATTTTCATGATAAAATAGTGATTTTATAATAAATATTTTTGTCTTAATACATATTATAGAGTGTACTTGAAAATTGGTAAGAAATTGGGAAGTACTATTTAATTGGGCATTCTTATTAGAAGAAATTAAAAATGGAACCTTATAAAACATGTATTTCCAAATAAAATAAAGATTAAATTACCTATATAAATGATTTTGGAAGATATAAATAGAATTTATGTAATTATATAAAAATAATTAAGAATTACATTGAGGTGATGTGAGGCAAATCTCAACCTGAAAAATAGAGGTTTTTGGAGAATCCCTTACCACTTTTTAATTAATCGAATATTTTGCCTCATAAAATTAATTATTATAAAAACCAACATTTAATAACATGAATATAAATATATTATTGATATTATACTTGAAATTGAATTATAAATACACCACAAACAAGAAATTGTGGTGAATAAGGCATATCTCAAGGAAATAAAAGTGAGATGAGAAAACACTTTCCTTATGTTTCAAAGTGTTTTGAACTTAAACTTAATGTCTTGGTTAATTAAATTAGATTCATTAATAATTTAATTCATAACCTATTCAGCATATATATGATTTATTTTAATTTTTATAAGTTCATTTATGGCATTTTGGATAAGTTATAAGATTCAATTTGGTTGTTCTGGAGTGTTTATTTCACTGGTTTTCATGATTGGTTCACTTGTATACATGTATCAAAGATCTTATAAAATAGGAATAGTTATCTAGAATTGAAATTATATATTATAAAAGAATATATAGTAGATATAATATCATTTTTTCTATATATGATGATGATTCATATTTAAAATGTTAACGACAATCGTGAAGATTATTTTGGCATTTTTTCAACCATCATGAACCGATTTTGTCATATGAATTAAATTATGCATATATACTGGTTATAGAACATTAAATTAGTTTTATTACATATATTAAATCTTTTTTTAACCATACAAATGGTTTTATTACCAGTATTTAACGTGTAATTGAAAAATGAAAACTCGTCATCCCTGAAGCCGGAAATAGGCACCTCACGGATGATGTTTTCATTTTTCGAATAAAAAGAGGAAGATAAGATAATTGATGGTTGGTATAACATTAACATAATAAGATTAAATTATATATAAAAAACTAAAGTTATCAATAATTTTTGGATATATTAGGTAAGTAAAGTGTTAGAAAAGAAAATAAATTGAAATAAAAATAAAAGAAAGAAAGGGGAGTTTACCTCTTGAATTCCTCTCCTTGAGAACCTCCTTAAGGAACCGTGAAATGGTATTTTTGGTAAGACCAGTAAAACCAAAATGTGTGGTATGGTGTTTGGAGAGAGATTTATAAAAAAATGGATATTATTCAAGGATTTGGATTTGTGATAAGAAGGGGTGGTGAGAGGTGGAATTTGTAGTGGAGGAGATGTGTGTTTTTTGATTATTTTATTCATCAGTTTATTATTTTGGCTCAAGGATACGAATTGTTTTGATTCACATGAATAAAGAAATTAATGAGGTATAAGGAGTTTTATATTATGTTTATTATATCATAAATGACTCCATAAATAATTTATTTAACTTATAATGTATATATACCGTAAACTACTGTATTTCACTTTTCATGAAAAAAATAAACTATTTTAGAAAGATCCAAAAAATTCACCATAACCATTTTTTAATGTGTAGAACTAAAAAATGAATCTATATTATGAAAATAATTTTCTATTTATGATAATATTAATTTTTAAATAAAATCAACATTTACTCCAAAAAATACTAATTTTAATATTATAATTGTTTTTATGACACTTTTAAAAAATAAATAAGTTTTCATAAAATTATATTATAGTCATAAGATAAAAAATATTAATTTATAAATCCATTTCATGAAAATAAATGTTATTGTAAATATTTATTTTAATTATAAATTTGTGAATAAACGTGTATGTTTCAAAAAAATACGAACACTTAATTTATCCCTTTTTAAAAAAAATCCACTTTCTACAAGATATAAATATAAATTATTTTTATTTATAGTTAGGATAAATTTTATTTACACTTTAATAGGCGAGTTTACTCTTAAATTCATAAATATACTATTAAAATAAAGAAAAATAGTTTTATAAAAATTGGTATTTTTCACTATTCACTAGAAAATAAATATTTTCATAAAAATACTAAAAATTCACCCTAATTTAATATTGACATTATGATTTAAAAAATGAAGGTTATTGTTTTCAATATAATTTATAAAAGAATCAAAATTTAGTTTTTATACAAGTTTCCTATTAAAAGGTGGTAAAATTTTCTTTTGGAAAACAAAACATTTTATAAAAAAATTCGATTTATTCTTATCAAAAGCTGATTAAACTTATTGGATGAATAATAAAATGGATTGAATATGTAATATATAAATTTCATTAAGATCTATCGATAACATTTATTAATTTAATTTATTGATATAAAATTTTATTGTGTTTATAAATATACTTTTTTATAAAAAAACATATCCATTATGTTCAATTGATTCTTATTTTCATTTCTAATTAATTGGTAACCAATGAATTAATTTTATAAACATTTGTAAACTTTTTTATTTTCCACCATTTCAACAAATAGTTCACAATTATATAATAATACTTAATCATTTGTTTGAGCTCGGTGTTCTGGGTAATGTATGCCATTAAAGAAGTTAAATTTTAGAAAAATACATAATATAAAATCTTGGGGTACTAAAATTTTCATTCCTTCGATAAATTTAATCCTAATAATTATAAATTTCACTTATATAAAATTAGGGATTGAAACTTGAATGTTTTTTTGTGGAAATACCACATCATAATAATGGTTTAAATAAATTCCTCTTAAAAGAGGTAAAGAGAAATGCAAAGGTCAGCACAGAACTAAGATTCTAAAATAGGAGAACAAATAGTCATGGAAGGGAAATCCAACCATAAATTTTTGATGTACTATGATAGAGAATATTTTTATTTATAAAGTTAACCATAATAAAACCATAAATCTTGTAATAATTTGAAAGACCATTTCTTTCTTAGAAATAAAGGTAAATAGATAATGTTTTTGTTCAAAAATTGTTTTCCTAGAGTTGAGGTATTTTTTGAAAATTTTGATAAGAACATGAGAAAATAAACTTACTTGATTACTTTCCAGCTCATAAGCATAATATCATCTTCTGGTAGTGCTTATATCTATTTTTAATTTATCCCTTACACATGGAAATGAAGGTTGAAGTTGAATGTTTCATGTCTAAATAACTTTTAATGGATAATATGGTCCTTAAGTCATTATTTCAACCTTAAAATGTTTACTGAAACTAAGAAGGTTTAAATATGTTATAAAAATAATTTAAAAGATTTAACTTGATCTATTACACAAGTAGTTAATCTTAAGACTCATTAAAACTGGTTGGTCCGAACCCAACAACCAAAAATTTAGAAGGAATATCACTAAATTTACAAAATTAACTTAAAATAAAATTCTCCAAATAATATAGCTCTTAATCCTGTGTACCAAATATATGAATACGGTAACACCTTTAAACAGTAATGAAAAAATTCATGATTTCAAATCTAAAACTAATAAGTATTGTAGTAAAATCCTTATATATCTCATAAATATTATAAACAAATCCTTATTGATAAAATAATCATATAACATAATTCTTCAATCCAAACACTGGCATATTAATCATTCCTCTCCATCTTAGGTAGTTTCATAAGGTTTTTGATGATCCCTTTTCCTCTTATATGATATATTACCTTGAATCTTGGGATATTATTTTTCATAGTGCCCCATATCATTATATTTGAAGCATTGAATATTGGAAAATTCATTCCTTTTCATGAAATTATGAGCACATTGGCCCTTTTCTCCACACCTGAATCAAACTCTTTTTCCTCTTAATCATATACCAAGGTGTTTCCTTCCACAATTATCACATATGGGTTAATAATTTTTTCCATTTTTTCCTTTATCTATCATTTTTTCTACCATCCTCTTTCTCTCTTGATTCCTTTAGAAATCATACAACTCAAATAATTCTTCCTCTGTCTTAATAATACATGATACTATATCCTTAATTTATGAGAATGTTTGTTGGAAATGTTCCATTATAAATATTGGCATAAGAACATAAATTATATTCTCATTCTTACACATTAGATTATGTGAATTGGTGAGGTTCCAATTAATTTTGTGAGGTCCATTTCTAAATAATGTCTTACACTAAATTAAGTTATGAATCATAATGCACAATTTTGAAGTAGTAAAAAACTTAACATAAATTTACAAATTATGCATAACTAGTTTTATAATAAAAAACATGGTTTATTTAGTGAAATATTTACTTTTAAATCCTTAATGATGGTTTTTAATGAAAATTTTAATTATTATAAGCAAATACCCCTTGAGTGTCTAATCCGGTGCATAGTAATGCCCGTTTTCATTACCAGGTTATATTGATTCAGGCCTAAATAACCTTGTCGGTGCTGCCAAAACTAGGAAAATTTGGGCCAAGACCACATCCACTTTTAGTATCCAGAAATATATCTATTTCTAGGAAGACCCACATAATATATAACTTACCAAAATTATAAAATTTTCTTGTATTCTTATGCTCAAAGTCTTTCTTAGGGTTATGATTCCTAATCAATGTTTTCTAAATTTATTTCCAAAGTTTTTAGAAAACTTGTTTTGACACCAACTATAAATACCCCAACCCTTATATCTTAGATCTGATGCGTTATTTTATTACATTGGTTCTGTGAACAGGTGTTCGAATATCAAAGGGCCTAATAATTTTATAGCTTTGGAAAACCAAATAAAAACATATGTTTTTCATCACAACATGAAAGGAAAAAACATATCAACCGTACTAGAAACACATATAAAACTCCTAGATTATCCCTGTAAGTCAGTCAAAACATACATATTCACATCATCGGAAAAATTAAAACATAAAAAAGTGGTGGGATCAGAAGCTCAGTAAGGGTAATAAATACAATGAAACCCATCCTAAATAAACAAAAACAATAATGCATAGTGAATAACTAAAAACACATTCCATTAAAATATAATCTTAACCATAATATGGTGGATTAAAATATAATTAAATAATTCCATAAATAATAACATGAGAACAAAACTTATCCATGGATATTATACTAGTCTAATAATCACATAGACTATCAATCACTAGTATCATAATAATGGAATTCATAATTCTGGATATCATAATTATACCGTCAAGGATTCAGCCAAGACACCATACATAAATGGGTTAATAACATGGTGTATTTTGTCTCATGATACCTACTGATGCATAGAGGGGCTGTAGTTGGCCCCAACCATCAATTACTTAGTCCAATACATTACTTATATTAAAAGGGTTAAATATAAAGAATCATAAATATTCATATTGAAAAACTAAAAAAATGAAATGTTAATTCATCAATAGTAAATAATGAATGGTATCAAAATAGCACATCCATAGTCAAACTGATCATAAAAAATTAAATAAAATATAGTATATGGTATTATAATATATATCAACCTAATTAAATCATATGATCCTACAAGGGTGTCAATTTAGATGAAAATACTCTTATAAAATAATTGATAAATTTTTGAGAGGAATACCTTTTTTACTTTTCAAAATAATAGTTACTTTGGAAAATTATTTTTATTTGTCATAAAATCATAAATAAAATATTTATAAAATATAAAATAAAAGTTAAGGAAAATAAAATTATGTTTTAGGCATAAATTATGTCCAAACACGTGAAAAGTCTTTTTAAGAAACTTTAGAAATGAGGCACTTTAGTGAGGTTTAATTGAAAATATAAGAGTCTTTAAAGAAAAAAAAGGAATAATTATTTTCATAAAACCAAAAAATATAGAAGATATTTTTTCATGATAAAAGGGATATTTCATAAAAATATTGGTGTCCTAAAATAGATAATGTAGTATACTTTAAAATGGGTAAGAAATTGGGAAGTACGTTTTTAATCGGGCTTGATTATTAGAAGAAATTGAATAGGGAACACTGTGAAAATGAATTTACCCATAAAAAAGAGGAAATTATCTGGATACATGAGTTTGGAATCTATAAACCTAATATATAGGAGTTATATAAAAATAATGAATTATTACATTGGGGTAAAGAGAGAGAATACGTAACCTGAATGAAAAATTGAAGTTTTGGGAGAATCCCTTACCACATTGTAATCAATCAAATCGTATTACCCATAAAATTAATAATCTTAAAATTATACATTTAATACCATGAATATAAATTTATTCATGATATTATACATCAAAAATAATTATACATACACCACACACAATAAATAGTGGTGAATAAGGTATATTTCATAGAAATAAAAGTGAGATAAGAAAACACTTACGATATTTCTAAAAGTGTTCTCCACTTGCACTTAATTTCCTGTAAAATGAAATGAAATTATTTAATAATTTAATTCAGAGCCTATTAAACATGTATTTTATTTAAGTATTTTTTTGTTTGGGAGAGATCATTTAAGTATTATTAATTAACTTCTAGGAGATTTAATATCATTTTATTTCTATATATTAGAATTATTACTTAGATAAAACATTAATTATTATCATTTATGTTATTTTGGAATTTTTTGGATCATCACAAACAAGTTTTTTATGATGAATTAATATTATATATATATTCTGGTTATAGAATATTAAATAAGTTGTATTATATATATGGAAACTTAGTTTATCCATAAAAATAGTTTTATGTCACAACAAAAAAGGGTTTTATCTGTGCTAAAAAAAGCCACTATTAGTGTTAAAAAAGCGGTGATAAGCGAGGTGTTATTAAAAGGGTAGCCCTTTTATCATTGCTAAAAAATAGCTGATAAAATTTAAAATTTTTTTAAAAAAATTGAATCTGAGGCCCCCCATTTTAACATCACTTGGACCCCCTTTAACAACATAAGTAAGTCGCACCCACACCCCCTCCACCCCCTTTCATAGTGTTATCCCCTGCACCCACCCATGCCCCTACCTCTTCTTGGATTCGAACTCGAGACCTCTCCCTTGCGCTCCGACACTTTTACCACTCACCATTCTTGTTTTTTTCTCTATTTAATGACATTTCTATTTATTTATATTTATATTTAGTCATATTTATTCATATATTAATATAGATTTATATTAATATATGTATATATTAAGTTATATAAATATATGTCTGTTTTTAAGTATATTAATATATATATATATAGTTATATTTTTTATCGATATATTCCTTCGTATATTAATATATATTTAGAAAATTAGTTTTAAATACATTTATAAAATATGTTTTTTGAGTGTGATTGTAAATAAATAAATAAGTATATACATATATAAAACATATATACACCTGTATACATATTATATATATGTGTATTTTTAAGTATAATTATACATATTTATATATATTTAAATCTATTAAATATTCGTATATATATTCATATGTTAGAAAATATAGATAATATATATTAGTTTGTTAATACAAACACACACTAATACATACACACATTATATAAGTATATAAATATTAATATATTTGTATTTTAAATAAAATGGATACTATAAGGATTATATATTAATAAATACAATTTATATTTAAATATGTTTAGTTACTTATTTATAAAATTAAATTTTTATGTCTGAATATATAAAAATATGTATATATTGTTATATATTTGATTATAAATAACAGTAAATTTTGAAAAATGATAAAATTTCATGGCCATGATATTAATATGAATGTAATACTTGGGAAAAAATTTCTTCCCCACTAAAAAAGGGTAAATAGACCCCCTGAAACGGGGCTGAAATTCAAATTAATGTTAAAAAATTTGGGTATTCCGACTAAATACTCAGCTTCAGAGGCCTTCTAGGCTTTTTTTGGCCTTAAAAATATGATATAAGGTCACCTTGTATGCACAGTGCATAGAACTCATAAAAAGATTCGATTTGATATGTGATAGATCTCAAACGGAAACCAGAATCAAAAGTTATGATCGTTTGAAGTTTGAGTTACATTTTCATCTGATTTTAGATTGTTTAATAATTTTTTGATTTTTTGTGTCTTCAAATTTTTATTAAATTATAATTAGATGATGATAATTCAAAAATTATTAATTAATAGTATTTTTTAAAATATTCTATAAGCAATTTTCACTAAAGTTTTTATATATTAAGTTTAAATATTTATTTATACTTATCTAAAACATATTTTAAAAATATATATTACATTTATATCAATATTTATATATTAATATATTATGTTTAATGAATTTTATTTTTAAAATATACCCTTTATCAGTGATAGTAAAAATAGCGCGGATGAAGACCCCCTTTATCAGTGCTACTAAAAAAACTTTAATAAAGGGCCCCCTTTAACAGTGCTAAAAAAGCACTGAAAAGGGGTTCCTTTATCAGTGATAAAAAATCACTGATAAAGGGGTACTTTTAACAACAATTATTTAGGCCTGTTTAAAGTAACCTTTATCAGCCCTTTTTTTAGCAATGATAAAGGTACTCCATTTATCAGTGCTTTTTTAGCGTTGTTAAAGGGTGGTGTTATATAATCCCATTTTTTGTGTTAGTGTGATTAGACTTGAAGGATGAATTTAAAAAAGAAAACTCATCATCCATGAAAGTGGTAAATCGACACCTCATGGATGTTGTTTTCATTTTCAGAATAAAAAGTCAAAGAGAAGAGAATTGATGTTTTATATACCATTAATATAATAAAATTACACTGTATATAAGATAATGGATTTATTATACATGTTTGGATAGACGAGGTAAGTAAAGTATAAGAAAGAAAAATAAATTGAAAGAAAAATAAAAGAATGAAAGTGGATTTTACTTCTTGAATTATTCTTATTGAGAAACTTCTTAAAGAAATTTGAAATGTCTTTTTAGGTGAATCTATAAAGACCAAAATGTGGGGGAGATAGTTGGCGGAGGTATTAGGTAGAAATTGGACAATCTTAATGTCTTTGGAAGTGTGAGGAGAAGGGGTGATATTTATGGTGTAGGAGAGTAATATTTTTTTGATTATTTTATTCATTAGACTATTATTTTAGCTCCAGAAAATGAATAGTTTTGATACCTGAGACCAAATACATCAAATAGGGAAGGGTAGTTCTAGATTATGGTGCTTACATTATAAATGACAAAATAAATAGTGTATATAACTTATAATGTATATATACCATAAATTATCGTATTTCACTATTCACCAATACATTCAAACATTTTAGATAAATACAAAAATATTAACCCTATACAATTTTAATTATTTATAATTCAAAAATTAACTGTATTTTATGAAAATAATTTTATAATTATTTGAAATTTAATTTTTTTAGAAAACTCATCATTTACAAAAAAACCTATTTTAATATTATAACTGTTTTTATGACACTTTGAAAAACTCATTAAGGTCTCCAAAAATTATCCTATAATAATAAGGAAAAAAAATATTATTTTAATAATCTATTTCATGAATGTAAATTTTCTTTTAAATAGTTATTTTAATTATAAAATTATCAATAATCATTTAAGTTTCTAAAAAATACCAACACTTAATTTATCCCTTTTAAAAAAATTTTCTACTTTTTTTAAGATATAAATATATCATATTTCCATTTATAAGAATCCTAAATTTTATATATTCTTTCCTAGGGTAATTTACTATTCAAAACAATAATATACCAATAATATAAAAAAATGATAGTTTTATAAAAATTGCTATATTTTACTATTCACTGGAAAATAAGTATTTACATAAAAATACAAAATTTTTAGCCTAAGATAATTTTGACATTCCACTTAATTTTTTTATCCATTTAAATAGAATTTATAAAAGTTTTAAATTTTATTTTTTAAATATGTGCACCATTAAAAGACAGTAAAATTTCCTTTTCAAAAATATATCTTTTTTTGATAAAAATTGGATTTATTCTTATCTTAAGCATATCAAACTTGTTGATTGAATTTAAAAATATTTGATTGAATATCTAATATATAAATTTTATTAAGATCTTTTGATAATTCTGATTAATTTAATTTATTAAAAAAATGTTATTGTGGTCATAAATATATTTTTTATAAAAAAACTCATCTTGTATGATCAATTGATTTTTATTTTAATTTGTAATTAATTGGTAACCAATGAATTAATTTTATAAACACTTGTAAAATTATTTATTTCCCACCACTTAAATGGATAGGTCAAAATTAAATAATAATATTTAATCATTTGTTTGAGCACAATGTTATGTGTAATTTAAGCTATCGAAGAAGTTAAATTTTAAAAGGAGATATACCGTAAAATCATGGGGTGTTACAATTTTTATATTTTATTTTTTTATTTTATAAAATTCAATTCATAAATTGAAAAAATTTAGTTTTAAAATAAAGGTGTCATAAAAATGAGACAAAAAAATTATTTTTTTAAAAAATATAGTTTAAAGGGTAATATTAAATTTATTCTTATCTCTTGTCTAGAAAATATATAAGATGAATGTCTAATATTTTATTGAATATATAATATGTAAGTTTAATTTAAATAATAACCAAATCTTATTTTTCTAATTTATTAATATAAAACATAGTTTTATGCATAAAAATATATTTTTAGAAAAAGATTTCATTTTATTTTCAATAGAGTTTTATTTTAATTTATAATTAATTTTTCACCAAATAATTATATGAACATATGTAAACCATAATTTAATAATTTAGTTAATTCTATTCATACCCTCTATTATAAAAACTAGTTGATAACTACCATATTAAATAATAATATTTAAATAATATGTTATGTTTGGTTTAAATGCAGTGTTGTGTGTAACGTAAGCTAATCTAGTGTTGCATGTAGTCTAAGCTTAACTTTGCGTTGTGTCTAGTGAAATCTTAACTTGGTATTTCTTATAAATCAATATATTAAGTGAATTTAATTTATTTAGAAAAAATATAATTTATAAAAACTTATGGAGTTAGAGTGTTCCCCTGTTAAAATAAATTTCTCCCCCAAAATTCATCTTGGTAATCAAAGGTTTAACATTTCAAAATTTCTTTCATAGAAACCCATGTTGTAAAAATGAAAAATAAAACCTACTTTAAAAAATTAAAGTTGTAAATACAATGGTTTCGCAAAGTAACTCATAATTGGGTTTCCACATATGAGAACATAGGTGGGAAGTGACGACTTGGACATGGAAAAAATCCTAAATAATTATAGAGAGTGTTAGATCTAACTGATCACAAGAAAGTGGATGATCTAGAAAAAAACCATAAATCAATGAGGCATGGAAAAGGTCATTGATATCATCAAAATGATGATAAACAGACAAAATTTTATTTCAAAATCCTTCTCCTAAAGTTGAATAATTTTCATTAAATGATATACTTACTTTATTTCATTCCATTTCATAAGAAAAATCTCACCATATGGTTGTGACTTAATCAATTTCTACTACATATCTTACTCCAATAAATGTTGGTGAAAATTGTTATACCTAAAAAACTAACGGATCTTAATATACTTATATAAAATGAAAATTAATTCCATCTATCTTTAGTTATCATAAAAAAATACTTTGCACATGTTATCCAGTATTCAAAAACCTTAATAGGGTGAAGTAATACATTGATCTCTAAACCCCCATTCAAAGTTCAACATAAAAAATTTCATAAATGTTTAATCTATTGACCCTTCTAAAATATGATAATATAAAACTTTATTTTTAAGGTCACTAAATTTCTCAAAAATAGTTTAACATTAATCTCTCATATATCATAAACTAGATCTGGATTGCAACATACCAAACTTGTGAAAACCTTCATCATTGTTTCTCTTGAAACATGGTAATAACCTAATTTTTTTTAAAACCATATTTAAAACATAAATGCTTCTTCATTTCTTACATATAATATAAATTATTTTATATATTCCTTAAATCCAAAAATGCTGCAAAATCTATCCAAGATAGTGTAAACCAATTTTTCAAAAAATCACTAATATGTTCAAAGGTAATAAGTATTATCCAATTTAATTTATTCTTACACAACATCTATTTATCCAATTTAAACATCATTTTCTCAACATCAAGAACATATTAAGGGTTACCTACCCATAGTCATGTATTTTACAGAAAATATAACCTTTCCATTAAATCAATTTTCATAGTCTTCATCATCATTAATCATATTCTTTCAAATCTATAATGAAAAAATTATACTAAACAATATTTATATGTTTCATAAATCACGAGTCCCAATAAAAAAATACTTCAATCATACCAATTACTTTTCAAACTATTAACTAGGATTCATTTCATTATTCCTTAATACCTATTTACTTTCACATTTCATCGACAATGTATTCATCATCAATAGAAAAACCAATACTCATACAACTTTGTTGATTCACTTAAGAAGCTTTCTGGTTAGGAAATTGATTTTTATAGTTCCTGTTATTTCTAAATTTAAAGCATTTGATAGTCGATTATATATTAGTTATACCAATATTCCCATCCATTGCATTAACTGTGATTTTAATTTTCCCCTTTAGTTACTTACATTGTGTTATACTTTTCCACTGTCAAAACATATTACTATTCCTATAAGACATCTACTTGAGTGTTTCTACCTATATTTTAGACACATATTAAACAAAATATTATTTCCTCCATAGTCTATACTACCAAAAATCATAGAAAAATATTTAATTATCTTCTTTGGTGCGTTTGAGAGTTAGTTAAGGTACAAGTTGTCAATCATGTTTCGTTAAAACTAATTAGGAATAATAAAAAATTACTTCACTATAGTCATAATTTAATTTGGATACTCATCATAAAATTTCCCATAAAATTCAATGTTAATCCAATTCCTTCTAGTTCTATCCATCGACTAATGTAAAAAAGAATAGCGTGGTCAACACTAATCATAGTGGAAAACCACATAATCATGAAAAATAAATTATAGGATGTCTAAATCATGACACCTTATTTTTAAAATATAACACCTTAATTTTATCTTAATTCATTCATATTCATCATCTATTTAAATCATTCATGATGGGTTTTAATGATTTTGTGAATTTCCAAAGAATATCCCTCAAGAGTTTCAAAGATGGTGTTCATCAAGGCCTCTTTTCATGCACCAATTCCCAATCCAGTCATGCTGAATATGGTGTTTCATGGTTGTTATGAAAGGTAAATATTTTACAAAGCCACATACACTTGTAGTATCTACATAGAGATTTAGTTTTCTTGAAAACCAGTCACTATATCCTTAACCAAATTTAAAAGAAATTTTCATATACTTTAACAAATCCTTGGACTTATCCTTCAATACATCCTTATACATATCCTAATAAATATCCCCAGAGATCTAACTAAAGTTTTTTCATCCTCATTTCCATAGGTTAACTAAACCTTTGTTTTTATACCAAATATAGAGATCCAAGCTACTAATACATTGATATTACATATTTTTAGATTAATATTGAATACATTACACAAATACATGCCCAGGTACTGTAATAGTTTAGTGCCTTTGGAAACTTGGAAACCTAATATTCTAAAATGGTAAAATATCTTCAATATCTCCCATAAAGATATTCCCCTTTAGTAATATGAGTTTAATCTTTTCTTCATAACCTATGGAAAGGAAGATTTATAATGGGAGAGCTTAGATGCTTCTTAATGGTGAATAAATGAGATACATATGCATAACATGAACATATGGGTATCAGAACATGAACATAATATTTGAAAACCATACCCCACATATCAAAGATCATAATCACAGGTCATGGAATAAATATTGGTAGTTTATAATACATTAATCGTTAGATAATAAAAGAACATAATCCATGGGAGGATAACATTGTCATAAGACATGAAAATTTTGGCATACCCATGAGCCTAGAAAATAATTTCCATATTATTCTAGGATCATTACCATGACCATAATAGTAGAAAAATTCCTTTACTAAATTGGGTTTCCTCCCCATTCCAGCCCAGTGTTATTGAATGAGGATCACTTCCCATTCCATCCATATATCACTGAAATGTGTTCACTTCCCATTCCATCCCTGTATTGTTGATCCATGTTTACTTCCCATTCCAGTCCTGTCTATCTCATGAGATATAAATCTTTACCCAAAGCATTGGAGAGAAATATAGGTCCACCCATCACATAACGAAAACCATATTTATGTGTACTACAAGATAATAAACATTGACCATATCATAACCCATGAAGTAAAATGGGCATCATAAAAATTTCATCATATCATAACCAATGGAAAAGAGATTGGTTTCATAATCATTTCATTACAGTATATCCTGTGTAAAGAACCTGGTTTCACAATCATTTAATTATGGTATAATGTGTGGAATAGAAACATGTTTCATCAACATAATGTCATCAAAATATAACCATTAAGAGAAATAATATGAATTGTATCCTTCAATTATTTCCCCATTAAGGCATAGGTAACACCAACTGATGTCATCTTAGATGGAAACTAATTTTGAATGATCATTAAAAATATTTCTTAAGAAAAATATCATTTCCACCTTTTTAAAAATGTTCAAAACATAAAAAATTTTGAAAAGTTTTTTCTTTGAAAATATTCATGAAAACCTATAGATAAAGAGTTGAAAATCATTTAATTCACCTTTTAGATATAAATCATTTTCAAAATCATTTTCTTTAAAAAAACCTCTGAAAACATATGTTGGAAGATTTGGATATCATTTAAATTAATTTTTAAATGTAAAAATTTCTTGAAATCCTTTCCTTTAAAAATTATATTAAAATATCATTTAAAATAAATTAAAAAACATTTTTAGAAAAAATGGTTTTGAAATAAAACATATTTTCAACCAAGTATATATATAAGGTTATATTTTCGTAATTTTTTTCTTAATTTTATTTTATACCAAGGAATAGAAAATTTGTAATGTTATCTGAAGTTATCATGAATACCCAAAGGATAAGAAAATTAATGAGATTTATTTAGAGGTATATAAAAATATTTCAGCATTTGTAACTTCTCGACTCGGGGTCCACTTAACCTATGCCCCAAGTTGGTGGGTCACATGGCCTTAAACGCACCTCCCCATGTGCTAGAGACTGCTGAATAGAAGTGAGGGTATAAAGGTGGTTCAATAGGGAGACTATACCATTATGTAAAATTAGCACAATAGATACAAATAATAAGAAAATATAGTAGAATAATATATAAATAGAAATAATTGATAACTATGGAAGTGTAAATAGATAACAGAATAAATAATAAACAGAAGAAATAGACAACTAAAAAACTAATAATAAAACCAAAATCCTCAAGGCAGTTTTAGTAAATGATGCATGGAATTATGATACAAAACGGGAATATGAGACAAGCATACAATAGTGCTATACAAATATTATAAAAAAATAAAAAAATATGCTCCACTAGCATCTCGAGCTAAAGCCTGAACCTCTAATCCTAAGCTCTATATAAATGAAAAAGTAGATCAACAACCTATAGAAGGGAACTTTCCATTCTCTATGCCTAAAATCAGACAGTCTTCTTATGTAAAAAATGCATCCTGAGTAGGGTGTGATATGAAATTCTTAGTAGGACACCACCAACGATGTCTACAAGTAATCAGAGTAGTTCTCGAAACAAAAGAGTGTGCATGAGTAATGAATAAATAAACAGAATTGAATGAATAAATTAATAACCTCCCACTAAGGTTCTTAAAGGACACCTGGAGGGTCTACCTACTTCGTCCGATAGTTGGGAGGAATGTATGATCATGTATTTATATATATATATATATATATATATATATATATTAGTTCTATATTTTATCCACCTATATGAACGAAGTGTATGCAGATTCCTAATGGACATATACCTAGAAAAAAAGTGTAGGATAGACAGGTGCGTAACTCAGACATCCATAACCAGTCTAACAATCCTAAAAGATCATGAAATAGGTTAAATTCCCTACATCCCTCGAAGAGTGAGATACATGATGTAAAAAAAACTCGGAATGGCTAGTGAACCGTCATCGCAACACTCTAATCATGGAATATGGAACATAAAGACTAACACCCATATAATATCATTTGTGCGAGATTCCATACTCCACACCGAATGTAAGGGAGTGTGATTTCCCTCCTAACGAAATACCCCTTACCATCATTCATAGCCTCTATAAAGGTGTATTTTAATTATAATTGTAATGTGGAATTACCAACCATCCATTTCTTTCATCTACCCCATATATATAGAAGGGGGATAATCATTTATAATATAAAACATAATTCATAACCTCTTATGCATGTAATTATCCAAGTTCAATTTCTATTCAAGTAATTACAGTTAATATGAATCTATTTAAGAAATTAAACCCATAATTCATTAGAAATTTCATTTAAATCAACCCATTCAATTTACCAAAACATGAAAAATTCACTTATAAGGCTCAAGTGTCAACTGGGAGGCATGATGGTCAATTTATTTAAAAGATTCCACCATCCCGCATAAAACATCCTATACAATCCATTCACCATAACACATTCATTCAATTTATTAAGACCTAGAAACTCAATTTATAAGATCAAAGAGGTCACTTAGAGGGTGACATGGGAAATACACCAATTGCTTACTTTGGTAATTGTATTTATAAAAAGCTCTAAAAACCTAATAAATGATTGGGATCACTTAATACTTGCATAATTGAGGAAAAATCATTTAAAATATAAGTTTTAAAACACTTTGGATTTCCTAGAATTCGATACAAATTGACCGAAAAGGGTAATTTTCACTTGGCATACCCATGGGGTGACCATATAAGGTAATTTTAACCTTTGAACCACCATAAAAGATCAATAGCCATGTACTAAGGTGTGATGTTCAATTATCCCTGAAGGAATCAATATAATTGAGATTCATGGGAAAATATTGTGTGTGGAACCATGACATAATTATGAAACATTGAAACTAAATGGGAAAATGAAGAGGCTGCCTACCTCAAGGTTGTAGATGATTCCTCACTCATATCGTCCTTAGATTTGAAGTAGGCCATAAGAGATTTGAGAAATGGTCCAATACCCTGAAAATAGGGAAAATGAGTCTATAACTAAATAGTGTAATGAATAGAAAGATAGTATTATATAGGAATTGATAGACTTGGGGAGCTTACTGAAATAGATCCAATACTTCTGACGAATAAAGGATCAGACACATGATTGTAGTTCTAGCATAATTCCTAGCTTGAGGAGATTCTGTGCTCAAAATAGAAGGAAAAACCTTGGATAGACACTGGAGGGAGAATGAGAAAGTGGAAAATATTTATAACTTTAGTGGGGGAAAATGGTTATTTCATCCTAAAATATCAACGAACATGGTTTTGGTGTACAATTTGTCAAACCGTGCGCAAGCTGTGTATAGTCATCTATAGAGAGGGGAACCCAACACAACCAGGTGCACAGTTTGACTAACCATGCAAAAAACATGAAAATGGGCTCTATCCCATATCCTAAACTGGTGACAAAATTATATTCCCTAGGTTTGATGGTTTCAGACAAACTATGCGCATGAGTTTGTTTTTCCATTTCAGAGCTTCAAGCTCTGAATGAGCCCCAAACGCACATGAGAACTCAATGGATTTATTTTACATCAATATCAGGTCCATTTGATTAATTTAAATTAAAAAATTAATGATTCATACCTTCATAAAATCTTAGGTTATTACATTTCCCCTATGTAAAGCAATTTGTACCTAAGTTGGACTTCTAAGGGTAAAGAGGTACTATCTGCAAAGAGTTTGGTTCATTGAGATCGTATATCAGCGTCTCACTCCCGGGTATCATCCTATATGTGGTTGTGATGAAATTGAACTCCTACCAAAGGAACTAACCATCCACAAAGTGTATTCACACTCTGATCCACCATACTAATGGGATACTTCTTGATGGAAGCATCTATATTTTGCTCAACCTCATCAGGATAAAAGACATGTGAAGGGCCTTGATAGTATCAGAGAAGATAAGATACATCAAATATGTCATGCATGGAATAGTATATATGAGGAAGTGCCAATTTTTATGCTATTAGTCCAATGACTTTCACAACCTTGAAGTGTCCGATAAACCTCAGTAAGAGGTTACCCCACTTCTGAATACATTTATATCCAAACCTGGGCGAGACTCGTAAGAAAATACAATCCTTGACCTTGAACTCAAGAGTTTTCCAACATCTATTGGCATAAGACTACTTTCTATATTGAGCTATCAACATGTTCTTTTTGATTTTCTAGACCTTCTTTGTAGTCTCCTACACGAGGCGTGGTCCAAGCACAGCTCCTTCCCCTACTTCTATCAAGCACAAAGGTAAGCATAAATGGATACTATATAAGGCTTCATAAGGATCCATATCGATGTTATCCTAAAATCTATTATTATAATAAAACTCCATGAGGGTAAGGTGTTTTCCCAGGAACCCCAAAAGTCAAGAACACATGCATGGATCATGTCCTCTAAAACCTGAATTGTACACTTCATCTATCCATCGATCTGTGGGTGGTAGGCCATGCTCAGAAGTACCTACGTACCAAAGGACTTCTAAAACCCCTTCCAAAACTGTGACGTTAAATGAGTGTCTCTATCATAAATGATAAAATGAGGATCTCCATGAATACATACAACCTTTCTAATGTACAAAATTTCGAGATTGTCTACCGTTAAGGTCTCTTGCACATGGAAGAAGTGTGTGACATTCACTAGATGATCAATGACAACATATACTATATCGTTTCCATGAGGTGATCTTGGTCAAATTTTCATGAAATCCATCAGTACATCATCCCATTTACACTTAGGAATGGATAATGAATGTTAAATCCTTTCTAGATGTTAATGTTCCACCTTCACATACAGTCAGGTGGAACACGATGTGATGAAGTTGGAAATCTCATGTTTCATACAAGGCCACGATTAATGGAATCATAAATCTCGATATATTTTGGTGACATCTGAGTGAACCTCCCATACCGAGGTGTGTAATTCTTGCATCTGATCCTCTATGGTTTATGATGGGACCCATACACACCCACAAAATAATAAGGTATCATACCCATCTATTTTCCAAACAGAATATGTATCTTCATTTAAAACAATTTCCCTTCAGACAATGTAACACCCCGATATTTTATGAAAAATATTCTTTTAATTTCATTAATGTCTTGTGCTACACCAAGATTACCTTGCGCTATACGCAACACCATATTATCTTTCAGTATACACAACACTATTCTTGGATTGTGTTACACACAATTTTGATAATAGTTATTCTACGCAACATTGAGTATATATATATCCCGAGACTTTTATGTTATATAAATCATCAAAGGACTATTTTTCTACACAACACTTTCTTAGCTTGCTTTACACGAAATCGTGACCTTCCTCGATAGCTTGCGTCGTACACAATACCGAGTTTCACTAAACAACGATATGCTATTAAAATATTATTAAAACTAGCCGTTATGAATAGTAATAACCACTTTTTGAAATTTTAAAAATTTTATTTTTCAAAATGGACTTTATTTTTGGATTCGGAATATCGAAATTAGCCTAGGGTGAAATTTTGGTATTTTTCTGAAAACATTCAATTTTTGATGAATAGTGAAACCACTAAGTGGTAGTTAAAAAAACTGAATTTTTCATAAAACATAATTTTACCGCTTCTGTGAGTGGAATTTCGAAAATCCGAGAGACACGGTTAATATCAAGGACTAAAATGTGGTTCAATGAGATGAAAATAATTTTTTGTGAATAGTAACTTTTTACTTTTATTTACCACGGTTAAAAGTAAATAGGGTAATTAAGGGTAAAAATGATATTATTATTACCCTAACACATATCCTAATTCTATTGGACAAGTGTAATTCGACCAAAAACAACCTTAGGAATAAAATATGACCATTTAGGTCCACTTGGATTAGATTAGGACATTTATTATTAATTTATTTAAAGAAGGGTTAAAATAGTTAAAATCAAAGTTTAATAAGTAAATAATTTTTAATATGGGGTTATAAATAAGATAAATTCTACTATAAATATTCATTAGAAAGATAAAAATATTTCATACATAATTGTATTTTATTTGTAATTTTTAGACATTAAATAATTTAATTTATTTATGACACAAAGATGATGCAATAATTATCTTATTAATGAAATATTGACATAATTAATGTTATAAACACCAAAATAAATGTAATTTGAGACTTTTTATGAATTCCACTAATTTTATAGGTTAATATGACATGTTATTATTGATTTAATTAACTTGGTTTGAATTAATAATTCTGTTATGATTTTCACAAAAATCAATTACTAAATAGTATCAAAATTGACATAAAATAGTTTTTAAAACAAATATTATATTAGTAATTGTTATTTTATTCCTAAAAATCTAATGTTCGGCCAAATGACTTATATAATGTTATATATATTAATAATAAACAACTTGGGGTTCGTTTGGCTACTTATAGTAAGTTTATTAACCTTATAGTATAAGAACACAAGAAGACACGATAAAAGTAAACTTATTTAACTTAATGTTAAATCTAAATGATAAGGTTAAAATAGGATCCTAAACTTGTATAAATTCTATTGGATGAGAGGATTTTGACCCATCCCAATTTTAGCTTCTAAATAAGACCCTTTGGAACCATTATAAACCGAATTTGACCTTAATATAAAATAATATTTTGAGATTTTCCTAAGGTGCCCCTCTCCTCCCTTATAAAAGGGCACCTCCTCCCTCTCCTCCTCACACCAATTTGAGCATTCAAGCTCGGCCAACCCCTGCCAAAATATCTTCTCCACTTCCCTAGTATCATCCTAGAGGTCTTGTTCTTCTTCAAAAACCATCCTTAGTTCTTTATGTGGAGGTTAAGAAAAGGCGCGCCAAAAAGAGGTAATATCCATTACCGATCTTTTTCACTTTATTTCTTCTTCAACTTATTCTTCTTTAGTTGTTTCATGATAAAGTAATAACATCAGTATTTATTATATACTGATATGTTATTATAAATATGAAACAACTCTAATTAACCTTCTATCCATCCTATGGAAAAAGGAAATCACCGTGCGTGCGTACGTACGGAATACCGTCTCCACGCCGTGGTGTAATCTATTTTCCGCCACCACCTTAATTGGATGGGTATAATGGTGTAATGAGTAACTATATATGATTATTATAAAGTGATATTGATACTGAAATAGTATACATACACTTCAACACAAGTTCATGATCATGAGAACGATATCATCGCTCGTGCGTACGTACGGACTACCGTCTCCACGACGCGATGAGATTCATTCTCCACATTAACCATTCATGAATGATTATAAAGTATATATAATGAATAATAATGAAATATATGACATGTTAAATATAATGGATTTATTTATATATATATATATGTATGTCATCTACTTACTTCCATTCAAGACAATAAGGAAAGGAAAACAGCGTTCATGCGTACGTACGGACTACCGTCTCCATGAACGGTGTGTTTCATTTCATTTATCTATCTATTATATATATATATATACTGAATATATATGATATATAAATCATGTTTTATATTTTGGAAGTAATTAAATCATGATATAAGTAATAATAATGTCAAGAACAACAAGTCCAAACACCTACGATCAATGAAACAATTTTACCTAAAACGCTCTTTAACATGGAATTTACAAAAGAACGGGTAATATAAAGTCATAAGTGAACCATATATGTTTTCATAATAATGAGTATGATTCTGGAATAAGTCAATGACATTATTTAAACCATTATACAGGAGGTTCAGACACTTATGAAGCAAATCAGACCTAAGGTAAGGGAAATATCACAATTTCATTTTTATCCGAGATTGTTTATACTTTGGAATTTACTGGGGTGTATTTTATCATCCACATCCATGTTTCCTAAATATGTAATGTTATTTCCATCCACATACAATTTTTTAAATCCAATTTTACCCTTCGGTGAGTTTTTAGTAAAAGATATGAAAGGAATCTTTTGTCATTTTTTCGTACGAGGTACTTTTTGACTTTTCCGACAAAAGTACGAGAAGAATGTTTTTTTAACTTATACGGCATGAATGGATTTTTAAAACATTATTTCCAAGAAGCTTCATTTACAAGTTTTCAAGTTTATTTTTAATCAACTTCTTTTAGTTTATAATTGTACGACATGTTAAGAAAGGAAAAGTGTTTTTGAAGCAGAAAGGATATTTTCCTCAAGAATGGAGTTCAAGTGTTTTATCAAAATTATTTTCCATCTAAGATAATATAGGGTTCTGTTTCTATACCTATTATTACATTTACTTGATTATGTTGTGATGGAAATATTTTTATGAATTCCTTTATCTTATATGAATTGTTTTATGATGTCACGATGTTTAAGATTCCCATTTTTATTACATGGGTTATGCAATGATGTATAATTTATGATTTTGTGGCACACATAAGAATTCTATAATTATGAGATGGGTGGGACCTATATCTCCCTCCAATGAATTGGGTAAAGATTTTATATCTCATGAGATAGACATGGCTGGAATGGTAGGTTATACCGGTTCAGTGAAACAGGACTGAAACGAGGGTGACTCGGTTCAGAAATGGACTTTGTCCACTAACATAGTGTTTGAAATGAGTCTTGAATAATAAGATATGATTCTCTATGATTATGTGTGTATGACACAAAGCTTCATGTTTTAAGTTATTATTATTGTGATTACAATTCACTACTATGATTTATCCCATGTTATGAAATTATGATCTCTTTTGCAGGTTAATATTTCCAAAAGATATGTTCTTATGAATATGATGTGATTGATATTTCTTTCGTTTACCCTTACTGAGCATTTGATCTCACCCTTTTTATGTTTTATTTTCCCCAGGATATAAAGAAAGGTTTTAGGTATAAAGAAAAGAAGATCTTTATGGGAGATGTTGAAGATCTTTCGCCACAATTAGAAGATTATATTCCGAGTTTCCAAAGACACTAAACTATTACGGTCCTTGTGTGTGTGTTTTTGTTATGTACTAAGTATTCCGAAAAAGTAATGTAATGTCTATGTATGTTAAGATTCAGGTCTCTACAGTTGGTATCAGAGGAAAGGTTTAGTCAACCTTTGGAAACTAGGATGTGATATCGTTAGTGAGATTCCTAGAGATATTTCTAAGGTATGTCTAGGGATGTCCCTAAGGATAAGTATACGTATAGGATATAGTCCTAGAACTATGATAACGATATTAGAATTTAACCTAAGATGTTAGATATTGAGGGTACTCCCCCTTTACTATGTTGTTTTCTCTAGCATGATTTTTTCCTCTCACAAGATTCTTTTTGTGTTTTAGTTAATGGAGGGAACCAGAAGGAATTTGGTTAACATTGAATCCAATGGACAAATTAGTGACTATGACCAACAAAATTGTGTAATTTCTAGAGAGAAAGATATTGTGATTATGCCGAATCATTCATCGTGATATATGATTAACAAGGTGAAATTTAGTGGTATGCATAATTCATGAAAGAAGAGGAAGATAAACTATTATTCATGTCCGCATGTTGAGGAGCATAAAGAAAGGAAGATTGAGATTTCTAAAGAAGGGAAGAAGAACCTTGAGGAATACCTCAAATGGAGGGACTGATGTTATCTCTGTGGAGAAAAGGGTCATAGAGTGACAGACTGTTATGGAGTTCAATGTCTTATTTTCGGAGAACATGGGCATTACCCAACTCAATGCCCTGACCTAAAAAGTTACTTCTAAACCAAGGAAGGACTTATTCCAGGACAATCATTGAAGTGGATGGACTGAAGTGTTTATGTATTGGTATTAAAGAATAATGTTTTTGAGGTACTTTTATGGTGTATTGAACTATTTATGTATTGGTCTATTGTGATTTTCAATAATTTTAAGGTACTGGTAACCATGAAAAGTGATTCAAATATTTTGGAAAGTAGATGATATGTGCATAATGAAGGGATAAAGAGAAAATGAAATGTTTGACAGTATTCAGGAGCTCATGATTGATATAAGGACTAAGTGATATCATGGTTTGAGTATATAGAATTTTGAGGACTTTGGTATGTGGAAAGAGTTAACTTTTAACCACACTCATGTTTTCAATAAGGTTCAATGGGTATTCAAGAGAGTACAAGATTAAGGCATTTGAATGTTTGGAATGTGACCAATAAGATATATCTTATGATATATGGGGATCAACGATGGTATTAAATCTCTGATAGTGGACTGTAGTATTATGGATAAGCCTAAAGATTGGAATGGATTATTTTGGACATAAGTTAGTATTGTCTGTTTTTCGATATTATTGATGGGATGTTATAGTAATATAGTTTTAGAAAAAGGACAACCTGCAAGACAGGTGACTGCCCATCGCGTCGGACAAGGCCGTGGGAATCGAACCCACAACCGAAGTGCGACTGGCCTTTATCGCCTACCACTGGCCTACAGGAAGTCCCTGGTTAGTATAAACTATTTTTATTTTATTAAGCGGTATGATATATGAAGTATAAGTTCATTTTTGGAACCATATACGATTAATATGACCATAAGATGGACTTATAACTTTTACTAACCTTTTGTTTGAAAGAGATAGAATGACCCATCATTCTATCACATGATCTGCTAACACATCACGAATAACAAATTCAACTTCATTTCTTTAAGGGATGAAGTGGAAATTGTTCAATTCACGAACAACAGTGAGATTGTACCAAAATCATGAAAGTATTTCTTTTAATTCATCAACTTTAAGGAAATGATATTGAAAACCAAAAATGTTGTCCTAGTTCCCTTAAATCCGATTAATCAGATGGTACCTTAGATCATCACAAATCAATAGCTTTGTGATTGTTGGCTTTTTCATATCCATGTTCTCTACCACTCTCCATCAGAACTTGATGGTTAGATTTTTCTTCCATATCCATATTTTCACCTATGTTCTCCTACGTAGAAACCCAATGATGATTTAATTTGGGTAGCCATTACATTTCATACTTTAGTTTTTAAATCCATGTTTTGGTATTCCTTTTTACGTTGTGGGTTTCTATTAAACAAACTTTTGAGTAGTAAACCATTTATAACCCCGACGAATTTCAAGGGCAAAATTCATTTTAAGGGGGGTAGAATGTAACACCCCAAGATTTTATGAAAAATATTCTTTTAATTTCATTAATGTATTGTGCTACACCAAGATTACCTTGCGCTATACGCAACACCGTATTAGCTTGCAGTATACGCAACACTATTCTTGGATTGTGTTACACACAATTTTGATAATAGTTATTCTATGTAACATTGAGTATATATATATCCTAAGACTTTTATGTTATATAAATCATCAAAGGAATCATTTTCTACACAAAACTTTCTTGGCTTGCTTTACACGAAATCACGACCTTCCTCGACAGCTTGCGTTGTACGCAATACCGAGTTTCACTAAACAACGATATGCTATTAAAATATTATTAAAACTAGCCGTTATGAATAGTAATAACCACTTTTTGAAATTTTATAAATTTTATTTTTCAAAATGGACTTCATTTTTGGATTCAGAATATCGAAATTAGCCTAGGGTGAAATTTTGGTATTTTTCTGAAAACTTTCAATTTTTGATGAATATTGAAACCACTAAGTGGTAGTTAAAAAAACTGAATTTTTCATAAAACATAATTTTACCGCTTCTGTGAGTAGAATTTCGAAAATCCGAGAGACACTATTAATATCAAGGACTAAAATGTGGTTCAATGAGATGAAAATAATTTTTGGTGAATAGTAACTTTTTACTTTTATTTACCACGGTTAAAAGTAAATAGGGTAATTAAGGGTAAAAATGATATTATTATTACCCTAAAACATGTCCTAATTCTATTGGACAAGTGTAATTCGACCAAAAACAAACTTAGGAATAAAATATGACCATTTAGTCCCACTTGGATTAGATTAGGACATTTATTATTAATTTATTTAAAGAAGGGTTAAAATAGTTAAAATCAAAGTTTAATAAGTAAATAATTTTTAATATGGTGTTATACATAAGATAAATTCGACTATAAATATTCATTAGAAATATAAAAATATTTCTTACATAATTGTATTTTATTTGTAATTTTTGGACATTAAATAATTTAATTTATTTATGACACAAAGATGATACAGTAATTATCATCTTAATGAAATATTGACATAATTAATTTTATAAACACCAAAATAAATGTAATTTGAGACTTTTTATGAATTACACTAATTTTATAGGTTAATACGACATGTTATTATTGATTTAATTAACTTTTTTCGAATTAATAATTCTGTTATGATTTTCACAAAAATCAATTACTAAATAGTGTCAAAATTGACATAAAATAGTTTTTAAAACAAATATTATATTAGTAATTGTTATTTTAGTCCTAAAAATCTAAGGTTTGGCCAAATGACTTAGATAATGTTATATATATTAATAATAAACAACTTGGGGTTCTTTTGGCTGCTTATAGTAAGTTTATCAACCTTATAGTATAAGAACACAAGAAGACACGGTAAAAGTAAACTTATTTAACTTAATGTTAAATCTAATTGATAAGGTTAAAATAGGACCCTAAACTTGTCTAAATTATATTAGATGAGAGGATTTTTACCCATACCCATTTTAGCTTCGAAATAAGACCCTTTGGAACCATTATAAAACGAATTTGACCTTAATATAAAATAATATTTTGAGATTTTCCTAAGGTGCCCCTCTCCTCCCTTATAAAAGGGCACCTCCTCCCTCTCCTCCTCACACAAATTTGAGCATTAAAGCTCATCCAAACCCTGAAAAAATCTCTTCTCCACTTCCCTAGTATCATCCTAGAGGTCCTGGTCTTCTTCAAAGACCATCCTTAGTTCTTTAAGTGGAGGTTAAGAAAAGGCGCGTCAAAAAGAGGTAATATCCATTACCAATCTTTTTCAATTTATTTTTTCTTCAACTTCTTCTTCTTTAGTTGTTTCATGATAAAGTAATAACATAAGTATTTATTATAAACTTATATGTTATTATAAAAATGAAACAACTCTAATTAACCTTCTATCCATCCTATGGAAAAAGGAAATCACTGCGCGTGTGTACGTACGTAATACCGTCTCCACGCCGTGGTGTAATCTATTTTCCGCCACCACCTTAATTGGATGGGTATAATGGTGTAATGAGTAACTATATATGATTATTATAAAGTGATATTGATACTGAAATAGTATACATACACTTCAACACAAGTTCACGATCATGAGAACGATATCATCGCTCATGCGTACGTACGGACTACCGTCTCCACGATGCGATGAGATTCATTCTCCACATTAACCATTCATGAATGATTATAAAGTATATATAATGAATAATAATGAAATATATGACATGTTAAATCTACTGGATTTATGTATATATATATATATGTATGTCATCTACTTACTTCCATTCAAGACAATAAGGAAAGGAAAACAACGTTCATGCGTACGTACGGACTACCGTCTCCATGAACGGTGTGTTTCATTTCATTTATCTATCTATTATATATATATATACTGAATATATATGATATATAAATCATGTTTTATATTATTTAATTAATTAAATCAGGATATAATTAATAATAATGTCAATAACAACAAGTCCAAACACCTACGATAAATGAAACAATTTTACCCAAAACGCTCTTTAACATTGAATTTTCAAAAGAACGGGTAATATAAAGTCATAAGTGAACCATATATGATATCATAACAATGCGTATGATTCTGGAATAAGTCAATGACATTATTTAAACAATTATACAGGAGGTTCGGACACTTACAAAGAAAATCAGACCTAAGGTAAGGGAAATATCACAATCTCATTTTTATCCGAGATTGTTTATACTGTGGAATTTACTGGGGTGTATTTTATCATCCACATACATGTTTCCTCAATATGTAATGTTATTTCCATACACCTAAAATTTTTTAAATCTAATTTTACTCTTCAGTGAGTTTTTATTAAAAGATATGAAAGGAATCTTTTGTCGTTTTTTCGTACGAGGTACTTTTTGACTTTTCCGACAAAAGTACGAGAAGAATGTTTTTTAACTTATACGACATGAATAGATTTTTAAAACATTATTTCCAAGAAGATTCCTTTACAATTTTTCAAGTTTATTTTTAATCAACTTCTTTTAGTTTAGAATTGTACGACATGTTAAGAAAGGAGAAGTGTTTTTGAAGCAGAAAGGGTATTTTCCTCAAGAATGCAGTTCAAGTGTTTTATCTAAATTATTTTCCATCTAAGATAATATAGGGTTCTATTTCTATCCCTATTATTACATTTACTTGATTATGTTGTGATGGAAATATTTTTACGAATTCCTTTATCTTATATTAATTGTTTTATGATGTCATGATGTTTAAGATTCCCATTTTTATTACATGGGTTATGCAATGATGTATGATTTATGATTTTTTGGCACACATAAGAATGGTATCATTATGAGATGGGTGAGACCTATATCTCCCTCCAATGCATTGGGTAAAGATTTTATATCTCATGAGATAGACGTGGCTGGAATGGTAGGTTATACCGGTTCAGTGAAACAGGACTGAAACGAGGGTGACTCGGTTCAGAAATGGACTTTGTCCACTAAGATAGTCTTGGCAATGAGTCTTGACTAATAAGATATGATTCTCTATGATTATGTGTGTATGACACAAAGCTTCATGTTTTATGTTATTATTATTGTGATTACAATTCACTACTATGATTTATCCCATGTTATGAAATTATGATCTCTTTTGCAGGTTAAGATTTCCAAAAGATATGTTCTTATGAATATGATGTGATTTATATTTCTTTCTTTTACCCTTACTGAGCATTTGAGCTCACCCTTTTTATGTTTTATCTTCCCTAGGATATAAAGAAAGGTTTTAGGTATAAAAAAAGAAGATATTTATGGGAGATGTTGAAGATCTTTCGCCACGATTAGAAGATTATATTCCGAGTTTCCAAAGACACTAAACTATTACGGTCCTTGTGTGTGTGTTTTTGTTATGTACTAAGTATTCCGCAAAAGCAATTTAATGTCTATGTACGTTAAGCTTCGGGTCTCTACAGAAAAGGCCTCCAAAATCAGATAATTGCGACATTATCACCCTTTCCAGAATATTAATAGTCACTTATAAGGCCTAGAGGATAGTCCGCCCATGATCCTCTTGAACATCACCACACATCTATGAGAATAATTCCATAGGTTTCTATTCTCCACAGGATTCATGAACTGCCTGTGTCTGAGTCCTTTGGCTCAGATCATTAGCCACATAATTTCCAATACTAGACATTTAGGAAAGCTCAAAATAAAATTACTGGAGGTACTCGACCCACCTGCATTTAATTAGATTCAAATCCCACTGTGTAATGATGTTATTGAGGATTTTTTGGTCTATGATTACCACAAATTATCTACAAGTAGACAATGTTTCCAATAGTGTAAATCATGCTCTATATAAATAAGCTAAAGGTTGTATATTGGGTAATTTCACTTATGATGCCTCAATTGATGAGACCCATAGACAATGATTCACTCGTTTTGCATTAGAATATATCCAATCCTAATACCTGATGAATCACAATATATACTCTAGCTCTTTTCTGGATCTAGAAGAAACAATATCAGTGCTAAAGTCTGATGACCCTTCAACTCCTGAAAGGCTGCTTCACAATATTATGACCATATGAATTTCATACCCTTCCTTTTGAAGCCCGTATGTGGCACTGCAAGGCATGATGAATCTAGAATAAAGTGTCTGAAATATCAAGAAATCCCCAAAAAACTCTAAATATCAGATAAATTCTTATGATTCTACCAGGAAACCACATATATCACTTTCTATTGGTCTACTGAATATCTTGACTCTGCGATGATGTGACTTAGTAAGTGGGATTTGTTGTTCCAAAAGTGGTATTTACTGAGCATAACATAGAGATGATTCTCTCTCATTTTATTCAACATGATCTGAATATGTGTTTCATGGTCATGTCTAGATGGTCAGTACACAAAGATATCATAAATAAAGAATACCAAAATTAATCCAAATATGGGTGGGAAACCCGGTTCATAAGATCCATAAAGGAAAAAAGTACATTCTTGAGTTTTAACGGCACAACCAGGTACTTGTAAAGACTATACATGCTTCTAAAAGTTGTATGAGGTATCTCTGTAGTCCTACCACAAACCTATTGATATCCCAAACATAGATCTAATTTTTTAAAACACTTTCACTCCTTGGATATGATCAAAGTGGTTGTAGATTATAGGAAGTGGGTATTGATTCTTTATAGTGAGATGATTCAAATGATGGTTGTCCACATTTAGAATTAGGTTACTTCCAAACTTCTTGGAAGAAATGACTTGTGAATCCCAAGGGTATGTTCAGGATAATATGAAACCTTCAGCCTTTAGATCCTCCTTTTACTTCTTGAGCTCCAAAATATCCTTAGGTGCCATCATATAAGGAGGAATAGTCATTGGTACTGCTCTTGGAATTAACTCAATAGTGAATTCTACCTCTCACACCAATGGTAGTCCAAAAAATTATTTTGGGAGGACTTCATTGAAATAATCCACTACAGGAGGAAAGGCAAGGGGCCATAACCCCTAGTCATCGAGGAAAAGTCTAGAGATCTGAACTATAACACTACCCAACCTCTACTACCCAAGTCTTGATCAAAAATAAAGATCATCCCATTCCCCCTTATTCATGTGCTCACCACCCTCTAGGGATGTAAATTTCACCCTTTGATGATAGTAGTAAATATGAACTTGACTGGGAACTAACTGGTCCATCCTAATGATGATGAAAAATCCTGACATGTTGGGGGCATAAATATTCCACAAGAAAAGGTAATTTCCTGTCTCAAGGGTGAATTCCTTACAATGGAGAACACCCTATGAAAAGATACCTAAAAGGGTATCTAGCATCATAACACTATGAACAGGTTTGATATTGAGGCCCGCACTCCCATAACAGTCTCATATATAAATGATTTAGATGCACCTGCATCAAAAAAATTAGACACTAAAGTGGATGCTACTAGAATACTACCTCATTTAGTAGAATGTATGACACTCTGATCCTACGGTGTAGGATGGACAACATGTAACTGACTTGTAATGCAACCCTGAATCACTTCCTGACAGCCCAGAGCATTCCTGCTCTACTAAAAATGATATTAATGATTTTGAATGCCTCTTCCTCAACCACTACCTCATCTAAATCAGTTGGTGGTATTCCAAATTGTTTCCTGACATGACCCTACTAGCCCTGATCCTGACCGAGGAGTAGGTGAATATCTTCGCTCACTTGGAAATAGAGGGAACATCCTATAGAAGAGCCATATATTCCCCATAATTTTAATTTTACTAGATCCTGTGGACAATGAGACTTGGTGTCCCTTGGCTTCCTACACTGATGATAGATGAGAAAACTATCTACGTGAGGATCCTAACTAATACTACCCCCATGAGAAGCCTAAAAATGTATCTTTTGTCTAGAAGAACCATTGGAATCTCTAGGTGATGAACCTCCCTGAATAACACCTTCAACATCCATCAAATTCTGATATGCAGTTAGGGTATGGTTGATGATTATAGAAATGGTATTCAAACTAAACATGTTGTCCTATGATCAAATGTCATAAACCAAAAAATATTTTAATTGCCTATAGGTAATAAGATCTCAATAACTAGTGTAGGAGAGAACCAATGTGGCTATATGAATCATGCATAGTATTCTATAAATGACATGTTCCCCTGATGCAAATTCATGAATTCTCAAGATCCTTCATCCCTCAGAGTCCGAGGAAAGAATCTTTCATTGATGATTGACTGTAAATTATCCCAGACCATACCATGATGTCGATCTTCTTGGGTGATTACATCCCACCACCATTTGGATGAATCATGTAGCATATAATCTACTTGATTGACCCTCCACCTTGGAGGAGTCTCATGATAACTGAATATATATAGGATTTCCTTGAGATATGATCATGCAACGTGTGGTCTGACATCCCTCAAAAATGTGGGAGGATGACACTACTAAAACTCTAGAGTCAACTAATCCATGCTCAGTGTATGTTGAATTAAACCTTGCATAGACTGTAACATATGCAATAATCACCCTTGGAACTAGGCATTAGTTTCCACATTAGGAACTAGAAGGGGAGCCATAGGTTTCTCTATAGGGGTAATCATGGGAGGCTCTTGGCCCGCCACGTCAGGAGCATGGTATTCACCGCCTTAAGGGTATGCAGTCAGAGGATGTCGTGGAATCATAAAGCTACAATGCCAAACACATGCCTCAGAAGGGAATCAAGCATTTGAAAATATTAAATTTCAGGAGGTAGGAAGTTTTTAAATCTTTCATATAAAAATGATTAATCCTTTTTTCATACTTCAAAATCTAGGTCTATATGATACAAATATTCTAAAATAGGCCATAAGATCATAAGAGAAACCTCACTACCCACTACTAATTCTAGGCTTGGGTCCAAGTCTCTATGTTAGGTATATACAAGATGGGAATTTCAATTAAAAATTCTTATTCATTTTAAAATCGTGTTCGTTTAAACATTCAAAACACTTAAAATATCATTGAATCATATGGTTTTCCATTTTTCGATCCACAAGGGCCCATACTCCTTATGAACCAAAACATGGAATCAACTTGACCCACACCATACCAGGTTCTATCTCATGAGACCAATTTTCCATTGATCAAAATCCCATAATTGATTGATTATGGCATCTACTTTAACCTATTAAATAAATCACTATTAGGTCAAGGCACTCACTTTAAGTATCAATTATATTTTCCAATCCATGAAATAAGTTCCATTATAATTCAATACATATGTAATGCACAATCAATATGAAATAGAAAAATGCACATTGAAAATAAACATTGCATTGAAAAATTCACATCCTATTAATCAAACTATGCCTAGTATGTTGCATGATCTAATGCAAGATCCCCATTTTATTAGGCCCAATAATGATATAAAAATTTCAAATATACTAATTTCTATAATGTTGCGACTTGACCCCATATATCCTGAATCCAATGTCTTCTATCAATTAAATTGTTATGATTACAAATAATCAAATATCGAAGGACCAAGTGTTTAGTAGTCTTGGTAAAATCGATACATAAATGAGTCTTGTATTAAAAATGAGTATACTAATTACAACATATTTTTTCTCTTTCTAAATAACTTTGAGAATGACTTTATTCCATCAATTATATTCCTTAATATATTTCATAGTATTCTTATTGGATTCCTAGGGAAGGAAAAATTATAAGGGAGATCTCAAATTCATAGTATGGTTAATTTATAGTGGAAGAAATAATGGATCAATGAGAATTATAATTGTGTAAGGGTAAATAACTGAACATACATACCATATAATCAAAAAACTGAGAAGGAAGTTCTTAAACAATATGGTTAGGTAATAAATGTAAACACATGCCATTAAAATAACTAGATAAGGTAAAATAAATATGGGAAGGTAAGAAACCGAAAAAATTCCCTTTAATCAATAAATTGAGAATAAAATGCATCCTTAGATTTTATTATATGAAAAAAGCATGTATAATGACAATGACAACTAAAATTTCTATGAAGGAAATTATTATTTATTGGATGTCATGTTTAATTCACATGGGGACCTATACTGTCAAGATCCATCCTCTAGACAGTTTAAAACTATAGATTGAAACCCATTTAATTTGTGCAACATATTTGTCACATGAGAACATATCGATGCTTTAGGGAGCTATATAAATCATGGGATCCACCCCTAGTTTCATGTCCAAATCATTATTCATGTTTAGTAATCAATTTAATTTATAGACAATATCCCTTATCAAACATCCATATCAAATAAAGAAAACAGATTTATTAAAATTTCCCAAAATAATCAAACAACTATAAAAATAGAACCATATTTAAAGAGGTACATGGTTTAGGTAATAATAATACCCATGATAAATGAAATGATTAATTTTAGGAGAAATAAAATGTTCACTGGTCATAAAAGATTGAATATTTGAAGGGTACTAAATAATAAACCAATAGAGTGAATGTGAATACTATACTTGTCTAAATAAATCAAAAACCATCTAGAGGAAGAAATAAGATGGTATAAATACAACATATCCCAAGTAGAGTAAAAATGATGGGTTTTGTCATTGATTAATAGAAATACTATAAAATGATGTTTTAAAAACATTCTTGAGGAGAATATCCTTTAATTATAGAAATAGTTTGAAAAAACTTTTATTTGAAAATCACATTTGAAAATATTTTCTTTAAAAATTAATATTTTAAACATTAAAAGGAAGCTTCAAAAAATTTATGTCAGGTAAATCCTTACTGTCCATACAAGGTAAAAAGAACATTCCTTTTTTATAGTTAAAGGGTAGAAAAAATGCCTTAATCGGAAAGCGACAAGAAGATTACTTTAAAAAATTGGTAAAAGAAAAAAAGGGTAAAAATGTATTTACCAAATAATTTTAAAAACATTTTTGAATTTTTTTAATAAATCATATATTTTAGAATAAAATAGGTTATTCTACTAAAGAGATAAATAATTTGGGGTTTTCTAAAAAACATTTTCCAAACCATTCTGAGTACCAAAGAGTGGAAAAATGGTTCGAATAGTTTTAAAAGGAAATTAATAACTTGAGGAGAGAAAAATGAAAGGTTTCTTTGAAAAATATTCAAATAATTTTCTCAAATATAAATAACATTGAAAGATCATTACAATTATTTTTGAGGAAAATAATCTTCAAAAACCCAAAATTGTTAGATACCACTTTTGAAATATTTTAAACCATAAGCCTCGTGAAGGAATAAAAATAAATGAAGGATTTAAATAACATGACCATAAAATAATTAATGACATAATATATCAAAATGGATAATAGATACACCACACAAAGAATTAATTAGTGAATATAACATTTATCTCACAGATTTAAAATACAAGATGAAAATCCCTTACTTTGCATTTGATTCACCTCATGTGTCTTTATATTCCTAAATAAAAAACATATGTTAATTGTTTACTTTGTTAATAAACTTTTTAATTTTCATCATAATTTTTATTTCACTTTTTAATTTTTTTATTACACTAATTAAACAATTATGTTTTTCTCGGGTGTTTTGACCAAATTCGGTTCATGTGTCAAAAACAACTTTGTTAGGTCAACTATGGTCAAAGGGTCCATTATATAACATATCCAGAAGAATATTCATGAAATAATTATTATATTTATACATAAATCATAATTTTAAAATATATCATTAAATATGGTTATGAAAAATTAACCAACGTAACAATCATGGAGAAGGTTGGTCATACGTACACATGAGTATCATTCCCATTTTTCAATGATCATTATGAAAAGAAGGTAAGTTATAAAATATCTTTACATAATGGTGATTATATCATAAATTAAATATTATATAATCAAATAAAATTATATATATATAATTATTGTGATGTAAAAGTAATCACATCTTGTCGAGGAGGTGGTAGTCCACACATCTACTAATGACGTTATCACATTTTAAGTGTGTGAAAGGGTAATAAAGAAGATGATATATATATATATATTATATTTATTGAAATTTAATTATACCAAGAATAAAATATAGAGGTGTTTATGTCACATATTTTTAATAAAACCATCCATTATATGTTCCATGTATAGTGTGAACGAATCACATTGCTTTGAGGGGTGGTAGTCCACACTTCCACAAACGATGCTATTATATTTACACAAAATGGAAAGTATAGGAATATGTTTTGTAAAATAGTTACAGAAGTATATATAAATAATAAATATAATATTTATAATATATAAATATATTTTCCATCATATTGGACACCATGAGATGTGGTAAAGGGAAAATGAACAATCATCGTTTCGTGAGGCGGTAGTTCACTGTACACGTAAACAGTATTTTCATTACCCATTAAATGGAAATGTGTGTAATTTTATGTAAAACCCTTATCATAAAAATACTATTATATTGCATATAACTATTTTTTTTAGTAAATTTATGGAATAATAATACTTGAGGGTATGGATAAAGGAAATGAAACTAAAGAGCCTAAGGAAAGATATTGCCTCTTAATCAAGTAATTCCTTTTGGTTTGCACAAAATGGATTACTTTGATTGATTTATTCCCAAGTATAGGACTCTATTATTAGGGGAAATATATTTAAGAGCCATTATGGTAGTTCCTGGTTGATCCAAAGTGGCAGGATAGGTGTGAGGAAGTGGTAGGAGAGATGACCATTTTGTAGTGGAAGAGTGGCAGTCGTGTAATATTTTGTCAAAGGAATTCCAAACATGTTTTTTTCACATTTAATGTTTCTCCAATAAGGGACCCAAATCTAAAAAATGGATGATATGGTCGATATATGGCAAGCCAAGGGAATTTGGGTAGGTGTATACGTGATTTGGGCAAGTGTATAGGTGATTTGGGCCCTTAATATTAAGGTTTAGTGTATTGACCCATGTATTTATTGAATAATATCCATTGACTTATATCAATACTTATGAAAAATATATTAATCTCAAGTTAAATGGGACGCTTTTTATGATAGCATACTCGACACTTAACAACCGGTTTCTCCGAAATCTTACATTGCACACAACATTTAGTTACACTGAAAAATAATACAATAATATTATTATTGTTTTAAATGGTAGTTAACGCCTAGCTATTGGAATGGCAGGAATGAATAGTATCAACTGAATTTTGAAATATGGTTTACACATGTTTAAATTATGATTTATTGATTACCAAATTTAATAAAAATGTAAATAAAAATCAATTGAATATAATGGATGTGTTTTTATGAAAACCTATTTAAAAGAGAATAATTGTGTTTTCATATCACTATTTATGGATTTTTATTTAGTAAAAAATATATGATATATATTAAATTTAATTTTTTAAATTCATATTATATGTTTTAAAGATATTATATAATAATAAATTTATTTTTTCCAGATAAAATATGTATTTTTCTAAAAATGCAGTTTTACAACCATTTGATGAAGAACCCTTTTTAAATCTAGTTTTGACACCATTATATGTTTTATTTGAAAAAATAAACATCTTATTTAGAATAGAGACATCAAAATTTACTTTTTATGAAATTTTGGTTTTTTTTTTGATAAAGTTCATTTTTTAATGAATAGGGAAAAATACTGCATTTTAATTCAAAACTGCCTTTTTATCTAATTTATTTATATAGTTTGATTTTAATATTAATTATTTTTAAACATAATTGTATTATATTTTTATTATTTAATCCAATTTTGTTAATTATAAGTAATTTCAATTTGAAATTGGATATAAATGCATACCAATTTTTTGGTAGTTTTTACTTCTTTAAAACACGTTTTTTTTGGTTTTGACAACGGGAATTAATTTTAAATTAATTTCTGCAACTTCTATGTTTTGAATTTGGAAAAATGGATTCTATATTTGAAATCATGAGGCCCAAATTGTGTAAATAGGAAACTTTAATTTTTTAGACAATATGAATAGTAACTTCATTAAATATTTTATTTACCATGGTTAAATGGTAAATCCAGTAAATAAGGGTAAAAAATAAGATTATAATAATATTAAATTACCCTAAAACATGTCCTAATACTATTGGATGTGATATTTTTGACCATGGGAATCCTTGGGTAGATTTTGGGACCCCATAGAGATACTTGTGTGTGAAAATGACATTTAATTACTTTTAATTTATAGTTAAGAAAAATATAACCTAAACATGTATCTTTTAGTAAAAATTTTTTTATATGGGGTTATGTAAGTGATATATTAGACTATAAATATTCATTAGAAATATAAAAATATTTCATAAATCATGATATTTTATTTATAATTTTTAGACATAATATAAATAAATTTATTTATGATATAATGATGATGTAGTGATTACCTTATAAATAAATGATTTAAATAAATGAGATTATAAAAATTAAAATAAATTTCTTTTGAAATATTTTATAAAATAAAAGAATTATAGATATAATTATGACTTGTTAAATTTTAATTAATGATTTTTTTTCAAAAGAATAAAGTTGTTATGAATATTTTTAATGTCATGGTATGAATAGAATATAAATTGACATAAATGAGTTTTTAAAACAAATACTATTTTATTAAATGATATAACAGTTATAAAAATATAATATACAGAAAAATGAATTTTATAAGGTTTAAAATTTCATTAATGAACCACTTGAGGTTATATTTTAATTTTTTATTAACTATATTAACCTTATAGTATGAATATTCAAGAAGACATGGTAAGTGTCAAATAAATTAACTAAGGGTTAAAGCTAAATTATAAGGTTAAATTTGAAACGAAAACATGTATAAAAACTATTGGTTGAGAGGATTTTGTACAATCCTCACCTTATATTATAATTAATTTAGTTGGGGACCTTTTGAAATCGAAATTCAGTTTAAAATGAAATAATATTTCAAGATATTCCCAAAGTGACTCTCCTCCCACTTATAAATAAGAATCACCTATAACCCTTAATCACACCTCTCAATACCCCTTTTCTCATACAATATATAACCAAATAAGACCCTAAAGTCCCTCTATTAATCATATAAGTCTTACATTGGATATAAGTCAATTCAATACGGCCTTTTAGCTTAAATCCAAAGAAGTTACCAGATTTGAGGTAACATCTTCTCTCAAGTTCTTTTCCATTATTTTCCTTCTCCAAACCCTATAATCTTATTATTCTTCGTTTAAATAACAAAAAATTATCCTAAATATACTTGGTTGTTGTTTTTATAATTATTCTAACTAAAATTACACACACCTCCGTCTAATGTGTATAGAACTTACTGTTTCTGTGGACGACGAAGTACTGCCTCAGGAAATAATGATTGTTCAATCTTCTCCAACCACCTATTATGGTGGAAATTATGTTGTAAATGTATTTATATATGATATATATTATAATTATATTGTCTCTATGATTCTTTATTTTTATTTACAACATACCTTTATTCTTTCCATAATGTCTAAATACGATAATTTTATTTGAGGAAGCGCAGACTACCACCCCCTCAAAGACATACGAGTCGTTCATTCCATACATTAAACATATAAATGATGTAGTTAATGAAATTATGTAACATATATAAAATATTATATTATACAGGAATTATAATATACTTATGTATCATTATGTTTTCATTCCATTATATTTGAAATAGAAATGAAAGTAGCGTTCATGCGTACGTAAGGCTTACCGTCTCCATAAATGGTGCATTTCATTTATTATCTCCAAATGTTATGGAATATTATAAATACATATATACTGGATATATATGATATACATATGAATAATATTCTATAGATAACGTACTTTTGACCATGTGGACAAAATGTAATTATAACAAGATCATTTTCGTCTCAAGTACCCAATTTCGACAAAACGACCGATATTAAATTAAATAATTATGGAACTTTTATAACATGGTAATAAGTGATATATAAGGAATAATAAACTTTAAAAAGGTTTTAAATCAATTAGAAATTAACTTATGTTTATTAATGAGGAAATTAAATAACGAACGAGTCAAGTCGGACAGGAGGTAAGGGAACTTCTTAACCCAATTTCAATTATTTGGGTTAAACTTCTACTTTTTGATAATGTCATGATATGATTATGTGAGGTATAACTTTTGATGTCATATAATGTATTTATACTTGATTTATCTGTTCTTATATTGAATACACATAATCTATCTATTTTTTTACAAAATGATCTTTGTAAGGGACATTGTCTCAATCTCCTTTCATTGAGGCATACTTTGATAATATAAACCTACTTCATTTATAAGGTGTATAATAAACCCCTTTGAATTTTACTTTCATTCAAGGAGAATATTTTTTCTACAAATCATTTTACTAAATGAAAATATGAATGTTTTTATCATATGTGGTGACAATGACCTCTCCACTGCGGTAATCGTTATTTGGATTCCTCTATAAGCCTTAATGTTTTTAAAAGGAAAAGAAATACCTTATTCCAATTTTGGGTGTTTTCATATTGAAAATGGTTTTTGAAATGTATTTTGTATTTCAATATCTTTAAATGATTTCTTGTGATCTAAAATATTATTTTATTAGTGAAATTTTGATATTTTCAATGTTTTATGTGTTATGATTATATAATGGTATTTGGACATTTGACGAGTGGTTATGTGATAAACCAATGATGGGTGGTTATGTGATAAACCAAATGAAGGGTGGTTCCATAACAAAACAAGGACGGGTGGTTACTTTATAACCTCCAATGCCTTGGGTATGAAAGTAGACTGCATGACTATACTATTTTGTGATATGTGTAGAAGTCAACCATATGATTATTCTATTTAAGAATGTTTATGTCCCAAGTTACATTTATATGTAATAAACTGTTTTATATGGTATTTATGGTAATATTTTGGATACAAAAGTGTAATTAATGAGCTTATATTCAGTGAAGTGTTTTTACTACTTATTTAAGGTGAAAATTATTACATTATGATAAAGTATTCGTGGCTTACATGTTGTTTGCAAAAACTAACAGTTTTCCTTCTTTATATATCCCGTACTGAGATTTTCATGCTTATACCATGTTTTGAAATGTTTTTCATTATACTTAAATATGAATAGGGTCAAGGATGGGATCAATTAAAATTCATTCTGTAAAAAACATGGAACTAGACATGTTTTTTAAGTGTTTTTTATGAAAAAATGGATAGTTAGTAGAAGTTTCTACTTGTAATATTAAATTTGTTATGTATAAGTTATGACCTAATTCTTTGAATATCTAAACCTTAAAAGATCCTCAATGTGAATAGTTAACTTAATTCAAGATCATTTAATTTTAAGTCTAGGGCCTTACAGTTGGTATTAGAGGTCAGTTTAGATAACTCTAGTGTTTAGGGTGATTATTTAAGCATAAGTGAAATAAGCATAATGGTTATCATATTAGAAAGATTCATAGTTATTTTAGATAAATTTAATAAGTTTAAGATAACATTAATAAGTATATCTTAGTGTTTACCCTCCTTATAAGATATTTTAAGATGATTTTTCTGATATTATCACACTGGCCTTTTGGGTTAAACTTCTAATTTTTGATAATGTTGTGCTATGATTATGCGAGGTATAACTTTTGATATCATATATTGTATTTATACTTGATTTATGCATAATTATAGTGAATATACATAATTGATCTATTTAATTTAAAAAATGATCTTTGTAAGGGAATTTATCTCAATCTCCTTTTATTGAGGCATATTTTGATAATATAAACCTACTTCTTTTATATGGTGTATAATAAACCCCTTTGAATTTCACTTTCATTCAAAGGGAATATTTTTTTTATTAATCATTTTACTAAACAAAAAAAGGAATGTTTTTAACATATGCGGTGATAATGACCTCTCCACCACCATAATTATTATTTTGATTCCTCTATTAGACTTAATGTTTTTAAAAGGAAAAGAAATCCCTTGTTCCCTTTTGGGCGTTTTCATATTGAAAATGGTTTTGGAAATGGATTTTGTATTTCAATATGTTGAAATGATTTCTGGTGATCACAAATGAAGTGTTATTAGTGAAATATTGATATTTGAAATATTTTATGTGTTATGATTATATAATGGTATTTGGACATTTGATGGGTGTTTACGTGATAAACCAATGATGGGTGGTTACATGATAAACCAAATGATGGGTGGTTCCATGATAAAACAAGGATGGGTGGTTATATTATAACCTCCAATGCATTGGGAATGGAAGTCGGTCGTATGGCTATTCCATTTAGTGATATGTGTGGAAGTCGACCGTAAGGTTATTCCATTTTTGTATGTTTATATCCCAAGTTACCTTTATATGATATAGGTTTTTTTCTATGGTATTTATGGTATTATTTTTTCTACCAAAGGGTAAGCAATGATCTTATATTCAGTGAATTGTTTTTGCTACTTATTTACAGTGAAAATTATTAATTTATGATAAAGTATTCAGAGTTTACATATTGTTTCGAAAAACTAACATTTTTTCTACTTTAAGTATCCCTTACTAAGATTTTCATGCTCATCCCAGGTTTTGAAATGTTTTTCACATGAATTAAAGATGAACAGGTTCAAGGATTAGATCAAGGATAAGTCATGCTATCTAAAAGATGGAACTAGACATGTTTTATTTTTTAAAAGTTTTTTGTTTTATAAAAAAATGGATAGTGAGTAGATGTGTCTACTTGTAATATTCAAGTTGTTATATATAAGTTATGACCTAATTCTCTAAATATCCAAACCTAAAAGGAACCAAAATTTGAATTATTAACTTAATTCAATATTATGTAATGTTTAAGGCTGGGTCCTTACATTTAGTCCCTTATTAAGCTTAATTTTTCCTTAGTCCTTATAATTAATTTTAATTACATTAATTAATATTTTTGGTAAAAAAATAATTTGAACTTAATATAAATTATAAATTATAATGATTCCAAATATGGAATAATTTTTTCAAAATTCCAATCCCAGAAGTGGAAAAAATTAATTTAAATTTAATCCCCCATACGAGATGATAATGCGGAGTTTTAAAGTAAAATTGTCTGAAGCTTTGCTATATTTTTATACTAAATTTTAAAATGAAATTGATTTTAATTACCTAAAGTAAATTAATTGATAAAAATATAATCTGATTGAAATTTAAAATTAATTAAAATTATAATATTACCTTATAAATAAATCATAAGGAAAAGTAGTTTTGAATTTAAATTTAGTATTTTTCATTATTCATTAAAAAATAAAACTTCACAAAAAATTCCAAAAAATTCACCATAAAATAATTTTTATGTTTCAATATCAAATATTATTTTTATTTTGACATTTATAATCTATTAAAGTTTCAAAAAATGGATTTTATATAGGTTCACTATTAAAAGGTGATAAAATGGATTAATAAAATTATAGTATTTTATGTGTAATATTGTGGTTGTTATTATTTTTTTCTATCATATATATTGGGTGGATATAAAATATATTTAATTGAATAATATATATATATATATATTACATTAACATCACTCACTAATTGTAATTAATTTAATTTATTAGGATAAAACACCTTTGTGAGCATAAAAACTATTATCTATACAAATATTCCCTTTATATTCAATTGGTTATTATATCAATTTATAATTAATTTATGGTCAATGAATTTATATTTACTTAATCCATACTTTTGATAAGTTATTTTTTACTATTCATAACTACTAATTTTACAGCAAGTTTATATCCTATTATATTTTAATTATCCTTTGATAAAACTTGATCTTGCATGTAACACAATCCATCGAAGAAGGTCTCTCTTACGTGTAACACACACTAAATCGATGTTGCATGCATTGAAAACTATAAATTATATTGATTTTATTTAATATAGTAAATATATTTTAAATTTCTAGGCTATTATGTTCCCTTAAGCGCTTGATGTTTTGTTTCAAACACGCTATCAAATACAATTTTCATACTTCAAATTTTTGAGGCGTTACAAATAACATAATAAATCATGTTTGTCACTCAATGGTGAAATGACATAAATAATAATAGGCAAAAGAAAATAAACAATTATAATCTTGGAAACATGGATTTTACCCCAAACATGGGTTCATGATGCCCAAACATGGTTTGTGATTGAGTTCTATGCATTCCCAAACTCCAATCTACTGGCTCCAAATAGTAAAGTAAGAGGAAAAACAATCTCATACCACTTTGTAATAAAATCCTCAACAATGATCCACTTAACTGGTTCCCTATTCTAATGGGTCAAATGGGCTCAAACAGGCATCCCCGTATGATAGAGGCTTTCGACTAGAAATGAGGCTGTAAAGGGGGTACATTTGGGAGATTATACGCTCATGTAAAAGTAGCACAGTCGATAAAACAAATAATTAACAATAGAGGAAGCATATATAAATAGGAAGAATCAGTAAATTCAAAAGCATAAATAGATATTTAATAAATAATAAATGAAAGAAATAGATAACTAAATGAATGATAATAATACCAAAAGCCTCTAAGGCTGTGTCTGTACTTGATGCGTCGATTGCTGATAAAAATGGGGAATAAGGAACATGCATACACGCGTACTATACAAATAGTAACAATAAAGAACAAAAAAAACTCCACCATCATGTTGAGCTGAAGACCTGTCCTCTACTCCTAAGATTGATCTGTAAGAAAAATAATCAACAACATATAGAATATAGCTTTCCCTTAATCATACCTTCTAGTGAAAAATCTTCTTGGGTACTTAAGGAATCCAGATTAGGGTGTGAGTTAAAAATTTTAGTAGGACTCCACCAATGGTGTCTATGTGTAATCTGTGTAGTTCTCTTAACTAAACAATGTTCAGGTATAATAAATTAACAAAAATTAATAAATGAATAAATAAATAAATGCCTGATTGGGTTCTTAAAGGACACCTAGGGGGTCTACCTACTTTGGACCACAACCGAGAGGAATTTCGGATCGTTTCACTATATATATATAATGAGTAATACTATATATATATATATATAATTTTGTTCTATATTGCGTCCACCTATACAAACAAAGTGTGTATGGAAACTTAATGTACATACACCTAGAATATTAGTGTTGGATGGACCAGGGTATGACTCAGACATCTAAAACCAGTGTAATGAGCCTAAAAGACCATAAAATAGGTTATATTCCCTACATCCTAATAAGAGTGAGAGACATGATAAAAAAATGTGGGATGACTAGTAAACTGTCATGGAAAAACTAATCATGGAAGGTGGACTATAAAGCTCAAATCCCATATGGTATCACTAGTGAGAGATTCCATACTCCACACCTGATATAAGGGAGTGTGATTTACCTCTTGGATCAACATACCCTACCATAATACACAACCTCTATAAAGGCATATTATAATTATAAATGGCATGGGGCCTTACCTCCCATCCATTTCTTTCATCTAGCCCATATATATAGAAGGGGTATACTCATTTGTAATATGAAACATAAAGAATAACCTCTTATTTATGTCATTATCAAAGTTTAATTTTCATTCAAGTCATTACAATTCATATGAATAAATTAATGAAAGGAAACCCATAATGCATTAGACATTTCATTTAAATCAACCCATTTAATTTAGAAAAACCTGAAAAAGTCACTTATAAGGATCAAGTGTCTATTAGGAGGTGTCATGGTCAATTTATTTAATGTATTTCACCATTTTTAATAATCCATCCTATACAATCCATTCACTATAACATGTTCATTCAATTCATTAAGACCTGGAAACTACATTTATAAGATCAAAGGGGCCACTTAGAGGGTGACATTGGAAACAATCCAATTTCCTACATTCGCAGTTCTAATTATAAAAAGGGACAAACACCTAAGAGGTTATTGGGACCAATAAAAACATATATAAATGGGGAACAATTCGTTTAAAATCTAATCAGGAAACCAATTAGGAGTTCCGAGCATTTGATCCAATTGACCAAAATGGTCATTTTCACTTGGCACACATGTGGGGTGACCTTATAATGTATGTTCAACCTCTAAACCACCAAAAAAATATCAATAGTTGTGTATTAAGGTGAGGGGGTAAATTAGACATGATGTAATCAATATAATTGAGATGCTCAAAAAAATATGACATGCAACACAAAATTATAATTACAAAACATAGAAACTCAATGGAAAAACGATGTGAACACCTACCTCATGGTCATAGATGGCACCTAGCTCGAAAGAAGGCTTAGATTCGAAGTAGGTTTTAAGAGATCTAAAAATTGTCTTAATGACCTGAAAATAAGGGAAATAAGCCTATACCTAAATAGTGAGATGGATGGCAAGATAAACATAGAAAGGAATTTAGATACTTGAGGATCTTATTGAGATAGATCTAATAATTCTATTGGATCGAGGATCAGACAATGGATGAGAGTTATAGTTTAATGACTAGCTTGAGGAACTTTGGATCTAAAAATAGGAGGAAGAAACATGGGTGGCCACTAGTGGGAGAAGAATAAAAGGGAAAATGTTTCAAAACTTAAGTGTGGGAAAAATGGTCATCTCACTCAAAAATATCAATGCACACAGTTTAGGCACACAATTAGTCAAACCGTGCGTAAACTTTGAATGATTGTATGTATAGAAGGGAACCCCAAATGGTTAGGCACACTATTTAATTCACCTTTAACTAACAATAAAAATGCTATCTACCCCATTTTTGAAATCTTCCACATGACAGTGTGCCTTGGGTTTCATGATTTCAGACAAACCATGCAATCGAGTCTATTTTTCCAATTTCGAAGCTCCGGGCTCCGAACGTGCCCCAAACGCACTCAAGAACTATATATCTTGATTTGAAATCAATATTAGGTATAATTATGGAATTAAAATTTAAAAATTAACAATATATAACTTTATGAAAAGTTAGGTTGTTACAATATTTCAGACTTCTTCATAATCAATCCCGATAAATGATGTGATTTTAACATAAAATATTTAATAATTTGGTAACAATTATACATAAGACCCATGAAAGAATAAAATAAAATGAAACTTAAAATATAATTTGGATAAATAAAGTCATTATATTACATATCATTGTTTCTCTATATATTCCTCATGGAAGAATATATGTGCATAATATAATGTACATCTAAAAGAAGGAAAATTGAGACAAAAATCCCTTAATGAATTGATATTTTTGAACCATAAACCCCGTTAAACATAGATCCACAAATGGATATTTAAATAATTCTAATGATATGAATAATAATCCTAGTATACATTAATTAATAATATATACACCACATAATAGAAACATGTGGTGAATATGGCATTTGTCTCACAATAAGTAAAGGAGAGATGAAAATCCATTACCTTAAGTCTTGACTTCCATCATACTCATTCAAAACTCCTGTATAATAAATATAATATTATTATAAATATATTATATAATCATAATAATATATATATATTACCATATATTATTTTCTTATGACTTTTATTACTCGTTTATTAACCATTCCATGTTTAAAGTTACATTTTGGGTAATAACCACTTTTGTTTTTCATGAATGTTTTGATTTGTTATTTTTTTATTTCTATTAATTTAATCCTGATTTAACAATATCTATAATAATAACCATGTTATAGATAAAATATGTAATCATTAAATATATTTTTATAATAATCCTTAAAATATAGAAATAGGAATTTACATACATCGTTCATGGAGTCAGTGGGCTATACGTATGCAAAAACATTGCTTCCATTTTCATGTAGGATTGAAAGAAAGAAAAGTATATGGTATATTATCATTAAATAATCAATTTTATTTCATATATATTTCATATTTTTATTTAACCCACCTTTAATACAATCAATGTAAAGGGTGAATGAATACATCACTTCGTGAGGTGGTAGTCCGTCGTACACATGAGTGTTGTTATAGTATTCCGAAAATGGAAAGCATGAAGGTACACGGGATATAATAACTACATAAGAATAATGGTACCATAAATATCATAAATAATATTAATAAATATTATTTATATTATTATTACCATCCTTGAAAGGTGGAAATGAAAAAATTAATGACATTGGTTCGTGAGGTGGTAGTCACTGTAGACATGAACGATGATTTCATAACCCATTTGATGTAAGTGGAGATTATTTTAGGTAATTACCTAATCATAAAAATAACTTAGTATATGAAAGTTAATAATGCTATTATTAATCATGATATAAATAGAATTAAAGGGCTTGGAGGAAGAAATAAAACACAGACGCTCATTTATGAACATTTCCTCTTCTTCCGGTATCCTTATTTGGTTTTAACTAAAGGACTTACTAGGATGGATTTATTACCAAACTAATAATTTTAGGATTATTGGATGAAAGTTTGAAATTTATTTTTCTAGATATTATTAATTTAAATTTATTAATATTTGTTAAGAAGTGGGGAGATTGAGTTTCCTTTTATAGTTGAGGAGGAGTGAAATTCTTGTAAGTCATTAAAAGTATTCTATATTTGGAGGTAAATCACACCTAAAGTGGATCAAAAATTGATTATTAATGGGTTTGAGGGATTATTTTTTTATCAAAACCTTCACCACAAAATAAAACACACGTTTTAAACAATTTGTTCCTTAACTTCTAAGTTTCTATATTTTTACTAATTTGTTTTGTCATTACGTTAACTAGTTCTTTTATCATAGACAATTTATCCTTTAAGACCAAATTAAAATGTGACATATTAGATAATTTAGACCCATTAATTATAAATATTAAACTCAATTTTTCAAATAAAAACACAATGTGTGTTGGAAATTAAATTTTACATAAGTGCATGTAATGTAAACAGCACCACTTTAACCTTACCTATGATAATAAAGTTTTTAATATTTAATAATAAATATATTAATTATAAAATTTAAATTGTTCAATTAATGGAACATATTTTTTTATTTATTAGAATTCAGAAATCACTTGTCAGAATATTGTATTTTTAGTAATTTTTAACCATTTATTAAAATATCATTTATTACAAAATTAAATTAATGTTGATTTCAGTCTTATACATTTAAATTGAATTTAAAAGTATCAATTAAATAACTTAATTTAAATATATTATGTTCATATGTACGAAACATGATATATTAATCTAAAAAAATAATTTAACATTGTATTGGATCGAACCCCTCCGGTCCATTCCTTTGTAAAAATCTGGTGTTTGAGGTGTTCTAGAAGGTCATGGGGACTTATCCACATCACTTTGCCAATTATCCAGTTCTATGAATAGTGCAATGGTAACAATAGGCGAACAATGAAATGGTAACCTTAAGTGAACAGTTCCATCGGTAGCCTTAGGTGAAAATTTCATCCATAGTCTTAACTCAGCAGTGTCATCAGTAGCCTTTGGTGAACAATGTCATCGGTAGACTTAGTTGAAGAGTGAATTGGTAGCCTTAGGTGAATAGTGTCATCGGTAACCTTAGGTGAATAGTGCATCAGTAGCCTTAGGGGAACTGTATCATCTATAGCCTTAGGGTAATAGTTTCGTCAGTAACCTTAGGTGAACAGTGCATCGGTAGCCTTACGTGAACAGTGTTTCCAGAATAGTGAGGTCCATCGATAACCTCTATTTCCTTTACCACATTTTGAGTTCATGAATAGTGTTTCCATAACAGTAAGGTTCATCGGTAAACTCTATTTCCTTTTCCAAATTTTGAGTTCATGAAAAATGTTTCTAAAACGGTGAGGTCGATCGATGACCTCTATTTCCTTTTCCAATTTTTGAGTTCATGAACAATGTTTCTAGAATAGTGAGGTTTATTGGTAACCTATATTTCCTTTGACAAATTTTGGGTTCATGAACAATGTTTCCAGAACGGTGAAGTCCATCGATAACCTCTATTTCCGTTGTCAAATTTTAAGTTCGTGAACAGTGTTTCCAGAATGATGAGGTCTATCGGTACCCTCTATTTCCTTTTCCAAATTTTAAGTTTGTGAATAGTGTTTCCAGAATAGTGAGGTCCATCAGTAATCTCTATTTCCTTTACCAAATTTTGGGTTCATGAATATTGTTCCATAAAGGTGAGGTCCATTGGTAACCTCGAATTCCTTTGGCAAATTTTGAGTTCATAAACAATGTTTCCAGAATGGTGAGGTCCATCGGTAACCTCTATTTCCTTTGAAAAATTTCGAGTTTGTGAACAATGTTTCCAGCTTCCTACAGTTCTTCCCCTTTAACGTTTACATTGACTTAAAATGCATTTAAAGCCTCATTTTAAGGACTATAAGGTCTATTCAAAGGCCATAACTCCTATATAAATTTCTCCTAAGTCTTGGGATGTTTTTACTTGGTCAAACCACGTGGTTTAATACAATCTGCTTTTAATGGGAAATCCATCATATCTTAAACCATCAACCCATTAAATCTTCTAAAGGGACGAGATATCTTCCTCCTTGTTCATAGATGTGAGATGCTCGAACCATTTATTCCTTCCTGTAGGATTTTCACAATCAAAATTTCCTCTTAGGATTGGTTCCGCACTATTTTTGATGCAACCAAACAATATCCATCAATCTTCGATATAAGGTATGATCTGTTGTCATTATTTGGGGTTCATCCTTCTATTTCTCCTTGCCTTTTTTTAGAATGATATATCTAAGTTACTAATGGGATTTTCTTGGGTGTTGACCGGTGTGGTGGTGTCTATGCATCCTTGGGTGGATATAGTTGTCACGGGGGGAGGAGATTGTAACCCGTTGTGGGGATCGTTCTCGTATAAATAACATCAATAACCGTTTGATGTAGGGGATTCATTGCTTCTTATTTTTTTACGTGCAACTGTAGAGTTAGCATGTTTCATCCCACTGGGTCACAATGGAATTGACATATTAAATATTTGAACAAGATTAATAAATTGATATCCATCGTATGTTATTACCTCTTATTTTTTCTAGGTAGTGTGATATTTATGCTTCTTTGTTTATCTTTTTATTCTTGATGGAATTGATAAAGAACCTAAAGCCAAAATTAATTGACAATTGTTTGGCTAAAGATAAAGTGGAATATGAATGAATCTGATGGTTGATGTTGTAATTTTATGTTAATTAATTTGATGCCGTAAGCATGTTTAATTATTTGTGAAATATTACTGGTCAGGTCTCCCAAATTTGGAACCTATGAATAATAAATCTTTTAATCCATGATGTATTAAAGAACATGTTTTTTTAATAAAAGATAATTCCTTTTAGGGTTTTGAGTTGCCTATTTTCTTGTTTAAGGTCCAAGAGCCCAACTGATATGATGTTTTTTTTCCTGCTGCTTGTGTGGTGATGTGAGCCTGGATGGATGTTGTGACATGTGGGGGGAGTAGAGGCCTATTGGTCATGGTAGCAGTTGACACATAGAGTGGAGAGATGCATCGGTTTATGCATGTGGGTTTCGGGGAGGACACCAGGGATGATGAAATGGGTTGGATGTGAATATTTGGATTCTTACTGATTCTTATTGGTTGTTTATATAATTTAAATTCTCCACCTCTCAAGGTTGATGGTCTTGATTACCCTTCTTCCAAAAGGTGCAAAGATGTGCGAGGTATGCCACACACATTCCGTGTTTAGCATCTCAAGGGTGGATGGGTCTACGCTCTTGCTATAGGCGGCAAAGACTCGGTGAGTAGGTTATCTACTAACCTTGTTGAGCCCCCTTGTATCAGGTATCATAGAATGTTTATCTAGAATGCTTGGGAATATTGGAAAGTAATTATGTAAATAAATAATTGAATAAATAATGTTAACTCATGGGGTTGGAGCTTGCTGGGACGCAATGCTGTGGTTAAAATTTTAAACGGAAATTGGACTTTGGGTGTGATGCTAATGAAATTTAAAGTGGAATTGTTAATGGTTAATTAATGTTTAAATAATTAATTAACATAAAGTAGAAATGATAAAAATTGAATGAAGTAATGTAATAAACTCATTAAATGGTTGTGTTCTTATAGTATACCTAGTCTTACAAGTGGCAGCCGAGATTCTGAGAGACGTTAGCTACAGTTGAGTCTAAGACTAGGTTATTCCCATAGTGTGGTTGTGATCTATAGTATATTCTGTACTTTCTGTGTTTCTATATTATACTACACCCATCAGTTAAGGTAACTGACACCCTGAGGATTCTGAGCCCTATGGGGGTGTTTTCCCCAACATTCCGGTGGGAGGATTGATGGTTGACTACCCCCTTTGGCCCCACTATCTTCTCTTGGTAGTTACTTATGCAGATAGGCACATCGGTTAGTTTTCCCCATAAATTTGAATAGAGGGCTATAATGTCTTGTGGTTATTGACACACATATATTCTGGATATAGTATCTTATAGACTACTATAGGTGGAAAGTGTATAGGTTGTGATGGCTTAAGGATTCTTACTCAGTGTGTGGGCTCTAATGGCTTGAGGTATAATTCTTGACATATGATACACATTATTCGAGCTGTGGTGGCTCCTAGAAAATACCTAGTTACTTTCTTGTATGAACATGATTGTTTTGTTGCACGAGGTGCATGTTTTGGTGCTTCGCCTAGGTGTCTGCGGGCAAGCCTTTTTTTGGAGAGGGATTCTTAGGATGTGTGACCTTGGGTAAATGCCGAAAACTAGTGGGGAAGTAGTAGCGGGGTACCCTTGATATTCATTATTATATTATGTACTCTTGTATACGATAATTGTTGAGAGTAGACATGATGAGGTTGTGAACTTAGTATACCTATTTAGGTGACGAGTTAGTTTCACTTGTTGTTCACTGTTCTTTAAAATGCTTTCTTTACTATTGCATGAGAGGAGCTAGGGAGGATCTTACTGAGTATACTGTTATACTCACACTATGTATATATAAACTATCTTTGAGGTCACTTAGAGTAGGTTAGAAATCATGCTGGTTTCTACTAGCTTGGGGTTTCAGGGGCTGTTTGGGCTTTGTGGTTGCTATTATTTTTACTTTCTTTTGGGTACTTACAGTTTTCCCCTTTCAGTTGTAGTAGTTTATCGTGAAATTACATATGTGTAATTGGGTTTTCTTTTATATTGCAGTCTGAGTTAGAGTTGGTTGGTGTCTATCTCATCTCTCTCTTTCGCATGTGTTCTCTTAGAGGGTAATGCCTCCCGTTTGTGTGTTACTATACCCTCGGTGCTAGTCTCCAACCCGAGATCTACTAGAGGCGGGATTCGGGGGTCAGTATCTCCCTTCTCACATTGTCGGCCTAGGAGGGGTACACTCTGTGGGGAGGGGGTCGTGATAGAGTGGTATCAGAGGAGAGGTTGAGGGATAGGATGGAGTTTTGTGTTAGGCACATGTGAGGTTTCATGGGCTGGTCGGGAAACCATGTCATTCATGTTTAGAAAGTGATGTAAACACTAGAGACCAACTGAGAAATTGGAATTTAGGTCCCCCTATGATTTTATGTACGAACCGTTAAGTTTACAATAGCTACAAAACGAGGTGATACTAGTTGCAGGGTAGAGACTTAGGAAAGGATCATGCATCATTCTTCTGTGTGCCTGTGTTTGAATGAGTAGACCTTGGGATAGATTAAACTAAAATGAATAAAAGAAAACATTAATTGATTAATGATGAGTCGTCCATATTATAGGTTTAAGAGCTCTAACTCTTTGATATTTTTCAGGTATGGCTCTAGGTCACTTCCTTGTCAGGATCACATAGAATATGTCCAACAAGTTGTGCCAGCTGATCACCACCGGGTAGAGGTGAATGAAGATGACACTTGGAGGAGGGATCTATGAGAGTTTCAGTGCCAGACTCTATAGAAGTATGAGAGCTCCATTTTAGATGTTGTCACAGAATACAGGTTGGAGGAGGTCGAGATAGGCTTCTGTTCAATCTGTGCACGGAATGAGCACTGGGTTACCTTGGTTGTGATGATGCTGCGTGGAGTAGTGATGCAATGGTGGTTCTGGTTCTTCAGGGATTGCGAGGAGTCAGTGATCTCATGGGAGGAGTTTTGATAAAAATTTAGAGCCATGTTTATTTTCTCAACCACGAAGGCGTCCAGTAACCATGAGCTTATTACCCCTCGACAGGGGAGTTTCAGTGTGAGAGATTTTGGAATCCATTTTAAGAACTTTTTATGATATGATTTGGAACTTTTTCTAGATGAGGAGGCCAGGGAGATCCATTTCGAGGAGGCTTTACATCTAGAGATCTAGCGCCAGGTCACCCCATTTATGCTGAAGACATATCTTGAGGTGTTGGTGGGGGCATATGTTGTCGATAGGACATTGACCAGAACCGGATCATCACGAGAGGGGATTCATCATGATTCCTCAAGAAGCAGAGATATGGTCCGGGGTTCCCAGTTTTCAAGGCAGAAGAGTTTCCGTTCGTCCGGGGGTAGGTCCCAGCCCTCAACATCTTGTTTCTCTAGGGGCAGTAGCTATCAAGACTATTACAAGAGATCAAGTTCTTTTTTTCTTGTGGTGGTCAAGGTCATCAGCAGCGATAGTGCCCAAACTTTTAGAGCAATCATCGTGAACCAAGTGCTCCGCTCCAGGTTCCTCTATTGAGACAGTTCCAGTCAAGGCAGCAACAACAGGTTGCACCAACATTGGATCAGCAGAGGGTAGATGGGGCTAGCATAGGACAACCTTGTGATGCTCCCTATCCTTATAGAGTAGAGTTTGACCATGGTGGGGGTCGTCATAAGGTTCAGAGAGGCCGTGGAGGAGGTTGTGGTCAGCTTCATGCTTTAGCATTTCCAGCTCCAGGTTATCCAGACGTTGTTCGAGGTACCCTTTTCTTGTTTTCTACCCTGGTGTATGCCTTTTTTGATTCAGGAGTGACACACTCCTTCATATCGCCTACCCTTTTCCATGCTTTGGGACTTGAGGTAGAGATGCTTCCAGTGCCCTTGGCATTGACTACACTAGTTGGAAGCCAAGCTGAATTTTTTGAAGTATACAAAGTCTGTCAGCTAGTGTTTGGGTAGCACCACTCCTGGGGAGATTTCCTATGTTAATGAATAGAACCATATAATGTCATCCTTGGCATGGATTAGTTTTATTCAGTGCATGCTATCGTGGATTGCTTCAGGAGGCAGGTTGTGTTCATTGATGTAGATGGAGAGCCAGTGGTGTTCATTGGCGAGCGAGACCTTCAAATCGGTCCGAGGTATGTTCCGTCCTTATCATCCATGATGGATGAGCTGATGTTGAGTTCTTCATAGGTTCACCAGTTGTCGTTTCCTAGGGTTTTAGAAGAGTACCCTGATGTCTTCCCAGAAGAGGTTGTTGCATTACCCCCTTGACGAGATATCGAATTTTGGATTAAACTACAACCAAGAGAATCTCCTATCTCTATGTATCCATATAGGATGTCCCCTTATGATTTATGAGAGCTATTTATACTACTTGAAGGTCTGTTATAGTGCGGTTTTCTTTAACCGAGTGTTTCACCGTGGGGTGAACCTATTTTGTTCGTGAAGAAGACTGATGGAAGTTTGCGGTTGTGTGTAGATTATCGTAGCTTAAAAAAAGTGAAAATAAATAATCTCTATCCTCTTCCATGGATTGATGATTTATTCAATAAATGAAGGGTGAAAGTTGGTACTCAAAGATCGATTTTCGGTCAGGATATCATCAGATGCGTGTGAAATATGAGGATATATTGAAGACTTCTTTCCATTGTCATCATGGGAATTATGAGTTCATTGTAATCCCGTTTGGCATGAAAAATGATCGATATGTTTTCATGGGATTGATGAATGTTGTGTTCCATGATTTCCTGGACAGGTTCATGGTGTTTTTCATCAACAAAATCCTTGTCTACTCCACGTCTGAGGAGGAGCATGCAGAGTATCTACACGCCTTTCTGGGAGTTATTCATCAAGATCAGTTGTTTGGGAAGTTGTAGAAGTGTGAGTTTTGGGATTGAGAAGTCCGTTTATGGGGGCATGTTGTGTCCTAGTAGGGAGTAGCTGTGGATTGTTCTAAAATAGAAGCAGTTGTGTCTTGGGAATACCCCAAGACAGTGTCCGAGGTGTGAATTTTCCTTGGTCTCGCAGGTTACTACATGAGGTTCTTAGCCAATTTCTCTTGAGTTATGACTCCTCTGATAGCTTTGACTAGGAAGGATTAGGAATTCATATGGACTGATTAATGTCAGATAGCTTTCCAGTATCTAAATATAAGTTAGTAAGTGCTCCGGTTCTTTGTCTTCCAGTTAAGGGAGTTCAGTTTGATGTTTTCTGCGATGCTTCACATCTGGGGTTAGGCTGTGTTCTGATACAGCAAAGATCAATTGTTTCTTATGGGTCTCTATAGTTGCGTCCTCATGAATTTAACTATGCCACCCATGATATTGTGTTGGTTACCGTGGTTTTTGCCCTGATGTTGTGGATACATTACTTCATTGGTGAGCGCATTGTGGTTTTCACCGATCATAAGATCCTGAGGTATGTTTTCTCCCAGCACGACTTGAATTTATGTCAGTTTCAGTGGATAGAGTTCTTACACGAATACAACTACAAAATATCGTATACACCTAGAAATGGGAATGTTGTAGCTGATGCATTGAGTCGGAAGTCACATAGTGATGCAGTGCGTGAATCTGGTGACTCCTGGAGTGTAATGGAAGAACTGTCAGCATTACATCTTGATATTAGAGAAGTTGGGGGCAAAGGTTTTCTTTTTCAGATGATGGTGCAGTCATCTCTGGTGTATAAGGTGGAAGAGTTCCAGTTGGGGGATCTAGAGGTGGAGGTCTGGAGAGACCGAGTTGTTTGTGGCGATGCCCCTGATGGTTGGTCTGAGGATGAACAACACCGAGTGTTTTATCATGGAAGGATAATTTTTCCTTTGACGATGTGCAATATGGTACTCATAGAGTTCCATAGTTATCTTTTAGCAGTGCATCCTGGCTTGAAAAAGATGTACCAAGCCTTGAAGAGTCAGTTTTGGTGGCCTGGGCTAAAGCGTGGAGTTTCGGAGTTTGTGACTCGATGTTTGGTCTTCCAGAAGGTGAAGGCCGAACACCGTGTTCCTGGTGGCCTTCTCCAGTCATTATATTTTCCTCAAAGGAAGTGGGAGGACATCTCAATGGACTTTGTTATTAGTTTACCTCGAGCTCATGGTGGACATGACACTATTTTGGTGGCAGTGGATCATTTAACAAAATCATCCCACTTTATAGAAATCAAGGTGTCAAGATCAGTGGAAGTTTTGTCAAGGCAGTATCTGGAGAAGTGGGTGGGACTTCAAGGAGTGCCAAGGATGATCATTTCTGATCAAGATACTCATTTTACCTCTAGGGTTTGGAGAGGTCTTTAGTATGATTTAGTTTCTTAACAATGCCTTAACACTGTTTTTCATCCTTAGACAGACGGTTAGACAGAGCGAACTATCCAAACTCTTGAAGGCATGTTACGCTTTTATGTCCTGGATTTTGGAGGTTTTTGGATGAGGCACTTATGCTTGGAAGAGTTCGCTTATAAAAATAGTTTTCACTTCACCAGGACTGGACGGTACTCAGAGGTGGACCTTACGACGAGTCGTTACATGGAGGATACTGACAGACGTGGAGTGCTGAGGAGGCTATCTGTACCTACCGTTTAGGTAGGATCTGTGGTGGACGTTCCAGGGGATACTTTTCAACTTTCAGCTGTTTAACTTTCTCCAGCTGTACTGGTTTTCAGTTTTCTTTTACTTTACAGTTGGGCTTGTATTTCCGGCCCCTTTACTTTGCAGCACTCCTTTTATATACAGTTTTACATAGTGTTTTGCTTTTAGCTTACTCGGTTGTGTGTGTTTCTAGTTTATAAAGGAAATGCCTTCCTAGTTTTAGGGATTTATGCCTTTGGTGCTAGTCTCCAGCCCCTGGCCTATGGAAGGTGGGCTTTGGGTAGTCATGGTAAAGGCCCTGGGGGACGGGTCGTGAAAAATTGGTACCAGAGGAGTCGGTTCTACCGCAGAACTTAGGACTCTGATCATTTTTTTTCTGTGAAGCAATATTGTTAAGGGTACTGAGTGTGGTTTTCAGTTTAGGGAGTCCAGTGTTGGTGCAACGACCGACGTATCCATACACCAGGACCCTGACTACTGATTTCCGACTCAGTGCATGAAAAAACTGATTACGTGTGTGTTTTAAAAAGTTTTCTTTAAGTCAACTCAACCAGGTCAGCTCACCAGGTATAATATTTTGATAATGGCGCACCTGCATCTTTTCAGGATGGCCCCACACAGATAGCCAGCCAAGGTTCTAAGACATGAATGAGACGGAATCCCACTGAGCGACAAGGCCTCAGTGCAAGGCCCCATCACAGCGGAGGCACCAGCAGTACCACTTCCCCGTTGGGCCACCGATTCCCCCAACCCCAGCAGCAGACAATGCATGTTGCTTGAGCGCGTTGCATGAGTTCAAACACCAGAGGCCGCCCAGGTTCATGGGTGAGACGGACCTGCAGGTAGCTGAGGATTGACTGGAGGCTGTAGTGAGATTCTTCAGACTGGTAGGGACACCAGCAGACTTCATGGTGATTCTTACTGCCAGTCTTCTATAGGCAGTAGTAGGAAGATGGTGGAGCCTGATGCTCCAGGTTCATGACGAGGCGACACTACTCTGGGCAGACTTCGAGAGCCTGTTTCAGTCATAGTTTTTCCCAGCCACCCTATGTGTGGTGCAGATACAAGAACTAATGTATCTACAGAAGGGTAGCATGATGGTGGCACAATACTCAGCGAGTTTTATCGACCTCTCGCGCTACTCCATATATATGGTGTGGGACCCATTCTTTTGAGACCGGACCTTCGAGCATGGGCTCAGGCGAGAGATCAGAGCTTTGATGATCTCCCTCAGCATCCCAACGTAGGAGGGGGTGTTAGAGAGAGCCCTCTTAGTGGAGAGTTTTTTTGCTGAGTATTCACCAGTAGCGAGACCCATCACTAGTCGACATGCAGCAGATTCTTCTACAGCTGGCAGTAGACAGATGTCGCAGAGGTCCAAGCAGAACAGACTATCCGGTGGATGGCCTCAGGACACAGGTTCAGTTGTGCAGGGCACACGAGACAGAGCCAGTCATGCCAGGAGCGGGCAATGCTACTCTTGCGGTGGGCAGGGACACATGGCTCGTGGCTGTCTGTCCCGCCGTAATGATGATCAATAGACAGTTGAGAGACCTCCCAGGAATAGGTAGAGGTTCGATCAAGGTGGACCGCATGGAGCAGGTGGACGTGGCAGAGGAGTTGGATGTGCAGCTGGTGGTGGACGACAATTTGAGGTGTTACCGTCACCACAACTAGGAGGTCCACTGTGACCACAGGGAGTTGGTGGCCAGGGGAGAGCTCAGATCTAGGAAGCTAATTCATACGACCATGGAGCTAGGGAGATGATTTGAGGTACAATTTGTGTCTACTCCACCTTAGCTACAGTTCTTATAGACACTGGTGCCCATCACTCTTTCATTTCCACTGCCATCGTTCAGAGTTCGAATATTCCGACAGATCCATTGGCTCGATCCTTACAGCTAGAGACTCCTACGGGAGCAGAATCGAAGATTACTCACTGGCGCCGACAGTGTGAGCATACTCTAGGAGGCGAGAGCTTCGGCTGGGATCTCCTCGTAGCGGCATCGAGGCCTTATGACGTCATCTTGGGTATGGACTGGTTATCTACAATCCATGCTCAGATCGACTGTATTAGGTGAAACGTGTGGTGTGTCTGCACTGATGGGATGAGGTTTACCTTCACTAGTGAGATGGGAGCCTTTGCAGCACATGATGGACTTACTTGGAGGAGGGTGCAGACGATCACTCATCAGTTGTCCTACCTTACCCTCAGATCAGTTGATGTGGAGAGTCTGAGATATCCTGTAGTGGTGGACTATTACACAAATATTTTCCCTGACGATGTTCCAGGACTACCTCCTCATAGAGATGTTTACTTATACATTGACTTGTACCCAAGGACGACACTGATATCTACACTATCATATTAGATATCTCCCGCTGAGATTCGTGAGCTAAGGGACAACTAGAGGAATTGTAGGATAAAGGATTCATCTGGCACTGTGTTTCTCCCTAGGCAGCCTCGATTCTATTCACCAAGAAGGTGGATGGAAGCTTGAGGCTTTGTATAGACTACCATCACCTAAACCAGGTGACCGTGAAGAATAAGTACACACTCCCAAGGATTGAAAACCTCTTTTATCAGGTAAAGGGAGCGTGGTGGTTCTCGAAGATAGAACTCAGATCAAGCTATCACTAGCTTAGAGTTCAAGATGAGGATGTGCAGAAGAAGACCTTCAGATGTCGGTATGGCCACTAAGAGTTATTGGTTATGCATTTCAGTGTAACCAACGCTCCATATGTGTCCATGGGACTCATGAACAGGATATTCCAGCCATACCTCGATCGCTTTGTTATAGTCTTTATCGACGGCATTCTGATCTACTCGACTATGGAGGGGGAGCATGCCTACCACTTGCAGGTAGTACTGGACACACTCCGAGAGTACCAGATTTATAGTAATCTGTCGAAGTGCCAGTTATGGATCCGAGAGGTTCACTTTCTGGGACATGTTATCTCGGAGGCTGGAGTTGCAGTGGATCCAGCGATGATTGAGGCGGTACTTGCTTGGGAGACACCCAAGAGTGTGACAGAGGTACGAAGTTTCCTGGGTTTGGATTCATATTACTGAAGGTTCATATCAAAATTCCCCAGAGTTGTAACACCACTATTAGCCTTGATGAAGAAAAGGAAACCCTTCGTGTGGTTGGAGAGATGCCAGCAGAGCTTCTAGGAGCTGAGGCAGAGGCTGAATAGTGCCACCATCTTGAGGCTTCTAGAGGAAGGCATAGGGTATGTAGTTTACTGCACTACATCAGGGACCAGACTCAGGTGTGACCTAATGCAGGAGAGAGCAGTGATCACATATGGTTCTCGGTAGCTGAGACATCATCAGCAGAACTATGCTACCCTTGACCTGGAGTTAGCAGCAATGGTCTTCACCTCGAAGATGTGGCGACACTATCTGATGGTCAGACGTTTTACCGTGTACTATGATCACAAGAGTCTTAGGTATATCTTCTATCAAAAGGACCTGAATCTAAGACCAAAGTGATGGCTTGAGTTCCTCCAGGGTTATGACTTCAGGATAGTCTATACTTCTGGGAAGGTGAACATTGTAGCAGATGTACTCTGCAGGAGATCTGGTATACAGTTGCTAGGCGAGGCGACAGAGTAGCTGGATGCCATACAAATATCCTTTGTATATAGAGACGTTGCAGCCTTTATACAGTATTTTACGATCACTCCCCCACTTTTTCAGTGAGTCAGGGAGGCACATTGTGGAGACGCTGACTGCGAGACATGATGTTCTCAGATATCCACAGGGCAGGCACCTAACATATTTTATGAAGGTGGGGATCACGTCATTCTCTTCAAAGGATGTACTATGGTGCCAATGTCACTTCAAGAGGAAGTTTTGAGGGAGTTTCACAAATCAACTTTAGTGGTGCATCCAAGAGTGGTGAAGATGTATCAGGACCTCAGACAACAGTACTAGTGGCTATGTATGAAGAAGGAGGTAGCAGAGTTTGTCTCTTGATGCCTCACTTGGCAGCAAGTGAAGGCGGAGCACCAGGTACCAGCAGGCTTGGTACAACCTTTAGAGGACCCAGAGTGGAAGTGGGATGAGATATCTATGGATTTTGTGATGGGTCTTGCACGTACATCCAGGGGTCACGACTTGATTTGGGTGATCGTTGACCGACTCACCAAGTCGGCCCACTTCCTACCGATCAGAGAGAAGGGTTCAGTAGAGAGCTTGGGACGCCTCTACGGGTTGGATATTATGCGACTACATGGAGTACCTACTTCTATTGTCTCCTATCGTGACACATAGTTCACTTCCTAGCCATGGAAGGGGTTGCAAGAGGCTTTCGGGATGCAACTACGTCTGAGCACCACCTTCCATCCTCAGACGGATGGCCAGACTGAGAGGACCATTCAGACCCTTTAGGACATGCTACGTGCTTGTGTCCTTGACTTCGGTCGCAGCTGGGAGGATCATGTTCCATTGGTGGTTTTTTCATACAACAATAGATATCAATCCACCATAGGGATGGAACCTTTTGACGCATTATAATGACATCCTTGTAGATCAACCTTGTGCTGGACTGACCCAGGGGAGTCCACACTACTATGACCAGAGATGGTATGGGCTACCACAGAGAAGTTGTAGATCATACAGGAGCAGATGAAGACTGCACAGAGCGGGCATAATTCGTATTCTGAAAGGAGATGGAGACCTCTGGAGTTTGAGGATGGCGACCACATCTTTCTATATGTCTAACCTTGATGAGGTTTATGGAGATTTGGCCAAGGTGGAAATTTATCTCCGAGATTCATCGGGCCTTTCTAGGTCCTCAGTAGAGTAGGTGTGGTGGAATACCTCCAAGCTCTTCCACCTCAGTTGCACCGAGTGCACGACGTCTTCCACCTGTCCCAACTGAGGAGATACTTTCATGACCCTTCTCACATCATCGAGCATGGGGAGATGGACGTCGATGATGGGACGATTTTTACAGAGATTCTGGGGGAGATTGAGGATCAACAGGAGTGGGTCCTACGTGGATGGTCGATACCTCTGGTGCGTGTTTGCTGGAAGCATGGGAACCTCCAAGAGAGAACATGAGAGAGGGAGGCTCAGATTCGTGCTCAGTACCACCATTTGTTTCCTTAGTTAGAATTGTACCTTATGGGGATGTAAAGCCCTGAGGTGGGGAGAATTTAAAGAACCGAAATTCCCGTGGAATTTTTTTTAAATACATTGTAATTTTATAAGTCCATGAAATTTGACGGCGTGTGATTTTGAGGCCCGGTGTGCCAGGAATCACTTTCTGAATTTTTGTTTGGGTAGGTTCAGTAAACGAATGAGCAGGATTTTATAACTTTTGAACCGATGCTCGGAATTGAAATCCGAAAGCACCGTTGAACTCACAGCACCAGTATTCACTCAAGAAGACTTTCACCTCGATGACAGATGGTCGGGAATCAAAGCTAGTTTTTGGGTTTTGCGTGGAATAATAAAATAAAATTAGGGCATGACTTATTTTATTGTATTTTTGTTATAACCACCATGTAGAGGTTGGAGGTGGAGACCCCCACACCTTAACCTCCCATGAGAGGTTATGGTGGTGGGCCCCACCCAAACTCAACCTCCCTTGTGAGGATTAATTTTTTGGCGACCACCCGAGTTAGAAGCCTCTAGAACTCCCCTCATTAATGAGGGGGAGCCTCTTGATATCCTCTACACTTAATGGTGCCCACCCACCCCATTTAATTAATTACGCCACATCAATTAATTAAATGCCTTATTTTGAATTTATGCCAATGAACAAAATAGACCACATAATCTATTATTTCGGGGGGAGGGGGTATTAATTTGTTGGAAAGGAGGATTGAGGATAAGAGGAGATCTTCGAGATAGAATGCCAATGAGGAAAGGCTCTCCCATGAAGAACGCCAACGAAGAACGCCGACCTTCTTTGCCCTTTTTCCTTGAGATTTCCTCCCAAAGTGGGACATAGTCACCTATGAAGAACGATGTCCATACTTCCTCCTCATCACCGCCAACGAACGATACGAGGTAGGGTTTAATGCTTGCTAATTGTTGTGTGTTGTTTGTTTTCCATCGTGGTTTAGAATTCAAACCCGCTTGATATCACCCTAACACAGAGGGTGTGGGCCGAACAAACATGGACCGACCCCTCCACGTTATTTTTGAATTTTGACGCTAATCACGGTATGAGACCAGAATGTGAGACTCTTGTCAACGATGACGGCAGATCGAAGGAAACAGCCCAAGGAGAGCGCGACTTCTTCTAGAACGAGAATCGGGCCACCGAAGCTCATTTGGTGACCCGCAGAAAGAAAACCGGTGGATGGAACCAACGTGCATCAACGTGTGGTGGTGGTAGCGCAATCACACCGCCAGAGGAGAATCCATGGCCCTTGGCCATGGCGGTGCATCGACGACTGGTGCTAGGATGACCACAAAAGAAACCGGTGACTCAAGTCGCCGGGTCGACCGGGAAGGCGCAGCGCAACCGGCGCCGCGCGGTGGATCGAAGGAGGGCCGCGACCCCTGGCCACGGCGGTGCAGTATTGACCAGCTTGAGCCTGGCCGCAAAGAGGTTCGGCGGCCCGAGCCGCTGGGTCACCGGGTCGCCGGAAGGGGCACGACGCAACCTGTGCTGCGCGAGGAGTCGCCTCACCCCCCGGCCAGCCGGAAACAGCGGGACCACGCTGGGTCCCACATGACACACCGGGGCCAGCCTGGCACCGGTTCCACCTGCCCGAATAGCTTAGTTGTTTGGGAACCAGGGGACATGGCCTCCCCATGGACATGGCTAGAGCAGACCCTCGCGAACCGCCGGACAGCTGGGCCAGACACAACGCGGTCCAGGTCGCCAGCTTGGGCCGGGTCGCCTTCACGGGTTGGGCCTCCCCCAAGGGCCAGGCCGCCCCCTCGGGCCAGGTCGGACCCACAGGCCGGGTTGGACCCACGGGCCGGGTCAGACCCACGGGCCGGGTCGGACCCACGGGCCGGGTCAGACCCACGGACGGGGTCCAGCCAGACCCGGACCCGTTTGACCCAAATTCACCTTTTCGCCAATAACTTAGACTACGGGTGTTCAATTGACGAACCTTATATGGAAACAAAAAATTTGGAGAGAGACTGTTCTTTTGGCATACCCCACTTGAGGCTTAGACGTAGTTGTGGTATGGTCGGGTTGGATTGAACCTAAATCCAACCGGGACCTTATAATGGAAATGACAATAACTCTCATACCAGGCGTCTGATTGACGCACCATCTATCCCGTTGAGTTTCTTATGGAAAGGCGGATATTTTGGATACATAAACTTGGGACTTCATGGCTCTTTATGTATCAACACTTGGCTTGAGGAGTAGAACCTCTTAAAATCATGCACACTTTGTGGAAACCCTGTTACTGGCTGTGCACTGATTACTGTTGTTGGATCATGTGTTGTCCGACAGCTCTGACTACTATTCCTGGATCATGTGGAGGTCCGACATTTCAGACTTCTATTCCTGGATCATGTTTTGGTTCGACAGAAAATCTAGTCCCGGATCATGTGTTGGTCCGACAGTTCTAACTACTGGTCTTGGATCCTGTGTGGGTCCGGCAGCTTAGATGATTCAGTGGCTATATCTGATCATCTATATCTATCTACATAAGTTGTATACCTATGTGACCTGAGTCAGTAAATTCTATGTTTTCCTTGTGAATGATATGGGTTACTTGATAACTTAGGTATATGTATGGGCATATACCTAAGTAATGGTTATCTGTTGATTTCTTACTCTGTAGTTTTTCCTTGGTGGATTTTGAGAGACCTTGGTGGTCTCGGGGTCCCTACTGAGTATCATTATACTCACCCTTTCACAGGCTATGCCCGCACCTCATTGTGTTGGATGTAGATGACAGACAGTGCTGACGGAGGCTGAGAGAACCAGGACTAGATGATACTTGAAGGTGGACCTCACGACGTGTCGGTACACGGAGGAGACTGACGGATGTGGAGTGCTGAGGAGGCAATCTGTACCTACCCTTCTGGTAGGATCTGTGGTGGACATTCCAGGAGATACTTTTCACCTTTCAACTGTTTACCTTTCTTCAGTTGTACTAGTTTTCAGTTTCCTTTTACTTTACTATTGGGCTTGTATTTCTGGCCCCTTTACTTTTCTACACTCCTTTTATATACAATTTTACTTAGTGTTTTGCTTCTATTTTACTTTGTTGTGTGTGTTTCTAGTTTATAAAGTCAATGACTTCCCAATTTTAGGGATTTACGCCTTTGGTGCTAGTCGTCAACCACTGGCCTATGTATGGCGGGCTTGGGTTAGTCACGGTACGGGCCCTGGGGGACGGGTCATGAAAGATAGATATATAAACATGATGTCAATTCATAATACAAGTAAAAAATAGTTTTTATTTGAGTTTTTATTTTAATATGAATTATGTACACATATAAATTAGTAAATTTATATATCATTTAAAAATAATAATGGGAAATTTTACAAAAAAGATAACAAAACATTGAACATAACACTATGTGAGATGAATTATAAACAATTATATCTGGAGAAAAGGAATAAAAAAATATTCTCCATCGTTTATTCACTTGATAATAACTTCTATAACCAAAGATGTTATAAAGTCTTTTATACAAGTAGTTGAAAATAGATAGATGATGTTTAAAAATTGATGACCTATTTTATAATATATATTTACATATATTTATTTTATGCTAATAAAATTGTTGAAGATTGAAAATAAAATATCAAAAATATTTTTTCCAGAATAAAACACTACTTACAACAATGTGTATAATACTCTTCCATTTTATAAGGAATTATTGAAAACTGATGTCTATTAAATAACATGTTTTTAATGTAAAATCGTATTATTATTTTGATAATCATATAGAGAAGAAAAAATTATTTTATAATATGGGATATAGGAAACCAATTATATATATATATATGTCTAAATGATTATTTTCAATCAATTAGTCATTATATATTTTATGATTTTTTAGTCATAAATAGACTAATTTTAAAATTTTTTAATGAAACTTTTTTTTATGTGGAAAAAATTAAGCTTTCAAAAAAATATCATAGTTGAATAGTTTTTATTCTACTATACTGAAATTAGTCTTCATGAAACCACTGAGTCTATAATGTCAAAAATAATTTGATCAATATTTATTTTTTTCCTGAATTTACAAACTCAAGAATATCATGAAGTTTCAACAACTATTATATTGGGAGGAAATAATAAGAAAATCACTATTTCCTATAATTGATCTAATCGTATGGATGAATATTCCTTTGTCCATAACATGTAGACTCAAAAATCATATATTTAAAATCATATAATTATTTAGATTAAAAGTTTTTCATGGTTGAATATTTATTTATACATTTGATTCAAAGAGAGGTTATAACATATTTATTATATTCTTCCATGGATTATAGTTTTCAAGTCTTTCGATTATCCTTGAATCTATAAGCCCTAAAATAATTAATATTTGTAAAACTTTTCATGTTCTTTATCCATAATGGTTTCGTGAAGTCAAAAATTACTATAGTTAAATAATAACTATTCAACTCTAGTAAAAAATAGTCTTTATAAAATACTTTAGGGAACAAACTCTGTTAGATTGAATATGTATCCTAAAATATTCCCAGAATATTTCTAAATGGTATCATACCAATGGTTTTATAGTTCATTTTAAATGGATATATTTCAATAATATAGTTCAAAATTTGAAAGTCTCACTGTGCATCATTATTGAAGCTACCCTAGAAGGTGGTGAAACTAGTTTATTTTTTTATTGGAAACCACAAACAAAATAATGAATAATTTATTGGGGACATTAATATATATTTTTATATTTATTATAGTAAAAAAATGTTTTCTGGTATATTATTTTGATAATAGGTTCATAATATTAAATATATTACTAGATGTTTAATAGATATAACATTTTAATGGATCATTATAAAATTAAAGAGTCATATAATCATCGTTATATATAATATATTATATTAAAATAAATGATACCTTCTAATTTATTTTAAACATTGAAATATTTTATTATCATAAAATTAATATTTTTATGTGTATTAAAAATAATATACAATTAAAATCATCTATTATTTTCAGCAATAAGACATAATATAGAAATACTATATGTGAAAACTAATATGTTAGGTTTTGTATGACTATAAATGTGTGGAATATGTACGAAAAAAGTTTAACAAATGAAACTAAGAAAATAAATATTTCACATAATAAATAAGTAGATGTAAAAAAATATTTTAATTCCCTACACATGTTTCCTTAAGTTTTTGTCAATTTATCTTTGTATTTAAATATATCAAATATATTGATATGTGATATTATAATTTGTCTAAGATTATGAAACTATAAGTGAGTAGTATAAGTGAAAGTTTCATAACCATGATGCTGTTAATGATCTCATGGATTGAATAGGTTACTACCCCATAGATGGAAAGCATTACAACACTTTATTGAAATAACTAGTTTCCTCTTAACAATTATTTTTTCTTTTTTTCATGGATCTAATTTACCATTTTTGGGGAAGATGATAGATTTTAGGTTTCTCTATAATATCCATAAAATGGTGACTCAAAAAGAATGTACATCCATTTCTAAAAAATATGAAACAATTATAGATAGTTCATATATGATAATATATTTTCTTATAGTATTTACAAACATGTAATATTTTGGGTTTCTTATGCTTTTTTTAGTGAGTTTTTATTTGGGAACCAAGGGGATAAAATCTTGTGCATCATCCAAATGCACCTGTTTTGGGGTTTGGGAACCAAATTTACAAACATGGGGAGGGGTTTCTTCTATTATTTGGCCAATGATTATTAAAATTATTTATTGTGATTTATATAATACAATGCTAATTAGAAATATTCAATGATATGTTGTTCAACCTAGTAACAAACATGTTTTATTTCTCAACATATTTTTCTTTAATTTTATTTGAAAGGTTTCTATGTATTTGTTTTACCTATCACTCTCTTATATATTTTAAAGATAAAAACCATTTATTTTTATAACTATTTAATTTAAATATATTTAATTTATTATTATTTTATATCATGTTATGAATTTTACTGATCAATCAATGTATTCAAGAGAAGTTTGAAGGGAAATTTCGTAGGCCCTCTCTGGATAGAACAACCAGTTATATGGATCTCACCACTAGTGATATGGTAGGAAAAATAGAACCACCTGAACCCTACCTCACCACACTTGCTAACCAATGTAGTACCACTGACCATTCATTGAGAAAGAAATTGAGGCTTTTTTCTACCCAACCTCTTTATCCATCTAGATAGTACAATATATCCCACTGAAGAACTATTGATATATACTAACCATATGACGAACATATTATGTAAAAGGCAAACTAGTTTTTAGACTATTCCCTCTAGCCTATCTCACCACCAAATGAAATAAATAGACTCTTAGGACCTCTAAAATTATCAAGGTACATATTAAGGTTATAAATACATCCCTAATAAGTCTATTAAAGTAATGGATTCAATTTTGTATTCACATGGTATCTATTTTTAATTTATTGTTGTAATATTTTTCTCTCTCATTAATTTGTCCCCATTTCCCTCATTAATCTATTTCAATCTTCCTGAGAGAATTGAGAGTGTACTATACAAGTATTAAATTTAAAAAACATTTGTTGTTTTCTTCTTATTGTGTGCTGACTACCACTAGGTTGAATTTTTTTGGGTTCCATGATTTTACCATATAAAGAATTTTTTTCTTTCGATTACTCTTAAATTTTATTTATCACATAACTGTATCACCTTAATTATATTAAAATTTTAAAGGTAATTATCCCCCTTTTACCATCATAACCAGACCAAAAATTGGAATCATATCCATCATCGGTTTCTAAACTTTAACTAGTTGAAAGGAATGACCATAAAGGATTATTGTTTCCTCTAACACTTAAGGTGCTCCAAATGTATGATCAGTGTGTTATGTTCCATTATTTGATATATCATCTTACAGTTATTAAAAAATTCCCTTGTGTAAATCTTTTAGAAGAATTTTTTACTATTTGGAAATTATGTATGCATGTTTATACACTCACTTAGGAATCATAGGACAAATTGGATCCCAATGATATTTTAGAAATTTAACTATATTGAAAATCCTTTAATTCACTTCACTATGGGACAGAATGAAAAACAATAATCTTATTTTCACATGAAAATCTACTCATGAAAATTAGAAACTTATTGAACAATCAAGAAAGGGAACTCAATTGGTCAATAACACAAGACATGAAATGTACTACCAAGACTTTGAAATTTTTATCATGTGTACTAAAAAATCCATGAATGAAATTAGAAATATATTTACTAAAGTTTTCAGGGGTGGAAAATATATTGGTGATGTTAATATTATAAAAACACTTATGAAGAACGTACTTTGGGAATATCCAAGTTCTTAGTCACCCATGCCGTCTATAATTCATAAAGAAAAGGATTTTAAGAACATATTGTATAATAACTCATTGGGTCACTCATGAAATATAAGATTACCATGGAATTATTGCCTGAAAATGAAGCTAAGGAAGCTAAGAAGTTTAGGAAAAAAAGACCACTTCCTTTATAGAAATTAAAGATTATGCTTATGATAGATATTCTAAAATTACTCACTTATCAAAAAAGTTGAATAAATTCATGATGAAGAATAAATCCTTTCATCATGCCAAAAAGGAAAATCAATGTGAATAAATGAGGTAACATGATATAAATGTAATAATATAAGACATATTATATCAATGTGTTCCATATTCAAAAATATGACTAAAAAGAAAAATAAATTCTAAAAATCCTTAAATAATTCTATAAGAGATTCTTGTGATTGATACATCTCCTTAAATGAATCAATTTTTCATATTTCATGCTACGTTATGGACAAATATTCCACTGAATGGTTCCTTGATCCCAGTTGACCACATGACCTCAAGCGCACATAACAAAACACTAGAGTTTGATGACTAGAAGTGAGGACCTTTGGTGTGTATATCATGATACCATGCCCTCATAACCATAGGGGAGCATAGAATATATAATATAACAAATAAAATAGAAGAATCACATTTAATCAGATGGAATACCAAATATAGTACCTATAAACACGAAACCACTAACCCAACGTAGTGGAAGTTGTTTATCAATGAATAACAACTGAATCAACTAATAATAGTACTAAAAGATTGAATTTAAATCGTATATAAAAGGTTAATATGTTTGTAATGTCTTTAGTAGTATATATAAAAAGGTTCACATTAAAGTAGAGAATATATTCTATAAAAAGAAAAAAAATTATTCCAAAAAATATCCAGCATCTTAAGCGCTGACTTTGTCATCTGCTACCAAGATCCATCCTAAAGAAATAAATCATGATCAGGTGTCCAAAGTCAGATGCTTACCCTTATCAACACCTAAATACATATAATATTACTTTTTATTAATGGAGACCCAGATAGGGTGTGAGATAAAGCACAATAGGCCACCTAAAATGATTTCTATACCATTTAGTCTATGAATATAAATTGAAATAGTTTGTAGGTACATATAAATGTAAAGATGTATAAAAATGCAATTACCTGGATTCCTACTTCAGAATCTACTAGTATCTAAACATGTAATAATTTCATTAATTAATTTATTTGAGTTTTGTTTTTATAGCTATGTCATGTGCGATATAATAGCCTTGAAAATTTTCATGATAATGATAATAATAAAAAAGGTTCCAAGGTATAACATGAAATACAATAATGTTGATAATAAAAAGAGGATGAAAGGTAATTACCAAGACATAATGTGATGATTATATTAGAGAGGATATAAGGTAATAACCAAGGAATACTTGACCTCAGGGGTTGAGATAACATAATAATAACATGTATCCTAGCTATAAGTGAAACTGAGTGTAATCCTAGGGGTATCACCAAAGGTATTCCAATGAATATAATTCTAACCACATCTAAGGATCTTTATTGAGGTAACCACATGATAGGAATGACCGGGCCCAATGGAGTGTATCTATGGCACCGTGTGTCCAAAGATGTCAATTTGGATCAAAGGAGTGTATCCAAGATGTCCAAATCTCCATAAAAGGATAAGGGATCCTATGATGTCATGTCAGGAATCCACTGATAAATAAGGGAATGGTTCCAAGGTGGATATCTCCCATGAAAAACTTCTCCTTGAACCAGAATGGAATACTTTGAGTGCTCAATGTATTCCCTCTAAGATCACATGTTGGACTGAGTCTGACCACTCTTATAAATATGAATAGGTATATATGAAATACGAATCTTATACTTGATTCGTTTAATAAACTAGTCCATTTGACCCTCATTTCTTTTAATAAGTAATTTTTTTATTCCATACATTTCATTAGTGTGACAAGGTATAAAAAGGACAAGAAACCATTTATAATTTTAGTTACATAATCATTATTTAGGTTCAATCCACTGCCTTCCATTAATTATGGAAAGGGGTTCTATGGGCATGAAACCAAGTCATTCAGTTACATTTAATTTGGCCAAGTGATACATATGCTATACTTTTATTTATCATTTTCAAGGTTAATTAATTAATTTGAACACTTACATAAGAATGGAAAGGTGGTACTATAAGGGTGATATCAATTTATCAATTCAAAATATTTCTAATTAGAGAGGGTTTACTATTAACATGGTCAAGCCACACACTCAAACACTGTCAATGGGTCACACGCATGGTCTACCAAGGCATAAAAGAGGAACACACTACTTTGGGTTGAAATAATTGAGGTATAAACCTCCAATGATGTGATGATACTATATAGAAAGGGCTCTAGAATACGAGAATGATAAATATAAGAAAGTAACATGAATTTAATAGGTAACACACGATGAAATCAATATGCACAAAATAATGGTAGTTTATAAAGTAGTGAGACTTGAGGGTTGAATCATCGACCACCTACCATAATCTCATGCAGTTCTCATCCTCCAGTATCGACCTCTAGTTTGACCTAAATCAGAGGAAAATTGAAGAATATATCAATTCCCAAAAAATTACTCTTATAATACGGAATCAAAATAGCATCATTGTGGGAATGAAGAATGTTGAACGACTCAATATGAATAGTATACTTGCTTATACACATACAATGTGACGGAAAAGGATCAAATCAATATCTAAATGAAAAACCATGACAAAAAATTATGAAGAGGGGAGTTTCAGAGCTCCAATAGGTGCTATGAAGGGCCACTATCTGTTGGAATGAGTAAAGAAGGCAAATGGTTAAAATATTTGATCATTAAGGGTATTTTGGTCATTTTACCCAAGAAAAATAGAGGTGCATAGTTTGGTTGCATGGTTGGCCAAAACATGCTATAACCATTCTTGGGTCACTACTTAAGGAGGGAACCGACATGGTTAAGCTGTAAAGCTGGAGAAACCATGTGCCAACCCTGGAATTTAGCTTTACTAAAAGTTTTTCCTATTTTTCAAGGGTGTGTCGACCTAGGCACAAAATATGGGATGCTCATGCACCATTCCTGGTCCTATGTCCAGTTCACCATGGTTAAAAGTAATCATTTGACATGTCACACACAATTTCCACTAACCACACAATGTAGCCTTTTTGTTCATAGGTAGGGGTTTTGAGCTCAAAAAAAGATATGGGCACCCCCATAACCACCATTAAATCATTATGAGTCCATAATAGGTCAAAAAAAGATACCAAAATAAAAAGTACCCACATCTCATAAAAAAATAGGGTTCTTAAATTGGAAAATGTATCATGCGCCAAATTAAGGTAGATAATGTGGTAGATTGTGATATCCCTTGTTTTCATCCAAGTCATATAAATTATAAAGATCCTAAATTTAATGGAGATTAACTTCATAATGGAATTTAAGAACTTACCTTAAAATTCAAAGAGATTAATAATAAATATAATCAAGTAATTAAGGATAAATATCAATTATACAAATAAAATGATGGATTATCCTTAAAATTTAAAGAGAACCCAAATGTGGAGAAATTATAATCCCCCATTAAGGAGCTTAAAAATTCTCACTATTTTTAACCAGGGTGATTTGAATATAAATATTTTTTTTGGATAAAAACTTCATGTGAATAAGATTTTTGATCTTATATTTTCAAGTCATTCTTAGACATATAAAAATACTACTTTTTTACGACAATGATCCCAAAATAAAATTTTAAAATTTTTCATAAAATTGTCAATCTAATTTATGAATGTTATTATCAAAATGATAGATATAGAAGACCCAGAAGGGTATATATCTCTTATAATATTCTGTTTTGTAAATCTTATTAAAAAAATATATATTCCAAGGTTACTTTTATATATCATTAGAGGAAGAAAAATTTATTTATGTTAAAAATGTTTTAGTTTGATGATTATTTTATTAGATAAATATATTAAGAGAAAATATGAAGAATATATATGATATATAGACATCAGGTGCTCAAGAAACATGTGTGATGAATAATCCACGTTCAAACATCTTAGAAATCACGATAGAGGCTATATAAACATTGATGATAACTCAAGGAGTAATATCATTTATATGTTTTTCTATTGTCTTGTTTAAATTAAAGTATTATTAAAGTAGTTTTCTATATTTTTCTTTTAAAACACAATTTTATTAGTATTATCCCATTGTGTGATAGTTGTCTTATATTTTAATTTGAAAGTATGGTTTGTTATATTTTTTAATCATAGGTAAGTCGTTTATTTTCATCATCTCAATTTCAAAATTCTTATGTTATTGATATAAATATATTCCTACCAAACAACATAAATGTCTCATTACACAAGATAATGATTCATGGATATAGAATATATTCCTTGTTCCTTGTAGCAAAAATAAACTTGTAAAACTCAACTAATATTAACTAGTATGAGATTTTCCTAAAATTAATTTTATAATTACATTGTTTATAAGCCTTGGAAACCTAGTAAGCAACACAATCCTTCCTTTAAATATAAAAATGGAAGTGTAAACATCAAAGACCCTTAATCTTGTTCACCTTGATTAATTTACACCAAAATAAATTTCAAGTATAAGTGGTAAATATTAAACTTTTTTAATTTTTTAAAATTATAAAATATTTACTTGGGTTTATTAATTGGATAATTAAAATGAGCCTTTTAAATTATTTATTAGATAGACCAAGAAACGTCAAAATGAAATAGGATATAAGATCATACCCATTTTAATTGATCATGGGGATGAGTTTGAAAATAATAAATTTGATGAACATTTTATTTCATAAGGTTATAATAATTCTTTTATAATCCAAGGACTCCCCAACAAAACGAACTGGTTTAAAATGAAATCAAACTTTTCAAGAGATTATATGAACTCTTTTGAATGAATTTAAAACCCTTTATTTTTTACACCATGTTATTTAATGTCACTTATTATACCTTGGTCCATGTTTTTGTAAGTCCCATCCTTAAGAAAATCTATTATGATATTAAAAAGTGTAAAAACAAATTTTTTGGGATATTTCAAGGTGTTTGGGTGTAAATTCTATATTATTAGCACCAAAGAAAAATTAGGGAGATTTTTCACCAAATACCTTGAATGTATTTTCCTAAGGTACTCTAAATAAATTAAAATATAACTTTTATTAAATAAAATGACCAAGAATATAGAAGAATTAATTCATAAAATTTTTTTTTATAATTTTTCTAAACCTCATCCATAAATTTATGATATTGAGAATAACCTGGAAAATTTAACCATGTATGATCCAAATAACTATAAAGAAATTGATGTTAATGAAGAACCACCATCTATCCCTTTAAAAAAGTCACAAGTAAAGTCAAAATACAATCCTTTATAAAATGTTATAGATGATTTAGAAGACACTAATCATACTTGAAGGTCAGTTTTAAATGAGGCTGAACATTATGATTTTGTTTCACACCTAAAACCCCAAAATATGAATTGATGACATTAACAATGAAAATTGGGTATTTATAATGAAAAAAATAATTGAAATAATATAAAAGGGACTATTTTTAGACTCTATTTAAAATATATAATGATCATACCATTATTTATACCAAATGGGTTTTTAAAAACAAGTTAGATGAGAAAGGTAACATTGCTAGAAGAAAATATTTAATCATAGTTAAAAGCTATAATTCCGAGGAAGGAATTGACTATGGTGGGAAATTTTCACCCATAAGACAACTTGATTCAATTAAAGTACTATTTAAATTACCCCATACATAAATGTTAATATTTTCAAATTGATGATATATGTAATTTTTTGAATGGTATTACTCTTGAAAATGTTTTCATTGAATAACCACCTAGTTTTGAATATTCAAAATATTCAAATCATGTATTTAAGTTAGCAATTTGTTTTTGAGATAATCACCTTGGTATTCTCATGAGTGGTTAACTAGATACCACATAGTAAGTGATTTTAAAATTGGAAAATATAATCACAAATTATTTTTAAAAAATATTACTAATGATTTTTTAATTATTAAAATATATGTTTATGATGTTATTTTTCTGTTTTAAAAAATAATCAATTCGTAATAAGTTTTTATATTTAATGAGAAAAATAATTTGAAATGTGTTTTATGGGTGAATTAAAATTTTTAATTGGTTTATTAATTTCTCAAAATAAGGATTGTATTTTTTTGAGCCAAATAAAATAAAAAAATGAACTATTAATGTCTTTTGATATTGATACTGTTAAAGAAATAAATACACATATGAGTAATTATTGTAAGATAAAATTAGATTAAAACCATAAATTAATTGATGAAAATATTTATAGAGGTATGATTGAGAGTCTTCCTTTACTTACCATGACTGAGTGAGAAAATATGTTTAGTGTTTTCCTTTATTCTTGTTTTTAATAAAATCATAAAGAATCTCATTAAAAAGTTATTGAAATAATTTTTCAATATTTAAAAGGTTTTAAAAATTTTGGTTTATTTTATCCAAAATTTACTTTATTGGAACTTATGAGTTTTTTAGATGCTGATCATGGAGGATGTCACTAAGATCAGAAAATTACGTGTGTTTTTTATTATTTATGTGGGAAATATTTAGTATCTTAGATTAGTGAGAAGAAAAAAATGATTCAATTTGAATGGATGAAGAAGAATATATATCCATAAGGAATAAACACTTTCTAGAAAAATTTCACCACATGCCAGCCGATGGGAAAAATATTATCACTTGCATACTATGTCACTCCACGCGTTACCCAGTGCAAACAACTAGTTGGAAATGAAGTGAGACCTTCTCACCACAAATCCTCATTGGCTAGTTGGTGAGCCTCATTGGCCAACTAATAAGGGAATGACTATCCAAAAACCATTTGATTATTTCTAGCATCCAATTGGTGGACTATTTACATAAAATCCAAACTAGTAATTTGAGATGGACCCACTAGTTTCTCTCACATTCTAATAACTCTTATGGACTCCAAATACTTTATAAATCTTCAATTAACCAATATATATAACTTGGATTTTCACACGCACATTTAAATACACACACACAAATTTAAAACATAGAAAATATACACACACATAGACAAATATATGTGTATATATATATGTTTTGGATATATATGTGTGTGTATCCATGTATAAAAAAATGAATATATATATATTTGTGTGTGTGTGTGATTGGTTGAGATAACGTGGAATTATTTTATTCCTTTATATTAAAAGAAATTATTATTGGTTCTACATATCCATAATATATATAAAACATATTCATACCCATATGAAGAATTATCCAAATAGATAGACACATAGACACATGTATTAAAAATTTCAAACACATAAATAAATTTTAATATTTTCATTTTCATGATTACAGATTTGGATTATATAATTTATTTTTAGTGAATATTTTTCTAAATAGCCATCCAATATAAATTTTCTTAACCCTCTCATTATATTTTGGACTTATATATTAAATTAATGGAAAACATCATGACTTATAAAGTGTACTAGACCCATGATGGTAAAGTGAGAAAAATTACTATGGTTTCTCTCTCTTTAAAATAAATGTTATCCTTTTTTTTCAATTTGTTGAATTTACTATAGTTTGAGGTTAATTTATTATCTCTAACAAGTAAGAATAAATACAACCTATGTTTTTTTAATCTTTTTTTGATAATTATATAGGCAATCTAGAACTATTGTTTAATTTGTTTATCTTTTTTATGTTTAATTTAATAATGTATTGTGTGGATTTAGCTATAGTGTTTTTTGAATAACAATAATTTGGAAAATAAATTAAATCAGAATTGATGGGAATGATATTATTTGATTTAATTAAGTTATTGGAACATGAATAACTACTGTAAATGTGAATAAAAATATTAGGCGATGATGATTCCTCATGTTTAAATGTGATAAAATGATGAATTAATATTCTAGTATGCGAATAGAATAACAAATGGGAATTTTTGGTGTGGAAAACCTATATTTTGTTCTGTAAATCATTGTTGTGTTTTGATTCTTGAGTGTTAATTAACAATTATTTATTTTTAAAAATTTATCATGAATTATATGAAATTTAAGAGGAATGTAAATGGGATTTTACAAGGATATATATAATAATAAGTGATTGAAAGTTTGTTTAATGATTTGTGAATATTATATAAAATTATATGTTATGTGATGATATTTTCTAATAAATAAGAGTAAGTGAGTATGTTATCCAAAAAAAAACTCCATATAACATTGAAAGGGATGATTATCCATAATGGTATGTAATTATTGATGAGTAATCATGGTATGTGTAATTCCCCAATATTTTTTTATTTTCTTTGGAATAAACATGATTTATTCTATTTTTTACTTTACACACTACCCCAAGTCATAATGGACCTATGATATAGTAATCCTTTATAACCAATACTTTGAATTGGACAGTATGAATATAATTAACCAAATTATGAAATATATATATATATAAATTTTTTCCTAAATTCATATGTATTTATTAATGCATAATAAATAGTCATTAGATTTTGTGAAGAATCATTTAATGATTAAAATACCATTATTTTGGATAAATTCATTTTTTGGAAGTTATGTATTATTATAAAAATACATATTGGTCAATATTAAAAATGTAGGTTAAAGAAATTTATTTTTAATTGAGTATTAAATATTCATACATTAGTTATCTAAAGTTTATATTTGAAGAAGAAATTATTTTAAGGTAATAATAGTTATTTTTCCTAAAAATATTTTAATGTGAGAAATATGATTTTATCAGAATAAATAATTATTTTTTAATTATTTTAACTAAATTTATCTATTATATATTCATTAGAATATTTTAAAATTCATTTGATCATTTTTACTAGACAAGTAATGAAGGTAAATTTAGTTTTATGATTAAAAATTCATTTTTATAAAAACAAGGTTTCTTCTGTTTTGCATACAATTTTTATAATTAATTTATAAAAATTAAAAAAATTTAATTTTATATAGTGAAATATTTATTTTTAATGATCATTACAAATTTTTTTGATTAGTCCACTTTCATTATTTTCATAATGAATAGTAAAAATAAAAAAATTTGTTACTATGATTAAGATTCAAACGAGTTTACTGGGTGGTTAAAGTAAGAGACAAGGGTATGATTTCCAAATAAAATCATATAATTATTATTTTATGAATATATTTAGTCCCTATATTATATTATATTATAATAATTTTCCATTTTCAATCATTATACATGAGAAATACATTAATTGTATTTAAATATTTCATGTAAATCCAAGCGTGTCTTCTCCCACACTAAGGAAAGGTTACCTCCTATAAAAAAATATGAAAGATTTTTTGGATTTTATATTAGTTAATAACTATAATATTACCTTAAACCATTCAATAAATTTACCATAGATCCCTTGTTCTTCTCCTAAGACCAATCTTTTATGGCTTAAGCTGTAAGAAAAAGAAGGTCTCTCAAGGAAGAGGTGTAAATTTTTATGGAGCACTTTCAATTTTATTTCTTCTTAAAAATTATATAATAATTTTTTATCTATAATAAAATTATTAATACATCATTTTAAATATTATAATATGTTATTATTATTATCAAACCAAATGGATAAAAAAGGTATCGCTTGTGCGTACTTGTGGACTACGGCTTCCATGTAGCGGTATGAATTATTTTTCATCAAATATTAACATGGATGTTTATAATTATAGATTTAATAAATTTATATGATTTTTTTATGTAAAAATAATTCTATTTAATTATAAAATATTATTTATGTTCCTTTCATTTTTTAATCATAAAATGAAAACATCATTTATGGGTATATACGGACTACAACCTAAATGAATGATGTAATTCATTTTTCTTATATTCCATTTATGTATAGATAAAAATATATAAATAATGAATATATTTTATATTTATATCATTATTAACATTATGGATATTACGTATGCATAATCAGGATACAAGGATAATAACTTTCGAATCAAAATATACAAGAAAAATGAAACACCTATCACCCAAAATAATAATTTATAATAAGGAATTTCTTATGAAAGGGAAATAAGATGTTATAATTAAAAACGTTTTGGAATTATAAGTATGAATATAGTTTGGGTATAAAATTATAATAAATTTTTATTTATTATATATGAGGTTAGAGAGTTTATGTAACACCCCGACCCCTCTAGACAGAAGCCGATGCATTAATTGTGATATTGGCATGGTTAGAAGGAATGAAAATACCGAAGGAATGATCGTTTTAGTAGTTTTGAAGAAAATTGATACATAGATTTAAAACAAATTACATCGAATAAGGTTACAAGATACAATACATAATGAAAAAGAAAAAATTGAATCCACAAGCACTCAATAAATGACCTCCTCTTTATAACCTGTTGAAGGTAAACAATGAAAGGGGTGAGCTCAAACACTTAGTAAGGGTTACAAATAGATGAAGCATGAGTATAATAATAAGTGAATCTTAATCAAACTGACATAATCAAAATGGCATAGTGAATAAATGAACAACTAATGCCATTAATAAACTGAGAATGAAACTGCATCCATAGATTTTGTCATAGTGAAAACCTCAGGGATAACAGTAATAACTATTAATGAATAAAGAGAATTTTTATTAATTGGACGTCATGTATCTGGAAAATGAACCATGATACCATAAAAACGGTTTAGTTCTATGTGTAGAAACCCATCTGATTTTTGAAAAAAAACTCGAAGGGTCTGTCACCAAACTGTTTTGTCTCATGAGACCTACCGATGCATCAAGGGGATTTAGTGGGACCCACCCACCTCTACATCTAATAATTCTTTATAAATAGATTCACTACAAGAGAAATATGTATTTACATTATCCATATAGAATAGAGAATATGGATTCATCAACATTTTCAAAGTAAAAAACAACATTCAAAATAAATGTCGTATGTAAAATGGTATATGGCTTAGAGAATAATAATATCCATGATATGAGAATATGGATATTTAAATGGAATATACTTTCAATTGAAAATTGATATCAAGTGGGTAGTGGGTACACCACATAAGAAAGAGTAGGTGCACAATTACTAAGAAAGTCACAACGAAGTGAAAATTGATACAAAGCTCGTTACCGTGTTGTATTCAATTAAGTCATATAACAAAGAGTTAATAGCCACAAAAAGAGTCACAGAATACAATGAATATAATGAGAACCATGATAAAATATGTCAAATGGTAGTACACCTATACCACATATAAGAAATAAGAGGTGAACAATGAAGATCCCACAGAATTGAAAGTGAGAAGAGAAAAACCCCTTATAAACATTTCGACAAGGTAACGAGTGTTCATGAGAGGGCTTAATGAGAGATAAAAGGTTATAAAATGATTTATATATAATAAGTTCAGTATGGGGGATATGAAAAAACATTCCCCATAATTAGAAATTAAAAACAAAAGCACACAAGATAGGGTGGATTCTTGAATAAAAGCGAGAGAGAGGACCCCTTACCAAAAATGTATCATTAGATTGAGGAAAAATCAATGACATAATTATGCGTGACAAACATAAAACCACACTATAAAAGTGTATTTATAGAATAAAAAAAATCATAGGTCATTCACACATATTCTTGGAACAATGTAACCAATGAAATAGATGTTTAACTCAAAGAATGAAAATTGAGTTAAGCAATCCCTTAACTTACGCTCAAACGTGTTCTTGTTTGTTCATAACGACCTGAATAATAAAATTTAGCTTCATCAATTAATAATTACAGAACTTCATAAACATGTAATTGATGTGGTATAACCTTATTAATATCATAAACGGACCTTTTGATGGGTTTAAGAGATTCAATTTTATTGTTTTGTAAGCATTTTCTTACTTGGTTTTAAATGATCAGTTCACTTATATTAAAGTTTGGATAAATATATAAGATGGATGTGGTTGTCCAGAAATGAAGTTATATTATTTTAGTGAACATCCAGAATATTAAATGGTTTTAAATTCAATTTGGTTACTTAGAGTGAAGTAGAATTATTATATATATATAACCTTAGTGACAACAGTTTTGGCTAAAAGGTGGGTTTGATTACAATGAACATGTTTTTCTTTATAAATTAATACCATTTTTACAAAAGGATTACAAAAATAAACATAGGATATATTACATATATAATAATCTAGTTCAACCATAACAAGAATGGTTTCATTACCAGAATTAAAGATTATAACAGAAATCGATAAACTGTTGTCCTTGAATGTGCTAAATTAGCACATCCCAAACAGTGCTTTCATTTCTTTCAAATAAATGGTGGGGAAAGGAGAGAAGGTAATTAAATATATACCATTAGCATGAAAACATTCTAGTACATGTATGTTACCGGATTTATCATACTATTTTGGTGAAGGGAGGTGAGAAGAGAAACAAAAATAAAAGAACTTAAAAGAAAAGAAGGGATTTGAAAGAGGAATTTACCTCTTGAGATTTCCTAATTTGAGAACCTCTTAAGAGGAGAGGTTTTGGTCTTTTTATGAGACCAAAGCTTTCTTGACGTGGGGGAGGAGGTTGGGAAGTTATTTTTACAGAATTTTGGGAATTCAAGAGGCTTGAGAGGAGTGAATGGAAGGGGGGGGGGGAGAGGGGGTTTTTACAGTGGAGGAGAGAGGAGATTTCTTATTATAAAACTCATTAATTTATTATTTCCTCTCAAGACAACCAATAGTGAGTATTCCATGACCAAGAACAGTAATATATACATGTGATTTCGAACCAATTGGGCTTACATCAGCAGATCATCATCAATGACTCAATTAATCCATTATTTATTATTTATTGTGAATTATCAGATTTTACTATTCATAAAAAATTCAAGTATTTCAGAAAAATCCCAAAATTTCACCCTAACCATTTTTGGACGTGTAGAAACCAAAAAATGAAGTCCATTTTTCAATTTTTTTTTTTCTAAATATGATTAATTAAATATTTAATTAAATCATTATTTAATCAAGATATACAAACACTTAAAATATTCATCTTCATTTTTAAAGGTGTCCAAATTCATTTATAAACTCAAGGGTATAGATTCCATTCATAAGAGTTATATTACTATTCATAAGGGTAAGTTACTATTCATAAGGGTAGGTTACTATTTATAAGGGTAGGTTACTATTCACTAAAAATTAAGTTTATTCTACCAGACTCTAAATATCATCTTGAAAATAACCGTGTATATCATATTTTCAAAATTCAAAACACAGAGCTGGTAAATTTAAGTTTAGTGGCTAAGTTATGGATATATCCTATAAGTAACCTTGTTTTTTTCCATAGGGGCTCAGTGATTCATGAAATATAGGCTACCTAATGTATACAGTGTATTAAAGAGAAAAATACAATAAGATGTTTGGGGTGCTACATTAATCCCTCCTTTGGAGAATTGCGTTCTCAAAATTAATTTCATAACCACATAAGAAATCTCTCTGATGTTCTTACCACATCTCCCATCATAGAGGATCCTCAGGTGCGTTCAACAAAAAACCCAAATTGATGATCAACTCCTCTAGTTCTCTGACCCAGACACACCTCAGACCGAAGGGGTTGAAACCTTGCACCGAACACTCGGGCTTCCAGAGGGAGGCTCGAACGGTAGAAATTTTGGAAATGTACGAATTGACCAACACATGAATAACTCGCCAAACTATGTGTCGAATGAGAAAATCTAAGTCATAGACATTGTTTTAGAGGCTAAAACTGAGGAGTTGGTACATGTAGGCTGCATAAAGGTATCCCTCCAAAGTTTCCTCTTGAAAACATAACCTGGTCGTGTAGTTCCGGCCTAGGGTGAAACATAGAAAAATCCCTTGTTGGTATTTTCCTCTTCGCCTATACTCATCCAATTATTCCATTTCTATGTGGTAGTAAATGGAAGCATTCCCTTGACAGGTGCGGAGAATGTCTGGACTATTTGTCACATCATATAGTTGTTTACACATTTTTCGCAAGTTTGCGAGAGGTAGTTACTCCTCTTTAGAGGTTTTGATCGCAAAAATCTCCAGTACCTCCATAGGAAGAAATAACATATGGTTTCGTCCTTCCATCTAAAAATTTATTATTAAAGTTCGCGTAGTGATACTCATTAAAAAGTATAACCAATGAAAGGATAACAAAAATAAGAGACAACAAGTAATATTATTATATAAACACTGTTTTAAAAAGTAAAACCGGGCTAATGGTTTCTCCAGTCCCCCAATACACAAATCCCCAAAACTAGTTCAAAAATTTCAATCTCCCAGAACCATATGAAACACTAGACTGACGTCACTCCCGAAGTCCCTTTACCAAGAATACCACTGATGCTAGGGTGCTAATGACCTCAGGTGGATTCCTAAGGCAGTATTTAGCTGCTCGATTTCCTTATCCCAGACACACAACCGACAGCTAGGGTCGAATATGTTCTTAAAGCACTCTGGCTTCCATAGAGAGGAACGAGAAGTGTGGAGGTCAGAAATTTCAGTGTGGAATAAATCCCTATAATTCCCACGCACCACGTCATTCTTGAAGATATTGATGTCATAAAGTTCTCTGTACATACTAAAACTCAGGATCTAGAAAAGGTAGGTCGCTCGATGGTCACCATCCAAAGCAGCTTCTAGAAATTTACCCACAGCTCGGTAGTTATCAGACAGAGTGAAACATAGGAAAAGAGCTTCATGATACTTCCCTCTTTTCCTATATGCATAAAATTGTGCACATGCAATATGGTAATAGACCAGATTTATTCCTTGATAAAGATGGAGAATGTTTGGATGTTTTGTTACTAGATGGAGTAGTTTACAAGTGAGACGTAAGTTGGTATAGGGATGGTCCTCTTCAGAGCATGTCCTGACAATTATAGTCTCTAATAGCTCGGTAGGTAGTGATATAATATTGGTTGGTTGACTCATATCTTCTATCTGAAAAGTTTTAGTAAATCAACATTCAGTATGGAAAATCTGTTTTAAACAATGTTATTGTTTTATATTAAAAACATATCAAAGCAGAGAATACAACATCATTCATTTAGACATGATTTATAAAACTCAAGAAATTACACAATATCTTTCTCCCTTTCACAAAACACTAGTATAGAAATCCTGACGTCCTCTAAAATGACTCTTCATATATTCCACTGATGTTGGAGATTTCCCCAGTTTTCACACAAACGGTTACCCAAAGCGATTCCAAATTCCTCTATCTCCTTGGTCCAGATGCAACGTGTGCAACTAGGGTCAACCCTGTGTGGACATCTAGAATTCAGATTTTGTGAAGCATGTTGGGTATCAAGTTGAGGGACATCAATAATAACTTTATGCCGATAATGAAAATGGGTAGTCTCATCCTCAAGGGCTTCAAAGTCCAAAACTCGACCACAGAGTCTGTAGGTCAAAATATGAAATAGATATGCTGCCCGGAGGTCGCCCCCTTGTGCAGCCTCCCCAAATCTCATAAGAGAAAATAAATTATTGGCTAGGGTAAAACATTTAAGGATACCCTCAACGTATTTCACTTTTTGTACATAGAATGGGAATTGTGCGCTCATCATGAGGTAATAGACGAAACCTGCTCCATGGTGAAGTTAGAGTACCCGAGGAGAGTTGGATACTCGGTAGAGGGTTTTGCATGATAAACGAATATTTTCAAAAGTCTCATTGTTTTCTACACATGATTTTACCACTATGGTCTCTAACACTTTTGTTAGAAGAGGCAGAAGACAAGTACTTTCGTTTTCAATATGAAAATCAAGAAAACATCACTCTTAGTATTGTTTATGTAAGTGTTTTAATTGTTCAATTATGGTTTCCAAAGTTATCCAAACCAAATAATATGAGGAAAATTTTACATTAAACTCCCTTATAATGGATTGTAAAGAAAATGTGAATTATCCTAAGCAGATCCCCCAGGAGTGTTGTAACCAAGAGTGTAGTGAGGCCCATTTTCATGTACCAGGATACCCCGGGTCAAGCCCGAAACTCCTGGTCGGAGCTTTCACTCCTAGGTACCTTTGTGCCAGAGCCACCTCTACCTACTTGTATCCAGACAGGGATGTATTTCTTGAAAGATCCACATAATCTTTTCCTTACCAAAATAACAGGACATTCTTGTAAGTTTATCCTCAAATTATACCTTAGGGCTTTGTTCCCTACTATATATTTCCTACTATAGTTTCCAAGTTTCCTACTAAACTTCCTCTGATACCAACTGTAACACCCCTACCCTTCTAAACAAGAGCTGATGCATTACTTGTGATATTGGAATGTTTAAAAGGAATGAAAACCCTGAAGGAACGATTGGTTTAGTAGTCTTGAAGAAACTAGATATATATATTTAAAACAAATTATATTGGATAAGGTTACAAGATACAATACATAATGAAAAATAAAAACTGCATCCACAAGCACTCAATAAATGACCTCTTCTTCATAACCTGTTGAATGTAAACAATGAAAGGGGTGAGATAAAATTCTTAGTAAGGGTTAAAAATAGCTGAATCATGAGTAAAATAATAAGTGAATCTTAATCAAACTGACATAATCAAAATTGCATAGTGAATAAATTTACAACTAATGCCACTAATAAACTGAGAATGAAACTGCATCCATAGATTTTTTCATAGTGAAAACCTCATGGATAATAGTAATAACCGATAATGAATAAAGATAATGATTATTAATTGGATGTCATGTATCTAGAACATGAACCATAATACCGTAAAAATGGTTTAGTTCTATTGGTAGAAACCCGTCTGATTTTTGGAAACAAACTGGAAGGGTCTGTCGCCAAACTCTTTTGTCTCATGAGACCTACAGATGCATTGAGGGGATGTAGTGGGCCCCAACCACCTCTAAATCCAACAATTATTTATAAATATATTAAATACAATAGAAACATGTGTTTACATTATTCGTATAGAATAGAGCATACAGATTCATCAACATTTCCACAGTCAATACAACATTCAAAATAAATACCGTATGTAAAATGGTATACGAATTAGACAATAATAATATCCATGATATGAGAATATGGATATTTAAATGGTATATACTTTCAATTTAAAATTGATATCAAATTTCCAATAGGTACACCACATAATAATGAGTAGGTGCACAATTACTAAGCAAGTCACAACGAAGTGAAAATTGAGACAAAGCTCGTTACCGTGTTGTATTCAATTGAGTCGTATGAAAAAGTGTTAATAACCACCAAAAGAGTCACAGAATACAATTAATATAATGAGAACCATGATAAAATATGTCAAATGGTTGTACACCTATACCACATATAAGATATAAGAGGTGAACAATGGAGATCCCACATAATTGAAAGTGAGATGAGAAAAACCCCTTACAAACATTTCGGCATGGTAACGAGTGTTCTTGTGAGGGATTAATGAGAGATAAAAGGTTATACAATGATTTATATATCATAAGGGAAGTATGGGGGATATTATAAAACATACCCCATCATTATAACTTAAAAACAAAAGCACACAAGATAGGGTGGATTCTTGAATAAAAGTGAGAGAGAGGATCCCTTACCAAAAATGTATCATTAGATTGAGGAAAAATCAATGACATAATTATGTGTGACAAACATAAACCCACACTATAAAAGTGTATATACAGAATAAAACAATCATAAGTCATTCACACATATTCTTGGAACAATGTAACCAATGAGATAGATGTTTAACTCAATGAATGAAAATTGGGTTAAGCAATCCCTTACCTTACGCTCAAACATGTTCTTGTTTGTTCTTAAAGACCAAAATAATCAAATTTAGCTTCATTAATTAATAAGTCCAGAAAATAATAAACATGTAATTGATGTGTTATAACCTTATTAAGTTCATTAATGGCCTTTTTTATGGGTTTACGAGATTCAATTTTATTGTTTTTTTATCATTTTCTTACTTGGTTTTAAATGACCTGTTCACTTATATTCAAGTTTGGATAAATATATAAGATGGATGTGGTTGTACAGAAATGAAGTTATATTATTTTAGTGAACATTAAGAAGATTAAGTGGTTTTAAATTTAATTTGGTTACTTATATTGAAGTCAAATTATTATATATATATATAACCTAATTGACAACCGTTTTGGCTAAAAGGTGGGTTTTATTACAATAAACATGTTTTGATTTATAACTTAATACCATTTTTACAAAAGGATTACAGAACTAAACATAGGATATATTACACATATAATAATCTGGTTCAACCATAACATGAATGTTTTCATGACCAGAATTAAATATTATAATAGAAATCGATAAACCGTTGTCCTTGAATGTGCAAAATTAGCACATCTCAAACGGTGCTTTCATTTCTTTCAAATAAATGGTGGGGAAAGGAGATAAGATAATGGAATATATACCATTATCATGAAACAATTCCAGTACATCTATTTTACTATATTTATCATACTATCTTGGTGAAGGGAGGTGAGAAAAGAAACAAAAATAAAATAACTTAAAAGAAAAAGAAGGGATTTGAAAGAGGAATTTACCTCTTGAGACTTCCTCCTTTGAGAACCTTTTGAAGGGAGAGGTTTTGGTCTTTTTATGAGACCAAAGATTGATGGACGCGGGAGAGGAGGTTGGGAAGGTATTTGGATAGAATTTGGAGAAGGCACAAGGCTTGAGAGGAGTGAATGGAAGGGGGGGGGGGGGGGTGAGAGGGGGTTTTTATAGTGGAGGAGAGAGGGGATTTCTTATTATAAAACTCATTAATTTATTATTTCCTCTCAAGATAACCAATAGTGAGTATTACATGAACAAGAACAGTAATATATGCATGTGACTTTGAACCAATTGGTCTTACATCAGCATATTATCATCAATGACTCAATTAATCCATTATTTAGCATTTATTGTGAATTATCAGATTTTACTATTCATAAACAATTCAAGTATTTTAGAAAAATCCCAAAAATTCACCCTAACCATTTTTCGACATGTAGAATTCAAAAATGAAGTCCATTTTTCAAAAATAATTTTCTAAATATGATTAACTAAATATTTAATTAAATCATTATTTAATCAAGATATACAAACACTTAAAATATTCATCTTCATTTTTAAAGGTGTCCAAATTCATTTATACACTCAAGGGTATAGATACCATTCAAAAGAGTCATATTACTATTCGTAAGGGTAAGTTACAATTAATAAGGGTAGGTTACTATTCATAAGGGTAAGTTACTATTCACCAAAAATTAAGTTAATTCTATCAGACTCTAAATATTATCTGGAACACAACTGTGTATGTCATATTTTCAAAATTCAAAACACAGCGATGGTAAATTTAATTTTAGTGGCTAAGTTATGGCTATATCCTATAAGTAACAATGTTTTGTTCCATAGGGGCTCAGTGATTAATAAAATATAGGCTACCTAATGAATACAATGTATTTAAGTGAAAAATACAATAAGATGTTTGGGGTGCTACAGTTTATAATGCAATTCGAACTTTTGGTAAAGGTTTCTCATCTAACTTTTATATTTATGTGATATAATTTATATATACCACTTATTTCCTTCATGTTGTTTATATAATTACCCTTTCACATGGTATATCATAAATTTATTTATATTCACTGTATTTAATGTTTTATTATATGTTAATTATTTCTTGGGGTCATGGTTCAAAAGTTACTAGGGTTAAGGGTTTTATGTTATAATTTCACTTTTAAGTGGGATTGTTTATTCATAAATTTATAATTATGAAATTTTATGATCTATAACTCAATTTTTTTATTATAGAATATATATTTATGGAGATCACAATTATTCTATTCATTTCTCTCTCTTTATTTTGTCAAATGTTTGAAACAATGTTTTAATGGAAAAGTGACCTTGTTTTTTTATTTAAATGAGAATATTTTATTCCCTGTCCATATTTATTTAAAATATGTTCAATAAAATTTTAAATATTCTAAAATTTATTAAAGTTATTTTTACCCATGTTCTACTTTTTATAATAGTTTTTAAAAGGATCCTTAATTTTATTTTATGAACGAGGTAATTTTTACCAATGTTGTAAGCGAAATATTTATTTTAACACACACCACAAGAATAGATTTTGAAAACATGATGAATAATAATTCCTTTTTATATTCCTTTATAAGTTTCCATTTTTATTTTTAGTGAAAAACTTTCTGTTAACATTTTTATATTTTTATAAATTTATATATGTTATTTCAAAATTAAATGAGTATTTTCTCCTAGAAATAGTCCGGTGATCTTTTAGATACATTTTTATCTATGATGACATACTTTGATGAAAATTATCCTTTAATGTGTATATGATCCTATGCTACTATAATTATTCTTTCTATTAACGTTTTATGATGTTGATGATAAAAAATTGATGAAATGTATTTTATTTTGCATGGATAAATCTATAATGAAATGATAAATGTTTCCCTAATCTTATGACATTAAAATAAATAGATTATGATTATGTGATGGGTGGGTTTGTTGTTGAACTATAATGAATTGGGTTCATAATAAATTTTTATTAGATTAAAGGGTATATGTTAGGGTATCCCAATCCCAATAGAGTGTACGAGGGTGGTTTTCCCAATCCTAACATGGGTACATGGGAGGTTATCTTTAGCCCAAATCATGTACACAGGTGGTTATACGAAGCCTAACATGTGATGGATATCTTAGTTGGTATCCTTGAATTAAGATTTCTATAATGATTATTATACCTCCCATTTTACCCTTTTTAAGCATATAAGCACACCCTTTATTATGTTTCATTTTTCACTGGATATGAAGAAATGTTTTAATTATGATATGTCTTAGCAGGGTTCTAGTTATGAATATAATATTGGGGGATGATATATAAATTTTATTTACCAATTTCTTATGTATCCAAGTTTCCAAATACACTAAACCCTTATAGTTATGATGTGTATGGAAATGACATGTGATGAATATTCATTTAAGATTATGTCATATTTATGCATGTAATTTTCTGATTTCCTCAATTAGTATCAATGAAAGGTTTAATATTTTTTGGAAACTAGGATGACGAAACTTCCATGAGAACTTTTATGATAATCCTAAGTATAAGAGAAAATACTAAGAAATGGTAAATATAGTATTTTTCCCTATAAAATACATCACTATTTGGATGCAGGAATGTAGATTGGATTGTGGAACATATACACCTAGGGGTAACAACTCTGAAAGGGGTTAATTCAGTATTAATTTTATTATCACATTTGAAATATGAGTGGTCCTAATACCACACACCTAGTGAGACATTACTAAGAGATATGGTTAGGTCAACTTATATTTTCTATATGAACCATTTTGGTGGATTTAAAGAGATGATGATAAGGGATACTCTTGGTTAAACCTGAGTTTTCATAGATTGAGAATATAGTGTCATTATTTAGACATTATATGAATCATTTTTCATGATTATATAGTTTCTTAATATCATTATTATTTCTCACACTATTCAATTTGGTTATAGTCAAGGGTTGTAACTGTAAGAAACCAATTTATAATTGAATATGAAAAAATGAAATGATTATAATCATGAGGAACCAAATGTTATTGTTGTTAGAATAAAAAATATCAATGATATTATTAAAAAAATCCTCAATCCATGAATAATGATGATATTTTGAATGAGATATGGATGGAACAACATTTTTGTTGAATCCTTCATGAGAAATCATCAACATTATTATAGCGGTTCTATTGATCAAGTAATTATTAAAAAATGGAACATTACCACTAAAAATATTATTTAAATTATCAAATGTTCAATGCAAAAAGAAGTTATTTTTGTTATTTATAGTTTGTATGGTGAATTATTTAAATAGTGAAATCTTATAAATAACCCAAGGTAACATGAATAAATTCACCCTATAGGGTGGGATAAGTTTAGAAGGTTATTTTTTCAAAATAAATTTCCTTGTATTCTTCATACATAAATAAATAAATAAATCCTTGTATTAAAATAGTAGGATGATGAATAAATTATTACCTATTTGGGATGTTTTAAAACACTTTTGGGATATGATTTTGGTATTATCATGAAACGTAAAATCAATATTGATCAATTATTCATTGGCTTAAAACCAAGTCTTCGAAAGTATTTATCCCTAAGTGAAAACAATAGCTATGAATAAATCATCAAATGTGGTATGAGGACATAAATAGAGATTAGGGTCACCCATAACTCTCACGTTATTGATAAGAAAAGAAGTATGTTGTCATGACCCGACCCAACGGGGCACGAGACGCGACTCCCCAAGCCCTCCTCCAATAGGCCAGGGGCTGGCGACCAGCACCGAGTAGGCTATCACACACATGGGAGGCATTAGCCTAAGGTACCTGTACACACGCACCCACAAACACCTCCATGAAACAGTGCAGAGATATAGAAACTGAAAAGTAAATGCATGCATACATATATCCCAAACCAGAGTACATCAGACGTACAAAAGGGAAAAACAGGGCCCACCAAAAGGAAACTACAAAAGAACGTCCAACATGCTTTGAAGAAGGGGAACGCTGCCACAAACACCGGCCAGAAATCTCCCTCGGCATAGCTCTGGTAAACACCCTGGTCAACACGCTCACTAAGCTCCACCTACTCCGGGTCCTCTTGGGACTCTATCGAAAGGACTGTGGTCTGCACAAGACACAAACATGTGCGGGCAAAGCCCGTGCAGGGGTGAGTATAAACATACCCAGTAGGCGCCCCAAAAACCCAAAACCCAAGGGAGCAACTGAAAGGCAACAGTCTGCTCAACCCACCGAGAGGGAACCCAGACGAGAGAGAAACTCCATCTCGTGACCATCCTCGGCTAAACACAACTAGTCAGCTCAGCTCAGCTCAGGTGTATGCCCATACATAAACCATGAAAAATCCAGATATAATCAGCTCACGCGAAAAGCCACATGAGGTACCGACCTCAACACCAGTTACTGTCCCAACCAGGAGAGTACATCGCACGAACACGGTCATACCAGATGACAATCATCCGAGAGATACACTCCATCAGATCCCAATCAAACATCTCAGAAGCTCACCCGAGAGACGACGCTCGTCGGATAACATCACTGAGGAAACATCGCTGAAACAACATAACCACCAAACCCCTCGGATAGGGGATCGCCACTAGGGTCCGCTAGGGGATACCAAGACCCACTCCGGTATATGTAGCTCACAGATAGGGGATCACTTCCAGGGTCCGCTGGGGGATACCACGACCCGATATGGCATACATAGTTCTCACAGATAGGGGATCACACCCAGGATCCGCTGGGGGATACCACAACCCGATCTGGCGCTCGATAGAAGCTTCACACTCAGATAGAGGATCATCGTCCATATAAATATGGACACGACGATACCAGAACCCTATCTGGTATAACTCGCGAGGTAGGGGATCGAACCGACGATGTCGCAACCCTACTGAAACCACGTGCTGAGTAGGGGATCACATAACCAACAATACTGCAACCCTACCGACACCAAGCGCTGAGTAGGGGATCATATAACCTATGATACCACAACTCTACTATAAACATCATGCTGAGTAGGGGATCATAAACCCGACGATGCCACAACCCTATTGTGCACGAACCATCGCGTAGGGGATCATATTTCTGATGATGCCACAAACCCTACGGTGTTAACCTACTAGATAGGGGATCGTCGCCCGTGAATAAGCGGTCACAACGATACCAAGAACCCGATCTAGGGTAAAGATGCTAGAGGATCCACTCCGGGCCCACCGGAGGGATACCACAACTCTAACAGTTTAAACGTCCCATCGAGAGGATCACAAACCCCTACGAAGGTTGTGATGTCGCGCGAACCCTCGTAGAAATGAACCAAGGGAGAACCCTCAACCACTGCTGGTCTAAATGTCGCTAACCCGAGTGACCCGCCACAACGCCACACTGCGCACCTCCTAGGCCAAAACTGAGGCCACCATCGTGTTCCACGCGGAAAAACACGCGGGATAGGCTGTTTACTCACCCGAAACGGAGCACCGGTGAAAAAGGCACTATTTACCGTAGCTAGCTCGTGCGGGGCCCAGACAATGATTCCGAAACCCATCGAGCGGATCACACCATGGTGATACCCTCTGAAAAACAAGCAGAATCGACTACTCGCTCGTCCGAAACGGACACCCGGTGAAAAAGGCACAATTCACCGAAGGCCAGCTCGGGTGGGGCCCATGCCTGGATTCCGAAAATCATCGAACGGATCGCACCATTGCGATCCTCTCGGAAAAACACACAGGATCGACTATTCATCCGCCAAAATCGGACTCCTGGTGCAAAAGCTGTGTTTCTCCGCAAACGCCAAAACCCGGTCTCGTGGGGCCCACACCTCGTTCACAGTCCCAAAACCCGGAAACCATATCAAAAAGTCCGTCGCACCATCAGGGTCTCAACGCCACTGACGACACGCCAATCGGACGCTCCGGGTAGAAGTTACAACGGCCCGAAGTCGTAAAATAATAAAATAATATTATTTTATACGACATTTCTAACTCCCGGGCCACGACCCCGAACCCTAAAACCATCAAAGTAAGTTCAAAAGGTCCGTCTTGATGCAAGGAGCATGTCGCCGCAAACGGCTCGCAAATCGGAGTTACGGTTTGCGAGTTACGGGGGTTTAAAGAACCCCAGGAAAATCCTGGCCGGACCACCGCCAGCCTCGCCGGAAACCACCGCGCCGCCGCCAGATTCTGCAGTGCCGCCGCCTCCGCCACCAGAAACCGCCGCCGCGCCGTCACCAGATTCCGCCATGGCCGCCACCCATCATCGCCGAAAAACCGGGTTTTCGCCGGAAAACTTCCGGGAGGCACCGGGAGCACCCTGGTGCTCCAAATTCAGATCCGAAACATGTTTTGGAAAGCTCGGGACCCGAACTATACAACCCTTACGAAAATTTGAAGGAAAACAACACAAAAATGGGATCCGAGTTTGAAAAATTCAAACCACCTACCTCATGGGCGAAACGCCGACGTTCTGTCTTAGATCCGCGCTCCAGAGCTTCCGCTGCGCGCTCCTAGAACGTCCGCCTTCGAATTCCGAGCTCGTGGGTGCTTCGTTTGCTCGATTCGACAGAGTGGCGGCGAAGAATGGTGAAGAACGTCGAGAGGAACGATAAAGGGGGGGGGGGTGATATTTATATCAGCCGCCCGCCGGTGCCAAACCCGCCTTGGACCTGACGCCCGATGCGAACAAAAGTAAGGTCACCAATAGGGTAAACACGCTGTTCTGAACGCAACGACGGTCTCATATTTTCCATCTGAGACTCCGTTCAGAAGTTATGTGAGCCGACGCTCGCACACTAACTTTGCTACTTATTTACGAAACCGCCCCTGGTGGCGTTTCTCACTGTAGGCCCGCGCCCGAAAAGTTTACACCCCGCCTAGGGTAAACGGCACGTTCTGGACGCAACCGAGCCATCAGATTTCTGTTATGAGCTACCGTTTAGGAGATACCACACCCCCGCCACGTGCATAGTATAAAAATAATTAATATTTTTATAAAATAAATTCTGGGCACACCGGGCGTCGGAATCGCACGCCGTCTTCGCACCTAGCTTTGGAATTATTCGTAGAAATATTTCAAAGTCTGACAGGGCCAAAAATTCGAGTCGCTATATCCTCCCCCCCTTAGAACTTTTCGTCCCCGAAAAGGCCTAAGCACAAGGAAAGCGACTAGACTCTCAACTGGGTCTCACACACCAGCGAGCTCACCAACAAACACCCCTACCCGAACGCATAATTCAGAGGGGCTCATCCACCACACCTCAATACTATTCACTTTGGGCGGCACTGACTCGCCCGCACGGTTTTAATCGCGTCACAAAAACGCATCTCGGTGGGGGAAGAATCCCTCTTCCTCACGCATTCGAATCACACCGAACAACACCCGCACAGGGTCTTACCAACGCCCTGAACAAAACTCGAGCAAGCAACAAAAAGGAGGGTACCACTAAACAGTGTCTATCAAACTACTACAGAAAGTAGAAAAGAAACAAGGCGTACCTCTATCCATCCGCGGAGCCTCTGGGTCAATAGCCTCCAGGGCATGCAGCTGTCCTCGCCCTCGGCCACCAGCTCCCTGAGATTGGCGTGGACCACCTGGGGGTGGGGGTGGTGGCAACTAATACCGCCTACCACCTCCTCCTGCTGCACCCGATCCGCTGCCCTGCAGACCTCCTTGCTCGAGACGCTGCCTCTGCCAAGCCGGTCCATCGACCGACTCTCTCTCAGCGGCACGTCAGGTTGGACAATCTCTAGCAAGATGTCCCCGACCGTCTCAAGCGTAACACCACCTCTCCTCTGGCAGACCAAAACTGGCCTGCGAGCCCTGAGTCTCAGATCCTCCATCCTAGGGTCACCTTCTAAAACGTCGACCTCGTCCTAACCCCTGAGTCTGTCGTCGGCTACCAGATGCCGATCCGACTGAAAAAGTCTCAGCCCTCGAGTGCCCAACACTAACAGGGGTAAACTGCTCAGCCAGAAAACTCTCCACCACCAATGCTCGCTCCAACACTCCAGCATAGGTGGGCAGACACAAGGAATCTACACCTGCTCGGATGTCCCGGCCTAAGCCCAGCTCGAAGGACCGAGCCCTAAGGAACGGGTCTTGAACCATATCCAGGGAGTAGCGCGACAGGTCTATAAACCTCGCTGAGTACTCCGACATGGTCATGCTCTCCTGTCGAAGCTGCAGAAGCTCTTGGATCCGCACTGACCTCAGCATCACCGGATAGAACTCCTCCGTGAAGAGATGCTCAAACTCTGCCCACGTGAGCATCTCCTCGTCATGGGACTGCGTCACCAAACTCCACCATCGCCCGGAAGAACCATGCATAAGGCTCGCCGCTAGGACCACCATCTGATCTGGAGGTGTCCTCACTAGGTGGAAAACCCGGGTGACTGTCTCAAGCCAGTCATCAGCTGCCTAGGGGTATGGATCACCCCGGAACCTCAGAGGTCGCTGCCTCTGGAACTCGTGCAACGCACTTATCCTGCGCGCAACCTCGTCCTGCACCGCCAGCACAATCAGCTGCTCGACAGGTGGTGGCTCAACCGGCAGACCACCTGGAGGTGCAACCTTAGAACCTGCGCCCTGCTCCACAGCCTCTACACGGTGCGGGTCATCAGCACAATCCTGCTGCGGAACCCTCGCTGGCTGTCGTCGTGGAGGTATCCTGAAATAAATTCAAGACACAACACAGTCAAAGAGTATATCTGGAGAGCTGACTCAAGAAGGAAAAGGGAAACCCAAAACCCAGTCCTATATGATGCATGTACCATTATGTCCCCGTGACCAGTGTACGAATGTCCCGAGTCGAAAGGCAGGTTATCAGAGTCCTGGTGTATGGATACGTCGGCCGCAGCACCAACACTGGAGTCTCTGGCCTGAAAGCCGAACTCGAAACATCCTAACACTGCCGCTATGCAACCCAAACCAAGCTCACAGCTAGACCAACTACGCTCTGAGATCCCAAAGGTGGAACCTCCTCTGATACCACTCTATCAAGACCCGACCCAACGGGGCTCGAGCCGCGACTCCCCAAGCCCGCCTCCAATAGTCCATGGGCTGGCCACCAGCACCGATTAGGCTATCACACACATGGGTGGCATTATCCTAAGGTACCTGTATACACGCACCCACAAACACCTGCCAAAAATATCACTCGGCACAGCTCCGGTAAACACCTCGGTCAACACGCTCACTAAGCTCCACCTGCTCCAGGTCCTCCTGGGACTCCGTCGAAAGGCCTGTGGTCTGCACAAGACACAAACATGTGCTGGCAAAGCCCATGCAGGGGTGAGTATAAACATACCCAGCAGGCGCCCCAAAAACCCAAAACTCAAGGGAGAAACTAAAAGGCAACAGCCCGCTCAACCCAGCCAGAGGGAACCCATATGAGAGAGAAACTCTATCTCGTGACCATCCTCGGCTAAAAACAACTAGTCAGATCAGCTCATCTCAGGTGTATGCCCATAAATACACCTTGAACAATCCAGATATAATCATCTCACGCAACAAGCCACATGAGGTACCGACCTCAACACCAGCTACTGTCCCAACCAGGAGAGTACACCGCACGAACACTGTCATACCAGATGACACTCATCCGAGAGATACACTCCATCGGATCCCAAACAAACATCTCAGAAGCTCACCTGAGAGACCATGCTCGTCGGATAACATCACTGAGGAAACATCGCTGAAACAATATAACCACCAAAATCCTGGGATAGGGGATCGCCGCTAGGGTCCGCTAGGGGATACCAAGACCCACTCCGGTACACGTAGCTCACAGATAGGGGATCATTCCTAGGGTCCGCTGGGGGATACCACGACCCGATCTGGCATACGTAGTTCTCACAGATAGGGGATCACACCCTGGATTCGTTGGGGGATACCACAACCCGATCTGGTGCTCGACAGAAGCTTCACACTCAGATAGAGGATCATCATCCATATAAAGATGGACACGACGATACCGGAACCCTATCTGGTATAACTCGCGATGTAGGGGATCAAACCGACGATGCCGCAAGACTACCGAAACCACGCGCTGAGTAGGGGATCACATAACCAACGATACCACAACCCTACTGACACCAAGCGCTGAGTAGGGGATCGTATAACCTACGATACCGCAACCCTACTATAAACATCATGCTGAGTAGGGGATCGTAAACCCGACGATGCCACAACCCTACTGTGCACGACCCACCGCGTAGGGGATCATATTTCCGATGATGACACAAACCCTACTATGTTAACCTACTAGCTAGGGGATCATCGCCCATGAATAAGCGGTCACAGCGATACCAAGAACCCGATTAAGGGTAAAGATGCTAGAGGATCCACTCCGGGCCCACTGGAGGGATACCACAACTCTAACAGTTTAAACGTCCAATCGAGAGGATCACAAACCCCTACGATAGTTGTGATGTCGCGTGAACCCTCGTAGGAACGAACCAAGGGAGAACCCTCAACCACTGCTGGTCCAAACGTCGCTAACCCGAGCGACCCACCACAACACCACACTATACACCTCCTAGGCCAAAAACGAGGCCACCATCACGTTCCACGCGGAAAAACACATAGGATAGACTGTTTACTCACCCGAAACGGAGCACCGGTGAAAAAGGCACTATTCACCATAGCTAGCTCGTGCGGGGCCCAGAAAACGATCCCAAAACCCATCGAGCGGATCATACCACGACGATCCCCTCGGAAAAACAAGCAGAATCGACTACTCACTCATCCGAAACGGACACCCGGTGAAAAATGCATTATTCACCGAAGGCAGCTCAGGTGGGGCCCATGCCTGGATTCCGAAACTCATCGATCGGATCACACCATTGCGATCCTCTCGAAAAAACACACAGGATCAACTATTCATCCGCCAAAATCGGACTCCTGGTGCAAAAGCTGTGTTTCTCCGCAAACGCCAAAACCCGACCTCATGGGGCCCGCACCCCGTTCACAGTCCCAACACCCGGAAACCATCTCAAAAAGTCTGTCGTACCATCAGGGTATCAACACCACTGACGGCACATCAATCGGACGCTCCGGGTAGAAGTTACAACAACCCGAAGTCGTAAAATAATAAAATAATATTATTTTATACGACGTTTCTAACTCCCGGGCCACGATCTGGAACCCTTAAACCCTCAAAGTGAGTTCAAAAGGTCCGTCTCGACACAAGGAGCGCGTCGCCAGAAAAGGATCGCAAATCGGAGTTACGGTTTGCGAGTTACGTGGGTTTAAAGAACCCCTGGAAAATCTTGGCTAGACCACCGCCAGCCTCGCCGGAAACCACCGCGTCGCCGCCGGATTCCGCCGCGCCGCCACCCCCGCCACCGGAAACTGCTGCCGCGCCGCCGCGCCGTCACCGGATTCTGCAATGGCCACTGCCCCTCGTCGGCGGAAAACTGGGTTTTCGCCGGAAAACTTCCAAGAGCCACCGGGAGCACCCCGGTGCTCCAAATTCAGATCCGAAACATGTTTTGAAAAGCTCGGGACCCGAACTATACAACCCTTACGAAAATTTGAAGGAAAAAACAGAAAAATGGGAACCGGGATTGTAATACTCAAACTGTCTACCTCGCGGGCGAAACGCCGACGTTCTGCCTTAGATCCGTGCTCCAGAGCTTCCGCTGCGCGCTACTGGAATGTACGCCATCGAATTCCGAGCTCGTGGGTGCTTTGTTTGCTCGATTCGGAAGAGCGGCGGCGAAGAAAGGCGAAGAACGTCGAGAGGAACGACAAAGGGGGGGGGGGGGCTCATATTTATATCAGCCGCCCGCCGGCGCCAAACCCGCCTCGGACCCGACGCCTGATGCGAACAAAAGTAAGGTCACCCCTAGGGTAAACACGCCGTTCTGAACGCAACGACGGTCTCATATTTTCCATCCGAGACTCTGTTCATAAGTTATGTGAGCCGACTCTCACACACTAACTTTGCTACTTATTTACAAAAACGCCCCTGGTGGCGTTTCTCACCGCAGGCCCATGCCCGCAATGTTTACACCCCGCTTAGGGTAAACGGCACGTTCCGGACGCAACCGTGCCATCAGATTTCTGTTCTGAGATACTGTTTAGGAGATACCACACCCCACCACGTGCATAGTATAAAAATACTTAATATTTTTATAAAATTAATTCCGAGCACACCAGGCCTCAGAATCGCACGCCGTCTTCGCACCTAGCTCTGGAATTATTTGTAGAAATATTCCAAAGTCTGACAGGGCCAAAAACCTGAGCCTCTACATATGTAATTCAAAGAAAATTATAATCATAAAAAATATTTGGGGAAAATTATGAGTCTTCCATTATTCTATAAGTGTAAAAGGAAATATGGAGGAAATGTTATTAAGGGGACTCATTAATTCATTAAATATAGAAACAAAGTTCATTTAGAAATTAAATGATAAAGTGATGGGATTAAGTTAGATTATGATTCAAATGGAGAGAAATATCCACATAGTACACCAACCATAATCTTATGTTTAAAATATAAGAAGTATCAGAATTATACTAAATAGTTCTTGAATTTTAAGGTTAATGATGATGATCGATATTCATAATATCTCAGACCTATAGAAAAAGGGAACTCTCATGAAATCTCTATTACTTGTGTGTGTATGATAACAAATTTCTGAATGGTATAATTACCATAAACTTTATAATTTCTAATGTATTATTTGATTCTAGATATACCCATTATTTTATAAATGAATAATTTACTAATGAAATCACATTACCACTTCAACAATTAGTTTTTGAATTATTAGTGAAAACTCTTAATTGTATGATGATTACATATCAATTATATGATTCTTCTCTAATTGAATTTTATTGGAATTGTCTTCATGAAAATATTGTTATTCTACATCTTTTTGAATTTGATGTTATTTGGATATGGATTGATTTTATTTGTATAAATGCCATAAAAATTACTATGGAAGGGAAGTCACATTTGATATTACAAACTAACCGTTTTTCATCTATCAGTGCGAGTATTAATTCATGATTTTAATGGAAATTACATAAATTTTATTGGTGTTTAATCCTTTTCATATGGGGTATTTTTCTCAAATGGTTGGGGAGAAACCCAACATTGAAGATATGCATATTATAAGGGAGTTTGTTAAAGTCTATATAGAATAATTTCATAGTATTTATTTGAACTGCGATGTTGAGTTTTCAATATAACTCATACCTTATACTATATCCATTTCAAATAAACCATATAGAGTGGCCTTGATTGAGTTGTAGTAATAGAATAAGAAACTATGGGACATTCATGATAAGGGATTAATTCAACCAAGTGTGTCACTATAGGGTTCACCTGTTCCTTTTTATGAAATTGAGATGGATCATTGCAAATCTAAATTGATTATTAGGAAGTCAAAATGATCACAAACAAGAATAAATAATCTCTTTACAATATTGATGATTTTTTTGATAAATTATGAGGATCTTTATATTTTTCAAAGATTTACCTTCAATTTTAATATTTTTAATTAAGGGTTAAAAGTGAATATATACCTAATAAAACCTTCTACATGAGGTATGAACAATAATAATTTATAGTGATTCCATTTTTTCTCACTAATTACCCTACAGTCTTCATGGATTTAGTGAACATAGTCTTTAGATAGTATCTTGACCAGTTTGTAGAATTCTTTGTAGAAAATATTCTTATATATTCAAATATAAAGTAATATAATGAAGATAACTTGGGGATTTAGTTGAATACCCTAAATAATGGGGAAGAAATTAGAAAAATTTACCATATGTTATTTTTTATACATATTTTTGGGTTATATAGTCTCATGTGAGGGTATATTGGTTGATCCATCAAAGATGAAAGTTATTGAACATTAGACCAGACCCACCAATGTGATAGTGATCCATAGTTTTCTTGTATTAGATGGTTATTATCAATTCACTATGAATAATTTCTTAGGACTATATAATCCAATCACTATGTTATATTATAAGGGATTCAAGTTCTTTTATATTGTTGAATGTGAGGAAAATTTCAAGGAGATGAAAAGAAGGTTGATCAGTGAATCAATAATGACACTCACCTGCAGTTGAGACTTGTTTTTTTATCTATTATGATACATCAATGAAGGGTTTGGGATGTGTTATCATGCAAAATTATATGGTGATAGATTATGCCCTAATATATTAAAGGTTCAGGATTAGAATTACCCGAACCATGACCTGGATTTAGCAGTGGTAATATTTGAATTAAAGATATGTAGTCATTGTCTTTACAGAGAATAGTGTGACATATATAATGACCATAGAAGTTTAAATTATAAATTAAAACATAAATATTTTAACCTAGGGCATAGAATATGGTTATATTTGGTTAAATATCATAACTATTCAATAATATTACTAACTTGGGAATGTTAGAAAAGTTGTTGAATCTTCGAGTCAAATGGATCATGCTAGATTATTCATGATGAGTATCACAAACGATTTAATATTTTAGGTTTTACAATGTATGGAACTTGAAATCATTAAGAAATTGGATAAATATTTTCTTTCCCAAATGATTATTAAACCGTCAATTCTTGTGAAGATTGAAGAGGTATTGGAGAAAGACATAAAGTTGAAAAAAAGGTGGGAAATATTCCTGAGTTCAACCTTTATTGTGATAGAATGAAATTTTTTAAGAAAATATAATGTTTCTCTTTAATACTAGACATAAATAAGTGGATATATAAATAATATCATAGATCATAATTCTTTATTCACCCATGAGGGATAAATATGTATAGATATCTGAAAGATTATTTCTAATTGGACGATATATAACAAGATATTGTATAGTATGTGTTTCATTTCTTGGTATTTTTATATGTTAAGTATGGGAGATATAATTCTAAGGGGATGTTACATACATTACCATTTCAAAAATGGAAGGGAAATAATATCACCATGGATTTCATCACCATAATCCCAAAATTATCTATATGACATAATTCTATTTTTCCATTTGTTGATCACCTAAAAAAGTGATCATAATTCTTTACTATGAGATAATATTTCTCTCTTGATCATATTGGGAGGATATACATGAAGTAAGTGTTAAGTTTTCATGATGTACCACATTCAATTGTATGTGATTTAGAAATGTGGTTTACCTCAAAGTTTAGAAGATATCATCAATAAGCTCATGATATAATGTTGTGTTTCAATACTGATTATAAACCTTAGACAGATGGTCAGTATGAATGATAATTTCAAACCATGGAGGATATTCTAAGATCCCTTTCTTTAGATTTAAAAGGTTTTTAGGATCAAAATATCTATATAATCAAATTATATTTTAACAATATTATTCACTCTAGCACTCATATGGATCCTTATGAACCCCTATATGGATGTAAGTTCATAACATCAATGTATTAAGATGATTTTGGAGAAATAAATCTATTGGTAACTAAGTTAGATGATTCAATTGTAAATAAGGTTAGATCCATTCAATATTAAATCATAGAAGATCAGAGTCAACATAAGACTTATGTGTAGAATCGTTAATGATATTTAGAATTTGAATTTTCAGAGAAGGTATTACTGAAAATATCAATATTGAATATGTTTTTGAGATATGGAAATAATATAAATCTAAGCCTTATATATATTTTCCCCATTGAGATTCTTGATCGAATAGGGATTATAGTGTAACATCCTAGGAAAATAAAAATTAAGGCATTTTTATATTTATTAATATTTGTGAATTAAATATTATTTTTTCTTTAAAGGGGATTCTATGATCGATGACGTATTCGATTCGCAACAATGGGTTTCTTTGAAATTTTACGATGTACACAATGTTTAGTTATACGGAAAAATAATAATAGAATACTATCATTTTAAATGGTAGTTAAAGAATATCCATTGTATTGGTAGGAATTAATAGAACTAACTATAATATGATTACACATGTTTATTAATTGTTTTTAAATTTTTCCAATAAAACTTAGAGGCTTAAAATGAAAATGAATCCAAAATACACAAATATTCTTTAAAAAGAAGATTTACCACCTTTTGATGGAGAACCATTTTTAAATCTAGTTTTTCTCAGTTTTATATGATCTATTTGAAAAAATAATATTCTTATTTATAATCGGGATATAAAAATTTACTTTGGATGAAATTTTGTTGTTTTTCAGATAATATTTGTTTTTAATGAATATTGAAAAATACTGAATTTTAATTCAAAACAGTCTTTTAATATAATTTTTTTATATGGTTATATTATTATTTTTAATTGTTTTTAAAGTGTAATTAGATTATATTTTGACCATTTAATCCAATTTTGGTCATAGGAAGTAATTTCACTTTGAAACTGGACATAAACAAGTGTCAATCTTTTGATAATTATTATTTCTTAAAAACATGTTTTTTGTTTTGATTACGGGAATTAATTTTAAATTAATTTCTGCCAACTATATGTTTTGAATTTGAAAAAATGGATTAAATATTTTCAAATAAGAGTTCCAAATTCTGTAAATAGGATACTTGTACTTTTAGACATTATGAATCTTTTTCTTCATTAAATATTTTATTTACCATGGTTAAAGGGTAAATCTGGTAAATAAGGTTAAAAATGAATATTATAATAATAATAAATTACACTAACACGTTTCTTAATCCTATTGGCGGATACATTTACACACATGGGAATCCTTGGATCAATTTTGGGACCCCATAGAGCCACTTGGGGGTGATAATGACACTTTATATTAATTGATTTAAAGTAAAGACAAAAATTTCATAAACATAAATCGTTTAATAAATGAGTTTTTACATGGGGTTATATAAGTTATCTCTTTGACTATAAATATTAATTATAAATATAAAAATATTTCCAAAATCATAATATTTTTTTATAATTTTTAGACATTATATAAATAAAATTATTTATGAAACAATAATGATGAAGTGTTTACCTCATTATGAATGATCTAAATAAATAAGATTATAAAAATTAAAATAATACACAAAACCTGTCAAATTCTTATTGAATGACTTTATTTCGAAAAAAAAGTCATATTATCTTTTACTTTAATGAGATTTGGACCTTTATAAACCAAAAATAAATATATAATAAAATAATATTTTCAAACATTCCAAAAGTGCCCCTCCTTCCCCTTATAAAAGGACACCACTTCTAACCCATTCCTCACACTTCTAAAGCACCTTGGCTCGTCCAAAATATTCCCAATTAAGCTCCCTACACCCCTATATTCCTATTAAAATCATTACTTTAGGCAGAAGTCAATTCAAGTAAACATTTTGGTTCAAACCAACGGGAGATACCCGATTTAAAGGTAATTTCTTCTCTTAAGTCATTTTATTTTGTTTTACTTCTCCAACCACATAAACTCTATTTATTTATTTATTTTATAAAAACAATAGTATAAAAAATATACTAGGTTTTTTTATGAAAAATATTAGAACTACACTTCCATAGACCTCCATGTAATGGATACAAACATACTGTTTCTGAGGACGACAAACTACAGCCTCATGAAACTATGATTTCTCAAATATCTCCAACTGCCTCTCATGGTGGAAGTTATGATAGAAATGTATTTATATGTGATATATATTATATTTATATTTTCTCTTTACATCTTCATTTTTTTATTTATATCATACATTTATGGTTTCCATAATGGGTAAATACGATAATTTCATTTGTGGAAGTGCGGACTACCGCCCCATTAAAGTGATGTGACTCATTCATGTCATACATGGAATTTATAAAGGATGGAGTTAATAAAATTATATATTATTTTATACTATAATAATAATATACCTATATATCATTAAGTTTTCATTCCATTAATATATGAAATAGAAATGGAAGTAGCGTTCATGCGTACATACGACTTACCGTCTTCATGAATGGTACATTTCATTTATTTTCTTCAAGTGTTATGTAATGTTATAAATACATATATATACTTGATATATATGATATATATGATATATAGATAATTAATATCATTCTGGAGATAATGGAATTTTGACAACAAAGACAACTTGTAGTTAAAAGAAGTCCATTTTTGACTAAAGTACCGAACATCGACAAAATGTCCAATATGAACTAAAATAATTAACTATTTGTTATAGCTAAGTAATAAGTAATATAAAAGGAATAATAAAATTGAAAAAAGATATTAAGAAAGAATAAATTTAATTAATTTTATTATTCATGAAGAACAAGGAACATACAAGACAAGTCAGACTTCAGGTAAGGGGTCTCTTATCTCACTTCTAATTCCTGGAGATTTCCATTGTGCGCCACTTATTTATTGAATGTGGTGTATTGTGTAATTACATTTGATATATATTATCATGATTATATTTTTATTCATGGTATTTTGTGATTAATTTGGTGGTTATAAACTTTTGTTCTTACAACTCGATTGATTACACCGTGGTAAGGGGTTTTCATTTCACTTTTTATTCCTATGAGATTCATGATATATTTTCCAATATTTCATTTTGTGTGGTGTATATAATACCCATTATTGTGGTATTTTTGTAATATACTTTAATTTATTGGTAGTTACATATTCATTTTATACTCCTTCCTTCTTGGGGTGTTTGTTTTGTAAGTTACCAAATCGGTAAGGAAACCTTTCACCGTAATATTTTAGTCAAAGACTTATTTTTAGTCATGTATTTTTATTTCATTTTTCCTATGTTGGGATATGTTATTATATATCCTTACTACTGTAAATTTTATTTCCATGTGATTAGAGAACAATTTCTCTTTTATCAACTCATTTTATTTAATTTTAAGTGACACCATTAGGCTGTCGAATTTCTGTAAAAGAACTTTTTAACCCAATTTCCATTTATTGGTTTAATCTTATGATTCTTAATTATGTCATTCTATTATTATGTGTGGAATAACTAATTATTTATTTATATTTAAATTTTTACTCCCCTTTGTGTGGATATACTTTTCATACACATAATTACTCCATTGACAAATTCTAATGTCATTGATATGAACATGATAAGGGTAATCTTAACTCAATTTCCATTCATTGAGATAAACATCCAAGTCTTTGGTATTGTTTTAAAAAGAACATATGTGAATGTCCTCTGATTTATTTACACTGAATACACAATCATATTCAGTGTATTTATATTTGTCACACATTATTATGCAATTGATTTATCCCTAATCCATGGATATAATGTTTATAAGGGTTTTCATCTCAATTTACATTTCATGGATAATTCCTTGTTGTTATGCACCGATAAACTTTTATATGGTATTAATACTACCGTTTGACATATTATATAATGAATATATTTATTCTCTTGATATTATTATATTTTATTAATGTTATTCCTCAATTATTTTTATTTAAGCATCTCTCATTTGGTTAGGAACTCTTTAACTAAAATATCATTTTAAATGTTTTAAAGATTTATTCTTCTAAATCTTTATCATTAATGTCCATGTTTTCAAAATTATTTGTACGATTTATTTATATGGACAAGAATGTTTTGAAATTAAAACTTCTTTCAAAATATTCAAAGTGGTATGGGACACTTTGATTAAAAAATCTCTTTATTAAATATGTTAGATGATTTTGAAAATGTTTTGAAAAAGCATTTATTATTTCAATATATTTAAATGATATATAGTGATTGAAATGTGGAAATGTTAGCTTGACTAAAAGATGAAGTTATATTCTTCAAGTTAGTATATTTTCATATTATCTTAGTATATATGGTAATATAATTTCTTAACACTAGGAAAAGGATCTTTAAAAAAATTTATGCTAGTACCTTCATTTCTGATGATCCAATGGTCTTTTCAATCATCACATATTTATGATTTTGTGGTCCTTAACATTATATTGATTATTTAATTTCTTTTGATCAATGAACTCCATAATTCTATATAATTATTTATATTTTTCTTTGTTTCCCACGTATGTTCTCTTATTTGGAAACGCAGTTGTGTGTTATTTTATACGACCTTTGTAATTAAATTTTTTATCTTAATAAGAGGATGTTTTATTAACCAAATTTATGATGTGGTTTTTAAAGAAAAATTATTTTCAAATTTCTATCCTTTTATTAATGATATAATGGTAAAATTATGGGGATGTAATTTATTAAACAAGGGGGTGTAACACCTCGAAATATTAAAAGAAGAATATTATATTTGATACCTTAAAAATAAAAAAATTGAGATTATAAAAGAATATAACTACATGATAATTCTCAATATATTAATTTAAAAATATATTTAATCACTTCAATAGTTTTTGGTACATGCATCCCAGATATTTTTCTGTTTGATAGTGTATTCAACGTGAGACACTGAGCTTAAATGGCCCATGATATATATAACCGTTATAACCCAGTAGATAAATTGGAGGGTTTGAATAGTATTACATACTTTATGAAATATATATATATATCATAATAAATATAAAATATTTATAAATACTTAGTAAACAATTAATTAATTTTTAGTAATGTTATTTCATGCTTCAAAAATTTGTTTTCATCAAAGATGTTTTTACTACTTTTAATAAAAAGAATATTTTAATAATTTTTTTCGATCTTTTAGAGAGTTAATTAAACAAAATTAAATTAATTTTTGGATTTAGAATATAAAAATTCACTTTGGGTGAGATTTTAGTATTTTTTGGAATATATAAATTTTTCAGTGAATAGTGAAAATACTGATTTTTGTTAAAATATGATTTCTATTAAATAAATTAAGTAATTTAAAAGTAAAAATATGTTTTGACTATATTTTAACATTTAATTATTATTATTTAGTTATATTTAATCTAATAAATTACTTTTTAATCAAATTTATATTCGTTTTTATTATATGTTTGTTTTTGTGTTTAAAAGTAGTTTTTTTCAAAAAACTCTTTTAAAATGCATGATGTTTATCCTATTTAGTTAATTAACATAATCACTAATTATGAATTTTTGAAATTAAATTTATGGATTAAATATCAAAGAAACTTAATTTAAATTCATAATACAATTATAGTTATACATAGAGTTAATATAAGATCATCTTATGCTTGAAAAATACACTTCCAAACAACCCATTTTATCTTGGAATCTTCAGGTTTTCTTTTAAATTTATAATTTGAAACTATTATAAAATTTATTTTAAAAATTAAATTATTTTTTGAATGTATAATTTTGAAATTATATCAGGGTAATTTGTTTACAATTTTCTAAAAAGTATCATTTTTTGATGAATATTGAAAAATACTGAATTTTAATTGAAAAATTCCCTTTCATTTAAATTATTTATATTGTAAAATTGAATTTTTAATTTTTCATAAGGTAAAATTAGTTAATTTGTAATAAAATTTATCCAATTTAGTTAATTTTTATAAATTTCATATTGATCAAAGATATAAACACTTTGTAAACTTTTCAACGTTATGTTTTTAATGAACTATTTTCTCATTGCGTCTGTGAGATTAATTTTAATTTAAAGTTTTATAATAATGTGAATGGAATTCATAATATGGATTGCATATTTGGGATCAAAAAAATATATGATTTCTGATAATTTCAACATAGTTTCTGACCAATGTTAATCATGAAAAGGGTAAAAATTATTTATCGTGGTTAATGTCAAAATAGGTTTACCTAGGGGTTAAAAAAACTATGGGTAAAAATAACCGATAAAATTATATAAAAACTAATATATTGAATAATTTAGACCGTTAAATATATAAGCTTATATAATATTCCATTTTTTACCATTGTAAAAAATGAAAAATGTGTTATCGCTCATTCAATTTCAATAATACCAACTGTGTCTGGTCCCCCACTTATAAAAGGACACCCACTCTCCTCTATTCTTATCACATTAAAAAATCTTAGTATCAGAGAATACCTACCTAAATGAATTAAAAAAATTACCTAATATGATAGTATATTCCTTATTTTTGTCATAATTTTGTCCTAGGAAGGCTTTATTGAATACCTAAAGAGGATACCTATTGGACAGGTAATGTTTTTCAACAAATATATTTATTTTATTTCATTCTCCATATCCTTAAATTATTATTAAATTTTTTCATATAATAACCTTAGACTATTCCCTATAATTTATATTTTTATAATATGTGAATGGCCTACAACCATCTCTACTTCCACAAAATGACTTACAAAATCATCGTTCGTTTATTACCTAAAAAACCGATGTCATTCATTATTCCTTTACTAGCTTTCAATATTGGGTATGATGATGGTTATAATATATATATTTGATATTTATTACATAATTATACATACTAATTCATTATAAAATATATACCTTTTTACATTCCATTCCATAGGGGTCACGATAACGTCACACGTGTGTATTGAAGATTGCTGCATAGCGAAGAAATGTAATTCGTCTTTCATTAACACTTTACATGGAATTTAATAAGGTTAAAGTTTATGATTATATGTGAAATAAATGAAATAATTATGATATTCAGGACTTATTAATCATTCTGTAATTACAATATATCATTTTTTTCCTTTTATTCTTAAAATTTGATAACATCATTTTTGTACGTTTAGACTACCGCCTTCATGAAGCGATGTGACTATATTTTAATCACCGCACCACCAGGATGATATATATATAATTATATTAGAAGAAACAATATAGTAAATAAGATATCATTATGACTACATGAAGTGAATATATTACTTACCTCCATTCAATAATGATGATTGAAAAATATAAATGTTACTCATGCTTATATAGGGCCTACCGTATCCATGATTTAACATAGCCCATTTATTTATAACCGTCTTTCATGAATAGTTTTAAAAGAAAAAATTATGTATAAATATGATAATTTTTTCATGATTTTTATTCTATATACGATGGAACTATATAATATTCACAAGAAACAAAACATTCATAACAAATTACGAACGAGGAAATAAAGCAATTAGCACAAGAAACATTTAAAATAATCAAATATTATTAATGAGTGGGTGATAAGATACTATTAAAGGATAATGTATAATATTATTAATATTAATATGTGTCTATAATAAGTTAATAACATTTTAAACACACTATTCAAGAGTATAAAACATTTGTAAACAAAATGGAGCCTAAGGTAAGGTATTTCTATCTCACTTTTTTACTTCAAAGAGAAACATGCCATATTAAGAACCTATTTTTATATTATGTGGTGTATAAAGTTTCCATGCATGTATTTTATTATTATTATCCTAAAAATTATTAGGATTTACATATACATTTGAGTATCTTTATTTAATGGGGCTAATTGTTCAAAGTTACCAAAGTGGTAGGAGTATTATGATACAATCTGATAATTTATTTGGATTATTTATGATTGAGTATCCAATGTTGAAATATTATGATATAACTATCAATAATTATCTCGAATTTTCTTATCATTTGGTTATTCAAGTTTTTTTTCCAGTAGTAGTACCATTTTCTACTCGTTTCTACTTAAATTAATTGAGAATGTTTATTTTAATAAAAATATTCTTTAATTATATATTCAATCAAAAACGGTTTTTCTTCCAAAACCATAATTTCTAAAAATGTTTTTCAAAATGTTTTTAACATTTTCCATAAAATTTATTAAATAAATATTTACCCATTTTTGTTATTTTGATTTTGTTTAAATAAATATTCATATTTTTTTAAAAAATAATGACCATTTGGATTTTTCTAAAAATGTGAAAGGAATCTTTGTTTAACCTTATACGACTTGAAAAGACTTTCCAACCATTATGACCATTTTTTCAATGTTTGTTTCAAGGAGAATGATTTTAAAAATGTTTTATTTTTTAAAAAGTGTTTTCCAAGTGAAAAGGTTATTTTAATAAAGAAATGTTTTAATTGATTTTGATGTTTCATTTGTATGTTTTCAATGTTATTTTCAACGAAATTGGTTTTGAAAAAATTTCAGGGTTTAAAAAGTGGTTTTCAAAATTTTCAATTTTTTTTATGATCTGTTCCATGTGATATTTTAAAATCCTTGTTCATCTAAGAAGATATAAATTAATGAAACTTATGATTTTCTGGGAATTTGAACCAAGGATACCATTCTTATTATTTATCTAAGTGGTTAATCATGACCATATGTTTATGAAAACCGTTTATTTTGAACAGGTTAATCATGTTTCAAAGAGATTATTGTGGAACCCATTTCTTTTCCTCGTGTTATTCATTTTAAAAGATATTTTTATGGAAACTATTTATTTTCCTTAGATTAATAATTATTTAAAGATATTTCCCTGGACTCTATTTATTTTCCATGGGTTAATAAATTTATTAAAGGAATAATGTTTTTTATGAGTTTTACAATGAAACAAAAGCTCTATATACTTTAGTTATGTTTCTTAGACCTTTATGTATGATGGATGAACCTAGATAGAGTCTAGTAATCCCCTGATAGCTTATACGATGGCGCTACCAAAATTTCCCTGGGTGAGCCCATTATGACATATATGATGGGGCTCCTGAATAACACCAGGTGATCTCTATACCAATGTGGATTCCCAGATTGCAACAAGTTATCCCATTATAGATTAAATTTTGGGATCATCCATATAGTGCTCTAATTCATTGGTTAATATACCTTGTCCTGAGAGGAATTAATGAGGGGATAACTGAGGGTTTATCCTATGGATTTAATTAATGTAAAATTATTTATAACATAGGATTAACATGGTTTATGTAGGAAAATTTTCCAAGATAACAACACATTTTTGTGATGTTTGTATTGAAATTATAATGATAATTATGATCATTATTGATATCACATGACTCATGATTATTGATTCATATGACTCTTGTATTTTCTGTGTTTTCATATTTTATGATCAAGGTATTGATGGGTATGAGTTCTTTTATGCTTTTTTAATAAACTATGATTATGTTATCATACCCTTATGTACTTATAATACTCATGGATTCCATTCAATTATCAATGAATATGTTTACCCTTACTAATAATTTGAGCTCACCCTTTTTATGATTCATTTTACAACGGTTTTCAAGAATGATGTTGAATTAATTATTTTTATAATTGTTTCATATGGATGATATTTATTACTTAATAATGAATATGAAATGATGAGTATAGTGGAAAAGATAATCTATCGAATTCATGTGTATTTGTTATTGATGGTCAGAGTGAGTATCTTAAGAGGGGGTGAATTGAGTACCCAATAAAAATATCTTTTAAAAATGGATTAATCTGAAATCCCCTAGTTAATTTTAAATGACCTAGTTAATCAATATAGGATATCATTATAAGTTACAAAATTTCAATATGTTTCTTAATGAATTATTCATTATCAGGTAAGATATGTAATATATTAGTTTTTTCCTTTGAAACCAATTTACCAAATAATAATATTATAAAAAAACTAATAAATATTAACTATCATATTATTAGTTCTTGTTTTGTTAAAACAATTTTAATTTAAAAAGGAAAAAAATGTAAAAAAACACACCATGAAAATTTGAAACCAGAGGATCTATCTCATGTTGGGACTTAATCCTCTCTACTTCATGATCACCTTACCCCAAGTATTTTATATAAAATAAACATGATGATACAATGATTCGTATGAGTTTTACCACAGTTCAAAAACATTCTAGCTTATGCACAACCTCTTCCACTATTATACGTGGGAGTAATAACAAATATGTCTCACAAGAACCTCTTCCACAGTTATATGTGGGAGTACAAATAAATAATGATTAAGATAAGATAACAAGTATATTCCAATTCATCTCATGAGATAATGTTAATGTGATAAAATAGAGTACAAAAACACACAGCTCAAAATGTAAGAATAAATAAATAGAAGTAAGAAATCTATAAAGTGTATAGATAGAAATGCTTAGTCTGTTGTAGTGCAACTCATTACTGTTGAAAAGTATTTGTAAATATAGCATGTTTCATTTTCTCTTGAAATAATTAAGTAGAAAATATTGTTTTATAATCTTATTCCTGACTAGAAAAAAGAAGAATATGTGTTTTATCTTTGTATTCCCAAGTAGAGTGTTTTTGGGATGTAACAGTTAGGCTCTTCGGCAGTTTGTGTGTGTTCAGTAAGCATGAGCACTTATCCTGCTATCTTTTTTCTTCAAGTGTATATAAATGAGGGATTCTGCTTCATTTCTTAACAGAAGTAACAAGGATAATATCCACATACATCTGGATATTCTATTTTATCATATAACACATCTGACATCCACTTAAATTCATTTTTTGACTATTTAAGAGAAAATAATTAAAATATGAATCAACATTAACTTAAATAATATAACTATTAAAAAATAGTTAAATTAAAATTTTACATTTATAAATATTTTTGGTGTCTTAAGATCGATTAGTGTCTCAAACTGGCAGTGAATTGTTATGGTACTATATCAGAGTCTGGTAGTCAGTCATTTTGGTGATGTCTCACACTTTTCCAAATTTATATTCTCAAAAAATGATATCTTGATAGTGAGATATCCTGGAAATGTCACATACATTACTAATTTTATGCTATGGCGGTGTGTCATCTGATGGTGTCTGGGAATTAGAAATATTTTTATGCTGATGGTAAGTCATAGACAACAACGACTCATATGCGATGATGTCTTAAACTTTGTTAAATTTCTAGTTTAGTGGAACGATGACCAAATGGTGTGTCCTTATTATGGTGGTGAGTCTGGCTTGGTGGTGTGATAGGTTGATAATGATCTCTGGTCATTCGTTGTTAGAAAGATAGCCAAGGAGTGATAAGAATGTATTCTAGAGAAACAATTGCACCTCTATGCACATGGAGAAATTGATTCATCAGACTGATGTAATCCATAACATTTTTCCACCTCATTCCATTTCACTAGCGAAATATCCCTTATCTTCCATAAACTGATTCAACATAGGATTCATCTCATTCAATTGTCTCACTTGTTCCTTAAAATCTCAAGTCACAGGGGGAATCTGTAGATTCTCATCCAAAACATGATGTTTCTAACCCTGTAATTCATTATATAGATCCTTGAGAAATAGAATTTAATATACTGGCAGATTGTTACTAGGCTAGAATTAATATCATTGGCATATGATCTGATGATCATATGATCATGTTGAGTAATCTCTTAAATATTTCACAAAATCCCCAATGAGATCACATGTTCTCCATTAAAAGGAACACTTAAAGAAGAAACAAACTCTTCTCTAAAAATTGTATGAATTTTATCAACATCAATTGGAGTTTCATGGGAGATATAGTCCACTAAGGAAATATTTTTAACTCTTTCAATAAGAGCATCCATACTCATTGTAAATAATGTTTTTATTAAGTCCATAATAGTTCAAAAATATTTTAGTTCACCACTGATCCTCTTATTTTCAATTTCAACATCTTGGATGTGATGCATCACTTTGGGTTGAGTGTTTTGGATCACTAAATGAAAGAGATATTTGTCATCTTTCCCACTAATCTTAGTTATGATAGGATACTAATTCATACAAAACTTATAAAAAACTGATAGAATATTTCTACCAAAAGCTTCTAAATCACCCCTTTTGACTACATCAACTAGCATAATAGGAAGATATGAAGTTGCAGGTTCTGGTATAGGATCTCTAATTAAGAATTTTTTTTATGAAAAAACTTCAAAATCATCTTAAGCTATAATATATTCCTTAGGATATCCTTCATATAGAACCTTAGTTCTACCGTCCATTTCTAGACACCTTACTCTACATGAGAATTTATCACACTCCTCAAACATAGGATGAACCCATCGGTATGAAACTACAACAACAACAGGATCAGTGGAAGGAGTTACCACTATAACTATAGGGGTAACAATAGTTGTCTAAACACATTGGGAATTAGTAGTGTAGTCACTAATTGGCACTTCAATCATCTGGACTTCTGATTCCTGAAATCTTTAACTTTGTACATCAATTTTATGAGTGAAAACAAGGTTCATTTTCTACACGATTGTCAAATGGAGGCTCACTAGTATCCAAAACACCAAAATTTTCATCACTTCCTCAATCACAAGAAATCACAATATTTTTATCTTGTTCAGCCAAATGTTTCTCTATAACAGCAATTACACTCATCTGCTTAACCATAGTAGATTCTGAAAATATATGTTCATCACTAACCAAACTTATTTTAGATCCATGAATTTCCTTATCCTTTTGATTTAAATAAAAATATGGGTATTTCTCCCCCTAAACAAGAGAATCTTTGACTTTAAGCACATGGTCCATTTTTTCAAACAAATCTGATTTCTTAGCAGACTTACCAAGTGAAGCAAGAATATTTAGAGGTATATCAACATCTCTCCTTCTAATTATTCTATCTTATCCATCAGGGTCAGTGTTTTCATTATTATCATCATCACTTCCATGACAAATTTTTATCATATCCACTGTCATTAACATTTATTCTTCTTCTTAAACATCCCCATTATCATCATCATATTATTTAGTTTATTTGTAACTTTTTTATTTCTCTTATCTGGAGACCTAAGTCTCATATTCAATACTTTTCTCAAGATTTTATCCTTTTTTTTTCAATCCCCTAGGTGGACTAAGATCACCATATATAATCATAGAAGACATGGGTGAAAAATCGAGACCACTCCATTCATTAATAGAGGGTTACTTCTATTCTTCTTTTGAAACACCCTCTTCATCCACATCTGAGTATTCTACAACCTTATTACTCTCTATATAGGGATCAACAATATACCAGTCTAGTAGAATGGTCCTCTATGTTAAATTCTGCATACAACTTCTCACTATCTATGACCCAGAATACTTTCTTAGGGTTCCATATAATTTTCATCCTTGAGCAGATAGATCTTGATATATAGAAACATCCACAATCTAGAATTATTTCTTCATTCTCAACAACCAGACCCTTGGCCTTTAACATTTCATAAATCATCTTTGGAAAATTAAAAGAGTTATATCTCTAAGTTTGATTTATCCTCTCATATATATGATCCACGAGATACCTACATAGATTTATCATATGACACTATTTTAAAATATAATGAAAGTACACATATTGGTATTTAAAGGTGAAACCATTCATGGGGAAGAGAATGTGTTGTATAAAATTAAACAACAACCTACACTCCCCATCCAACTGTGAGGTAATGAGTCTTCTGGTCAACTCATTACCTATAATTTCTTCAAGAGCATATTCATATACAAATAAGTCACTATCCTCCAGAATAGATCCCTAAAAATCATTATAAATCCCTTCATAGGGTAAACCCAAACACTTGGACCAATTTTTTCTATAAAACACAAGTTTTCAACCATCTATTCTTTCTCTAATTTAGTACACTTATTTATTATTAAATCCAAACTCAACATAATGGAAAAATAGATTCACTGAACTAGGAAAGGGAGGACTCTCATTCTTGGAGAACCAATCTATCCATCCTTGCTTATGTATCAGTTTCAATACAAGATACATACTAGAAAACAACCACTTTTCATAGGCTTCCCATTCAGCTACTAGGACTCTTTCAACCAGCTTGGGGTAAACTGGTGAAACTAGAGGAGGAAAAATTGGTTCAAATTTTCTCTTCTTAGCTGATCATGACTTGTCTGGAGAAGTCTTATAAGTTGTTTTCATCCTTAGCATGAAAAGTGGTTTAGCAAGTTCAGTCAATGTCTAAGATAAAATTTGCAGGTTTGAATTTTTGGAGATGATAGGTCACTAAGTGCTCAAGAGTATCACATTGGGCTCGAGCTATGTTTAAAATAGACATAGATTCATTTTTGTATCCTTTTTTATTTAGTAATATCTAAAAATTAAAATTGAAATAATATTCAAAAATCAAATATGATTTTTGTATCCTGAAAAATACGCGTTGGGTCACGAAAATAACATCAACTGAAGAAAAACAATTTAGCAGTTCAAAATATTAAAATTAGAGAAATTGAAAAAGGAATGAACAACCAATGAGGTGTCACCAAACGGTGTGTCACTGAACGGTGTGTCACCCAACAGTGTTTCACCCAACGGTGTGTCACCCAATGGTGTGCCACCCAATAGGGTGTCATACCAACAGTGTGTCATCCAATGGTTTGTCAGAACAATGGTGTGTCACCCAAAAATTTAAGCTTAATCAAAATTGGTCATTCTTAATTCATGTTTGTTATAGCTAATTTTCTCAAAATTCAATGTCCTAGTAAATATATCACCTAAATGACATTATGTACTAATAATATCAAGAGTGATATCACCTTTTTTAAAATTGTCACTCAAAAAGTGATGTATTATATCATTGTGCTTTTTACTAGAATGATAAATAGGATTCATGGGAATGTTAATAGAACTTGTGTTGTCACAATTAATGGGGACATCTCAAAATTGATAACCATAATCTTGTAAAGTGTGTTTCATCTAAAATATTTATACACAACAACTTCCAAAATCTATGTATTCCTCTTTAGTAGTAGACAATGAAAGAAAATTTTGTTCCTTACAACACCATGAAACTAAATAATTTCCCAAAAAATGACATGTTTTTAGAGGTTTTTTCTATCTAACTTTCATCTACCAAAATCTACATTAGAATAACTCACTAGATCAAATTATTGTCCACTAGGGTAAAGCAATCCTAAATTGGTAGTATACTTTAGATATTTGAAAATTCTTTTAACAAAATTTATGTGTGACTCTTTAGGATGAGTTTGAAAGATAGAACACATACACACACTAAACATTATATCTGGGTAGCTTGCAGTAAGATATAGAGGACTTCCAATCATACCTTGATAAATAGTTTCATCAATTAGTTTCCAAGCTTCATCCAGATCCAATTTGTATGTGGTACTTCTATAAGCATCACTACTCTTAATCTTATCCATGTTAAATCATTTTAAATTATCTTTTGTATATTTACTTTGATTCAAAATAATTTTATTTTTATTTTGAAACATTTGAAAACTAAGAAATATTTTGAGTTCACCCATTAAACCCATTTCAAATTAATTTTTCATTATTTTAGAAAAATAAATAAAACAATTATTTCTTGAATATCCAAATATAATATCCTTAACATATATATTTACTACTAAAACATGTTTTTAAATTATTTTTATAAACAGGGTAGGGTCATAAATTAATTTTGAAAACACTTTTGGAAGAATAAATTTTTTGATCCTATCATACCAAACTCTAGGAGCCTATTTTAATCCATATAAAGATTTAGTTAACTTATAAACATTATTTGGAAAATGGGGATATTGAAAACCAGGGTGATTGTCCTACAAAAACATCATCAACTACAAAACCATTCATAAATTCATTCTTTATATCCATTTGATAAATCATGAAATCTAAATTTGGTGTATAAGCTAGCATGATTTTAATGGATTCAAGTATTATTATAGGTGAAATGATTAACTTATAGTCTATCCATTATTCTATACTATAAGATTTTACAACAAGTATAGTCTTATTTCTAACTATAGTACCTTACTCCTCAACCACGTTTCTAAACACCTATTTAGTGGTAATAGTCAAGGTTTCCTTATGTCTATATAAAAGTTCTCACAATTGGTTTCTTTAAAAATTATTCAATTCTTCTTTCATGGATATTTACCAAAATTTATCAGTAATGGATTCATTGATTTTCTTATTTTGAAGATAAGACAATAATGCTTGATATTCAACATGATTTATAAGAGATTCTAGAGATTCAGTTCCTCTATTTATGTCTACTACTACAACATCTAAATGATTTTCCTTAATAGTTATAACAACTTAAGAAAATGATTGATTTGTTAGTTCAGGTTTTATAGATTCAGGTTTAGGATGTTATGGAAATTCTTCAATACTGGACAATTTTTCTAACAGTTTGACAATAGAATCTAAAGGTTTATAATTTAAGTGCAGAGAAGAAAAATCATCCTCAAGGTTTTATAGGGTTATCGTAGGCTCATGTGGATCAGTCTCATCAAATTTTACATGAACTGATTCTTCCACTATTTTGGTTATCTTATTGAAAACACTATAGGCATTCCCAGATATTGAATAAGCAAGAGAAATTACTTCACCAATTTTGGAGAAAAACTTGTCCAAATTATCTTTATTGTTAAGAATAAAGACATTGAGACCAAAAACTCTAATGTAATTAACCTTTGGTTTCCTATTGTTCCATACTTTATAAGGGTAATTCTTAAGGGAAGGTCTAATTAAGACCCTATTTATGATATAGTTGGTTGTGTTGATAACTTTTCCTAAAAATAAATAGGTAGGAAATAATAATTTAACATAGTCTGGGACATATCTTGTAAAGTTCTATTTATCCTATCCACAACTCCAGTCTTATAAGGGGACCTAGGAGAAGATAAGTTATGAGTGGAGCCATTACATGATAAAAAAGGGTTAAAATATTTATTTTGAAACTCACAGCCATGGTCATTTCTTAAGGCTTTAATTTTAAGTCCATAATGATTTTCTACAGACATATCATACTTGGTAAAGTAATAGTAAGCTTCAATTTTGTAAGATAAAACATATACATAGAAAAATTATTTACAATAACATAAATATAGTTCTTCCCATTTAAACTAGAATCTCTAGATGGTCCAAATAAATCTATGTGAACCAACCCGAGAGGTTGATAAGTTGACACTTCTTTATTTAATTTAAAAGAAGATTTGTTCAACTTCCCTTTTTGGTAGGGGTTATAGACTTTATTAGATGGGAATTCAAGATTAAGTAGCTCCTTGACTAAACCTTTACTAGAAATATTACTAAGTGTGTGGATGTTACAATATCCAAATATCCTATGCTAAATCCAAAACACTTTATGAAAGGAACTTATGTATGAAACATTTTGAGAAATTAAATAATTTAAATTAACTACATAGACATGATAATTTCCCAAAGAAGTTCATTTTCAATCATTTTTAGAGTAAAAAATATTGCTCTCATTATTCTGAAATTTTACCCAAAATACGTCCTCAAATAAAATAGAAATACTAAGTAGGATATAATTTAACCCATCAAAAAATAATACTTTTGAAATTATAAATTAATTATGGAAACCAATTTGTCCTAGGCTGATGTTTTTTACTTTTTCATTATCACCAAATGTGACATGACCACCATTAACCTTAATAATAATCATGAAACATGAATAATTTCCCATCATATGTCTAGAATAACTACTATCCAAGTACCATATACTTCTATATGTGGTCTTCGGGTAGTTTTCCTAAAAAACAAAATTTATGCAAGAAATGACTTTGGTGCCGAGATCTGTTCAATTCCAGAAATTTTAGTAAAGAATGATTTTGGAACCCAAAATTTATAAATGGGTTTCTTATTGAAATACTAAAGACATTGATAAATTAAGAATTTATTTAGTCCCTTAGATAAATACTTTGTAGAATAACTCCCCGGATTAGATTTAGGAAAAAATTAATCTTTTTTACTTTCCTCTGTCGAGGTTGATATCCAATTATAATGATAGACATAGCTGCATCTTGGTTTCTTGAAATCCAAGTATTCTTTTATCTACCATTTTAAACTTTTCTAGCTCTTTATTTAATTTCACATTTGAAAGTATGAGTTCTGTATTCTCTTTGATCATTTGAGCATTTTTCCCTTTTTGAATAGACAGTTCAGATTTTCTATTAGCCGTCAAAGTAAGAAATCTTTTTAGAAATTTGTATTTATACTTAACCTCATTAAAGGCATCTTACATAATTCCAAAATATTAAAAAAACTATTCATGAGGAATATGATATTCATTATTTTAATTTTCATAAATATCATCATCTTACAAATAAAAAATAATAGTGACAGTAGGTACCTCATTTACTTTTGTCATAAATCACATATTTTATTAATCTGTATTTCTTACTTGTAAAGAATATGAATAATTGGAGCCATCCTCCAGAGCACTCCAGGTATATTTTATTGCTTTCTTATACCTTTGGTCTTTTTTCATTATATATCTCTTTATAATTTAACTTTAGAAAATTATCTTTGTCATGTACTTTTCTCTTATAGTCATAAGAATTGATCTATTTTGACTCATTATCTATCTTTTATTATTTCTTCTAGATACCTTGGGAATAAAATATTCCATTGTCGTTTAATTTTCTAGAAATTTTTTTCTTCCTAAAAAACTTATTAAACCATATTGATAGATGGGCTATATCATCATCACTATCTCGTTGAGAATCTCTATCACTTGAATTATTATCTTAAAGAGTTTCCTTTTCTTTCTATTTTATAGTCTATTTAGATGTAGTAGTCTTAAAGGAAACTGATCTTATTTGAGGCTCTTCAACTTCTTTGTGGTTTAACTTTAGCACTTCTTCAAAAAAAAATGTTTAACAATTTTATCATTGACAGGAATATTTTTAATATCAAAAGACTCTCTGATGGAGATAGATTCATCTCTCCATCTTTCAAGTAGAAATATTAGCAATCTCGTAATCTGGTCCATACTAGACACTGGTATTCCTTGCGAGCTCATGGTATTCACTATATCATTTAACCAGAGGTACATGTCAGAAATAGGTTCATCATGATTCATTTTAAAGTTACCATATTTAATTTTATAATTGTTAATCCATGTATCATTAACATTAGTGGTTCCATCTTGGGAAACAGAAAAAGTGTGCCAAATTTTATAAGCATTTTTTCATGCATAAATTCTATTATACTCTAAACATCCTAGTGCATAATATAGGGTTTTCATGTATTTATAATTATTATTTTTAGGTGACTTTTTTCCTCAACCCAAGTACTTCTAGTAGTATAATTTATAACATATTCATCTTATATAATAGACTAAATATCGAAACCAATGATTTCTATATGAATTCTCATCATAATTTTACATCAAGAATAATTTTTTATATTAAAGAACAGAGGTATATTGGTATCAGGTCATTATTTTTGATTATCCATTTAAATAAATAAATTTAGAAATAACATATATTTAAAATCATTAAATCTTAACAAAGATCAGAATTAAAAATATTTTGAAAACTTTAAATACTAAATAAAATTCCTTTGATACCAAACGTTGGTCAGAGTGAGTATCTCAAGAGGGGGTGAATTGAGTACCAAATTAAACGGTATGTCAATAATGGATTAATTTGAAATCCCCAAGTTAATTTAAAATGACCCAGTTAATCAATACAGTAGACTGTTATAAGTTCAAATCTTTCAAAAGTTTTCTTAAATATTGATTGGTTCATGGGTAATAAATATAATATATTACATAGTCCTTTTTAATCAATTTAATTAATTGGAATGTTATAAAAACACTAATCCTGATTAACTATCAATTTATTATTTTTTTAGTTTATAAAATTTTAGTTTCAACACCACAAAAAATTAAACAAAAACACAAAGTGGAAAATTGAAACATGTGGTTCAATCTCATGCTAAGAATTAGTCCTCTCCACTTAGTGGCCACCTGCCACTAAGCAGTTTATATAAAATAAACATGATTTTCAAAAACCTGGATTAGGTTTTACAATAGTTTAAAATCTATCCAGGCCACACATGACCACTTCCATTGTTATCTGTGGGAGTAAAAACAAAAAAGTCTCACAAGGACCACTGCCATATTTATACATGGGAGTGAAAATAAAATAAAGGTTAAGAGAATATATCAAGTATCTTCCAGTTTAGCACATGATACAGTGTGCATATGGCAAAATAGATTATGAACAAAAAATTCTTGAAAAGTAATAATAAATAAACACAACTGAGAATTCTATAAATTTTAGAGATAGAAATGTTCGATCTATTATAGTGCAACTTGAGACTCTTGATAAGTATTTGGAAATGCAGGTTTGTTCAGTTTTTCTTGAAAGAAATCAATATAATAGAGTATTGTAGACTGTTTTTCTTGACTATAAGAAAGAAAAAGACGTGATTTACCTTCAGCTTCCTCAGTTAAGTTTTTTAGGATGCAAATGTAAATCTCTTAAACTTTATGAGTGTGTTTAGTAAGCGCGAGCTCTCAGGTTTCTAACTATCTGCTTCAAGTTTATATGTAGGATGAAGTCTACTCCCTTTCTTAACAGTAGAAACATTGATAATATCAATATTTATCTAGATTTCTTATTTCTTTTTATAACACATTTGACATCCCCTTCAATGCATTATGTCAATCTTTTAAGAAATAATCATTAATATATGAATCAACAATAACTTGAATAATATATCCATTATAAAATATTTGAATTAAAATACTATGTTTAGATATTGGGGAAGTGTCTCAGGATATAATGGTGCCCCAATCTGGTGGTGACTTGTTCTAGCGGTGTATCAAATTTTGGCGGTGGTTTAAGTTGGTGGTGTCTCACACATTTCCAAATTTAATTTCTAGAATCATGATATCTTCATGGTGAGATATCCTGGTTGTATCTCATACTTTACCAATTTTATACTATGGATGTATGTCATCTGATGGTGTCTCATACTTAGTAAAATTTACATTATGATAGTGATTCATGGACAATATTGAATCATATGTGACAATGACTTATAATTTTTCAATTTTCCAGTTCAGTAGTATGACATCCAGATGGTGATTCCTTGTTCTAGTGGTGAGTCTGCCTTAGTGGTGTGACAAGTTGACAGTTTCTTGATGACAGTGGTGACTCATCCTTAATAGTGACTGGAGGTGACTCATACTTTGTCAGTTTCATCACCTATCTCAGAATATTAAATACTTACAAAGATCATGAAATTCATTTCTATCATAATAATCTCGATTTTTTGATCATTAAAATAAGGAGGTCAACATTTATGCCAGAGTTTTTCCCTAATTCTGTAAAACTATAAACCTGAAAGGTCCTATAAAATGTATGAGATACTATATCTCCTTATGATATAGTATGTTTTGGATGAAGAAAATCAGGTCACCTCCATCGGTATCAAAGCCATAAATGTAAGGATCACAATTTTAGCATCAAATCTGGGAGTGTAGGTTTTGGTTTTCATAATTTTCTCAAAAACAAATATTTTTTTTTTCAATATCATATAATCATTATCCTAAAAAATTTAAATTGGTTAAATTAGGAAAAAATATAATTAAATATTATGTAACGTGTTAACTTGTTTAATATTATTTTATATGGATGACATAAAGGGATAGATCCATCCATTATTTCATTTTTATTTTCATCATGTAGGTTCAAAACATTGAAACTATTTTTGAATTAAATAGAAAGATATCAAAAATAGAAATATTCTATTCATATATTTAAAATTAAACAAATAGAAATGAAATTTTTTCAGTTGGGGTGATGCATGAGTGGTAAACCTTGTAATAGTACAACCAAAAGTTCAGAGTTCAACTCTTAGAAATCCCCTTGGGGGATTTATGATGCATGCATTGATGAAGGTGATACTATTGGGGGTGGTGATGTAGGCATGATGGGGGAAACAATGAATTGGGCTAAAAGGATATATAATAGGTCTCCCTTTACTGATATAGAAATAGGTGTTTGATTTACTAATATAAAAAGGATTTGGACCAAACTTTTAATAAATATAATCAAAATTTTAATAAAAATATGAAAATGAAAATATATTGTTGGGTAAACCCCTTATAGTTATTTAATTTTAGAATTATAGATCTAGATAGTTTTCTTATTATCCCTAACTATATAGAATATTTTTATTCTTTGATATGAACCAAAACATCCTTTTTGGTTCCAAAAATTCTCTATATACATTATGTTTAGAGGTTCCCATGTGAATGATTATATATAACCAACCTTATCCTGTAGAATATGAAATTTAGTGGGATTGTCTATAAATATTTATTCACAATTATTCAATTACTTCTATAATTGATTTATTAATAAATTATTCATATTTTTTGAAATAAAAATAATGTTTTAAATTTTAAAAAATTTATAACATTGCTTATATTAATCACATTTCAAATAAAGTTAGATATTTTTATTAAAAAATTTATTTTAATGATAGAAATTATTTTATTTATATTTAATAATATTCCAAAATCTTGAATATAAATTTAATATATCAGAATCCTTGAAAAAATCAGCCATTTGGAGGGTTATATAAATCACACATGAGGGATCAATAGGTTAGAGTAGAAAACATGAATTATTGTGATTTTTTTATTGATGGGTTAATTATATAATCTCAAATTAAATTAAAATCCATTTTGAGGCTAGTAATATACATGGATTAACCATTTAAATATTTTAAGGTCCAATTAAAATCTAAGAATTACAAATAAATACCATAATATAAGACTGTAAAACTATTCATAACTTTCACCAAACCTCATTAATTTTATCATATCTCCTAAAATAATTGTTGAACATCCCTGAAAATATATATAGATAAATTATACATAATTCAAAAAATAATAATTTCACAGTTTCTTCTACACACACACACACAGATATATATATATATATATATATATATATATATATATATCCATTTTTATAACTGTAAATTAAAGTGATGATAAACCAAGGAAAACCATTAGATTATTGAATATAATTGTATATGGATTAAAAATAATAATATATTTTGATAAATAATCCCACTAGTCATGAAATGTTGTGGGTGAATATATTATAGAGAGATCAATTACATTTTATAATAATAATTTTCTAGATAAGAAAATGTTAAGGTTAAAAAACATATGGAAACATAAAAGATATAATTGGAGAGAAACAAACCAACCCCAATAGCTATAATTATATGCTAATCAAGCCCTAAAAATAGGTTAACACTTTTGAAATAAAGAATAAGTACCAACATGACCAGACAATTTTTAAAAGGTTTTTAGGACATCTTATACTCTAGTTTTTTTACTTAATAAATGTATCTTACTTTATTTTTTGAGTTTAATTCATCCTTTTTCTTTTGGAGTATTTTTCAGGTGTCTTTATAATTTTTTTTAAATTTTTTATAGTTTTTTTGAAAAACTATCATACACTATACCTTTTTCATTAATTTTAATTTAATATCATAGTATAATTTAAATTTAGTTGGAATAATATTCCTTATCACCTATTTAATTTCATCAGACACATGAGTTATTTATATATAAATTATGTACATATATTGAGTGATATTATTTTATTGTCCCATTATCATTTTTTGGATTTATTTTATAATAAAAAATCTCATTTATGAAGTTTATTTTTTATCCAAGTGGATGAGTAAATCACTATTTTGGGTGAGAAAAAAATTAGGAATTTATAAATGAAATCATTTTCTTGAGTAGTATTCTCTAAATTAAAATTGTCTATATTTAATTAGATATGTCATAGGTTATTGAATAATATAGTTCATTATGTGTATTAATTGGGTTATTGGAACCCTAATGTATAATTGTTTGTGTGTTAATTTACTTTACATGGTTAATAATTTATTATGATTGATACTCATGTTAAGTATTAGATTAAAGATAAATTATATAGGACACAAATATAAATTGTCTTATGGAATAGTTGTTAATTTGATATGATATTAATTTTAGTCATACTAATTTTAAAATTTAAAATCAAAAAATATTGAATTCACCCCAATTCATTGGAAATGGATATATTTTTTTTCATCGATCAATTCAAGGGTTGTTGACAAACCTAAAATCACTTCTTTTAAAATACAATTAATAACATAATCAATTCCAAAACACTAGTTCCATAAAAAAGTATTTAATATGAGTTCCACTATAAACATTATAAAAGATTGTTAATTTTGAGGTTTATAAGAGATAAGTGACAATAGTTCAAATGAGAAACATTGTGAGGGTTATTGATGGCCATTGTTTCTTTATAATTTTAACAGCTAACGATGAATCATGTGTTTTTTAACCTTCAATATTCATTTCCAAATATATTTTTCACTAATATTTTAGATGAATTTTTTAACCACATGATAATGAATATGTCCAAATAATTTACCCTTACATATTTATTGAACCACATTTTGAAAACCCTTTTTAGTCATAAGAAGTCCAATTTTATAGCCTCGTTACACGACCTGAACATTATAACACCCAATATATAAATGGATTATAATTTCATGATTTTATGAAATTTATGAGTGTGGAGAATAAATTTTATTTATGGTATATTTTAATTTATTTTTAGTAAATACATATATACTTAAGGCCAAAAATCCTTTTTAGTATGGAATGAGGTTTTTGATTAGTTGGGATTGGGAAGTAAAATAGTTTGGTTTTATTTGGGGATAATATTATTGAAAAAATTATTATAAAAGGGGAAGGTTTAGAAAATGTAAAAATTAAAGAAAATATGTGTATAATAATGTAGAATAATAAAAACTACTTCTTGATTTCTCACTTGAATCCTTATTAAAAGATTCTAGTTTTTTATAAATTTAAAATTGTAATCCTTAACCAATGAAATTCCCTCAATTATTTACTTCTTCATGTGTATTTGGATATGTGAATAAGTGTTTAAGTGTCCTTTAATATCAAATATTATTAGTTTTCATTGTTTTTCCATGTTGATGTTTTTAATCCCCCTTTCCCTTTTTTGGAAAATTTCTTACCATCCCATTAGAAACAAAAAACATTTCAAAATGATACTATCTTTTTTTGAACATTAGTATGGGGATAAAATCTAAGATCTCTAACAAAATCTTAGATAATAACTCTAGGTTGGTGAATGAGTGAATCTCATGGGTAAATTTTCATCAATGCAGGTGGTGTGAATTCTATATGACCAAAATTTTAATATAATTTTTATCATGAAGAGAGAATTTATTTATGACACATAATTGAACTTAGAGTACATTACGTATTATTGAACTAATTGAAAACCCCCCTACTCAATGAAAACAAATAATAGAGTTTTTTTAAGAGAAAAATGATTTTTTGTGTATTTTTTATTGTGCTAGAGAACATTCCCTATCTTATATGTGTGTGTGGGGGTGGGGGTGGGGATTTAATATATTTATATATTATTTTAAAAAACTTTTATTACTATTTTTTTTATAAATATTTTATATTTGTGATGTAATATTAATGTTTTAAAATTATGAATAATTTGATCAAATTTCTTATGTAGAAAAATTTTCAAATGAAGTTGGTTATTTTAATATCCACTTTAATTGAAATGATCTAAATTATTTGATTAATATTTTTTCTTACTATGTTTTGAATTTTAATTTTATGTAATTTTATACTTGAAGAATTTTTATTTTTGGGGTTTATATGGATCATACAAAAAGGCCTAATGGATTGATGTAGAAAACTTGACCAACTGTGATGTTTCAGTTTTTAGGTACAACAAAGAATCCCATATTAAATGAAACTCCATGGATTTAATCATAATATAAATTGATAATCCATGTAAATATTTTTTATTCCATATTAAAATTACTGATTCCCAATAAACACCATAATGTGTACCCATAAAAATGTTTAAATGTTTGAACACACCTCATTAAATTGAATATATATCACTGATAACTTTCTAAACAGCCATAAAATTTTTCATATAAAAATTATATCTTATATAGAAACAATTAGTTAAATATGGTTGGTAGGGATCTATTTATTTTCATTGCATCTGAATAAATATCCTGGAAAGAAAGAAGATATTTGAAAATAATCTCAAATGACACACTAAAATAACATTAAATTTGGATAAATTGTTACAATGGACTTCAAATTTTGTGGGTTAATGAATTATGGGTAGATAAGAAGAATTATAGAATAATAATTTTATAGATATGGATATATTAATAGAAACACAATAATATCACCATACTAGACATAATTAAAGGGAAACCAACCCACCCCATTGGCTCTAAATACTTTTCCATTAATACCTTGAAATAAATTTATACTTCATTTTAATAATTGGATCATAAGAATCAATAATCACTTTTTGAATGGTTGGAAAATCCAATCATACTTTATGTTTCATTAAAAAAATTTCTCCTATATTGTTCTTATTCTTATTCATTCTTTTTCTTTAAGGGTAATAAAATAAGGTTTTTGTAACTTTAATTTTTTAATGAAAGTTTCATATTCCTATCTTAATCTCTATACAATGCCATTTCTTCAATTTTTATATCATAGAATAGTTTATATTCATCTATAATCCTTTACCATATTCCCTTTTTAATTTCATCACACATATGAGTTATTTATATATCACTTTTGAGTGTGTGTGTTTCTATCCTGAGACATTCTATTCTTATCACATAATTATTTTTTATAAATCATTTTATAATAAAAAAATAATCTGAGGAGTTTATTCACTATAATTATGGTTGAGTAGATCTATATATGGGAGATAAAAAATTGCGAGTTTTTGATTGAGAGAGTATTCTTGAATAAAATTTTTAAAATTAACTTTTTTTGTCATTTATTAAATATTTCTTGGGTTATTGACATATCTAGTTCAAGATATTCATTCAATGTATCATAAAATAATTAATATAGAATTTTAAATTTATAATTTAACTTTACATGATCAAGGCTTGTTTAATATTGATACCCCATGATAAGGTATAGATTAATGTTGAAATATATTGGACTTAAATATCAATAATACTGTGAAATAATTATTAATTTAATGTTATATTATTTAGAGAATTATGATCATAAAACCTAAAACCTAAAATATTTATCACTCTTTAATCCCTAGAAAATAGTTTAATCAGTGTTGTTTCATTGATCAATTCATGCTTTCTTTATAAACAAAAAAACCCCATCCCATTTTAATAAAACTTCAAAGAATAATAGATTCCAAAACACTAGTACCATCACTAGGGATTAAGAATGAGTGATGCTATAAAATTTATATTATATAACCATATATTTTATAGATTATAAGTGATATTTAAAAATTAATTAGGTTGATAGATTATGTAGGGAGAATCCTTCCAAATATGATCTCATGGAACCATGTGGTTTGGTGTCTAATTTTTTTGTTCATAAAAACATTCTTTTATTCTTCTCCTCTGAAAAATTATTACTCTAGTTTCAAATTCATTATATCAACTTCCACATAATTTTTAGTGGTTAATATGTAACTCTTTGGGTATAGATAAATGATATAGGGTTCCCTATTATATGGGAAAAAATAAATTTATATACGGGTACACAAGATGATAACAAAATAATACCCATTTTCCTTCACCTAAAATAAGTAAAAATGTAATTACTAAGGGTTCTAGTAAAAAAATTCTCATTCTTATAGAAGGAAAATAAAATCCAAGAATAGGAAAAAAATATTTTTTTTATTCTGGAATTTTCAGGGGATGAACGACCCAATTACTTATAGTAGTTTAAAACATTTTATTCGGAACCATCATACACTAATGATTAAGATTTTTAAAACTATGGACCCATTTAATTACATTAAATTATCAATATTAGAAATTTTTTTATTAATTTTTTGTTATAAATTATTAAATTAACATTATGTAAACTCTCTAGGTCCTTGTTTCTACTAAAGCGACTAAATTTTATTTCATTAATATCAGTTATTAGATGATGAATAGTAATATTGGTTTTAATAGAAATATTTTAAACTTATTCTTAATTTATGTTTTAAAAAATATTTGGGAAGAAGTATTATTGGGATAGAAATTTCAAATATTAAACCCATAATCCAGGGTTATTTATTGCTTACTAGAGACATCCATATGGTCATAGGAATTTATAAAGGAATAGAGGAACTGAATTTAGCTATTTTTACAAGAGGATTTATTGAGTGCAGAGAATAAGATGATTTACTGGAGGTTTCTTTACATATTAAAAAAATTACATGAAATATGATACTTGTTAATTTTTTTTGTGGCTTATAGGTCTAATAGACATTTTGTAAACTTTAATATGATCTAAAGAAATGGGAAGAGGTTCAATCTATATTTTTTTAAAGATAAATTTATATAATCACCACATCCTCACTACCTTATATAAGGAGAAATAAATGGGGCCTTTACCTTTCAAATTATGTAAATATTTGTTCAAACACCTGAACTGAATGAAAATTTATTTGAAATTTTGGTTTAACAATCCATGCCATAATGACCTCTATAATTGTGTTTAAAAAATAGGTAATCTAAACAATAATCTCATAGATTCGAGTAAAGAAATTATAAGTAACAGTATTGAAAATATTAAAAATGTATAAAAGGAAAAATAAGGGACACATAACTATCTTAATGATCAATTTGAGTTGTTTTATAAAAAAATAAGTTTACATTACTTATAAGTTAAATGATAAAATTATTATCATGGAATAAATTCCAAAAGAAAAGTTTTGGGCTGAAGGGATCAGGTAAAGGGATTGAAATAAATATTTCAACAATATTTATATGTACAAGAAGGTAAAGAACTCCATTACCTATTTTAATAATAGTAATAAAGATTTATCAAGAAAAAAATAAGGGATCAAATAATGGGATACTAAAAATATATCTTCCAAAAACACATAGTTGTTACTTTCTAAAACATTATTGATGACATTCCCAAAGACCTTGAAGAAACTGATAAGAATATGCTCCATAAAATTCCTAATAAAGAGGAGTTCAAATATATGATGTTTTCTCTCAATGATTTCAGTGAATATGGTCTGTATGGGTTTATTAATGTTATCTTTCCTGGATTTTGGGGTGTTGTGCTTATTAATATATTGAGGATTATTTATATGTTCTTTAAGAGTGAAATCATTAATAAAGGAATCTATTCTTATTTAATTTTACTATTTCCTAAAGTTCAATTTAAATATTATATTCACTTGTGCAGGTTGATTAATTTAGCCTATATAGTTATGAAAATTTTAAACAAAATTATAGCTACCTAGATTTATCAAATCATTGGAAGAATTGTTTAAAATAATTTGTTTAGATTCATAAAAGTTAGTAAAATATAAGAATACCTGATCATAGCCTCTTAATTCATAAAATTATTAAATAAATATGCTAAGAGTGGTAATATTTCCTCAATTTGGATTTCATAAAGTTTTTTTACACCCTCAATTGAGAATTATTATTTGAATTTCTCCAATGTTTTTCCTTCAAAGAATTTTTTATTTTTTATTTGAGGATATTTTTTTAGCATGTTAAACTATCCTTTCTAATTAATGATACCCTATATGTTTACTCTCCTTGTGAATGTGTTTGAAATTAGGTAGATCCATTATCTTATAACCACTTAATAATTTATAATGACTATCTTAGTATATCCATTATCAATTTGGTGGAGTGGGGTTTTATTATCCATATTTTTTCTAAGTAGATATTAAAATCTCTCTCCCATTGATTTTATGTTGATGACCAGATAATATTATATTAAATTGATTTAGGAACATTTAATACATCAAGGATATTTTGTATCATTATATAGAAATGTTTATTTAGTTTATTAATTATACCAAATCTCTCGTATTCATCAATTATAACTGCAATAGTTGTTAAAAAGTTCTTATTAAGAGTAACATGAACATAAATGGAAGGAAAATATCATTCAACAATTTGAGAATACCTATATTCTATGGAAACCCATATACAACCTTCACCAATGATACAACTAGTAAAATTAAGTATTATATTAGTTCTTAGAGTGGATAATAAATTTCTACTGAAAGAAAAATTTATCTTATAAATGGAATTTTAATCCTTATATATATCAATTAATATATGGCCCAAAAATGGAAAATTTAGCTTATTAAGAGAATAAAGTATATTATATAAAATGTTCTTAAGGGGGACAAATTATAAGATTAATAAGGATGGTATAATAATTCACTAGAATATGTGAAATTTTAATGAAGATATTAAATGTCAATTAATCTAGAGATTGTTAACTGATAACTCTAAAGAAAATAAATTATATAAATATATATTATATAAAAAGATTAAATATATATGTTCCATGTATAAGAATGTATCCACTTCTAACATTAATCACTCAATATGGATTTTGTAAATGAATTAAATATTGATTTTTTGGGTTGAAAATAATATTGGTGTTTCTATGGAGAACTATATTACAGGGGATTTCTTAGACCCACATATCAATATTTGGGAAAAAATTACATCTCCTTTATGTTAGATCCATAATTCATTTTGGGAGTTAATTAATAAATGTAACTTTTTACCTAATTGATATATATTGATCTTTGATCTTGTGAGGTATAACACCCTCACCTAATTGAGAAATATCGATATCATATACCACACACATCACTGAGCTTAAACGAACCATTAAATATTATTATTTAAATATGACAGTTATAACCTAGAAATTAATATAATATATATTATTAGAATTAAATTATTTTTTAAATTTATATAAATTACCTACATAATATAAATCTATTCACAAATTTATAATAAATAGGCACTTAAATTTTAGTTAAAATATATTGTTCTATAAAAACGTTTCCTTCAAAATTGAGTTTTTTGTGATAAAATATTATAATTAATTTATGGAACTTTCATAAATGATAAAATTGACATAATTCTTGAAATAATAATAAAAAATTTAACATATGGTGATTTTTTGTGTGATTTTTATGAGATTTTTTATCTTTTTAGTGAATAGTGAAAATTTCCAATTTTTCAAAATACTCTCTTTTACATTAATTAAACAAAGTAATTTAAAAGTGAAATTATATTTTGGATTGGGTATTAAAGTAAATTATGAAAAAATTTATTTATAATTATCTAATTAATTACATTTTATTTGGTAATTTTCAAGGATTTGGTAACAGATTATTTTTGTGCTTTAAGACATGGTTTTATATAAACTGTTTTTAAGTGCAAAAAGTTTATCCATTTTAATTCTTTAAAATATCCCATATTAAGAAAATATTCAAAAGAATTTATATATTATATTTATATTTATGTTTAATTAAATTCATTTAAGTATTATTACTTGTAATATCATTATTATAAGATTAGCTTATATTTGAAAACTACATTTATTGAAAATCTATTTTTGACACGATTGGTGTTTTTAATTTTAAATTGAATTATAAAAATTATGTGATATAATTTTAATAAAATGTATTAAATATTTTTAGTTATAATAATTAATTTAATTTAACAAGGTCAATTTATTTTCTTATCAAAATTAATAGTAAAAACAATAAAAACAACTCATTTTTATGTTGAAAAACTAAAATGGTAAAAGTGAGTAACATTAAATGTAAATGGAATAAAATGTTTATTTTTTTTAAATTTTTAATGGTGGAGGTGTTTATTTACCATATATTTCCTCAAATATATTATTTATCAAATTTTTACGAACTTTTCTTGAGAGTGACATTCCATTATTAGATTGTTTTGGGTACTTATACAAATTCCACTCCCTCTGACTTATAAAAGGGCACATCCTCTAATCTTGATTCCACAATTAAAATCCTTACAATTTTTTTATCCCTACCCAATTAAATTCCTTAATTCCATACCCATTTCCTGAAATCCTTGGTTTTATCAAAAATCCAATCTAGGGAGGTGTTAGGTATAATCTTAAAGAGGTGGTCTGAATAATAGGTATCATTCTAAACCAAGAATATTTGATTTATTTATTCTTCCACCTCCATAAAATCTTACCAAATAAATATTTTATAATTAAATAAGTATATCCCATATAATTAGATGTTATTATGTTAATGTGATAACCAACACCCAGGTCCTCTTCAATAAAATAAGAAACTAAATCATTGTTCATGTGTACTTTAGACTACTTCCTCACGAACTGATGTAATTAATTTTCAATAATCACATCTCACAGATGTCTATGAAGTTGGATTTAATTTTTATATATATTATATTTATGATATATTAATAATTTTTAAAATTTTATATATCATATACCTTCTTACCATACTATACATTGAAAAATTATAACGTTGTTCGTGTGAACAACAAACTACTGCATCATGAAGCAATGTGATTCATTTTTTATTACGACACCATATGAATGGTATATGTATGTTTAATTAAGGAGATGATATTATATTTATGATATAATTATCATTATGGAAATAGAAAATAACACTCACCACCTTTCCATCATGATCATTAAAAAATGGAAACATTACTTACACGTACGCACAACCCACCATCTCCATGATTGTAGTGTAGTTTATTTTTCATAAATATATTTAATTGTTGGTTTAAAAAATAAAATTATTGTATAATAATTATAATTATATCATTATTTAAAATTTTTAGATTATGGAACTATGATCAATGTATAAGGACCAAAACTACAAAACTAAAATATATATGAAAAATGAAGTAATTATCATTAGGAATAGTGATTTTAATAAATAATCATTAATAAACATTTGATAATGAGTTATAAGTAAATAATAATAGGTATAATATATATGATAATTTTTCTATAATATCTATATAAAAATTATATATTTATTATAAAAGAGGTTTGAATACATACTAATGTAATTAGACCTAAGGTAATGAAATTTTGTCTCAATTATAATTCTGTTGGAAACATTACTTATAAAAAACTTATTTATTTTGTGAAGTGTATATAATTAACATGAATTTATTTTATGATTCATATTACTAAAAATATGGGATATACATATCCATCTATTTTTATTTCCTTCAATTAGATTATGATTAAAAATATACCGATGTGGTAAGCGTTTACTTCATTATCTCATCATTATTCGGGATTGTTTATGTTCATATCCCCACTGGGGAAATCATTTTATCATTATATCCTAAACCCAATATAATTCATTCACATATAGTTTTTCCTATGAATTACCAGTTTTAATTGCAATTTTACCACTTTATGTATTCAAGATACCAAAAAAATAGTTTTAATGAAAATTTAAATTGTTTTTATACTTGGTCGGGAATCATTCTCTTCCATGTATGTGTTTTTTAAAATGTATTTAAAAAGTTTTTATTATACACCTATTATTTTTGAAATTCATTTTTCCTCTATGTGATATTGTCAAGGCAGTTAGCCTTAACTGATGTTTGTGTCATGTTTTATGTTTCTTCCACATTTTGAATGATTCCATGATATTATAATACCATGTTATTTATATAATGGTCTAATGTGATTAATCTCGAATAATCTCTTATATGATATCATGTTATAATTTTGACTCATAATTTATGCTTCCTTATCATATTTATCCCCTTACAGGAATTTTTAACCATGTATTTCTTTTATGTATTTTACTTTGTTATCCTTTATAGTTTTAAGGGCCAAATGGGATTTAAGATAATATTTAATATAAACAAGAAAAAATTTCATGTTTTAGTTTTTTGATGTATTTTTTATCTTAGTCTTCCCAAGACATTATGCCTAATGATATTTGGGTTGTAATAAATTAATGATTATGTAAAAAATCTTGGATTAATGTGTGTAAATGGAATGGATTTTTATAGTTTCAATGAAATATAGGTCTAGTTATTTTTGTGGATTATAATTGGAAATTTTTTATAAAAAGCTTAGGGATAAGTCTATGTATTGGAAAATATCATAGATTTTTTTGGAATTTTAGAGCGACTGGTTTCCAAGAATTTATATCCCTATCTGCATATTTTAAGTATATGTGGCTCTATAATAGTTATACATAGGTGTAATAACTCTGAAAATGGTGCCTTGGGATTTGAATCAACTGTCACATGGTGTATGATAAGGGGCCTTGCAAAACAACTAGTTTGATTCTTCTGAGGGATAAATTTTATAAATTCACAAACCCTTTATAGACCATCATGAAGAGTTTGGATAAATGTTAATCTAGTATTGCCTAGTTTAAACCTATAATATCAAAGGTGTCATGATTTAAACATCATATAAATGAGTTTTTTTATGATTATTATTATTTTTTATCACATCATGATTTTTTTATTTCATTCAATGTGTGGAACCAATAGGAATAATGATAATGCTAAATGTGGTGGACTATGCGGTTATTCTGAGAAACCAAAATGAGATGATGACTTATGTGAATGAAATTCTTATTATTCATAATAATTTATCATGAAATATGATTAATAACCATTAACTTAATGAACTGTTAGAATCATCAAAGAAGAGAAGGATTGAATCTGCTAAGAGCTTAATTAAAGGAGACCATGGATGAAAAAAGGATCATTTTATTTAATGTTAGAAATGTGGGTAGGGACACCTAGGTGATTATCTAAATAGAATAGTAAAAAATTTTATTTGTGGAAAAGAAGTTGATTGATTTATAAATATTTTAAGAATAATCAAGAGTTCAATTAAGAGAAATAAATATAATATTTGATATATATTTATAGTTCACTGTATAAAATGTGGAGAATCAAGGAATTATCGAATCCAATTTCCTCCTCTAAAGGTTATAATCTAGAACAAAGAAGGCCCTTTATTATAACAATAATTATATAAGTATAGTAATCCATGGTGTTTTTATAATAATTATCACGAATAATGTCATGAACCAACCTAGGTCAACCCTGAACTGGTTACACAATCCACCTCATGACAAGGCCCGCGAGGCATTCTCAGTCCTCCCAAGATGGAAAATAGCACTCGCCAATAAAATTAATCTCCTAGGAAAAATTTATCAAATTATATACCATTATAATTAAATCAAGAGAGGGTAGGCATAATAAACATGAGGAACTAAAAATCAATAAATAAAACTATGTACAAACTAATCTAAACACAACTAGAGAAAAACAAAATAAAAAAACAAATCGTTACCGGACATGATCTCTATGTGACCTTTTTGTTAACTCTATCCATAAAACCACCCCTCTTCACTATAAAACCTAAAAAAATTTGAACATGAAAATATCTCAAGTCTAGTGAATTTGAGTGACACATGTTGGGTGTGATCATAAAATAACTCAGTGGGTAAGAACCATAGAATCCACATATTTATTTCCAGACGTAGTCTATAAATTCTAGTTTGAAATAAATTTAATTGTAATAGGGATCTTATCAATTAGAATATCAAGTAAACCATTCCTTTTTGAAAATCATTTTGAAAACAAAATCAAAATACTACTTGGATAAAGCATTCGAGTAGAGAAAATTTGAACAATGTAAAAACATAATGGTATATCATAAACAACTAGAAATAAATTAAACAAAAAGTTCAGAGAAGATAAATACTAAAAGGAAAAGGAACTAAAGTGATATAAGATAAAATAATAACATTCAAATTTTTAATCATGGGTGTTTCCTAAACATATCTAGAAGAAATCCCTTGAGGTACTTGGTTAGGACCCACCTGCCTACATATGGTTCGCGTCCATAGTCAATAACCAAACTGGATGATCTAAACTATCCTCACCAGTAAAAAAACCCACCTAGAATATAGTCTATCCAGGGGTTCTAATATATCTAACCAGGACTAGAAATCAATCAACACTTGAAAATCTATATAACATCCATAAATCCCATGATAATAGTATAAAAAAGAATTATGAGGCTATCACACATTTTACATTAAAAATAACTCACAGATTCTAACATTCATTCCTTTCCCAATCCCCAATACCATATATGCAATGGCCCTCTTATTGAAAGGATGGCCATAATAGTTTTAATCATGCAGAGAACTTTTTAAAGGTTCTAACATGGCCTACACATCATGTTCATTTAAAACCAATTTCTAAAACATCATAAAGTACCAACAAGGCCTTAAATTTTACAAATCCTAAACATTTACAGTAAAATAATTTTCTTATCAATGTCAACATTAAAACTATGTATAAAAAATAATTAATTTTATAAAGGTTCTAAAAGGGTATTTTAAGTCACAGGGATACCGTTCATGTTTTCAGGTACCAAAAGGGCCAAGTTTTAGATAAACCATATAGAAACAACATTTTATGTAATTTTGAAGATATGAATCCATTTATGAAGCCTTTTGGGTTTTAGAAAACAATTTGGGAGATGTTGTGGAGGATAGAAATAAAAATGGAATAATAGTGTTTTGAAATTTAGGGCTCAAAATTGATATTTGTTCTAGAAAACCTTGTATATGTGTGTTCATATGCATATGTGCACCCCATGCACTTATAAATATGACTTTATATAACAAAATTTATTTGTAAAAACATAAAAATACTCAATATTATAATTAAGGAATCCAATAAATCTTGAAAAACAAATACAAGGATCCACACATAAGCATAAAACCATAAATAGGCACCCCAAACACCCAAAAAAATCAATTCTCAAGAATTTTTGTTTTAATAGAACCCAACTAAGCCTAAAAAAATCCAAAATAACTCCATTTAAATTTCAAAAAGATAATTTTCATTTTATTAAACACTTTACAAATATGTATATATAGATATAACTAAGAAAATACTTCGAAAACCCCATTTTCAACAAATTTTTAATGTAGAAATACCACATAAAATCATACTAACCCACCAAAATCATGGATAAAACCTTTAAAAGTTATTAAATATTGATCAAAAATAAAATCACATTCTTTAGAAATGAAATGGATAGGAACACCTACCTCAATGATGTAAGAATGAAATGAAACTTCAATGTTAGGAAGAAGAACACCCAATTAAAAAAATACACACCCTGACATCAAATAAAATAGAATTCAACATTATATCTCTACACCTTGGGTTTTCCAAGAGGGATCGAAGCCAAAAATAACCCTGTAACCGAGGTATAGAGAAGAGGAGAGGAGGAAAACAACTAAAAATCCAGAATAAATCACCAATAGCCTTGAAAAAAAATCGATGGATGAAGAAGAACCAAATGAGAAGTGTATGGGCCCCTCACCATGATATAAAATCAGGAAAAAGGATAGGGGTTCAGAAATTGGTTTAAAAAATTAGATGGGAAATCATATAATTTATGGATTTTAAGAATATAGGTAAATCACATGTTTTAACTGCATGAATTTCTAAATTTTGTTCACCCTATTGGATGCAAGAGACACCCACATGGGTTGGTCGAACAGTTTGGGAATCTGTTCTCGAACCATTAAAATCAACTCTGACAAAATTAAATACTCCCTCACACACTTTCTGCAAGGTTTTATTTAACCATGTGTATGTCGTGCACCATGCACCAGACACAACCAACATTCCCCACAATTACTTCTTTTTATCACATGGTTTGGTCCAAACCAGGCACAAACTATGAAAGAAAAATTTTGTAAGAAATAATTGAATAGAAAACACCATTTTCGACCAGTAACCCCATAAATTTTCCCAGACCATGCAAATTAACTATGCACAGGGAGAAAATAAACCTAAAACCTCCAAAACTCAAATATTTCTCAGTATAAACTCAACCTGAACCGCAATTTAAAGATAAATCAATAATTAATGAATAAAACTAAAATAAATAAAATAAAACTAGGGTTATGTGCGACAATTATCCCCACCATAAAAACATTCTTCCCCTGGAAAGTAACCCATCCAAATGAAGAATAAATATCTAACTCGAAACTAAATGAGGTCAAATGAAAACACGAACCTAAACATGAACCATATAATCCACAAGTCAAAACCAAAAAATTCTACAGGAAACCAAAATAATATGGATGTTGGGTATCCCCACAATTTAAAATTCCAACTGCACGAATCAACTCCTAAGACAAGGGGACCAAATGAAAAAAGATCAAACCAAACATCGAGCCCAACCATGATTTAATATTTCCATAATTAACAATAATCCTTAAAATATAATCAGAAAAAAATACTGATTCAAAAAAGAAAAATATTCAAATATTTACATCCATATGTAATAACCATAAAAATTCATGCAAATACAAGGCTACAGAAATCCTTAAAACAAATTTTATTTTCAAAAATAAAGAAAACTAAAAAAATAAGAAATTAATTTTTCCCCACACCAACATTATGAGAAAAATATGGGACAACACCCCTAACACGATCATCATTGAAATACATTAAAAGTTTAATTATTTTAGTTTCCTAACACTATTATTTAGTGTCAACCTCTAAACAAATCTTAGACACTTTATGTCCCGGCACTATCCATTCAGTGAACATGACCATATATTTTTCCAAGTTAAGAACTAGGTTGGTGTCTAAACATCATTACAAATGTAACTACCATTTTTTCAAGAATGTATCAAATATGGTACCCATAATAGAGAAATAATCCATGAAAACCTTTATAACCCTCTCAGTCATATCAAAAAATATATCCTTCATGCACCTTTGAATGTTAGTAGGAGTTCCACACAACCCAAAGGGCTTCTAACGGTAGGAAAATGTCTCAAAGGGGCATGTAAATGTAGTTTTATCTTGAACCTATGGAGCAACAAGAATCTAGTTTTAACCAAAATACCTATCCACAAAATAGAAAAATTCTTTTCTATCAATCCTCTTAAGCCTCCCAAGTACTATATAAGGTAGGTTATATTATACCAGTCTCTATAAGTTTGATAAATTTCTCTAGAACAACTTTTTTCATGTTGGGAATTAATCTTCTTTAAGACTATACTATTGTCTTATGTTATAACTTCATAGGTATCTTATTCATTTAGAATAAGGGATTAATTCATTTTATATCAGATATGGTCCATACTAGAGAATATTTTATCTTTTTCAAGACATTAAACAAATTTTCTTCTTGGTTTTCTGTTAGTTCAACTGATATAATAACATGAAAAATAGAATTCTCTCCTAAAAATGACTATTTAATATGTATAGGGAGTGGTTTTTTCTCAAGAGTGGGTTCTTATACACTAAAAAGATGGCTATTGAGCCTTGAAGGATGATTTTATTAAACATACCTGTAACACCCAGAGCCGAGAAGCCCAGAGTTGGTGCATTATTACATAACATTGGCTCAAGAGTGGGTTCTTATACGTTGGGCCTTGCAGTCAACATCCACCAACTGTGAATCCCAGAATTACTGTAATAGTGGGGCAGTAACAGTCATAGAATTAAGGAAATATTCTCTATCATCATCTACGAATGATATCTGCATCGCGACTAGCTGCTCTATCACCTCACTCAGCAGCTGCAAACTGGTTCTCCTACTAAGTGTGTTTGCTACCACATTCCCCTCCCCAAGATTATTGACCATGTCAAAGTAATATTCATGGTGAAACACTATCCATCAACGCTATCTTAGTTTTAGGTCCTTCTAGGAGTATATATACCTAAGACTCTTTTGGTCAGAGTAAACTATTAATCGGCCACCCATCATGTAGTGCTACCACATCTTCAAGGAAAAGACCACTGCTGCTAACTCCAAGTCATGGGTCGCTTAGTTCTTCTCATGCTTCCTCAATAGGCGTGATCCATAGGTGATCAATTCTCACTCCTACATCAAGACACAACCTTGTTCATTCCCTAATGCATTATAGAAGACTACATACTCAACAACGTACTCTAGTAGTCAGAGGATGGGTACACTAGTCAATATTCACCTCACCTCCTGGAAACCCTACTAGCATTTCTCTGTCCACATGAAGGGATGTCATTTCCACATCAAATCCAATAAGGGTGATGCCACTCTGGAAAAGTTGTTCACTAACCTCTAATAGAAAGCATCCATCCCCAAGAATTTACGCACCTCAATCATGCATCTACGTTGCTCCTAAGAAAGCACTGCCTCTATCTTCGATAGATCTACTGAAACTCCAACCTCAGAGATGATGTATCCCAGAAAGTAGAACTCCCATATCCAGAACAAGAACTTAGAGAGCTTACCATAAATCTGGTGATCTTCGAGTGTGTTCAAGACTATATGTAGGTGTGTAGAATGCTCTTCCCCCGACACTGAGTGCACCAAGATGTCATGCATGAAAACCATGAAAAACAAATAAAGGAAAGGCTAGAAATTCACGTTCATGAGTACCATGAACATTAATGGGGGGGGGGGGGTTAGTCATTCCGTAAGGAATCACCAAGAACTCATAGTGTCCATACCGACACCTAAATGTTGTCTTCAATATGTCCTCACCCTGTACCCAAATCTAGTTATAGCCTGATATGAGGTCTATCTTGGAGAACCATCTTCCTTCCCTCAGCTAATAGAATATGTCATGAATTGTCTACAGTGGATACATTTTCTTCGTGGTCACCTGGTTTAGGAACCGTAAGTCCACGCACAACTTCAAACTCTCTTTTGACTTCTTAGAAAATAGTACTAGGGCTTCCAATGGGGAAACGCTGGGTCTTATGAACCCCTACCCCTACAATTCCTCTACTTATACACTCTTCTCGTGAAACTTTGCAGAAGATATCTGATATGCCGTTGTGTATATCAGTGGCGATTAAAGGTACTCGTTGATGGAAAATCCAACAACTCTACAAGGAGTTAGTCCCAGAACATCCTCAAGAAAAACATCCTTGTACTCGTCCACCACTACATGAAATCGTGGAATCCTCTCATCCACTGCAATGAGTATGAGGCTAGCCAACTAGTGAGTGATAGGGTGCACCCACCTTCGAGAAATATTGTCTTTTGATGCAAGGGTTTCATTCTCATCAATGAAGGAAAACCTGGTCCCATCTTGGCAAACACAATGCATTGTATGCCTAAAATAGTCAATCTGATCAAGGAATCTAGATAAACAATCCATACCCAAGATGACATCGTATGGCCTTGACGTTGCTACTAAGAGATCCTAGCCGAAGCTCTCACCTCATAGAGTTAGCCGACACTTCTAGAACTGATGTGTAATCATTGAATCCTCTCATGTAGGATTCACTAGCTATAAGGATTGAGCCAACAGATCCACCGAAATCTCCGAGCTCTTAATGAGAGCTATTGAAATGAAAGAGTGACTAGAACAACTATATATAATAACTATAACTAGGGTGGTGAAGACCCAGATCATACCTCATATCATCTCCAAAGCTCTGTGGTCATAATTCTCTACTGCCTGATGTTGAGATCCCCCCTACTTTCCTGCTCCATAAGTTCAGGTTGGACAACCTAGGGGTGGTGGAAGTAGTACCATGAACTGTCTCCCCCTTCCTACTGCACGACCTCCTTCATTACCACGTATTCTGCCCTACAGAACTCCTCAATATACCCTCTGCCTCTGTCTCGGTGGTCCCTTGACCGTCTACTGGTCATCTGCATGGTGGGTCGGGCAGTCATGTTCTATAGCATCCCGCATTTTTATCACATAAACATCCACTAAATTATACAAAACTGAGGATCTTTAAGGTTTAGTTTCTTGGAAACCAGGAACTTAATACATGACAAAAAAACATTCTTCTTAAACACTTGAAAGTCTTCTCCTTATGTTCATCCTAGGTTCATTACTACATCTCATAACCTGGGGACATACATCAAAAGAATGGGTGATCAGAAGGCCCAATAAGGGAAACAAGGGAAACATTTTACATGAGAACTTGAGACACATCAAAAGTCATAAAAAATGAACTTTAAGGAATTATAAAGAGATCATGAGGCATATCATAATAAAAATAACATGTTTCATAACATGAAGATGTGTCTACACCATTTAACTTAGACAATCATTTCCTTTTCACCGAGGTCCATCCCCAAGGTGTCATTAAAAATTACCAAGGTTATTCACCAAGGTATCAGTCAAAATGGTCATCTCTGGAGATTAAGTATTTACCCAATGCATTGGAGCGCTATCAGGGTGCACCCTTAAATTTTACTTTTTTATCATGTGATACACATATATAACCATCAAAAATTTCATAAATAACCCATATATCATAAAAGAAATGGGTTTCATTTTATAATCATAACATTTTAAAAACTGCTTTAAAGACATGATCTTTATGTCACTTTAAACCCATGGAAAAGGAAAGCGGGTCTCATATATGTAAATACCAGAATTTAAAATAGAAAATTTTGGAATATATTTGAATACCCTTTTAGAATAAAGATCTTTGATTATTAAATTAATAAAATAAAATAATATGAGAAAAAGTGAGAGACATTTTGAGACGGAAATTCGGCAGCATAACGTCTATATTGTAGGGTTTTAGAAAACATTGAAAAGAGAGGGGACATGGGTAAACCACTCCTAAATGATCCATAAAACAGTATGGTAACATAATATAAAGGATTTAATAGCATGGTAATGAAATTTGAAAGATATACCATAGGAAATGAAGAACATGAAAGGAAGACAAACATAAGATTTCTCTTATGAAAATTTGGCAGCCAAACAGCATCACTTAAACTTCAAAAAATGAATTGATGAGATGAAATAGGGTATTTGATCATATGAAGATAAAAGATAAGTATTATAGATATATATATCATACCCCAATATAATAAAAAGGAACTTGAAAGACTTGACAATAAAATAGAACTTGAAAATGAGAAGGGTGAAAGAATCCCTTAAAAATTCGGCAGCCTAACGACATCACTTAAAGTTCAAAAAAAATGAATTGATGAGATAAAATAGGGTCTATCATCATATGAACATAAAATATCAGTATGATAGATATAGATATCATACCCCAACATAATAAAAAGGAACTTGAAATACTTGACAGGAAAATAGAACTTGAAAATGAGAAGGGTGAAAGAATCCGTTAGAAAAATTTCGGCAGCCTAATGGCGCCACATAAACATTCATAAAACGAAATGATGAGAGTAAGAGGGGATATCTCGTCATATGAACATGAAAAGGGAAGTAAGAGGAATATAAAAGATCATCCTTCAACATAAGAACATAGAGCATAAAAGAAATGACTTAAAAGAGAGTATTTGAAAACAAAGAGAGAGGTTGGATCCCTTACCTTAAAACGTAACTCTTAAAAATCAATGGTTGGGACCTTGAGGGATTGGGGGAACATTGGGTGGACTCCTTGGGAGGTAATGAGACCAGATATTCATTGGGGGAGATTTTGGAGTGAAAACTAAATGAGGGAAAGGTGGTTATTTATAGGGAAAGTGAGGGGACACGACATTAATGGCCAAGGGACACCTCATTGGTGGTATTGGCAAAACCATGGGTTTGCCCATGGTATTTTCCCATGGTATTAGCCACCTGAGACACCTCATACCTTATATTAATATTCATAAGTCGACTATATTGATTAAATACTTAATACATCATTTAATGATGTCATTAAACACCCATAACTGAAAAACTGTATTTTCACTATTCATCGAAAATTCAACTTTCTCAGAAAAATCCCAAAATTTCACCTTAACCAAATATAAATTCTCTGATTTCAAATATGAACTCCATTTTATAAAAATAGTTTTCTAAATATTTTTAATTTAATTTTTAAATAAATACACCATTCACTGAAAATTCAATTTTTTTTCAGAAAAATCCCCAAAAATTACCTTAACACAATATCGATGCTCTGAGTTCAAAAATAACGTCCATTTTATAAAAATAATTTTCTAAATATTTTTAATTTAATTTTTAATTAAAAAACACTATTCACCTGAAAAACTAACACTTGACTAATAATTTATGAAACCATTATTTAACCATTTTATTGAATCACATTACTTAATCAAGGTGCCTAGATTATATTAATACTTTATTTAAGTGAGATTACTAATCCATTTGGTCACATTACTAATCCTAAGCATAAAATCACAATTCATAGTTTACTATTCATCAAAAAATAAGTTGATCTTACTAGACTGTAAATTTCGTACTGAACATAATTATAGAAGACCATTTTTTGAAAATCATTACACATAATTAGTTATCTAAGGTTTACATAATTATTTTCAAATATCCTTTTTCTAGAATTGATAAAAAATATGCATACTATATTTATCCAGACATTTGAAAATTCACAAACTTCATCACAAGAATAAATCACAATTTTTATTTAAAACAAAGGATTACACAAGGTAGTTATGGTCTCATTACATGGCCCCTTATAACACCAGCATAGGACCTACGAGTAAGGTGTGATAGAGTGATAGAATCTTGGGGTGGCTTGGCCAACATCGCATGAGTAGTAATTTCTATCAGTTTGAACTTCTCGCGAAAGTGATTCCGTTCTAGCTTCACACAATAAAGTTCGACTTGGGTTTGGTCTAGAGCAAAGCCCAGTGGTGATACCTCCTTTCCAAGTTCTGTTAGATGAGCTTCGATTGGTCCAAGACTACTGGATGAGGCCATCAAATCTTCTTTCTATATTAATTAACGAAGATAAATTGTATTTAGAGACAATAGTCGCAACATTTAGTTTCCAACGTTCATACTGACCAACATTCATATAATTGTCAAAACCCAATATTCTCATTTTAATTATACTCATTTTATTAAATGAAATTTTTTTTAAGTATGAAAAATAAAATAACACGCAAAATTAGGAAACAAGATTTATTCAAAAATTCAGGTCGTTACATTCTTCCCCCCTTAAGAAATTGCATCCTCGCAATTTTTAAAATTGGACTTGGAAATTTCAATGAAAGTCCCACATCGGAAAAAGAGTCAGTCAAACTATTACTTTAAAAGAAAGAAAAGGTAGTACAAAGGTCACCCGAGTTAACCCATACTAGGATTCCATGTAGGAAAACATGGACATGGAAGAGAAAACAAAGGGTCACGTTATGAGGGAGAGTGATATAAAACATGATTAGGATAAAGTTAACAATAAGAAAATTACAAACTTATGATGGGTTAAACGGTATTTGATTTCCCAGTAGGAAATGTTAACAGACAACGTTTTTGTTTTACGTTACTTTTCATAGTTTTGAGGAATTCATTTACAACATAGAATAAAAACACAAGGAAATATATTTTCCTTCAAGTAGAGTTTCAGCCCTTAATAAGTTTCTTCCAAAACAAATCTTTCTCCAAACTATGAGCATTAAAAAAAACACTTGGTCTCATCAAAAGCACAAGAATCATCTTCTAGAGAATCACATAATCCACCAAAGATTAAATATCTATTTCTTATATCTTTAAAAATAATCCCAAAAACAAAAAGGGTAAGATAAAAAAACTATTCCAAATTAAAGAACCCCAAAGGAAGAGAAACTACTTTTAAATCTTCAAAATTCCACGGTACTACCCAAAGTTCATCATAGTTTATTCCATAAATAATTGTCCTTAAAATTCCTCAAAATAAACCAAACTAAGATTGAAATCCAAATACAAAAAGGATTTGATAACATAGTCTTCCAAGATAAACTTTATCGTTTATCTCCAAACAACATCAACCACTCTTATCATCTTATAACAAAAGTAACTAACCTAATCACATTTTCCCCAAGATAGGTTAATCATTTCCATAAGTAACCTAAATTACCATAAGTTCGCCTTAAATTCACCGATTCTTAAAAATATAAGTCAACCTTTACTCCACAAAGAAAACAACGTAGTAATCTATTTACCTTGATCATATAGGGTTCCCAAAATAGTGAACATCTTCCAAAAATAATAATAATCTTTTAATCCCCAAATCATCTCTGTCATATTAATACGGCAATCGTCACATTTCCTATCACATTGGTTGTTGGGAAATGTTCTTCCGTCTCCAACCATTAACTGAGAAAAGAAAGTATAATTAGGGGCTTAAATACTTATCCAATAATCATGAAAAGTAACTTAAATCATAGAAGGATAACTTGTATAAGAAAAGTATACCCTATCTTGTGATCCCCTAGGTTCAAAACTAGGTTATCCATGATCATATATTCTTATGTGAATCTTCATTTTATTTTATCCTTGTTCCTTTAATAATGGTTCATAATAATCTTATGAATTTACCAAAGCATATCCCCCGGGAGTGTCGTAACCAAAAGTGCAGCAAGACCCATTGTCGTGTACCAATTCCTGTTCGATTCTAGCTCAAAGCGGTGTTTTTGGGTTTTACCCCTATGTACATCTGTGCTAGAGCCACCTCTACCGGCTCGTATCCAGACATGGATGTATTGGCTTGGAAACCCCTTACTCAATACTGACCAAAATACCAGGAAGATATCATATATTAAAAATTTTCTATAGGGTTCTTCCTAGAGTTTTCCTATCCTAATTTCCACAAATAACTAAACCATACCTTGATACCAACTATATAATCCCGCATTTTTATCACATAAACATCCATTACATTATACAAAACTTAGGATCTTTAAGGTTTAGTTTCTTGGAAACTAGGAACTTAATAAATTACAAAAAAAATATTCTTAAACACTTGAAAGGATTCTCATTATGTTCATCCTAGGTTCATTACTGCATCTCATAACATGGGGACATACATCAAAAGAAAGGGTGAGCAGAAGGCCCAGTAAGGGAAACAAGGGAAACATTTTACATGGGAACTTCAGACACATCAAAAGTCATAAAAATAAAACTTTAAGGAATGAGAAAGAGATCATGAGGCATATCATAATAAAAATAACATGTTTCATAACATGCAGATGTGGCTACACCATTTAACTTAGACAATCATTTCCGTTTCACCAAGGTCCATCCCCAAGTTGTCATTAAAAATTACCAAGGTTATTCTCCAAGGTATCAGTCAAAATGGTCATCTCTAGAGATTAAGTCTTTACCCAATGCATTGGAGCGCTATCAGGGCGCACCCTTAAATTTGCCTTTGTTATAATGTGATCCACATATATCATCATCAAACATTTCATAAATAACCCATATAGCATAAAAGAAATGGGTTTCATTTCATAATCATAACATTTTAAAAACTGCTTTAAAGACATGATCTTTATGTCACTTTAAAACCACAGAAAAGGAATGCGGTTCTCATGTATGTAAATCCCAGAATTTAAAATAGAACATTTTGGTATATATGTGAATACCACTTTAGAAGAAATATCTTTTAGTATTAACTTAATAAAATAAAAGAATTTGAGAAAAAGAGAGAGACATTTTGAGACGGAAATTCGGCAGCATAACGGCTATGTTGTAGGGTTTTAGAAAACATTGAAAAGAGAGGGGACATGGGTAACCCACTCATAAATGATCCATAAAACAGTAGGGTAACAGAATCTAAAGGATTTAAGAACATGGTAATGAAATTTGAAAGATATACCATATGAAATTAAGAACATGAAAGGAAGTCAAAAATAAGATTTCTCTTATGAAAATTCGACATCCTAACGACGTCACTTAAACTTCAAAAAAATGAATTGAAGAGATAAAATAGGGTCTCTCATCATATGAACATAAACTATAAGTATTATAGATATAGAGATCATACCACAACATAATAAAAAGGAACTTGAAAGACTTGACAATAAAATAGAACTTGAAAATGAGAAGGGTGAAAGAATCCCTTAAAAATTCGGCAGCCTAACGACGTCACTTAATCTTCAAAAAAATGAATTGATGAGATAAAATAGGGTCTCTAATAATATGAACATAAAATATCAGTATGATAGATATAGAGATCATACACCAACATAATGAAAAGGAACTTGAAATACTTGACAAGAAAATAGAACTTGAAAATGAGAAGGGTGAAAGAATCAGTTACAAAAATTTTGGCAGCCTAAAAGCGCCACTTAAACATTCATAAAACGAAATGATGAGAGTAAGAGGGGATCTATCATCATATGAACATTAAAATGGAATTAAGAGGAATATAAAAGAATATCCTCCAACATAAGAACATGGAGCATAAAATAAATGACTTAAAAGAGAGTATTTGAAAAGAAAGAGAGGGGTTGGATCCCTTACCTTAAAACGTAGCTCTTAAAACTCAAAGGTTGGGACATTGAGAGATTGGGGGCACCTTGGGAGGACACCTTGGGAGGTAATGAGACCAGAGATTCATTGGGGGAGAGTTGGGAGTGAAACATAAAGGAGGGAAAGGAGGTTATTTTTAGGCAAAGTGAGGGGACAAGGCATTAGTGGCCAAGGGACACCTCATTGGTGGTATTGGCAAAACCATGGGATTTCCCATGGTATTTTCCCATGTCATTAGCCACTTGGGACACATAATACCTTATATTAATATTCATAAGTCGACCATATTGATTAAAAACTTAATACATCATTTAATGATGTCATTAAACACCCGTAACTTAAAAACTGTATTTTCACTATTCATCGAAAATTCAACTTTCTCAAAAAAATCCCAATATTTCACCTTAACCAAATATAGATGCTCTGATTTCAAAAATGAACTCCATTTTATAAAAATAGTTTTCTAAATATTTTTAATTTAATTTTTAAATAAATACACTATTCACCGAAAATTCATTTTTTTCTGAAAAATCACCAAAAATTACCTTAACACAATATCGATGCTCTAAGTTCGAAAATAAATTCCATTTTATAAAAATAATTTTCTAAATATTTTTAATTTAACTTTTAATTAAAAAACACTATTCACTCGAAAAAATAATACTTGACTAATAATTTATGAAACCATTATTTAACCATTTTATTGAATCTCATTACTTAATCAAGGTGCCTAGATTATATTAATACTTTATTTAAGTGAGATTACTAATCCATTTGCCCACATTACTAATCCTAAGCATATAATCACTATTCATAATTTACTATTCATCAAAAATTATGTTTATCTTATTAGACTCTAATTTTCGTACTGAACATAATTGTATAAGACCATTTTTTAAAAATCATTACACATAATTAGTTATCTAAGGTTTACATAATTATTTTCAAATAACCTTTTTCTAGAATTCATCAAAAATATGCATACTATATTTATTCAGACATTTGAAAATTCAAAAAATTCATCACAAGAAAAATCATATTTATTCTATAAAACAAAGGATTACACAAGGTAGTTATGGTCTCTTTACATAGCCCCTTATAACACCAGCATAGGACCTAAGAGTAAGGTGTGCTATGGTGATAGAATCTTGGGGTGGATCGGCCAACATCGAACGAGTAGTAATTTCTATCAGTTTGAACTTCTCACGAAGGCGATTCCCCTCTAGCTTCACACGATGAAGTTCGGCTTGGGTTTGGTCCAGAGCAAAGCCCAGTGGTGGTACCTCCTTCCCATGTTCTGTTAGATGGGCTTCGATCAGTCCAAGACTACTGGATGAGGCCATAGAATCTTCTTTCTATATTAGTTAACCAAGATCACTTGTATTTAGAGACAATAGTCGCAACATTCAGTTTCCAATGGTCATACTGACTAACGGTCATATAATAGTCAAAACCCAATAGTCTAATTTTAATTATACTCATTTTATTAAATGAAAAAGTTTTGTTGAGTGTGAAAAATAAAATAACACACAAAATTAGGCAACAAGATTTATTCAAAATTTCGGGTCGTTACATGTTCCATGTATCCTTATCATCCGCACATGAAGTAATGACTGGATCCCATATGACTCCCTCTATCCTGCGAGCCCCACAATACTGATCATGAGTCTTGGGGTTGACCCTTGACTGACCTGGCCCACTTGGGCCCTCGTGTCATCTTTCTACTGCGTGCTGGAGACTCTACCGCCTGGGGTCTGTTGGTAGCTCTGGCTGTTGGTTCCTGCTCCGCCAAGAAGATATCCACAAGAATGGTTCGATCCAGCACCCCAACCTAGGTAGAGATGCTAATAGACACCATTGACTCCTTGATCTTCTACATGAGTCCCTCCTCAAAGGATTGAGCCCTATAGAAAGGGTCTCGAACGAAGTATGTGGAGTAGTGCCAAAGCTTCGTGAACCTCGATGAGTACTCAGCCACCATCTCATTGCCCTGGTGAAGGTGAAGCACCTCTTGAATACACATAGAGTGAAAGGTCGTGAAAAAAAAACTCCTCCCAAAAAAGCCAGCCGAAGTCATCCTAAGAGAGGGTCGCCTCATCATGAGTCTGAATCGTCAGACTCCACCGTATCCCTGTCAATCCATGAAGAAGGCTCACAGCTAAGATCACCATATGGTCATGTGGTGTCCTCACTAAGAAAAAGACCCACGTCACTACCTCCAGTGAGTCCTTAGAAACCTGAGGATCTGTCTTTCCCCCGAACCTTGGAGATCTCTATCTATGGAACTCGTGTAAGGCATTAAGCCTGCGCATGTGCTCTACTGGCGCCGCAGTTTGTAAATGCTGATCAAAGGGTTGTGGAAATACCGATGCACCACCCTGCAGGGCCATATATAGCTCTGGTCCTGATCCAATGCCTCATCAGTAATCGGGCAATCCATAGGATCACATATTGGGATTCTAGCTGGTCATCCACATGAAGGCATCCTGAGATAGATCAAGATGTACCATGGTTCAAAGGTTATACCTAGTGAAGACTCTTATTTAAAAATAACATAAAGAGACACTTGTGAATATAGTCTTTTCATGTTTAGAGTTGAAAAGATGAATTCATGGTCCTGGTATATGGATACGTCGGCCTCCACACCAACAATGGACTCCCCAAATATGAAAGTAAAACTCAAAACATTTAACACTATTTCTCCAAAACAAAACAACATATGCTTAGTATCTAAGGTAGAACAAACCAGCTCTAATACCACTTTTTCATGACCCATCCCCTGGGGCCCATGTCGTGACTACCCCAAGACTGCCTATCGAAGGCTAGGGGCTGGCGACTAGCACTGAAGGTTTCAACCTGTATGTTGAAGGAATTTTCATGGGTACTAGTACGCACACACATGCCTAACCACATCCCAAAAACTAAAAGGGGAAAACAAGTATATCTAAACAAGTGTTGAGTACAAGTACAAATTGAAAATATTGGGTTAGAATACAAACACAACAAAAAGAACTAAAAATATGAAAGTACAAAGGGACTCGGGTAGCCATATACCGAAAACCCCACCCGATGGTAAGATTAGTGTAACTACCTGATACTGAAGTAGTATGCCATTTCCACCTGATCCTACTAGGCCCCTCCTGGTCCTAGGCCACTAAGACCTCCGTCAAAGTATTGATTATCTTCACCAGACACAACACGTGCTGGAAAAGCCCACGCAGGGTTGAGTAAGAAAATACTCAGTTGGGATGTCAAAACACAAAGGAAAGAGAAAAAACAATATTAAAAGAAAATCACGAAGCATAAACACATAGAAAAAACACTAAGCAAAATATAGCTACATTTGGTATACATCTGGGGTATTGATAGAAGAATCATCAGTCACATCATTGAACACATGTAATACTAGAAAACTCCTCTAATATGAGTGGAGTGGGCCGGTCGGGTCACATAGAAGCAACTTCCCAATAACCTAGGACTGCTTTGGCACTCATCATTGATGAGTACCGTGGGTATGATGAGTCACACCATATCGCTCCCACAGTGGGCTTGTAAATTCCCAAGGAGGTGCTTCCCACCTTGACCTCCTGAGGTAATCTTCCACATTGCGTACCGTGGGTATTCTAAGTCATGTAGAATCGCTCCCATCATGGGCCAGAAAGTTAACCCAAAGGTGCTTCCCACTGTTCAATTGTCGAGTCACACTGAGTCTCCAGTCAGTAGTCTTCATGTTTCAACCTACCGTAGGGTTCTGTACAAAGCTCGCTTGGGAGAACAGCTCCTTAATCCATTTGTCTCTTCTCAAAATTCCTAAAAGTATCCTTAGTGAATACAAAAAATATTCGCCTCATCAAGAGGGTCCCAACGCCGCAATCAACTCATCAATCAGACACATAGTTTGTAATTTATTTTCCTTTAAGTAAACATGGATGGTTACTTCAGGGCCCGGTCTGACCCGAACAACCCTGCCCGAGGGTCCCACATACCCCGGTATGATTAGACTAACCTGAATAAATCTGGTTCAGGTCAAGGAATGTCTGGTCCATCCTGACCAGTGGTCCAGGCCCAATGGGCCTTACTCGACCCGGCCCAATTTGGCTGAGGGTCCAGCTCGCCGGGTCGCCCAGCTACCCGGTCTTGTCTGGCCTAACCTGAAGGGAGCAGATCCGGACCAATGGGAGGGGTTCTGGCCTACTGGGTGTGTGTTTAGCCACCAGAACAAGTCCAACCTGATGACTGGGGGAATGACCCGCCAACAGAAGCCTGGTCTGCCAAGGAAAGACTAGCTATGTGCACCCGGGACATGGTAGCTACCGTCACGTCCCCTCCCTACCCCACGACTCATCCACGAGGCCCCCATATGCTGAAATCAAGTGGTTGTGGCTTGAAAATGTAGCTTAAACATTGGTCGCCGTCTCCACACAGCTCCGGGTAGAGCTTCCTCTTCCATGACCGATGGGCCACAACCTACTCCACCGCAGTGCAAATGGGTGCGCATCCTCCTCCAGTGCGGCCGGTGAGGGTCGAACGCCTCCTCCAGTGTATAGAACCCATGGTGGGGCTACCTCATTCATGTGGATGGCAAGGTTCTTCCACCACTAATGGTCGCCGACGCCACTGCACCAGTGGTGCCGCGCCGACGACACCTTCCGCTGGCCACAGAGTTCGCTCTGGTGGTGCTATCTCTAATCTGTCGGCGCCTTCAGGCCTCTTGGGTAACCGCCATCACTTCCTTGGCCCCATAATTATTATTGGCGCCACTTTAGAATATGAAAATGACGAATTAATGTGATAAGGTACCCATGTATTGTTTTTTTGGCCAACACCCTTTGATTTATAGGTTTAAAACAAGGGGAGGCTCGGGGATTGTAGTTCAATAAAAATAGTGATAGTTTAAAGCTGGATAAAGAAATCCCAAAAATTCACTCTCCTAAAAGAATTTATAATATATGGATCAACCTGTTCTTGGTTTTATCTGCATTTTTCGGTAAATTTTATAATGGGGAAAACAACTTAAATACAACCCCTACCTGGATTGAGAATCTGTCGCTAATAAGGGGTGAAGCTCCGAGCCATCGTCGATACTTGATCTGTTAGAAGTCATCACTGTTTATCGATGGTGTTCATTTTCTTCCATAAATAGAGTTCATCATTCTTCATTGGAGAAAAAATCCGCCAACAGTTTTTCAGAGATTCATCCACCGGTTAATTTCCATCTCTCCAATGCGTCAAACAGGTAGAAAAGAAATCATGTCGCAAAATTTTAGTTATACTGTGACATCGCATTATTACAATATTATGCAAAAATTAATTTTTCATTACACTAAGTGTTTAATAGACATTAATGAGTTCCATTATTTCACCTCATCATCCCCTCATCGCCTCATCGCAGTGTTGTCATTTCACCGCTCCTCGATTTAGGAAGAGAAATAAAATTTATTTTTAAAGATATTTTTTTCTTTCCAAAAGGTTCAAAAAATAACTTTTCTATTTGGCCCGTTTCGGCTGAAGGTAAGTCCTTTATAAGTGATTCTTGATGTTATTAGTTCAACGATGCCCTCAAATTTTTTTCCATGAAGCATTTGAAAATTTAGAGAAACCCACTCACACTTTTAATGAACATACCTTAAAAAAGTACAAAATTCCATTCCGAGAACACCGGGCCATATAATCATGTTCCATCAGAGTGTGTAGTATCAAAATAATTCCATATAATTGAAAAAAATTATAGATAAATTACAAGACATTACATTTTATAATTTCTTTTTAACATCTCTTTGACCTTGTCATGTTATCACTTGATTGAAAGGTTTTGAAATTGAGATTGTTGATATTATTTAAAATAAATCATGCATAATAAATATTAAAATTGTAAAAAAATAGATGTATTTGGAGAATATGTAGATTAGAAAATTGAATTAGTTGTTCACTGTTTGTATTATTTTACGTTAATCACTCATTTCACCCATCCGTTCTCATGGAACTATGTTGACTTCAACAAGATATTGTTTTCCAAATGTCTTAATCATGCCAACGATGTTGCATATTGATACTGATATCAATGTCACCAGTTATACTATTTCCTTTCTCACCAATCATCTTACTCCCACATCAATTTTTACATTCAATTAATGATTATTCATCATTTTGTTAAAGTTACACCAGTATAATGAATCCTTATTGTAGTTATTTTCCTTTATCAATATTTCCTAATTCGATAGAGGGTTTTTGGGAAGACACGGAGATGGTGAATCCATTTTTTAGTTTTGTGTGAATAAAGCTTATTTGACTATTACTTTTTATGGTTAGTTTTTTCTAAAAAAAATTTGACATTGAATTTTTATTTTCTATGAATTTTCATTGTTGTTCTATTTTATAACACAATTTTAAAAGTAATAAAATATATTTTTTTTCTCTTTATATTTGAAATCATGTTATCAAATTGTTTCATTATTACCTATAATTATATGTCATGCAAGGAAAATTTTATCAACTGTTTCTTTGGCTCTGAGTTGTCTTATTTTGGGTATTACTTCTTGTTAGTCATTTAACATCAATTTGGTGTTTATTGTGGTTCATAATAAACATTTACTTATGTTATAAATGCAATTTCTTTATAAACCAATTGTGAAATGATTTTAGAAAACATTATGGGAGTTTCCATTGATGTTATCTTTCTTCCATCCCTTTTTATGGATTCCTTTTATGATCAAGTATAGAATGTTTAATATACATTTTATGATCAAATATAGAATGTTTTGGATTTCTATTTCCTTTCTAATTATAAATGTTTTACTAGTACTTCATGAAATTATATTTGATATAAAATATATCTGTCACACTTCAATAGTTTCATTTTTTGTATTATTTTATACGATTCATTTATTATTAACATTATTTCAAATAAAATTAGGTAAATTTCAATGAAAATAAAACAAAACATTTCGTAATATTTCAAGAAAACTTGAATAGTTTTAATTATAATTGATATTATATAGACATTAACAACTACCACTTTTATTTTTTCATTACTATTTGACCTCTATTATTTTCTCTGTAATGAAAGAACATATTTTTCCCCTTAGTTTCATTTATGCAGTAGTTTTTTCACTACTATTATGGATTGATTGGATTGTTAAAACTAAATATTTGAATACTAAAAATAGTGGTCTATTATTAACTTATTCATTATATATGTGTGAAATTATGATAATGATTTTTTGGGTTACACATTATATATGATGTTGATGTAATAGTTCTAAACTACTTCCATAGTTTTACATTTTCAGTGTCATTTAAATAGTTTTGGTATGTTATGTTTATATGGAAATTTAAAAAGATTATTTTGGATTCCCATGGATTTTTAATATATGATTTGAAATATTAAATAAATGATAATATATAATGTGATAATAGAAAATATAACATGTATTTTTTGTAACATATATTTCTATTATTATAATGTTCACTTTTGTAGTAAGAATGGATGTATTCCAAAACTTCTATCAAGAAATTTTAATCACAATTCTTTAATTTTTTTCCATATGAATGTTTCAAAACATAATCATCATATAAATATTATACATTTAAAATAAATTAATATCATTCCTTATTATCACATATTGAAATAAAATGTTTCTTGTTCGTATATGTTATCTTCTCTTTATCCTTATCTTATATCACCATAATCTATTTAGTATTGAAAACTGAATTGTTTATTTTTTTTATTACTAATAAAATTTTCTGTAAGAATTTAATAGAAAAATATTTTCCCACATTGATAAAGGTTTAATAGATTTATATTTTAGATCTTCTTAATACATAAATAATCCAAATCTGTATTGTAGATATTTAAACATGAAAAATAATGTCTGAAAATATTAACTAAAATAAAATTTATAATTTAATTTTCATTCTTAGAATATGTTCTCAATGATTTTAGAGACACTTAATAAGGATGAAAGGAAGATCGATACAATAACAATCATATTAAACCACTCTATTTAATTTATAAGACTGCAGAAATGGGATACCCACACGATTTATTTTGTATGATGAGTGTTTTTGTAAGATTATCCATTTTCAACATTATCTTAAGAATATTGAATATTCTCAGCCTCTTACTATTAGTGAGTTTTTATCCATATACTCTGTGAATATTCTATAGGAATATTATATATAATCATTTTATATATCCACTTTTCAATATATTAATTTTCTATACATGCATAATGTATATTTTGTTACGGGATGTAGTATTTTCATATTAAAAATTGTATAATGTTATTTGTATATTAATTTTTCATTTTTTCAAACTACTTATTGCATATATTATTGCACATATATCTTAATGTGATTAAAATCAATTTTGAAAATATTTATATTGGTATTTACAATCTAATTTAAATATATCAATTTTATAATTTACAATTTAATTTAAAAATGTGTTTCAGTTTCATTATTTCATAAAATGCTATATATTTACATTCTTTAATATCATAGTTGCATTTTACTCCTACCAAAATCATTACAAAAATTTCGTACATGAATTTTAATTCTCAAGATACTTCCATATAATAGAGATTTCCTAGATGATTATCAATGGTGTAAAATAAGTCATCTAATCATAAATGATTTTTACCACACTTAAAGGATACACATTACATATATATGAGCGTCAAGATATAATAAAAAAAATTAGAATTATTTCAGGTATACATACTACATTAAATTATATCATGTACAGTATACACTACTGTATTCTCCAAACCTCATATATTTCAGATTGTCCATGTCTTATGGTATCTCTTTCTCTTTGTATGTCCAATTAACTTTCTATTCTTTATAACTTCTTATATTGAAATTTCATGCATTATCTCTATATGATGACTCTTTATCTAATATTACTCACCCCATATGTATCATTTACATATATAATCTATTGTTAGTAACTTTAGTGAAATTTTTATACTCCACCATTTTCTTTGTTACTTATCAAAAAGAATGTATTTAAATATATATTATTTTGGGATTCTGTATCTTTTTTCATTATAGTGAATTTATTTTTTTTGTTAAATTTACCTTATATATTCTATTTATTTGTTACTTCTATCTAAAATAAACTATATATAATTGTTAAATATCATGTATATTTCATGTATTTTAATAATATTTCAGGTATTATTTTTCCCATCAAACATTTAGTTCATATTATGAAGCATCCTACTATAAAAACACTACAAGAATGTTTTCATTCCACAATCCAGACACTATGATTTCTAGGCTATGAGTATTCTCATAAATAACTAGATAGATTGAATTCACACCTATGTGTTTTTTAGTTGAGGTGTTGTGAAGGGGGCCACTTTGTAAACAACAGATGATAAAACTTGAATTCCCTAGAATATTTCTCACACTAGTGGAATTTCTATATGTAATTCAAACAATATGAATTTCTCACATCTCAGAGAACTGGAATTAGGAATTAAACTTCACCCTTATATCCTCCATGATTTTAAAATTCACACAAAAATATTTATATAAAATCACAAACAAAAATTCAAACAAGTGGAAAATCATTAAAGTAAAATGGATACAAAAACATTACCTTGTTCAAACAAATGTATAAATTATTTCTTGTTGAATAGAAATAATAGATTTGATTTAATATTAATAAATAATAAAAATCACTATCTTTATCAATCATGAAGGACCAGGATCTTCTTCCTCTTTCATCAATAATTTTCAATTTATAATTTAAATACCCAAAATATTTTCACACATAAATAAAACTATTTTCAAACAAAAACATTTATTTTTTATTTTCCTCTCATAATATTGAAAATCTATATGAATATTATTTTCTCATTTGTTAATATTTATCATGTACAATTAACTTGGGAGCAATATTAGTTTTATTAAAATGTGGTGGTATTGGAATTGAAGAAAAGTAGGATAAAGTAATGTATGGTAAGAATTATTTCCCTTTGTTTTGATAAATTTTTCATTAGATTGTATGTTTCTTGGTTGGGAAGACCTTCATTAATAATTGTCTCATCTTCCCAAGTTATGACTAAATTTTTTCCAATAAGAGTGACTCTAGATGTTTGTGAACAACTTATGGCTACCCATCCTCTTGAGACATATCTTTTTGGAATTTTCTTATCTGGAGTGGCTATTTAGCTTTACGTAATTTTTGGTTTATAGAATTATCTAGAATATAGAGTAGAATACAAGTAAATTAAATTGATTGGGACAAGTAAAGAATAACAGTGGATGAGGTCAGAAATGAATGCACATGAGAGAAAATTAGAGTTACACTGATTGATGAAAATATTAACAAGAAAATATTAAGATGGTTTGATTAATGTAGGTGAATCAATTTAAATTAATTTAAGTCCTGTTTTTTTTTGTTTTTTTTGACTCAAAAATAATGATCTGTTGGTTTTCTAATGTCAGAGTGGTGTTTTTAACTCATATTCCTACTTCTACGAAGTCGGGTTGAAACCCATTGAGTTTTGATTGTCCATTTATATATTTTTTGGAATAATATCCCCAAAAATTTTCTTTCCATCCAATCCGATAGTAGAATAACATGCGATATACCTTTTCATGAACTTTTACACTATGATAAATATAGAAACATTCATAGTGTCATTTTTAGCTCCTTCATTTATTGAGTGAGGTTATCCTTATTCACCATACTGAGTTTCATTGAATTATTATATATATTTACATTCATTGAATTATCATTCCTAATTATATTCTACTCAATCTTTATAATATTTAACATTTCATTAATTGCATCTATTTTATATATTTTTTTCAAATCTTTTTTGATCACATAGTCAATCAACGTTATATTTTAGACAGTGGAATACATTTAGAAAAGGCTTATGCTCAACATGTTATTATGAAATTATAATTTATGTGATCATCAATGTTGTACAACGTAACCACAATTTCCATATAATTTCTAATGCTACTTGGTAGTTCACTCCCAATGAAATAACCTTCTTCTTGACACCATAGCATTTAGTGTGCATCCCACAAATTTTTTGGTGAATCCTTCTCATAGGCATATCCCACTATAATAAAATTACAATAACTTTGGTAACATTAATATTCTTACCACACTTTAGAAAAGTGAAATTTTATTTATTCAATGTTTTGTATTATTCATTTTCCTCTCTCACTTTCACTACAAAAAGAAATTTCTTTTTCTTCCTTTGTATGTAAGCAGTGACACACACAAATCCTTATTAAATTTTACATAATCAAGTATAAGTGATGTAGAAATTAATTGAATGAATTTTTACATCTATAGCATAAATTGAACTTTATAAGACTTTACATCCCTCATCCTTTTTTGCATTACAAAAAAAATGAATTGGATATCGCTTTTATCTTTATCCAGAAAATTATGTCATCATATAACAATATATTTTATTAGGATTTAACCACTTTTTCTTGTGACACTATATCCATCCAACACTCCAGAACATAAGATGTCGAAGTGGAGAATTGGACACACTCTTTCATTGGTGTCTTTATGTTTTCGACACACTAAAAAGGGAATAGAGGAATAAGGTCCATGGGGTAATATTAAGTATGTGGCTTACTTGAAGATAGTTTGAAGGTTGGAATTGGTGATGCACACAATTTTCTTGGAGAGATCTATTCTGTTGTGGAAAATTCAAGGCATAAGGAGAAAGCTGTTGTGGAAATATAAGGTGGGTTTTTTGAATTGTTGGAAAATGTGGCCCAATCAGTTTATTTTGTGACCATGAAAGATATAATAGCATTTGGAGAAATATCAGGTGCATATAAGGGGGGGATGCAAGGTTATGACTAGAGCTATTTTTCTTAGGCCACCGCCAAAACCACCAACAAGTGATTCCAAACCAGTGTTAACGTTATGGATGCCATTCCAATTTCCATTTGTGGATAAGGTGTGTTTTAAAGTGGTGATAATTTTAGTCAAGTGGGGTTTGTTTTATTTGACATTGGATGTTAGGTATGTGGGTGTGTGTGCTGGCATAGATTGGAATAAGTGGGAGTGGGTGTAACTGCCTAGGGGTAGTGTTGTACTTTTACATTTTTAGTTGTTTGGGTGGTAAGTTGGATGGTATGGATATTAAATTGGGGGGTTAGTGTTGTAGGGAGGATATGATTCATCTAATGAAGTATTACAGCTTGGTTGTTTTGGAAGTCTAGAACTTTGGAGATATGGCTAGGCTCTCGGGAAGTGTCCTTTCATAGGAGAGTTTCTAATTTATCTTCATTATACTACTTCTTTATTACACTCTTTCTATTTCTACTACAACAATTCTTCGTCTATATTTTTTTTTCTACTATGAGACCTATTGTTTTTCTTGAAACCTAATAATTTATATTTTAATGTATAAAATGTAAGATGATAATCAAAATTAACATTCAAAAACTTAAAAATCATAAATGATTGATTTATTTTGATTGGAACATTGAACTATACCTCCAATAACCTTTTTGATTCAATATTTTTCTTTCTCTTTCATATTTTTAGACAAAAAATTATCCACTTCAAGATATCAGAAACCTTATCCACAATGGACTAGACACATAATTTGAAAATACCATCTTATCCAAGATAATAAATTTTTTTCTCACCAATGTAATGAAAACATCTAAGTTGATTGACATGTGACATATTGATCTACATAGATTAATTAAATGTGTCTTATTTAGTCCAATTATTCAGTCTATTATGGAGAATTGAGAATATATGAGATGTTATATAATACACTAACATTTCTTTTATTAATTGTTTGTTATGTAGTCATGTATTATTTATCATGTTCAGTTGACACATTGATCACACACACATATATAATAATTCATTATATCTCCTTTATTTTCGAATTATTTCCTTAAACATGGCCTGTTATGATGAAATTTCATAGAAAATTGACTTTTGTAATAGACCAATGATATATACTTACTTCGCAATACATATTTCAATGCCCTATATTTTATTAAACATTACCCTTATCTATTCTTACAAGATCAATCCACTTTATACTAGGTATATGGTTGATACCAGTCCGTGGTGTATGTGTTGAATGACATTGGATTTCATTTGAACAAAAATCCTTTTTTAAATATATTTTTATTTAGTATTGGGAAGAATATATATATTTGAATATTCTTTTTTCATTATTGGTTATGGTTTCATGCATCATTTATCATTTACAGTTGAAACAATGGTCAAACATATATATAAGAAGTCATTATTTCTTAGTTCTTATCCCATTATTTACTTACATGTGGTTTCTTATGATGAGTTCAGTTATATACACTACCATCAAAGATAGTGATTTCGATATCAGATTTAGGTAAGGTTTCTTTTATTTTTATTATTTAACCCAATTTTAATTAGGGATTTTGGATTCTTGGGTTCTATATATTTTTGTAGTGCATTTTTAATCTTGTTGAGGTGGATTTGAGTAGTCATTGTCAAATGTGACTTACATGTGTATGAATAGGTAATAATATACATATAAATGTCCCACATTATATATATATATTCAATCATGTAAGTATGAATATATATATTGGGGCTATGTGTGCTTATATATTGAATTTAAAAATACATACATGTTTAAGTGAAAAGAGATAAATGAAATTATAAACATATATCTAAGGGCCCCCGTGTGCATATTTTTCCTTGAAAATATGTACATAGAGGCTACGTGTCCTTATATATATGTGATGGTGCATATGCGTGCAAGCAGAAATAAAGGAAGATTCAAGTTATCGTCGTCAAAAGAAATGCACCTTGAGGTTGAGGTAGGTTTCCTATGCTTAACCCATTAATTTGAATTCTATAATTGCTATATTATTAAAAAAACATGTTTTCATTATTAGGTATTAACATTAATCTCCCTTCATGTGGTCTGTAGAAAATTTCACCTAACTCAATAGGAAATTTCCTTCACTAAATAGATGACAAAATCCGCATTTTGAGAAAAATTTACCTAAGCATTATCATAAAAATCGAAAACATAAAAAAAAATATTTGTTTTCTTTTCATAAAACACAAACAACTATACTTGAAAAAATTACAATTTCTTGAGTAACATAACTATGAAATCTAACAAGATAAAATCGACTACCTTACTAGGAAGAATTCACTGCTTAAGACCTATGTAATTAGTTTTTTTGAATTGCTTGATCCAAATTAATCTGTTATCTTTGATTTCCCTACTTGGTTGGAGGTTCAATGTTCAGATGATAGAGGAATAAGGTTCAAAGTGTTTAGAATTTTGTGATAAATAGAATGAAATGTGGTGTTTCTTCACTGTCTACCCTATAATTTCATGAAATTTAATCTCCTTCTATAATAATTAATACCATCTTGATATAATGAGATTCTTAATAGATGAACTCTCAATTAAGAAAGATAAGATGACCATTAATGTGTGAATAGTGGGGGGAATACTTTAGTTTTATAGATGGAATGGTTTAATAATTATGCTAAGTGTGGGATGAGGGGTTGGTTTATGGATGTGATCACTAACATACATAGGTGAATGAGCTTGTTTTGGGAATATACCTCCAGGTTGATACCACTATAGAATTAGTAGAGAATTTATGATATTAATAGTTAGACATCTATAGTTTTTTTAAAACAAAAGGGTTATGTTCTTTATTCTATATAATAACCAAGGATGATAAGGAAATGATTCTATTATAATAGGTACAGAATTTAAATAGATCTTATTTAACAAACTTTTATATATTCCCATGTATGAAGTGGGATAAGTAATCCATTATCCTTCATATGGCTTATATATAAGAGCATGGTATGTAAGGGTTATCCTATGTTTATTATTGAGTAATAGGTTATATTATTTTTATTAATGTATGGCATGATAGGATGATATGTACTAGATATATTTTTCTTTTGATACATGAATTATAGATATTCTAGATACTAGTAGAGTACCATGATTAGGGTCTATATGTTATATGTTATTTTTATTACTATCTTAATCATGTTGTTATACAACATTATTTTGAGATAGTGAAGATCTTATGATGGTTATTCACATATTTGGAGCCTAATGGAAAATTAAGGGGACAGAATATATTTCCTTTGGGAGATTTTCCATGATCCATCACCAATATATTTATCTTATCGATAATTTAAAATGAAAATTGGAGGAGAAGAAGTTTATAATTAAAAAACATGAGAAAGACCATCATATACTAAATAAGAAGTTTGTTTTTCAGTGCAATCAAAGAATGTCATCAGAAGGCATAAAAAAATTAATATATATTAAAGGAATGGTTAGTATAGATCTACAAGAATTGGTTTATGTAATATTCAAAGAATTTTTTTATAAAATTATATTTATATGGGTAAACTAGAAATACTATATATGTGTGCATGGAGGCTATAGAGTTTAACAATGGAAGAGGATTTTCTATAATGTCACCCTAAATGTGAAAAAATGTAACCTGGAGTATGATTTTGTTGGAAGGTGTTTTATTTTCTCTATCTTTAGAAATTTTGAAGGGAATAGTAGAATCAAAATAAAGGATGGTATCAAGAGGAGATCCCCCTATTCCATGTCTAGTAGGAAATATGAATGGAAAAAAGAAATATTTGGTTTTCCTAAGACTAGATTCAATGTCCTTTATGATGGTAATGTTTAGAAGTAGGTATATAAAGAGAAGAATCATGAATAACTTACTCTAATTAGAAAAGATAATTTGAAAGAAGAATTATCTCTATTTAAGAACGTGGATACTATTTCCATCAAGAAGAATTTGTATAATGTTATTATGGATTCTTATAATTTAATGTCCAACTATCTACATGGGATGCATCAAAATGAAAATTATGGATTAACCACATCACTCATAGTTTGAGCCCACTTGAACTAGGAGATATCAATGTTGTGGAGTTCTATTTTCTCTTGTTTTTTATTTGTTTAATATGCAGCCTTCAAGATGAAGTACAGTTGTATTTGATCTTTTCATGGTAGAATATTTTTTTATGTTGTTTTTTGAGGTGATATATTCAATCCTGAAGACTATGGATTAATTTCTCATTGGTTTTCATAGTCTGATGCCTCATGGAATCCCGTTTTTTTATCCTCATATTGTGTGCATTTGGGAGTTACATTACCTTTTTTGGGATCTTATTGAAGAGTTTTGGATATTTTTAGAGTGATAATTTATTGAAGTTTTCATGATTAAGGATGGCCTCTGTCACTTCATTTGAATAGTTTTCAATAGTCATGGATGAAAATGATCACTTTCACCATACATTAAATTAATCGAAGAAATAGATAAGTGTTTCAGGAAATGGAGTGGATAGTTATACTTTTGTTCAGTAGCTTGTTTTGTCACTTTATAAGAAGGAATCTTTAATTACGGAGTTGTGAAGGTGGGTGAGGCCAATACATAGTTTAAACAGATGGACATGGATCTTGATTCTACACTGTCTTGTTAATATAATGTTGAAATGGTTTTTTCTCTGGTCAAAGAGTTAGTAGAAGTAGAATAGTGGACATTTTAGTGAGGAATTCCTGAGTTCTAGCACTAGGATATATGGTGCGGAATGTGAAACAAACCTACTTATTTGTTTTATGGAAACAAGAAGATATATCCAGAGTTTACATTGATGGAATCAAACCTTGTAATTGTTTCTGGAAATTAGGAGCTATAGCCATGGTTTCAAACTATGACTATATATATCAATGGAGTTTCAAACATCCATGGTTTCCAACTATGTCTATAAGTGTAATTACATGTTTTAAACCATGAATATAGGTCTTATGCCATAGTTGTCAACCATAGATATAGTTATGGACCAATTACCACACTAATAAGAGAAAAGGTTCCCCAAACCATGGATATGACCTATAGTTATGTGTTTAGTATCTATAGCCATGATTATAAACAATGGGAATAAACAGAATTTCTAGTAGCGTATCGTTTGTGAGGTGTCGATTCACTGTCTTCATGGAAGATGAGTTATTATTTTCCATTACTACCTGAATGGATAGTCATAAAAACCGTACTATCATTAAACCATATTTATAAATTTATAAAATATATTGTTTAATTTTATGGAACTAATATATATATACATAATATTAAAAAAAATAGTTCGTATTAATTGAAAAACTACCAAAATAAACTATTTATTTTTCATTAATGTTTTATCTAATGAAAAAATCTCAGGTCTGAAAACATAATATTATATGAGACCATTTAAAAATTTAAAATTATATTAATATCATATTATCACACTTATTGGGTTTTCCTTCCATTTTATAAGAACATTCATAATTAAACTCAAGGGAACCGATCACAAAATCATTAAATAAATGCTCCCAGAATGAAGAAATTGAATCTTATTACTCATCAAAAAGAAAAAATCTAAATAATAAAAATATAATAAATTATATTCAAGTATAATATGTTCATAATTTATTAATTAATATATATTATTTGATTTTATAGAATATTAACTGAAAGTGTTAAACACTTTCAGACATAAGGTAAGTGATTCTCTCCAAATCTCTATTTTTTCCCTTTGGTTTTTACTTTCTCTATCTTTACCCAAATATAAAACTAAATTATTCTAATGGAATCCTCTTAAATTCTGCGTGTGTTGTCCTAAAATATGAACTTGTCTCAATTATTTTTTCTTTGACAGTGAAATACATTTTTTATAAGGTACCCTTTTCAATTCCCCCAGATTGGGAAGCCTAATTGAAGGGAACTTCCCAATTATTACCAATTTTCAAGTACAATTGGTGATATATTTTAGAACACCAATATTTTTATATAATTTCTAGTTTTTCCATGAAAAAATATATTAGTTTATTTCTATTTTTATGAAATCTAATAACCATTTTCCACTTTAAAGAATCATTTTTATTTTACCTTAAACCGCAACGAAGTGCCTCACTTATAAAGTTTCTTAAACACACTATTTACAAATTTTTTCATAAGTTGTAAATCATTAATCTTGATCTATGGCTCTTTTCCTTTATGAATTTAAAATTATTTTTTAAATCCCTCTTTCATAGACACCATTATGATATTCTGTTTTGTTATGGCTTATTACATGATAATGATACCCATTTCTTTCCATGGGTAACCCATATGTTTATTACTTATGATTTATTATTAATGTGGGACACATATAAATTAAAATTTTATGTTGGTGTGGCTATATATATCTCCAATGAATTGGTTATTGTTTATTATCGTGAGATGTCATGCGGGGATAGGGAGTAAAACTAATTCCCTTATGGAACATTTCCTACTATGTGATATAGTCTTGGAAGTTATCCTTGAATCATGTTTATGACATGTTATATATTTCCTCCACATTAATATGTTTCTAGAATTACATGCTCTCATGTACTATATATTATTCTCTAATATGTTTACCAGTTCTCCATGACTTTTTATTTCATCATTACATGCCATCTAACCCTTGTGCTATGCTTTATTCCAATGATTATTCCCCTAATAGGATTTTTAGATCACCCAATTTTTCTAATTATTCACCAGGTCATCCATTTCAGATGTTAGAGCTTAAAGTAAGTTAAGATCTTGTTATGAATTATTAATATTAATTTGGTTTTTCTAGTTCTATGTTTTCAGTTTTCTATAGATAATCCTCTAATGACACTAGACATTATTATCCATAGTTTTTATTTGATGGTTAATTATTATTAATTTTTTTTAATAATATGTGTAAAAGTATTGGGTTTTAGTAACCTTGGTCTTGACTTAGAATAATATAATCATTTCTAATACCCATTATTAAATTTATTGGTTGAAACATCATACACCATTGCATGTCTAGTGAGACTATTTTTAATTGAAATCATTTTATTTTGGGATAAAATTTTAAAATTGTCATAAACACTTCACTCTGTCAATTTATTGATCAATGAAGGGTTACCCAAAATCACAATTATGTGGTCTAGGTCAGGGTGAAAGTATCACACCATCTAATCGAAGATTTACACATGATTAAAGAGTCTTTATTTGTGTATACCATTGATATTCAAATAGAAAAACATCTTCTATATTGGAAGATGTGGTTGAAAAAAAATCCTAGGATAAATGATGTTTGAAGATAATTTTTTAATATTTTCATTTGGAAGTAAAAAATGATAAGTACTCCTATTTTTATATAATTTGAAAATTACTCCTTCTTATATATATCCAATTCATAAAAATAAGTGGCTATATCTTGAATATCAGTTTATAAAATAAATTATAAAATTTGAGGAGACTAAATAATAATGGAACTCTTATTATAATAGAGTGAATATTTTTAGGAATAATTCTATTATTATCTTTTTTTTGGGACACTTGGTAATAAAAAATAGCATAATTCTTAATGGGTTATTGATCCTGGTGATACTAATAAGTAATATGATATAAAAAATTAGTATTTGTGACGTAAAATATCTAGGGATGTTACTTATTTAGTTTTTTTCCTAACATGTCATTAAGTGAATTCCAAACATGGAAATTTAATAGGTTTAATTTATACTTTCCCCATTTATATATGGAGGAGGGAAGATTTTTTCAAGGAATTTTGTGTCAGACAATGTTAAAATCTAATAGATAGAATTTCATATAGGTGATCATTAATAGGAAAATGAAATAATATCATTTGATGACTAAAACAGAAATTATAAAATTCTATAAACTTATAAAATTATAAATTTAGAAAAACAAAATGTTCCACTTTCAATATGGAGCCATAATTTTTAATAGAGATCTCAAATTTACATCTAGATATTAGAAGTTTATTTTAGAGGACAAAAGAAATCTGTTGAAATTTATCATGATAATTTACCCTCAAACCATTAGTTTAATGAAAAGGTAAATTTATATTCTTGAAGATATAATCTATGGTTATGTTCTTGATTGCATCATTTCTTTGAGAAATCATCTATAATTAGTTGAATTTATGTATAACCGCAGTTATCAGTCTTTAATTAAAATGGATCCTTTAGAAACCTTCTATGGAAATCCATGGTAGTAATTTTTTTGGTTTAACTAAGATAATCATCATTCATAGGGAAAATAATTATATAGGAAATAGAAAAAATATTTTAGTTTATTCAAAAAGTGATTAGGGATTTTTATATGGTTCTCAAAATAATATTCTGGTCAACATTGATTGACATGGATTTTCAATTTATGATCAGAAATTTCTAGAAGATTTTCCTCAATTGAGACATCAGTGATTGGAAAAGAAATGCATGAGTATAAAACAATATATCAATCCATTGAAACCATATAATGAATTAAAAATTTGACTTATGAGTTTTATTTTTCTTAACTGATTTCATCCAATAATAACTTATTTTACATCTCCCAATTAATGAAATATTGGATTTATCCTTCCCATTTTGTTAATTAAATATCGTTAAATTTGTGTAATGGTTATTGTTTTATATAGATTCCCAAAAAAAATCATTATTATTAGTGTAATTTGTTTCAAAGGAAATCAATTCCTCTTGATCCAATTCATGGGTAATCTAGAAATAGTTCTCCTAAAACCTTAGAGTGAGTGAATCTAATGAGGGAGAATTAGAAAAACAATTTTCCAATTATGAATCAGTATATGTGTTTTTAGGTGTATGTAGTGGTATGATGGGGAGAATTATGAAACCAATGATATAACTATAAGATATTTCATTTACTCAAAATCTATTCTGAAAAATTGAATTGAGTTAGGAATTAAAACATTGAAAATTTAGAAAACTTATCATGAATTCATGGCAAGAATGCAAAATAAAATTGAATGTGCATTAGGAATGTGGAAAGTGGTGAAATTATTGACAATAGTTACTATATTTACCTTTCATTTTCAAGGATAAAATATATTAGGTCCATTAATTTCTTTAAAATGTTTTTCAATTTTAACATTTATGATTATTTACTATGAATATTCCTTAGTTTCTCTTCATGGTGATCAAGATAAATTTAGATGGAGTTACATCTAGATACCTCATCATCCACCTTTTACGATTTATCTTTGATATGTTGAAAATATTTCAATAAGAAATCAAATTCCTCGTAACATAAACAAATCATCACGCTTTTCCATTCTTATGGCCTTATATTGACATAGTGGACTAATGATTTCATTTAGGTCCAAATATAATATGGGTATTCATGTTGTGGGCCATTAAAATTATTTGAAATGTCTCAATATCTACTTTCTGGGTAGTTTGGAATTAATTGTTTCAATTTATAGTTGGTAGTTCTATACCCTATTCACTTTATTCTATAAGACAAAACACATTCCATTTATATTCTCTAATATGGTTTTATTTTAGATGTTTGATATTATCTAACCTAATTTTTGAAATGAACCTTTTTCTAATAGAGAACCAATTTGAATTTTCATGTCAAATTAATTGTCACATCCATTTTATGTCATCCAACCAATGTTTATTTTTTTAGAAGAACAAATAAAGATATTTTGGTTGGTTTATAACCAATTTGGATTCAAAAAATGATAATTGATATTAAAATATTTGGAAAGTGGGTTTAAAAAGAATTGTCATCTATCTATTTATTTAAACTAATTGATTTTTATATTATAATTTTTTACATGATTTTATACATCTTATGTGCTTGTCCATGTTTTTTTTCAAATTTTATAATAAACTAATTATTACGTGGGATATGGATTGTAATAATAAATTTTAAATGGGAATATTTTAATGAAGAGAGAATCAGGAGTTGTGATGTGTATTTATTTTTATAATGTTTTATATTTATTATATATTTTTCAAAACATGGTTATTTTAGTATTAGAAGGTAGATAGATATAATTTCCTCACCTAGTTTAGTGAAGAACAACAACGATTTGTGGGTTACACTGATATTTCCTTGGTTACCCTTCTTGGGTGAACTAGTCAGATTGCATTGCTATGATTAGGGTGGTAATTTTTAGTGGGTTTATAGATTTATGTCCCATATCGTAGTAACCCATGAGTATTATGATACTAAAGTTTATGAAATTAATTTTTGGAATTAATTTTTTATGTATTCTATATTATTTAAATTTCTCATTACTTAGATTAAAAATCTTTTGAATTAATCAAATGTTTTCTGCAAATTATGTATTTATCTTATTTTAAATGTATTTATTTTTGATTTCATATCATTAAAAAACTAAAAAGTTTGTTGTGTTATCTTTGTGGGTGTTCATATAATAAATGTAGGTATCATACTGGAATTAGTACTAACTCGCTACATACACACTATAGGATGTATGTAAACACAATTTTATATGACATATATATAGGTAATTCTCTAATTTGAGGTGGTGGATGTTCAATGTGATGTTTTGGAATTAAAGTAGGTAACATGTAATGGTTGATCACATTCCACATGAATATGGGTGTTTTTTTGTTTCGTATATTTTTATACATTTTTAAGTATATATACATGGATTTTTTTACCCTCAGTCTCTTTGTTTCACTTTTTAATTTCATTTTTAGTATGGTATACATATAAAAAATATATGATACATATATTGTGGTTAATATTTTTTTGAGATCAATATTGTTTATGATATATGGTTTATTTATTCTATTATATTTTACTTGCACTTTATGTTATATTAGTTAGTTATTATTTTGGAATTGTAATATTAAACTGTATGAATACTAAAAAATATGAGTGAATCATGATTGATTCCAAATAAATATTATAAATTTTGAGATCATATATTTTGATTATAATTATTCTTATAATTTTTTGGTTATATCTACTCACATTTCATGCTACTACCTGTAAGGAAGTAATGAATTTCCATTTAATTTTTATAGTTTTAGTGAAATGATATTTTTTATATAAAATATATTAGACATGAAAATGTGTAAGATATAACTTATTCCCATATGGTATGATCACCATGGTTGATAATTAGCTAAAAGATGAATGAATGTTTCCACTATGATTTAACTATGAAGGAAAATTCCCTTTACCATTTAACTTTTGAGATAAACCTTGTGTATGATGATCTGAAATGTGATTTATGCCATTCTCCATGATTTTATAATTTTGAAAGATTTTTTCAAAGTGACATTTTATTTCTTATTATAAGTAATTAGGAATATTATTAATAGTTTTATAATTACTTTATCCCTTTTCGTTGAAACCTAAAAGTATACATCCAAAGATATTTTCTCTTTAGGTTATATCTAGTAAGATTCACTCCTCAATATGATTATATAGAGAAGTAATTTACACCTATTGATGGATTACCTTGTGGATTAGTAAATCATGGGGTTAATTTTTTTAGGATACTAATTTTTAATATATGATTTTACCAATTTATGTTAAGGTATTATTATTTCTTCATGATTTGTTTGGATGAATTTATGTATTCATTTTAAAAATCACTCATGGAAATAAAACATATTTTTATGAAGATATCCTGAAAGATGATTGAAATTAGAGTATAGATATTTACTCAATCATTCTTACCCAAACCCTACATCTGAATGTGTTAGAAATATATAATTGTAATAAATTTTCCTGTGTTCTAAAGGATAACCCACTATAGTGATGTTTTATGAGCTACTTGATATCTAGAAAATAATTTAGGATGTGGTCAATGCATGTTTTATTTATGTTTTAAATCATTCCTTGTATTATATTATAAGTTGTGTAGACTAAGAATAATTATTTTTTATGAGATAATTTTATATGGAATAAGGAAACATGTCTATTTTCAAGGTAAGGCCAAAGGTTCAGTATATGGTTTATTATAATACTTTTGAGTAATTTATTTTTTTCAATATTCATTTGTGAATTATTTTCCCATATAATTATTTAATTAAGTTTTCTCATTAAATGAGGGAAATCATCCCATAATTTTTACTAAAATACCCTCATTTATTATCATTATCAACTAGAGATCATGGAGGGGGTGGGGGTGTAAATATGTTATCACGTGACAACCTTTCAAAAAAAAAGCGTATACTTCACTAGTGGGTCATTAAAAGATGAAATAATAGTGAAAATTTGAATCCTTTAATTTTTATATAGTATGAGATATGTGAATTTTAAATACATAAGTGATTACACCATCACATTATTATTATCATTTTTATAGAGATACATGAGTTACAAAGATGTTCTAGTAAAGGGAGAAATATCTATGTTTTTTTAGTTAATTGAATTTGATCTCTATGTGACATTACCTCTAATCGATTGGGGTGGGGGAATTTTTTAGCTTCATGAATCATGGGTAGGCACATAGTTTTGTTTGTAATGTATGTACTTGTGTGTCGTGAGATTCATGAATTGTGTGGTTGATTTTGAGGCCAATTGGGAAACTGATGACACTAATAAATTAATTGAATATCACTTGAAAAAAGCAATGTTTTCTTAAAAATTAAATAGGGGGGACCTAATTAAAGAAATAAAGGAAATTTTATATTAATACATTTATTGTTTATTAAAAATATGAAACAATATTTAAGAGTGTATTTAACATTAAAGAAGAATATGGTTCCTTGTTTGTTTTTAAATGATGTCATTTTCTGTGTTTTTATACACGGATTCAAAGTTTGTCATTTATAAAAATGGTTTTTGATAATTTTTATAAATTGTATTGACTTATTATATTTTAATTGTCACATCCCAACCTTTGTAATTTATTTATTTTATTCTTTTTTTTTGTCTTTGGGTATTTTTGGTTGAGATTCAGGATGAACCTCAATTTAATTGTTTGAATTATAATGTCTTGGGTGAGTTTTTGGCCTATGCATGATTAGTGAATGGTTTTGGTAAACTATTCAGAATTTCCCAAGAAACTGTTTAGTCTTTCTTGGGGTCCAGGAGTAAGGGGGATGGGTTATTCATGTTTTGGGAAAGCATGATGAAATTGTGTGTGAGGTTATGTCCATTTGGACAATGGAATCCACACGGTTTGCATATAGTTTTTCAGACCGTGCGAGCGGCCTAGATTTTTTTTTAAATCTATATATCCCTAATTCTCCCTCCCTTATTTATTCACTAAATTTAAACCCTCCCTCCTCAGTCATTTTTGGTGCATGAGAGGGTCTGCAAACCACTCTTCTTTTGATTCTCCTCTCTCCATGGAATCTTCTCCAAGCTTCTAAGGTATGTTTTTTATGTTTGAACATTTTTATTTTCATTCACTCATTCTCTCTTGGTTTACTTTGATTTTCATGTGTGGTTTCAATCTTGGACGAACCCTAGGGGTTAGGATTTTCGTTTAATTCGATTTATTTTGGATCTAGTGTGTACAGATTGTTCTTAGGGGCCTATTCTTTCTTTTTTGAGACTTTTTTCACATCCACACTCCTTTGAGTGAGGTGTCTCTAAACATGTCCTTTTATATTCATTCCATTGATACTTGGGTTATTTTATTAAATTTATAAATATGTTTCAAATTACTGTGATGTGTTTATGTGGTTTTTGTAGCGTTTTCATGTTTTTAGAAATTGTAATAAATGGTTTTCGAAGTGATTCTTCAAATATGCCTTTGTATATGTGCACCTAATGTGTTTGGTAAAATGGAAATTGATCCTTTAAAGTAAAATTGGTTGATTTGAGTGGTGTTTTAATTAAGATATGTTTTATAAAATATTTTTTATTGTGATTTGGGATTTATATATATGAAACGGGGTGGTCATTGTAGTTTGGTTTGTTTTGTTAGTTGGAAGGCATGAGATGTTTCAATAAAAATGGTTCTGGGTAATTTCATGGATTATTGTGGTGTTCTATTATATGTAGGAAGATCCATATGTTCTATGAGTGTACACATGGACAGGAAAAAAAATGATAATAGTATTAAAAAAATATTTTTAACCATAAAACCTAGTTTTTCAATACATTTGAACTTTCTTCCTCCTCATTCTCCAAATTTTCTCTAATCCTATATTTTCTCCTAGATGATTCATGGTCTTGATGTGTTTTTAAAATTGATTTTGAATGTTCCATTTAAAACCTGGACCATTTGGAATTTTGGAACATGATTTTTCTCGAAATGGTTAGAAAGACCATTTGGAATCTTTAAATATATTTTGTGTTTTCATCATGAATTTTAATGGAATTGATATCAAAATATAAAGGCCATTTTGGCAATGTATATTTGAAAAATGGTGTTTCATATCATTTTGCAAATGGTTTGTAATTTCTTTTCCAGTTTATTTGAAATAAACTCAACGTGTGGCCCGGTTGACACTTTATAATGTTTTGGAAATATGTTGTGGTTTTGGATGTGTAAATGCATGCTTGGAATCTTTTAATGATTTTAGGTGTGATTTTGAAATATCATGTGATATAATGGACCTTTTGGAACTCTTGTATGACTTTTTATATTTAGGAACCCTTATAGAGTATTTCCATTTTTTGGGACATCACATAAGCGGTGTTAGTGAATGGGGTAGAAAAGTACGGTGGGGAAATGTAAGGTTATTCATGTGTGTGGGGGCCTCCTACTAACAAAATATACTATTATCATGTGTTTACTAGTTTTTTTAAAGGTTTGAGTGAAAATTTCTGGTTAGCCCTGATTAGATGGGTTGATACACCCTTGACATGATAGGGCATGGGGGGAAGTGCCATTAGATTGGTCAGTTTAGGGTTGCCATTTGGTTATAGACTATTAAGATGCACCATATACTAGAATGTGAGTCCAACTTCATTATGTTAAGGGATCACTATAGGGTTGTTTAGGAATATAACATGGTCACTCTCTGCATTTTTGTGTTTAAATTCTGATGCACTTGGTTTTCTATATAGTCTGATTATTCATTTTCATCATATCTTGGTATTGCCTTGGTTTGGATTTTTATTTTAAAATGGAAATCCCCTTAAAAAATTAGTAATACAGTTTATAGTCTTTAAAAAACTAAATGATGTGTTTGCTTTGTGAAATGAGAAAAACCTAATTTAGTATCTGTATTTCAAACTAGTGTTTACGAACTATTTTTAGGAAAGGAAACATATGGATTTTGTGGTGGTTTCCTACTGAGCTATTAAACTCGCACCCTAATTTTACCATTCAGTGTTTGTAGACCCATGTTTTTTTGAAGGTTTAGGTTCCTAGTTTAGGTTCTCAATGTTGGATCATTTTGGTCTTATTTTTTGAGGTGACCAAGCGGTAAGATAGGGATCGTGGTAGCATGATCCAGTTTTAGTTTTTATTTTGTTCAACAGTTATATCTGAAGTAGTTTAAATATATATATTTGTGATTTATATATTTCATATCCTATTTTGCATTTAGATTATTCGTTTGATCTGGGGTTATTTGGCCAAATTATTCCCATAGTGATTAATTTGATGTCCGAAACCAGTTTCCATTCCATGGTGATCTGGAACTCCCTTTGGGACATGTCTGGGATGTGGTTGGATTCCGGGTTGGATGGAACTAAGATATGGTTCATACGAAAATTGTACCAGATAATGCCCATGTTATTTTGGGTGTCTGGAAGATCAGAGACTTGGATAGTCAGGACTCGATAAATAGGTACAAGAAGGACATCATGAATGCTTGCTCATTCTGATCCTCTAGTTTCCATGGGTAGTCCAAGAATTGAGTATTTTGTATTTTCTTGGATGAGGAATGATAATGGAGGAGAGACAGTGTAATTTCATGACCTCACATGGAGTAGTGACCCACGTGGAGTCTGAGTGTAGATTTCAGGCTCCTCCTATATGTTAATGCCAATATAGGGAATTTCCCACTAACCATGTTGTAGAGTTAGGTATGGACACTAGTTCCTCAGTTGAGTGGTTTGGTTCATGTTGAGTTTTGTTTTATTTTCAGTTTTTATAAGTGAGTTATTGAAATGAAAATGGTTTTGAAGTGGGAATTATTTCTTTCAAGTGGTTTGAAATTGGAAACAATGTACATTAAAAGTGAAAGTGTTTGGATTGGGAATTTAGTAAATGATTATATTTAGTAATGAAAATAAATGCATGACCTTGGGTAATACTTAAGAAAGTTCACATATATAGGGGTATCTGTGGAGATTTCTTTTTGGCACTTGGACATAGATGATGTAAGCAGTTATAAATGGAAACATATTTAATGGTTCATAGGATTCCATGAGTGAGTTTTTAAAATCTAAATGTTTCAGGATTTGTTTTCTTTTAAGGACCGGGTTCTTGTTGTGAAAATGGATTTTGGTTTTTGGAAAGTCACCTTTGAAGAAAGAAATTTTGAAATTTAAATAAAAAGGGTGGTTTTTGAGAAGAGAGTTTTTTTTCATTCTTGTATATGTTTGTCTTGAGATACCATTATCATTGGGTTGAGGTGTTATTTTGTTATTGTTTTTATGGGATGCCTATTTTGAAGTTGGTTTCCTTGTGTTGATCATAATTTTCTACCCATAATCGTCCAAAATTTTCTAATTATTCATGCCCAGATTTTGGTTTTCTCAAGATTTTCCTATTTATCATGGTGATCGAGGTCCTTTAGAGGTAGTGGAGTAAATTAAGGAACATAAGAGTGTCTTCAGATTTTTGGGAACTTCTGAAGATGTTAGACTCTATACTATTTTGGGGTTTTTTGAGGGCCAAGATTTATAATAATGAGATATGTTTTCCCAGCCATCGATGTAAGCTGGGGTGACATGGGATGTGTTTATGTATTTCTTTATTTTATGGTTTATACCTAAGGAAGTGAAGGTGAAGAAAATGGAAGAGATTAGGAGTATTTAACCAGCCCAGCAGACAACGAAGGCCTATGTTGACCACACCATGGAGTTGGTTTAATTTTTTCCAGAGGTAGAGTCATAAGATCTAGTAGATGCTTTACGTTTCATTAGGGGTATTAGTTAATAGATCAATGAGTGATCCATGTACTACAAGGATATTTTTTTTGATAAGTTTGTGGACATAGTGTTTTTAGATGAGTTGGTTTCCTTAGAGAAAGTAGTAGATGATCTGATATATCTTTCAGCACAGGAGGGTTTCCCATTCGGTGAGAGGGATGTTCCAAATGAAACTATTTATGAAAAGTCTACTTCAATGTGTCTAATATCTATTTCCTCATACCGTTTGACTGTATGCCAGTAGTGTGGCCAATTCATGCATTCTAATTCATATTGTCACAATCCTCCAAAAACATGTCATTGTTGCAGCTGTCTTGATCATCTGAAGAAGTTTATATAGAAGAGTTTCTTGAAGCTAATGTTGTGATTAGAGGATGTAATCACCAGAATGTGAGGTAGGAGACCTTTCGATCATCAAGGCCCAACCACATGCCCTAGAATGAAGCTCACATGCAGTTAGGAACCACTGGGGATGTGGAAAAGATTTGGCCTTGTTTTTATCCCTTGTTGGGGTGGAGACATATGAAGTTTCATTTTTTTTTGTTGTTGTATGTTAATAATTTTAATTTAAAATTATGATGTAAATATTCAATTTGTAATTTGAGTGGTTTAGTTTATATTAATGTGACCCTTTGAACTATTGGTTATTTCTTGAGTGTCCTTAACCTTTGTGGGGGATGGTCACAATTTTCGTTTTTAGTTATGCTCATTTTGGAGGTTTTCATGTTAATATAAGTGATGGATTTTTTTTAATCCATTTTTTGGTTTGGACATCTTCCATGGGTTTTCCATATAGTGGGTTAGTTCGTGTTGGGAGTTCCTGCACTAGTTCCCTTAGAGTGGTTTTTTTGAGTTTTAAGATTCCTGTTGTAGTTTTGTTCTCATGGTGTTGGGAAAACTGTCACGTACTCCACTTGTTTTTGTTATGTGGTTTACTATTGATCAGTTGGTTTTGACATGTTTAGTTAATGGTCACCTTGAGGTTCATGGTTTCATTCATTTTTGATCAGGCATGGATTCATGTTTTGGTAATATTTTGGCTGGGAGACTTTCTTGGGGAAGAAAGTATCTATGGTGGGGAGAACTGTCACACCCAAACCTTTTTAATATCTTTATTTTAATATTTTATTGGCTTTTGGAGTTTTTGGTTGAGTTTTGAGATGAGCCCTAGTTTAATTTTTTGAAATTTGGAGGTCTCAGATGAGTTTTTGGCCTGTGCATGGTTAGTGCATGGGTTGGGTAAACTGTGCATCTTTGCCCAGGTAAACGTGCAACCAGTTTTGGAGTCCAGGAGTAAGGTTCAAGAGTAATCCATGGTTTGGGAAACCATTAAAAAAATGCATGAGGTTCTACCCATTTGGATAGGGGCATCCTCTTGGTTTGCACATACTTTTTCAAACCATGCGAGCAGACCATCTTTTATTAAAAATTTAAATCCCACATTTTCACTCTCTTATTTATATCCCTAAACCGAAAACCTCTATCTTTTGTCATTTTTAGTGTATGATATGGTATCTGAATCCCTCTCCCATTTGTTATACACCCTCTATAGATCCATCTCTAAGCTTCAATGGTTGTTTTTAGGGTTTTTATCCATTTTCTATTTATTCATTCATTCTCTCTTGATTTCTATAGGTTTTATTATTGGGTTTTCCTCTAGGATGAACCCTATGGTTTATGTTTTTTGTATGATTTGATTTATTTTTGATCTAGGGAATGAAGATCATTCTTGGGGGCATATTATTATTTTTCGGAGAGTTTAATCACATCTACACTCCTTTAAGGTATGTGTCTTTGTACTATTCTTTTCTGATGCATCCTATTGATGATTGGGTGATTTCAATAAACTTATAAATATGTTTCTCATGATTATAATGTGTTTATTTTATTTTTTTGGTATTTTTGTGGTGGTATAATTTATTAAAAATGGGGTTCGATGTGATTATTCATATATTTATAGGTAGATATACACCTAATGTGTTTGAAAAAAGGTCAATTGAACCATTAAAATAAAATTAGATGATTTGGGGGCTGTACTCCCTTATATATGTTTTTTAAATTGGTTTGATTGTGATTTTTGATATTTATATATGGAACATGTTGGATTTTATTGTTTGGTTTTTCGTCTTGGTTAGAAGGCATGCGATATTTACTTGAAAATGGTTTTAGGTTATTTCATGGATGTCTGTGGAATTCCATTGGATATAAGAACATAATGAGTATTCTGAGTGCACACATGCATTGGATCACAAATGATAATGGTGTTGGATAAATCCTTTTAACAATAAAATCAAATTTAAAATAACTTGACATTTATTCCTCCTCATTCTACCAATTCTCTTTAAGCCTAAATGTTTTCCTAAATTGTTCATGATCTCAATGTTGTTTTGAAAGTGGTTTGAAATGTGTTATTTAAAATCTGGCATGTTTTTCATTTTAGGAAATGATTTGTCTCTAAGTGGATTCAAAGACCATATATAATCTTTAAATATATATTTTTTCATAACGGATTAGAATAGAATTGAGCTTGAAAGTTAAAGACATGTATATAATTTTATAATTTAAAATGGTGTTTTATATCACTTTGTAAATGGTTTGGAAATGTTTTGAAATTATATTTTAATTGAATCTACATGATTCTTGGATGACACTTTATAATGTTTTGGAAATTAATTGTTGGTTTGGAAGCTTAAATTCCTGATTGAAATATTTGAATATTTTAAGGAATGATTTTGAAATATCGTGACATTTGACGGCCTATTTGGAACTTGTGTATGACTTTTTCCATGTAGAAACCCTTATGGAAGATTTCCCTTATGTGGGTCATCATGTAGGTGGTGTTAGTGTTTGGGGTCAGCAAGTGTTCTGGATGCCAGTAAGGTGAGTCACACGTGTGGGGGACTCTTACATACGTAGTATAATATTACCATTGGTTTCTTAGTAATGTTTTAGAGGGTTGAGGGATGTTTAATTATTGAACTAGATTAGATGGGTTGATACCCCCATGACTTGATAGGGTTTGGTGCTACGTACAACTAGATTGGTCAATTTTGGGTAGCTAGTTGGTAATAGACTCCGGAGCTTTACCATATGCCAGTAGGTGAGTCTGGATTGAGTATTTTCAGGGTTCACTATAGGGATGTTTAGGTAATGATCATGGTTACTATCTGTATTTGTTTGGTAAAATTCTATTACAATTGGTTTTCTATTTAGAATAATTATTAAATTTCATCATAACATGGTATTTCCTTTGTTTGGGATTTGATTTTAAATTGGAAATCCGCTTTGAAAATTACTGATATGGTGTGTAGGGTTTAATAAAAAATATTTGTTTGTTTAGTGAAATGAGGAAATTCTCCTTTTATATATGTCTTTGAAACATGCGTTCATGGACTATTTTCAGGAAATGAAATGTGTGGATTCTGTAGTGGTTTCCTACTGAGCTGTTAGTCTCACACCCTACTTGTACAATTCGGTGTCGGTGTCCCCAAGTTGTTTTGTAGGTTAAGGTTCCTGGTTTAAGGGATCATTGCTATACCCGTTTTGTCTTATGGTTTGAGGTGACCAATTTGTAATGCTGAGAAAATGTTTGCATGATAAAGTTTTAGTTTTTCTTTTTTTCATCAGTTTTATTTGAATAAGTTTTTATTTATTTACTTGTTATTTAGTTATTTTTAGTTCTATTTTTCATTTATATATTTATTTTGATCCTCTTTTATTGGGAAAAATCATTCCGATAGTGATTACATTGATGCCTGACCCCAGTGGTCAACCTATGTGGATTAGGAATATCCATAAAACCATGTCTTGGACTAGTTTAGATACTGCGTTGGATGGAAATCAGGCCTAGTTTGTAATAGTAATGAACATGGAATAATTAATCTGAAACATGCACATGCTAAATTCCCAAGTCTATTTTTAATGTTTCACATTATATTTATGTTAAATAATTAGAGTTTAAGATAATAATTTTGAAATGAAGTCATTTTTTTAAAATGATCCTATTAATGTATTCCATAGTTTGAAAATATTTTTTTGACAATTTGGAAATAATATAAGTTAATCAAATTATTTAATAAGAAATATAGGTAAACAAAAAATTTCAATTTAATTTTTTTGATAATAATTTAATATTTTTAATATATTTTTATCAAAGAATTTATGTAAAATAAAATATTTTATTTTTGAAAAAAGTAAATTCATTAGTTCTCAAAATTTTAGGAGAATTTTTTTCCATGATTTATTGGAAATAGAAAACTGTTTTTCAATATTTTTAGGTGCTAATTTTATATGTTAATTCAATTGAAATGAAAACTAATATATTCAATGTTTTGATCATGAAATAGGGATTTGTATTGGTTAAATCAAGTATTTATATGATCAATATTTGAAATGGATGTATCCTTTATGTGATACCAATTTGGAATTTATTAAATATCACTTAATGACATTTAATTATGAATGAAAAGGCTAGAATGTGGTTATCTAATTTGTTGGAACATTATGGGTCTGTTTGATTTTATTTTGTATATTGAAATTAATGAATTTTTTGATATTTCTGGTATATGAAATTCATAAATAAAGGATTTTGGTATTGAACTGATTAATATACAAATGATTTGTATATGAATTTTTAATGAGAAAATAAAAATTTACTGATTTTCTTGTCATATGGAGAATTTAAGTTATTTTTCAATTTATTTTTCTAAGAATTTAATTGCAAATGATATGTATACTTATTATAATGTTAAGATTATATATGAAATATATAATTTTGATTGTCATAGATAATATATAAAAGATAAGGATTTAGTAAATGGTAAAATTTGTGAATTAGAGCGAAATATTTAAAAGAATACATCTATTTTTATTTGAAAAATTAAAGTAAGAGAAAACATGATAAATTAATTTATATAAGTTAATATATAAATGGAATAGGATAAAATCAAACGTAATTATTGAATTTTTTATTATTTTGATCACTGAATATGTAATTTATAAATCTATTTCCAATTTTTGATGTTTTGGGATTTATAAAATAATTTTCTTATGAGGAGATATTATTATATATAACTGAGATATGATGAAGGATACATCACAATGATTAAATATCAGTCAAAATAAAATCGGTGGAAATACTAAAGAGGATGTGTTTAATTTTTAAATCAAATTTCTATGGGAAAGATGCATGATCATTGATTTAAATTAAGAGTATTAACTTCAAAATTACCTTATCTATTTGTTTTTGAAATCTTATCCTAAAGAAGTATGAGTCAACGATGATAGAGAAATAAAGAAAAAAATAAATTTATTTTAAAGGAATGGTTGATGTTTAATATTTTATAGAAGTGGGTAACATTATTATATAATTGGAGAGATATTTATCATTAAAGGAATTATGATATGAAATATGGCGGATATTCAATCAAGATATGGAATCTATGAAATTTTACCCTATAGGTAGCATGGATTAAAATTTAGTTTTAATTCCATTATTTTAGTTAAAATCTGAATTTTTTAGTTTTATTAGAATGAACAGTTTATAATCAATTATTCTCAGAAACATTTTAAGGTTTCTTATATAGGGAACTATGGTAGCACCTTAGATATATATATATATATATTATAATTTTTTTCAAGTTAAAATATACTATTTAGGGATGATTTTGGAAGTATCTTACATAGAAACATATACTATATAATTTACTAGAATTTACATTTACCTATATAGGTAATGAATTTATAAATACACTATTACATATACAATTTTATTTCTGTTCATTTTAGCCACATAAAAAATAAAATATCCTATTTTTTTTCTAAAATTCCAAACATTCCCATTCTATCTAATATTCTAACCTAGCTCAATATTTGGTGTAATTAGTAAAATCCCAAAATATTTTTTATTATTTATCCCCTATTTATATACATTTATTCCTTCATTTTTCAATGGAACCTTAGATTTTAGGTAATATCTCCTCTGTTGTCTTCCTTTTGTATCATATTCTATATTTTATGAACTTGAAAGCTTTGATTTTTTGTTAATTGAGGGAACCCCAATGATAATTTGATTATTTAATGTTTTGTATTCAATCATGGGTGTATAAATGAATGAATAATATTAGGAAAGGTTGAATTCTGTTCAGTGAATCTATCGATGTAGAAGGATTATTTTGAAAACAATTTTATGACTAATTTGGTTAGAATAAATACTGGATTTAGAATAAATCTTTTTTACTTTGTTATATATATATATATATATATTATGTCAGATTTATTATGATCATTAGTTTTTTTGTTGGTGGATTTTACAGATAAAGGATATTGTAGAACTTCCATGTGTGTGTGGATGTTTTTTTGAAGAATGCATATTTTTTTGAATAGGAATGAATTTCAAAGTGTTTTATTATTTTTTAGACTTTTGGTATTGGGTTTTCATTATGATATGTATTTTAGGTGTGGTCCAGATAACGAGAACTTTGAATCTTGTTTAAGTATAAGGGTCTGATCGATCGAGATAAAAATAAAATTGTGATAGTTAGTCTACGTGCAAGTTAGATTTGTCAATGAACATATGTATCCCTCATGTATTGGAATGGAAATGAGTGCTTGAGTTGATTACGTTAAAATAATAGTTTTTAAGGTGCATCGCCAGATATTGTTTTCCAATTTTAAAATTTACATATTTTTAATTATATAAATTCATTGGATTTGGTTATATAAAATAACATGGGTGAGTAATGATCCAATAACTATTTAAGACCCCTTAGGAAGTGAATTTATAAAATTATTATAACAAATTATTTAATTTGTACTTCAATAATATAGTATTGTTCTTTACTGTAAGAGTTTGAGTTATCTGAAAAACACTATACTATATAACGGTGTAGTTTTTAGATGTCTCTCAAATTATGATACTACAATAACAAGTCTATAGAAAGGATTATTTATTTGTATTTTATGTATTTAATATCATATTTAACCATAAAATTCTTATGGATTAATAGGAGATAAGGTTGACAGTAAGAGGCGAAGAATAAAAGAATAATTTCAAAGGCTGAATAAACAATTCCATAGTGCTCTCCCAAATACATCATTATCATCTAAAAGGAAAATTACTTATGTAGAACTTGAAGAAAAAAGGTTTGTTCAATTGTTTTCTATTTAGAAAGTTTTCTATAGGGATGTTTTTGTATCTATGAGGAAGGGAAACACAATGTGTTTATTCCCGCCGCATCATGGTTTAAGATAAAAACTCCATTAGTTCAGGTATTTAATATTAAATAGAAATTTTAGTAAGCGTGGTTTAAAAAAATTATATAGGATTCCATGAACCTAGAAAAAATATCATGGTTCTTGTAAACTATAGGATAGTTATTGGATAAAAAACTCATGGTAATCTGATCATTGAGTTGAAGGTGAAGTGACATATCATGTTTCAAATTTACCACTTCCTTCTCTTGGTTAAAAATATATCTTTACAAAAAAATAGAAATTATAAATTTTAGGATTGTTGTTATTTAACTATGGGTGTTGGATATGTATTTAACTAGAAAAATAGCTTCATGGTCCATTTTAAAGAATCACAGTTATTGATTCCTTAAATAAAATTAATGGTTAATTTTATTAGTAATGATTAAATAAAAGATATATGCTCACAATTTTTTGAGAGGATTGTAAAGAATATTATAGTTTTGTTTTGGAGAATATTAATTGTAACAAACCAATGTTTTTAAAGAAAATATACTTCTTATAATTATGTCATATAATAGTATGAAATCAAAACAGAATGAACTACTAAGTTTTATGTGACATTTAAACATATGTTTGTCATTTTTGGGATTTTAATTTCAAAAATCTGATATACATAATTGCGATCAGTAAGTTATTTGGATTCTAATATGACCAACTTAATTTTTGATGAATAGTAACAAACCCTTATGAATAGTAACATTACCCTTTTGAATAGTGACATACCCTAATGAATAGTAACTTTACCTATGATAGTATATAAATTTGATTCATGTGGGAGTAAGATATACCTATATCTTAGAATAAGAAAATAAATGTTTTAAATTTGTTATTTTTCGAGTAAATTGTGATTTTAATTAAATATTAAATGAATCATATTTAGAAAATTATTTTGGAAAAATGGATTTAATTTTTGGATTTGAAATCTTGAAAAATTTGTAGGATGAATTTTTGAGATTTTTCGGAAATACTTGAATTTTTTATGAATAGTTAAATACGGTAATTTACCGTATATATACATTATAAGCTATATAGACTACTACTAGAATCATGAATGATGTCACCCCCCTTGATTTAAATACACATGACCCAATTAATATTTTTGGTCATGTAATCATTACTATATCTGGTCTTGATGGTAATTAATAAACTAAGGATTAAAAAATTATGAAAACCCTCCTCTACTCTACTATAAACCGACACCCCTCACCCCATCTTCTCTTAACTTCTCTCAATTCTTGTGACTTGTCAATATTCTGCCCAAATATCTTCCCAAGATCCTTAAACACAACAAAAATACCCAAGTATCTTCAAAATATTAAATCCTATCCTCTTAAGAGGCTCTCAAATGAATTAAACTCATGAGGTAAATTCCTCTTTCCAATTGTTTTATTTCTTTAAATTTATTTTCTTTTAATGTTTCTTTCCTATCCTACCTTCACCAGAATGGTATGATAAATCCATTAAAATACATGTACTTTATTGATATAATGCTAAAGGGAGAATTAATTATCCTATCTTTTCCCCATATTTTATTTGAAAGAAATGGAAACACCATTGGAGATGGGTTAATTTAGCACAATCAAGGACAACGAGTTTTCAATTTATATTACCATATTCAATTAAGGATAGGAAACCATTTTCATGGTTTAATTAGACCATAATATATGTATTATTACCCATCTATGGTTCTGGAAGCCTTTGGAAATCATGGTTTTGGTTTATAAAACAAGATGTGTTCTTTTTGGTCAAAAACAACCAATTAACCAAAAAGGATGCCACAAATGTTTTATATAATGATTAAACTAAACATAATGTAAAGAATTATGTTTAAACCAAATAAAATTCTGGATGTTCAATAATAAAATATAACTTCAATTCTGGACAAACACCTTCATCATACATGTTTATTCGAACATGAACTGATCATTTAAACCAAGGATGAAAAAAGACGCAAACAATGAAATTGAACCTTATAACCAATCAAAAAGTTATTTAAGGAACTTAAAAAGGTTGTAATAAATATTTTACATATAATAGAGGTTCAATAATTATTAATTAATAAACCTAATTTTTTTTCTCCTGGTCATTAATAATAGGTGGAGAACACAAATGGACTTAAGGAATGGGATCCACTCCATTTCAATTTAATTCAAGATTTTCCTCTATGTTATGCCCTTTTATGTGTAATTACTAGTAATGGGGAATTATTACAAAACTCCGCATACTGTCCTAATGATATATAAAAGATTATAAATCACTTTATCTACCATTAATCTCTCTTAAGAACACCCGATATCATGCTGATAATCCATAAGGAATTCTACCCGAACTACCTTTCTTCTTTCGGGTTGCTCTATCTTTATTATTACCCAAATGAAGTTGTCTTTTCTTTTTATTTAAAAATTATAAATTCTTTTTATATGCTTCAATATCATGTCTCAAAATCCATCAATCATTCCTTTTTTGGGATATATATTCTTTTAGGTGATTCCCTCCTCGATACTTCCCAATAAGCAAACTTGTTTTAAGGGAACTACCCAAATTTTCACCCAATTTAATGGTCAATGTATCCTATGTTTTAAGCCACCATTTTATTTATAAAAATATTATTTTATTTATGAAAAACTTCTTGGTTCCATTTTGGTTTTATATTAAATATTTTACACATTTCAATTTTAAAAGCTCTTTAGTGTTTTCCTTAAAACCACACCAAATGGTTTTAATGCTAAGAATTTCTTAAATACTCTTATTACATGTCGTCACTTATATTTTACATCACATAACATAATATATGAATATTTTATCTTATAAATTTCCATTTATGTTTTAATTCCTTTCTCTCATGTACACTTTTATGATACACCCATTCATTATGCTTTATGACATGAATGTGATACACATTTCTCCCCATGGGTCCCCTTATATTTATGTATGATTGATTATGTATGATTATTTATGTGTAAAGAATATTCAGGAACATGTTAATATAGGTACAAACAAATAACACTCTAATTCATTGTTAAAATTTAAGTCTCATGAGATGTTTTGCGCGACTGTCTCTGCGGTTAGACATGGCCTGTGCTACTATGGGAAAAAATCTTGGAGGTTAGCCTTGACTCGTACTAACTTCATGTCTTAAGATGTTTCCACATTTATATGATTAAATGTTTATTTTAATACATGTTTATATATTATGATACATTATATTACAATCCTTTTTTATTTATTAATGTCATATTCCTAACCCATGTTCTATGGATTTATTCTTGTTATTATTCCCTTATTGGGATTTTATCTTATCACTTTGTTCATGTTATCCCCAGGTTATCCTATGAAGATGAATGAGAAAAATGGAAGTTAGAGGATATTTATGAAGACTAAATAATGAAATGTTTTATTTAGTTACATGTTTTCAGTTTTATGTTCCTAGTAATCCAAGACACCAAACTTCACGATCCTTGGCTTGTACTTTGATGTATAATTCTGCTTAAAATCAAGTAATGTTATATGTAAAAGGATAGGGTCACTGTAGTTGTTATTAGAGCATGGTATAGTTATTTTATAGATCAGGAATATAGAACCATAGTGAGAACCTTATGGATGAGAAAAAGTATAAGAAGACCCCTCTAAGTTTTGGTAAGTATAGAGTATGTGGTTTATTAAGAAAATATGTCCCTGTCTATATAAAAATAGGTAAAGGTGGCTCTATCACATATGTATCTAGGAGTGAAACCTATGACAAGGAGTTTCGAGCTTGACCTAGGGTATCCTGGTACATGACAACAAGACTTGATGCACTCATGGTTTTTACACTCTCAGGGGATATCCCTTGGTAAATTAATGAGCTTTATACAAACAATTTTTAATGGAATAAAAAATCCCATAAGAATATAAGATAAGAAATAGATCGAGGATAACCTAGATTTAAACCTAAGGAATCAAAAGTTAGGATATACTTATCCTTTACAGAGTTTATCCTTTTATGTAATTTTATTCTTTTTTATGTTAATTAATATAGTATTCAAGCCCTCTAATTGTGAATTATTTTTCTTAGTTAATGGAAGGAAATAGAATAACACGTTCCAACAACTAATGTAAAAAGAAATGTGAATATTGCCTAAAAAATACTTTATATGATAATAAAGGGTGCTAAAAACATCATGGTAGTGATTTCTGAGTTGGTTCAAGTTATGAATGACAGCTTGAATCATGTAGAACACCCTCCTCCTAAAAGGAAAGAGAATGTTTCCATAGAATATTTCATGTAGCAAAAGCCTCCCTTGTTTAGCGGATCTTCTGATCCCTTCCTCACGGAATGGTGGATTAACTCTATTGAAAAAATATTTTCCATCATCCAATTCTCAGAGGAATAGAAATTTTTACTAGTGGTCTATCATTTTGATGGGGAAGCTGATCAGTGGTGGACACAGATCAAGAATACAAAGTCCCAAGAAGAAATTGACTCTATGTATTGGGAGGAATACAAGAGGATGTTTTTTCAATAAATACTTTCATCGAACCCTCCATCTCAAGATAGAAATAGTGTTCCTCGGTCTCATTCTTAAGGAAGATGGTTCCATCAGGGCATATGAATAATACTTTACAAGGCTTGCAAGGTACGCCTTTGGCCTTGCCATAAACACCAAAAGAAAGGTAGATCACTTCAATAGCGGGATAAAGTCGAGTATACAAAAGGTGTTGGCATTATGAGACATTGACAGTTATGAGGAGATTTTCTAGTGTACCCTCATGGTTGAAATGGATATTAGAGACTCTTAGTGGTCTCTTGGTCTCGGTGAAAAGAAGCAAAAAATGGAGAAAAACATAGGTGGTTTTAAAAAAATTCCATGATGGAAAGAATCCTTAATATCTCACTTGTAAAAGTCGTGGGAAGAATCATCCTAAAATATATCTAAAGGGAACCAGTAATTTCTTAAAATGTAGAATTTTGGGACATTTGGCAAAGAACTACCGAAGGGATATGAAAAATCCCACTAATGTAGATGAATAAAGGAAGGTTCAGATCAGTTCTCAGCCAGTGGTGTGGTCTTACAACTAATATGATCATGGGAATTATAAAAACAATTTCATTAAGATGTGGGTTATTGGAGTAAATCAACAACAACCTCCAAGGTTACAAGGAAGGTCTTATGCTATCACTACTTATGAGGTAGAGCCAGAAAACAATGTGGTGATAGGTACCCAAGTTATTCATTCCTGAATAGAGAATATAATATTTGATTCTAGTTCTACTAATTCTTTCATATCATGATGGTTTAATAGAAATACTCATACACCAACTTAAAATATAGAGGACAAGTTAGTGAATGGGGCCACTATTTAATCGATGGATTATAACGCCTCCCTGGTTAACGTTTGTGGATTGAACCTCCCAACAAATCTCGCCATACTACCTTTAGATAAGTTCAACCTTATATTGGGCATAGACTATATTTCTTTATACAAATACATCATCATCTATTGGGAAAGGTGGATCACTCTTCACAAGGTTGGATTTGTAAATGTGAGTTCTGGATAGAGGAATTATCATTATTGGGTCTGTTGGGAATTATAAAATATTTGTGAAAAACTTTTCACAATTATAAAAAACAATGACCTAGCTAAAATGGAAGGGAGTAAAGTTTTTCTTGACTCAGGAATGTGAAAACTATTTCAAGGACTTGAAAAAGAGGTTTATCACTGTGCCAATACTCACACTCCCAACAAGTGGAGAACTCTTTGTAGTGTATAATGATGCTTAAAAGAAGGGTTTAGGTTGTGTGATGATTTAAAATGATAAAGTGATAGCCTAAAACTCAAGGAATCAGAAAATCCATGAGAAAAACTATCCTACACTTGATCTAGAGTTGGTGGCGGTGATCATTGCATTGAAAATCTAGGGGAATTATCTATATGGGGATAAGTGTGAGATATATACTAACCACAAGAGTCTCAAATATATATTCACACAAAATAGATTAATATAAGCCTGAGAAGATGAATAGAGCTCATCAAGTATTATGACTGCTCAATCCACTACCATCCTAGTAAATCAAATAAGGTGATAGATTCTCTAAGTAGAAATGATCCAACATCTTTATCAATGGTGATAATTGAAAAGGATCCAATCTTCATATATTTTTAGAGGATGAACATGGGAATTATTAAGGGAGTAAAATCATCAATATTTTATCAAATTATTTCTCAACCATCCCTCATGGAGAAAATAAAGGATGCTCAAAGAAAAGATATGGAAATTTCGAAAAGGGAGGAAGCTCTCAGAAATGGGAAATCCTATGATTTCATGATTGACAAGGATGGATTTGTAAACTTTGGGTCATGATTATGTGTACCACACAATCCATAGATAAATAAGGAGCTTCATAATGATATACATAGCTCAACCTTCTCTATTTACCCAGGGATTACAAAGATGTATTGAAATCTATAAGAAAACTTTGGTGGGACAATATGAAAATGGAGAATGCAGAATATAAATCAATGTGCCTAGTATGTCAGCAAGTGAATGATGAGAGGTAAAAGTTTAGGGGAATGATGCAACCATGACGGATACTATAATGGAATTGGGAGAAAATTACCATGTAATTTTTCAAAGGACTTCCAAGGATATCGAGAGGAAACAATGTTATATGGGTCACTATGGATCATCTTATGAAGACAAATCACTTTATCACAGTTCGATAAGACTTCTTGTTGGATCAATTTACATGGATTTACATCAAATAAGTCTTAAGGCTTCATGGAGTACCTCTATCTTTTGTATCCGATCATGATCCAAGATTCACCTCGAAGTTCCGGAAAATTCTCCAAAATGCTCTAAGAACTGAACTAAACATTAGTATGACCTATCGTCCTTACACTGATCGCCAATCTGAGCGAACTATTAAAAAAATAGAAGATACATTGAGAGAATTTTCTATGGAATTTAATGGTGGATGGAACAACCATCTTCTACTAGTTGAATTCTACTACAACAATAGTTTTCACTCGATCAACCGAATGGCACCATATGAATCGCTTTATGGGAAAAGGTGCAGAACATGGGTGTGTTGGGATGAATTCAGTGAGTATAAGATTATAGGATCTGAAATGGTCAATGAAATGGGGGATAAGGTGAAAACCATTCAATATCATATCAAGGCATCCCAAAGTTGAAATAAGAGTTATGCAGACAATCATCGATGAGACCATGAGATCATAGTTGGAGACATGGTATTTCTACATATATCTTTGTGGAAGAAGGTCATGAGGTTTGGAAAGAAAGGGAAGTTATGTCCTATTTACATAGGCCCCTTTGAGATCTTTGATATTATTAGAGATGTGACCTATCTACAAGAACTTCCACCTACCATGGATAAAGTACATGACCTCTTTCATGTATCCCTCATAAGGACATATATACCAGATCCTTCATATGTACTCTCTTAGGAGGTTGTATAGTTAGAGGATGATATTTGTTACGAGGATAGGCCAGTGATGATCTTGGATCATAGTGATAAATTTCTATGTGATAAGACTACTCACATAGGCTAGGTATTATGGAAGAACCATAAGTATGAAGAGGCAATATGGGAACTCGAGGAGACAATGAAGGAAAAGTACCCACACCTGTTTATGACCAAGAATGTAAAACAATATTTCAAGGGTAAAATCTCTTGAGGGGGAAGAATATAACGACCTAATGTTTTTTAATGGAAATTTCCTTCTTATAATTATTTCATATAATCACCTGAAATCACAACATAAATAACTACTATGTTCTATCTGTACTTTAAACATATGTTTGTCACTTCTATGATTTGAATTTCAAAAATATGACATACACAGTTGGGATCAGTAAGTTATTTGGATTCTAATATGATCAAATTAATTTTTAGTGAATAGTAACATTCCCTTATGAATAGTAATGTTACCATTATGAATAGTGACATACCCTAATGAATATTAACCTTACCTATGATAGTATAGAAATAAGATTTATGTAGGAGTAAGATATACCTATATCTTATAATAAGAAAATATATGTTTTAAAATTGTTATTTTTTGAGTAAACTGTGATTTTTTCTAAATATTAAATTATTCAAATTTAGAAAATTATTTTTGAAAAAAGGATTTTAGTTTTGGGTTCTATATATTTAAAAATGATTAGGGTGAATTTTGGAGATTTTTCTGAAATACATGATTTTTTTATAAATAGTAAAACATGGTAATTTACCGTATAAATTCATTATAATCTAAATGAACTATTCCAAGCATCATGGATGATGTAACCACACTTGGTTATAATTCAGAAGACCCATTTACTATTTTTTGTCATATAATAATCAATATTTCGGGTCATGCGGGAAATTAAAAACTAATGATTAAAAAATTACGGAAACCCTCCTCTCCTCTACTAGAACACCCCTTACTCCCTCTTATCTTCACACATCTAAAGCATTGTGACTTGCCAATAATCTACTCAAATATCCTCCCAATATCTTTCCACATGTCCAACAACCCATAGTCTCTTCAAAATACCAAAGCCTCTCCTCTTAGGAAGCTCTCAAAGGAGTTAAACTCAAGAGCTAACTTCCCCTTCCCAATTATTTTATTTATTTTATGTGGTTTTATTTTTTTTTCATTCCTCACATCCTTTCACAAAATGTTATGATAACTCCAGTAACATACATGTAATGGAATGTTATAATGCTAATGGTATAATTAATTCTCCTCATTCCTTTCCAGATATTTTATTTGAAACAAATGGAAACACCATTTGAGGTGTTTCAATTTAGCACAGTCAAGGGTGACGAGTTATCAATTTCCATTATCATTTTCAATTAATGTCATTAAACAATTTTTCATGGTTTAGAAAGAACATAATATATTTATTATTCCTCATCTATGGTTCTGGAATCCTTTTTTAAACATGATTTTGGTTTATAAAACAAAATGCGTTCTTTGTGGTCAAAAACCGCCAATTAACCCAAAAGGATGTCCCTGAAGTTTTATATAATGATTAAACTTCAATTAAAGTAAAAATTTATGTTTTCAAACATATAAAATTCTGTATGTTCAATAATAAAATATAAATTCAATTCTGGAGAACCACATTCATCATACATATTTATCCGAACATGAACCGATTCTTAAAACAAAGGAAGAAAACATACCCAAACAATGAAATCAAACCTTATAACCAATAAAAAATGTCTTTAATGAACATGAAAAGGTTATACTCAATATTTTACATTTAGAAGAGGTCTTAGACATATTAATTAATAAACCTAATATTTTTAATCAGGACATTAATAAAAAGTGGAGAACACTAACAGACCTAATATAAGGGATCCTCTCCATTTCATTTTTATTCAATATTGTCCTCTATGTTATGAACTTTTATGTGTAATTACTAGTGATGAGGTATGATTACATACCTCCCCATACTTTAATCATGATTTTTAAAATATTATAAATCCCTTTCTCTCTCATTAATCCCTCTTATGTACACCCGATATCATGCCGATAATCTATAATAAATTATACCCGTAATGCCTTTCATATTTTGGGTTGCTCTATCTTTATTTTCACCCAAATGAGGTTGTATTTTATTTTTATGTATGAATTCTATATGATTTTTATATGCTAAAAAATAATGATTCATGATCCATTGATCTTTACTTTTTGGTTATATATTTTATTTTAAGTGATTCACTCTTTGATACTTCCCAATAAGCAAACTCGTTTTAAGGGAACTCCCTAAATTTTTACCCAATTTCATGTGCACTATATCCTCTATTTTAATCCTCAATTATCATCATAAAATAATTATTTTACTTATTAGAACCTTCTTGGTTCTCTTCTTGTTTTTTATAAAATATTGTTCCCATTTCCAATTTTAAAATCTCTTTAGGGTTTTCCTTAAAAACACACTAAAATGTTTTAATGCTAAGAATTTCCAAAATCCTCTTCTTACATGTAGTAACATCTGTTTTACATCACTTAAAATTATATATTATTATTTCACAATATTAATGTCCATGTATGTTTTAATTCCTATCTCTCAGGGACACTATTATGATATTCCCATTCATTATGATTTATGTCATGAATGTGATACCCATTTCTCTCTATGAGTTCCCTTATGTTTATGTATGATTGATTATATATGATTATTTATGTGGAAATCATATTCATTAACAGGTTGATATGGGTTTTCCCAGATAGTGCTCCAATTATTTGGTTAAAGTTATGTCTCTAGAGATGTTAGGGGTGATGGTGTTGGCGGTTAGCCTTGGCTTGTGCTACTATGGAAAATGATCTTGGTCGGTAGCATTGAATCATAATAAAGTCATGTTTTATGTTGCTACCACATTTCTATGATTCCATGTTTATATGACTCCTTGTTTATTTGTTATGATCCCTTATGCTACGTGCCTTTTTATTTATTTATGTCATGTTCCTAGCCCTTGTGCTATAGATTTATTCTTATTCTTATTCCCTTACCAGGATTTTAGCTTATCCCTTTGTTCAAGTTATCCCCATATTATCCTATGAATATGTATGAGCACAGTTTATGTTAGGGTCTCCTTATGAAGACTAAATAAATAAATGTTTTATTTAGTTCCATGTTATCAGTTTTATATTCCTAGTATTCCAAGACACTAGAATTCATGATCCTTGGTTTTCAATCTGATTTATAATTATGCTTATAATCAATAATGTTATATATAAAAGGCTCGGTTCGCTATACTAATTTGCATTAATTTTATCACTTTCTAACCTAGTGAATAATATTATTCATTTTAATGTAATCTTGCATACTAGTAAGAGTCCTAGACCACTTTCCTACTCCAATAACATAGTTATTCATTGGTAATAAAATTGTGACATTTGAATTGGGATTGTAACTTCTATTAACTAAGAACTAGCCAATGAATAAAAAGTGTTTATTAACCATTAAATTATTATAATGTTTATGTTGTTAAATATCAATCTATATATTTCATGATCATAATTTTCTATGTTTTGTTTCTATCTTAAGCGTTAGTCAATATAATAATATTTGTGTGATTTTTGGAAATATTTTTGATCACACTGATTCACCTCACTCCCACCGAATCTCACTTTTATCTAAGGGGGAACATTAATTAGTATCATAGTTGAAAAATTTTCATGGATTATAATCTCAGTATAATAATATAAAGATTAATATAACTTTTGAAACTAACCAACTGGTTCAAAATTATTACAAACACTTTGTAAATTAACTATTATAGTGTAACATTGTATGAATGAAATTGTTAATAAAACATAGTAAAAGAAAATAAAAATATGCACAACAGAATTAATAAAAAGATGTTCAGTCTCAAGATGAGACTAATTCCTCTCTACTTGGTGATCCCCTGCCACTAATAAGTTAAAATTAACAAAAAAGATTGATCCACACACTGGATCCGGGTTCACAACATCACACAAGGCTCTCCATGTCACAATTGACCTTTACCACAATTATTCGTGGGAAAAAAAGAAAATAGGTCACACATAACCTTTTCCATAGTTCTATTTTGGGTAAAAACGGGTAAATAGAGTGTGTGATTGACGATAGGAATTATACTTTATTTATTCACATGAGTCAATGTATGTGTGTGCGTAATAGACAGTTATACAAACAGCTCCAAAATGTAAATAAATTAACACAATAGAGCTAAAGATGTGGAGTTTAGGTTTATAAGTCTCTGTGTGTTATGAAGTGAAACTATAGACTCGTTTGATGTAGTGGAATTGAAGTTTGAGTCCTCTTCTAGAAGTTAACTCTAAAACAGAGTTTTGAAGCATATGTGTTATAGCTTCTAGGGGTATGAGATGACCATCTTCATGTTCGGGAGATGTTCAGGTCATCTTAGTAGGTTTAGATTGATTTATTGAACTCCTTTTATGTTCTTCCTTTGTTTTCTTGGGTTTTGGATGTATATTCAAGAGTTTCAGGGGTTCTTAGGTTTTCTTTTCTTACTACTCTTCTGATTATATGTTTTCAATGATCTAGCTTGTTATCCTTTTATCCTACGAGGTCTAATAGACATAATGATCTCCCCACATGCATGTACCTCGTACTATCCTCTGAATATCCAACAAAAAACATTAATTAATTTCAGAATCATTAATATGTCTAAATATGACAGTTAGATATAAATTTTATTTAATAAAATAAAATAGTATTTATGGCTATCGATGGGTCATAAGTATCTGTGTGTCTTAATTATTGGTGAGTCATTAGAATTTCTCTATCCACATTAGTGACTCTAGGAATCCATGAGACTTTTTCATCAATATCAGTTAATCTAGGCATCATCATGTCATTTTTACTATCGGTCTGTCTGGGTTTTAGTGAGTTGTCATTGGTGACTCATTTTCAACTATCAGTGCGTCACCCATCAGTGATTCTTTTGAACTATCGGTTCGTCTCCAATATGTGAGTCCTTTGAACTATCAATGAATTTTCCATCAATGACCTACCTATCAATGAGTTTCTTGAACTATCGATGTGACCGATCATCAGTGACTTGTCCATCGGTGCATCATTTGTTCTTTCAGTGTGACATGCATCAATGTCTACTTTGATCGGTGAGTCCTCATTGGTGAGTCAGCCTTCAGTAACTCATTTGAACCAATCAATGTCAGGGAATTTGAAAACCATAAAAAGTTTATGTATTATATATAATAATACCATATTTGGTGAAATTCATACTTACACATGTATATATACACATGTAAATATATTTAAACACAAATATCCATAATTTATTTGACTTATTGAAATTTATTATATCATGTGATATAATCTATTCATTTATAAACATTCATTTAAAAGATTATCATCACTTAAAACATAATACGTGAACTATCATGACTTATCAATTGGCATGATTTGTGATTATTAAAAAAACTATGTCATAAAGGGTCTAACAATATTCCCCTTTTTGTTAATCGCAAATCATTTCATAAATGATTTATAAAAGATGTTAAGGAAAAAATGACTTATCTTAGCATACCAATAGTGAGTGTGAATTATCAATATAAATATAAGTTCTTTACTTTTATACTCCCCCTAAAAAATTATATTTGAGATGTCTTAGTGATTTATATCCAAGAAGGGATATATATATATATATATTCATTGTTGATTACGTGCCATCTTTACTTTGCCATAGTAAGTCTCCCACTTAGGTCAAGAGCTTATTCCATCCATAGATTTCTCCCCCTTTGGGGATTATCAAAAAGGTGAAAAGAAACATAAAAGATATAGAAAAAGAACATTATAAAATGTTAAACACAATGAAGTAAAACTTATATTCATGAATTTAAAAAAGAGTAAAAACATCAAAAGACACTTAACAAAAATAAAAGTACAGAGCCCTTTCAAAGAATCAACCAGAGCTAAGATTTGGGATTTTGATGAGATTTATCATTGATTGAATTTGAAATAGTGGGGGTTAGTAGGTGATTATTTGGATGTAGGAACGAATGATGGAATGGTGACACTAGGTAATGCAATGGATCTAGGAATAGTAGATGCAATGCTTGGTCTCTACTCCAACAGAATACAGCAGGGAGGTTGCTCTTGGATTACAGGCCAGATTTGTGATAATGCTTGAGACAATGACATCATCAAAGGAGGAAATGAACCAAGTATGATTGAAGCATCTATAGGGAACACTATATCTTCATACTATACATGAAGTTAGGGCTTCAAAAGATTTATAAAATCAGTGGTGATTTCACCCCCATACTGCAGAACATCTCAAAATTCTCCTTGTTTTCCATGAAATTATCCAATGTAGATGTAAAAACATTCAAATGGATCAATTTCTTCTTTAAAGCCTTAGTCACTGGTGATATTATATGGTTCTCATCCAAGAACCTGAAGTTGTTATTCAACTCATGCTTTGTGTATATTTTAGAAAAATAATTGTCCACTTTTTCCATGATCTTCTTTTGAGCAGCAGTTGCCTCATTTTAATATTATCTCACAATGTTATATACATGGTCACTATTAGTTTTCACTTTAGAAAGGGTTTATTTATCAGATTCATTCTACATAGCCTTGATCTCTTCTCTTATCATAGTTTTGAGGGACTTCATATCTGTAGTAGGCTTGGTAACTCTAGAACTGGATGAACCAGAAATAATTTTTCCAAGATCCTCTTTCAACTTTTTCAAATTGGCATTTTGAAGATGCGTAACAAGGTTATTAAGAACATTTATAACACCACCATGTGTGGTTATGAATTCATTGGATAAGGATACCATTTCATGAACCATTTTCTTTACTTATTCTCCCTGCACTGAATTATTGTTCACAATGGTCTCGGCTATAGTGATATGATTAGACTATATTTCTTGAATTTACATTCTAGAAATCTGAACAGAATATACCTATGAAATACTCACATATGTCTAAGATTCATTCCTAATAATAAATTAAGATATCACAGATTCACACAGATAATCTTTTAATTGTTCGAGATTGGCCTTGGTGACATATTCACTAGGCACTAAAGGTACAACCAGCTCATCACTGGTGGGAAAAGTAGCTGAAGTAGGAGCAGTCAGTTCCAAATCATTGAGTGGAGTAGGAGGAGCTACCATCTACCTATCTAAACCATAATCTATCCCAAAAATAATATATCCTAGATCTCCATTTCACTCCTCAAAACAAGTACAATATCTAGGACCCACAATTTCAATTATTACTTGTTTTCCATTGAGGCTCCCCCATATTCCGAGGAACATGTACTATATGAGATTTACCTTCTTCTTCTTGACCTCCATCCATAAAATCAGAAAGTTCCTAAATGATTCCTTGAGAATTATCAGGGTGTTAATGTTCATAATCATTACCAACATCTCCCTCATCATGTCCATTATGATCAACAACATCATGTCCATCAAGATCAACACCATTCTGTCCATCAGGATCAACATCATCCTGTCTACTAGCCTCATCATCATATCTATGCACAGACTCCTCAGCTGAACTGACTACATCTTGTCTAGATTTTTGTGAGTCACTCACATTCTCACCATCATCATCCCCATCATCATCATCATAATCCTCATCATCATCATCATCACCAGACCTGCTCACATAACCTTCAACAATAGAGACTTCAATCTCTTCCTCATCATCATCTAATAAAGGTTAATTTAATGTTAATTATAACGGTGGACAAGAAGGTCTGTATAACATTTCTCTATTTATTTCAGCGATATTTGGGTCACTCCTGTCATCTACATTAGACTCATATTCTCTTTGTAGATCAGGATCAACTTATTCTTCATCTGAATACACAACCTGCTCACCAGGTTTAAGACTTTCATCAACATGATCCCTTAGTCTGGTAGGATGATTTATAGGATTATAATCCTCTTAAAATATCTCCTCAGTTTCTTCCCAAATTATCCTCCATGGTTTCCAAAATATTTTCATCTTTTTGTAGATATACGTAGGAAAGAAAAAACCACTACATGTAGTAATCAACTCATCTTCATCCTCCACACATCCCAACCTCTTCAACATTTCAGAAATCATCCGTAGATAATATAAAAAAGTTGGTTTTCATGATGTTTTGACCATTTCACAAAGGTGTACTATAAGGCACCTAAGCATGCTCACATTCACCTCATTCTTCAATAAATAAATCAAGAAATATTTTTGACACTTTAAGGAATAAAAATCTCCCTTCCTTAGGAAGATTTGATGTTGGATAAATTTGAATAGCATTCTGGCCTCTCCATCTAAATATAATGATATTAGCCTCCTTGAATCCAAATTTCTAGTCAACTATTTCAACCAATTTTTATAAGAAAATAAATCTATTATTGGTGTAATGTTACCGCGGTAGTCATTAAATATTCCCTCATGCGGCGTTTTCAAGCATTAAGCCCACTCTCTTGATGAAAACAAAATATTCTTACCCTTTTCCACTGATTTCATCTGAGCCTCCTAAGATCCTTCCAAAAACACTTCCAAAAAGAGATAAATTGGTGTACCATCTTGGGATAGAAATTTCTCTCATTGTCTACAAACCAGTTAATCCACCATGGTGATTCCAAAAATTTCAGCAAAAGAGACTTTCTCGACAAAAACCATTCAGTAGACACTTCTTTCTTAGGAGTTACTACGTGGTTTCCCATCTCTAAATTCATAGAACTTGTGGCAATGCTTAATTCTCCTTTCGAGTTCTTGGAAGACTGTGATTTACTCGGTTTATCCATCATACACTTTGTTCTCACTATTCTGAAGGTTCAGGTTCGAAGAAGGGAGCCGAAAGGTCGAACGATTGAAAGCAGAGTATGTGGTGAAAGGTAAAAGGGTAGAAGTAGTGTGAATCAATTTAATTTTATAATTTATGAATTTTAATACGAAAAAATTTAACATAGAATAATGGTAAAATAAGAAACAAGAATCTATTTCATTTTACTTAAAATATATAGACAAACAGATTTACTAAAAAGTCTTTATCGTTATTGACTTCACTCTAACAGTATCGGTCTCACTTGATCGGTATTACACAATCAACTACACATGATCTATTTCACATGATTAGTTTTACAATATTGGTTTCACATGATCTGTTTCACACGGATAGGTTTCACACGATCAGTTCCACACTGATCGATTTCACACGATCAGTTTCACACTGATCGGTTCTACACAATCAGGTTGTCATAGATACATAATTTTTAAAGGGATAAGGACATATAGTCTTTATAAATTTGTCATTCCTAGTTCATGTCTGATGTATCTCATTCTCTTATAGTTTATGAGGTTGATAAAAATGTAAGAAAGTTTATGTTCAGTGCTAATAAACTCAAGAGTTATATAACAAATGTTGATAGTGGTCTCCCAAAAAGGGACGTCTTACATCAATATGCTTTATTTTAGAATGATAAATTGGATTTTTGGAAATGTTAATAGCACCTGTATTTTCCCAATTTATAGCTATTTGTCTGAATTGAAATCTATTGTCTAATAAAGGTTGTTTCATCCATAAAACTTCGGCATAAAAACAACCAATAGCAATGTAATCTGCTTGAGTAGTTGATAATGAAACATAATTTTTATTTTTTACTACACCATGATATTGGAGGCTTTTCCAAAAACTAACATGTTCCTGAAGTGATCTTTACATCTAACTTTCACCCATCAAATTCAACATCATAATAACTAACCATATCAAAAGGTTGTACCCTGTAGTATAATAGTCCAACATTAGTTGTATATTTGAGGCATTTGAAAACTCTTTTAACAGCATTTAAATGTGACTCTTTTGAGTTTTCGTGAAATCTTTCACAAATACACACTCTAAACATGATGTTTTTCATACTAGAAGTTATGTAAATAAGACTCCCAGTCATTCCTCTATAAGCAGTTTGGTCAATATATTTCCCATTTTCATCAAGAACTGACTAACATGTAGAACTCAAAGGTGTTTCACTACTCTTAATTCCATCAAAGCCATATCTTTTCAGAAGATCTTTAGTATATTTGATTTTATTTAAAATAATACCTTTTTTGTTTTTTAAATTATTGAAATCCAAGAAAATATATATGTTCACTCTAAAACTCATTTCAAACTCACTATACATTATTTTTGAAAAATAATTGCATAAAGAATTTTCAGAAGATCCCAAAATAATGTCATCCACATATATTTGATCTATTAAAACATATTTATAAATTCTTTTTATAAATAAGGTAGGATTTTTAACTCCTATTTTTAAACCATTCAAAATAATAAAGTTACATAACATATCATACCAAGATCTTGGATCCAGTTTCAATCTAAATAATGATTTAGTTAATTTGAAAACATGATTTGGAAGTTATGGGTTTCTAAAACCTAGGGTTTGTTCAAAAAAGAAGCATCCTCAATTATATAACCATTTAAAAATTCGCATTTGACATCCATTTGATAAATTTTGAAATCCAAGTGTGCTGCATTGGGAAGTAAGATTCTAATGGATTCAACCCTTGTTACTGGTAAAATGGTCTCTTCCTAATCAATTCCTTCTTCTGGATTATAGCCTTGTGCAACCAGTCTATATTTATTTCTAACTATATATCCTACTTCATCTAGTTTATTCCTTAACACCCATTTAGGTCCCATGGTCAAGGTATCTTTTGGTCTATCAAAAATCTTCCAGAATTGATTTCTATCAAACAGATTATGATCTCCTTGCATAACCATTAGCCAAAATTTATCATTGATTGCATTATTGATATTTTTAGGTTCAATTTGTGACAAGAATGATCGATGTTCTGCCATATTTCTCAAGGAATCTCTAGTTTATGTTTCTTTGTCAAAATCTCCAACTATATTTCTTATGGGATGGTTTTTAATGGTTTTAGACGATCTAGTAAAAGTAAGACTAGTTATTTTAGGTTAATCACTTGGTTCTGGTTCATTATGGTTAGAATCTAGAGAATTTATAGGACTGTAATTTTTAATAGATTCTTTTATAGGATGTTTAGAGAGGTTTTCATTAATGTTCAGATTGAACATATCCTCTTCAATATTTTCTAGAGATGTTTTAGGTTCATGTGGATCTATTTGATCAAACATGACACGTTTAGATTCTTCAACAGATTTGGTTCTTTTATTAAATACTCTATATTATTTTCTTGTTGTTGAATATACAAGGAATATTTTTCCATCACTTTTGGATACAAATTTATCTATAGTATATTTAGTGTTTTGAATGTAAACTTTACATCCAAACACATTAAAATAATTTACCTTGGTTTCCTATTATTACAAAACTCATAAAGTGTTTTCTTAAGGATAAGTCTAATTAAGACTCTATTTGTTATCTAACATTATGTTTTAACAACATTAACCAAAAAATAAAGGTCATATTCATTGGGCATAGTTCATGCAATTTCTTGTAGGGTTCTACTTATTCTTTCTACTATACTATTCGGTTGCAGTATACTTGTGGTAGAGAAGTTATTACTATAACCATTATGTGAGAAAAAAGATTCAAAATCTTTATTTTCAAACTCAGGTCCATGGTCACTTCTTAGAGATTTAATTTTAAGTCCATAATGATTTTCTACAGTCCTAGGACACTTGGTAAAATGAGATCAAGCTTCACTTTTGTGAGCTAAGAAGTGGGTCCAAGTATAACTAGTGAAGTCATCTACATGAACATTAACATAGTGATTTCCATTGAGACATGAAACCATAGATTGTCCAAACAGGTCCATTTGAACAAACTTGGGAGGTTGAGAAGTTGTAACTTCATTCTTTGGTATGATAGAGATTTTGTGTAACATTACCTTTTGACAAGGATTGCACACTTTATTATCTGGAAACTCTAATTTGGGAAGGTCCTTAACAAAAAAAATTTGGTTATTTTCTTAAGGGAGTGTATATAACAATGTTCTAGTATTCTATTCCAGATCCAAGACTCTTTGTAAAAGTTACTTAGGCAAGAAACTTTCTATGATTCTAGTGTGTCTAAATTTATATCATATACATTAACATTTCTAAAAGCAGTAATTGGTAAGTTATTTTTGGCATAAAACATATGGAATGAATCATATTCAAAATTAACATCAAATCCATCATCACACAGTTGGGATATGCTAATAATGTTTTATTTTAATCCATCAACATAATGTACCGTGGAAATTAAAATAGAGTTAGGAATACCAATCTGGACTAGGCCAATGAATTTTCCTTTACCATTGTCACCAAAAGTGACATGTCGTCCATGAATCTTGATGAGATTATTAAAGCTTGAGTAATCTCTTATCGTGTTTCTTGAACAAAAAATTTACAAGTACCAATGATTTTTACAGGAACTGTTCTGGTAGTTTACCGCAAAAACAATTCATCCAAGAAGATATTTTGGCACCCAAATTTGTCTGGTTAGTAATAAAGGATTGAAGAACCCACAATTTTCTTATGGTCTTCCTATAGGTTAATTTTAAATTATTTTAAAAACAAACATTATTTTGTGTAGAAAAATATGATGCCGTAATAAATTTTTCAGAACTCGAACTGGCAGAAAAATCTTGAGTTTTGAATAGAGATGGAGATTTTCTAGATTTAGTTATAAAATGTGTTTTATATAAATTTATTTTTCTTGGATGATATCCTATTCTAGTAGTATAACTTAGAGCTATCTATTTACCAAGTAATCAAGTAAGAGTGTTTTTCCCATTGGTAAAATTTTCAGGATATTTCATTGATTGATCATTAGATAACATTAGGTTATTATTTTGCTTTAGTATTTGTGCATTTTTCTATTTCTCAATAGTAAGATCAGATTTTATATTAGTAGAGAGTGCATCTTGTTTCTTTAATGATTTACACTTATCCTTTAGTTCATTACAAGTTTCTTCTAGTATATTACAATACTCAAATAGTTCATAAATTTTCATATTTTCAGATTTAGATTCATCTCTAGAATAATATTCCTTAGGTACAAGAAATTTTAAGAGTACCTCTGAGGTATTTTTCATAAAGCACATGTTTTCTATATATTCTTTCTCATTCTGAGAAGAAGAGGATTCAATGGAGATATCCTCTGATGCACTTCATATGGAATTCATTTCTTTGTTATATTTCATATCTTTGTACTCATATTTATTTTTATATATTTACTTAGGACAGTCATATTTGATATGCCATCTACTTTTTCATTCATAGAGAAATATTTCATCTGATTTGTCAGGCTTCTTCCAATGCTTTTTCTAATTTCCTTTTTTGTCATATTTGCATTTATATTTTGGTTTATTGATGAAAATTCTTCATTCTATAAATTTTTTTAAATCTCATAGTTAGCGGGGCCATTTTTACATCACTATCTGAAGCTGATTCTTCACTACATGTCCTCTCAATAGTAGATTGAATTTTCTCTTGGACTTTACTCTTATAAGTGGTAGTCTTGAAGGCTATATTTTTTTTATTTGGATCTTCCTCGTCTTTATTCACCTTTAATTCCTCTTCATACATTATTAATTTTTCAATCAGTTCCTTCTATGGAATTTTATCAATGTCGTATGATTCTCTTATAGATACAGATGTCCCTCTCCATCTCTCTGGTAAGAATCAAATAATCCTCATGATCTTCTCCTTTGCTGTTACATCTATTCCTAAAGAAATAATTGTGTTCACAATTTCATTGAACCTGAGATACATATCATAAATAGATTTATCATGCTTCATTCTGAAATTTTCATATTTAATAGTATAATTATTTAATCTCATCTATTTCACATTATTTGTTCCCACATGGGAAACCCCTAAAGATTCCCAAATCTCATGATCATTTTGACATGTAGAAATACGATTAAATTGTTCATATCCCTATGCAATTTATAAGGAATTATTTAATTTAGAGTTATTGTTATAGGATTTCTTGGTAGATCCATCCCAAGGGTTTCTAGCAGAAACAAGGATTGCATATTTACTTTCAATAATAGTCTGAATTTCAAATCCCATGTTTTCTAAATGTATTTTTACCATAAGCTTCCACTGTGAATAATTTTTTCCATTGAAGAAAGTTTTTCTATTAATAACATCTCCATATAATCTATTTTCCATAATATAAATTAGAAAAATATTTCAAAGAGATAAAAATTTATTAATAACATAGATTTTAAGATCTTTGAAATAAAACTATAATCATAGTTGAAAAAGTTTTAAAATACTTTGAAAACTGAAAAATTCCTAAACCTATGATACCAATTTTTGGTGGGAGCAGAGTACTTAAGAGGGGGGATTGAGTTCCTATAATAATTTATTTTAAACATTGGTTCTTTGAAAATTTCCACAATTAAAAATAATACAAGAATGTTTGTATTGAATTTATTAGAGTCTTGAATGTTCAACTAATTTCTCAAGATATTGAGTAGTTCTTAAGTATACTAATCTAAAGATCAATATAAATTTTGAAACTAACCTACCAGTTCAAAGCTGTTATAAACCATTTCTAAACTAACTATCTGAGTATAACTTTTTATGAATGATTTTTTTATAAAACATAGTAAAATAAAATAACACTATGCACATTGGAATTTAAAATAATACATTCAGTATCCTATTAAGACTTAGTCCTCTCCACTTAGTGATCACCTTACACCAAGAAATTAAAATTAGTAAACGAGTTTGATCCACACTCTGGATCATGATACACAATAGCACATAAGTATGTCTAGGTCACACTTGACCACTAACACAATTCATCATGGGGAAAACAAAAAACATGTCACACACAACCTCTTTCGTAGTTCTATGTGGGATTCAAAGGGATAAATAGTGTGAGATTGAGGATATCAAGTATCCTTCAGTTATGTAGAGGATTCAATTTGTGTGTAAAAGACAGATACACACAATGCTTAGAAATGTAAATAAATTAACACAACAGAGATAAATATGCAGAGTTCAGGTTTTGAAGTCTCTGTATGTTATGCAGTGAAGCTCTAAACTCAATTGATGAAGTGGAATTGAAGTTTGAGTCCTCTTCTAGAAGATGACTCTAAAATAGAGCATTGAAGCCTCTGTGATATAACTTCTAGGAGTATGATATGTTCTACTTCTTGTTAGAAATATGTTTAGGTCAGCTCAACAAGATTATCTTTATTTCTTGATCTCTTTGTATGTTCTTTTTTTGAGTTCTTGGTTTTTGGAAGTATGGTCGAGTGTTGCCAGAGTTCTTAGGATTTCTTTTCTTGCTACTATTCTTTGTATATGTTTTGAATGATCCAATCTGTTATCCTTTTGTCCTCCAAGGTCTAGAAGGAATAATGATCTACCCACATGAATGTACCTCATACTGTCCTATGAATATCCTACAGACAATATTAATTAATGTTAGAAGTATTAATATGTCTAAATTTTACCGTTAGATATAATGTTGAATTAATAAAATAAAAACAGTATATATGACTATAGGTGAGTCATACATATAAGTGATTTATAAGTGTTGGTGGGTAATTATCATCACTCTATAAGAATCAGTGACTCTAGGTATTGGTGATTCCTTTTCATCAGTATCAGTGACTCTGGGCATTAGTGAGTCATTTTTACTATTGGTCTGTCTGGACATCGATGAGTCATCATCGATGATTAATTTTGAACTATCAGTGCATCACCCATTGGTGAGTCATCCATCAGTGGGTTATTTGAACTATTAGTGTCTCGCCCATCATTGAGTCCTTTGAACTATCAATGTGTCACCCATCATTGATTCACGTATCATTGAGTCTCTTGAACTATCGGTGTGACCGATCATCAGTGACTTTTCCATTAATGCATCGTTTGTCCTTTCAGTGTGCCCCACATCAGTGTCTTCTTCAGTCGATGAGTCCTCATCGGTGATTCAGCAATCAGGGACTCCTTTTGAACCAATTGATGTTTGAGACTTTGAAAAACATACAATTTGTTTGTCTGATAAAGAACAGAACTAGATTAGGTGAAATTCATAAATATATGTAAATATACACTTTTAAATATATTGAAACAAAAATATCCATAGTTTATTGACTTTTTGAAATGTATTATACAATGTGACATAATCTATTCATTTTTAAATACTCATTGACATGATTATCATCACTTAAAATATAATATGTGAATTATCATGACTTTTATATTGGCATGATTTGTGATTATTAAAACAACTATCTCACAAAGGGTTCACCATGGATAATATTAATTCATTTGACAATTTGTGTTTTCCCATGTTCAATGGAAAATTATTTCTTTTCTGAGAGAGATAGTATGATACCATGTAACCCCCTTAAAAAGGGATACTTAAAAGACTAAATGCTATTACCCATGTCAAAATGTTTCACCATTATTTTTAGTAGTATACCTTGTTAGAATTCCCCAATTATGTGTTATAGGCATGTAGAAACTATTGGATGGGTGAACTCCTAGGATGTTCTCCAAGGTGTGTGAGAGAGAAAAAAATGACAATAAAATAACATGTTTTGTTTTATGGGGAAGTATATTTTTATGATAAGTGACCCATGTGTGTAATAGCCTATAGTGTCTTGGGAAGGAAATTTCGGTTTTACCGAAGACCTGTGGGGTTAGATGACCAGGTTCATGGCATGGGGAGCCCGATTCACAAAAAATGGTACCTGATCCAACACCGAACATGAGGTGTAAAGGATATTCCTTGGTTTGAGGTGTGGCGACCACAAAAAATGGTGTTGTGGCTAAAATTTTTGGGGAGGCTAAAATCCCCAAAAAAGAGATACTTAATAGACTAGAGGTTACTACTCATATAAAAAATGTGGACCTTTATTTTAAAGAGAATACTTGATTAGAAATCAATAGTTAATATTTATTAACATGATGTAGTGAAAAGAATATTAACCTCTTAGGAAGTTCGACAATGCATGTGTGAGTGGGGAATACAAACACTAAAAGAATATGTGTTATCTTAAGGGGGTGGTCTTTAGTCTGTAATACCTATGGTCTGGTGTGAAGAAAACCAAGGAATTACAAGAAAATATTGTTGTCTAATTTTGAGGATTATATAATGGTAAGGTTGGTGCAACACCTCATGATTTTAGTTTGAAAAAAGTAATATTTCCAATTGCATATTGCACATGAAATACCAGGCTTAAAACAAGTTGGGATATAATATTAATATAATATCATTTTAAAATGATAATTATAACATATCCATTGGTTTGGTGAGTTTGAATAAGATTAAACACACTATGAAATAAATGTATGGACATTTTATTTAATATAAAATTACTAAATAATCCCTTTTAAATAGGAACTTTATTTTAAATAAGATCATATATGATTAAATGATATATATTTTCAAAAAACTAATTTACATTTTTTATCAACATAAATTATGTTAATAATTATAGATAAATCATTTCAATGAAATGTATATATCATAAATAAAATAAAATACCATTAATATGATGTTTTTATAATATATTAAATGAGTATAAAATCAATATATATCTTAAAAATACATTTTTTTTCAAAAATAAATTTCATTTCATTTTTGGTATTAATATTATGATTAATTTATACCAATTTTAAGAATCATATTTAAAAAATCATCTTATTTTAAATCATCATGGTAAAATATTTTTATAAAAATATTTAGGGATTTTTCTAAATTGTTGATTTTGGACTATATGGTGAAAAATAACAATTTTTTAATAAACTTTTGTTTCACTAAAATTCAATTAAATAATTTTAAATGTCCCGATTGGTTTTTGTTTTTTTTGAATGTCATATAAATATCATTTTGTTAAAAAAACCAATTAATTCCATGGGAATCGACATTATTTTGGAGTTGGTGTTCTAGAACCAGTTTTTTGTACTTTTATTACCAAGTATTCATATATCAAAATATTAATAAAATACCTTATTGCATATTGTTTATTGTTTGATAAAATGATTAAGAAATAATTTACTAGGGAATTTGTCACATTCATAGGGTTATAGAAATTCCCCGCTATCATGAAAACCATGATGTTCCACAATGATATTCATAAATATAGTTCTACAGTCAGATAACGTCCAATGATAAGGAATATAGTATTTTTACTTTCAGGTGAGAGCAGTCATAAGAGAATGATGATTCTTCTTATAAAGTTTACAATTGGAAATACCCATGATGGGATATTATGAAAACTGACGCTCTTGCAGGAGGTCCAAACATTTTGGTGTCATCTGATATTCCTATATATGAGAGGTTGTAATAGTGCTTATACTATTAGATTATCATTAATACATTTCACGACTCACACATAATGATTTACTAGTTAAAAATATGACATCATATATTTACGAGAAGTATGGTATTTTGGGTGTTTCATGAATGACATGTGATTAATAGATAATTGAAGGACATATTTGTCACTTATATCTTTATGGAATATGATATATCATCCCATTGATTGGAAAAGAACTATCACATTAAATTCCATCGGTATAGTGTAATGATTTTTTTATTATATATAGTTAAAGAAATATTTATTGAGCCCATATTTTAATGAAACAGATTTGAAACATTTTTGATGATATATTATGACAAAGGGAATATATTTCACACTATATATTCATATGTGGTAGTTGATGATTCCATATTAATTTCTTTCTATTCTATACCCTGACCCATTGAATGATTGTAATATTGGACAATGGGAAAGCCTACAAAATGCTAATTTGAACGAATCATATAGGGTTACACACTAAGTGTTTCAATTGGTGTTAATTAAATTCATTTTGAATTTCTTTAATGGAAAAAATATCATTCCCAAGACTAAGGAATAATTTTATTCATGTTTCATTGATCACATAAATTAAATAAATATTTATTTGGTAGTTTTGGAATAAAACATATTTATTTATTTAATTGAATCTTTGATAAGTATTTTTTGATTGGTTTTCAGAAAAAAAAAGTTCTTATGATTAATATTTAGGTATTCAAAAAATGTTAATGAGTTATAGTGGACCAAGATCATATCTAGTGATAAATATTAATTTTCTATATGGTGAAATAATATTTATCAACTATGAAAGTTAGGGAAAAATATAAAATAATAATTGTATTATTATTATTTGGTTTTTGAGAATAAAAATATTATTTAAGGGATAGTTTTCCATTAAATAATTTAAACCTAGCTCAATAAAATTTTTATTATGTATATTGTGTAGTGTTAATCGAGAATTGGGAGTCATTGTACAAAACAGACTTCTCTCTCGAATTTGTGCTCTCATCTTCTCAAGAATGAGAAGAAATCCTTTAATCCCAATGGATCTTCAAGTTATCGACACAAATAATTAAAGACAATTTATTTGTTGTGCTAGAACCCAAAAAATATTCGGTGTCACTCAGAGATCGAAGGATCACTTGTTGATAACTACTAGAGGTATTCTACACTTGAATCCCCCAATGTTATGAAGGTAATATGAGAAGGATTAAATTTGATTAGCATCATCATTGAAGAAATTTCCTTCATGTGGTAACCATTGTTTCAGATCATAAATTAATCAATTTTATATATTACATGCAGTTATCCTCTCTGTTTTTTGATTTTCATCAATTATGATATTTGGTGGAAATATTTCATTAGTAATGACGTTCAAGCCATGTAAAATATTGTTAGTAGTCCATTACGTCGATAATCCATTTTGGTTAATCACCCTTTTTCTTTTCCATTGTTCCCATAACCTTCCTGTGGTAAAATATGGGCCTTGTTTGAAATTTATAATTATTTATTTTATTGTTGATCTATATTCACAATAGTAGTTAGATTTTCATTTTAAGAATTATTCATTTTATAATTCATTTTTAGTTAACACAATTTCAAAATTTTAATTATTTTTATCAATAATTTTATTTTATTAATGGACTAATAATTGATGAATAACAATCAGATATGACATCTAAAAGTATCATTTTTTTTCTAGTAAGAATATGTCACAAAAACTTTAACTATAGTACATGCCATATAGCTAGAGAACATTTCGTGTTCCCATGTGCACTGAATTTGGTTATGTTATGGGATACACTATATAAGAAGAATAAATTAAATATAATTAATATATTGGAAACCATGTGTAGATTGGGACATTATAGCACATGAATTGTTGGATTACATAGTGTGCTTCTTGTGAACACATTATCTAGTCTATATAGTTTAGCGGAGAAATTCTTGCAAACTATATGGTTAAATACATGGTCAATACAACATGATACTGTTATTATAGATGAATAATGACATACATGATGTGTATCCAATATGCATGGAATTTAGTTCGTTATTTTCAACATCTAAATTACATGATGATCTCTTCAGTGAGTCAAGAGGACACATGGAATACATAACACATAGTAGGAAACTAGAGTATATTTAATGCATTCTCGTGTTTAAATGACATTCTGATTTTTTCAGAAGGTTGTGAAAATACATGAAAAGGGTGATACCGGGTATCTAACTGGCTAGTACATGTCATATAGTCCGGTTGAGGTATATTCTAAATTCATATGCGTGTATCCTAGGATTATGAAAATTGAGTTACATGACATGTATCTCTTAAGTACATGTGGTTTATTCTCCCAATAAATTATAAAATTATATTACATTAAATTTCTAATTCTATAATTTAAACCATATTATATTTTATGTAACATGTTGTGATTTAAAATTCGTAATGGTTTTAATGAATTATTAAATACTAAATTAATTTATTATAATTTTCTATGATTATTGGTTTTTACATTGATTTTAAAGGAATGAATTTTATGATGTTTATCTATAAAATAATTTATCTGGTTAATAAAAATAATTAAAAATAATTTATTAACAATGAAATGAAATTGTGTTTATCATAATAATAATGAAAAAAATGAAATGAATGTTAAAAAGTGTACTTTTTTGTATCTATTACACATGTGTGACTATTCTTGAGCATAACCAAGACCTTTTTATGAATTGGATTTATTTAATTTAATATATTTATTTGGGTTTCAATTGATAATAATTAAAATAAATTTGATCTCCTATGATTCATCCTCCACTACTTTATTATGTTAGACCTATGTGTCTAGGGTTAATGGAGGTAGTTCATGACATAACTAAGATAATGCCAACTCATTTGATAAACATGTGGAAAGGTTGGATATTGTAACTCATTTTAAGACTAGAACAATATTTTTTCCTTGAAAATTATCTGATTTATTTCCCTCTCAATAGATCAACCGTTTGATCAGCTCATGATTGAGTGATTTATTTATTTATTAATTTTTTTCCTATGCATTATTCATTTTATTCATGCAGACCTTGATCACATATAAAATGAACAAATGTTTAAATATGAAATATTTAAAAATTTATTATGTGAATTTTTATCCAAATATGGTTAATAACTTAAGTAAAACCAACTTAATATAATAAAATGATGTTTATAATAAATGAATACAAGTGTACTCATGTTAAAAATAATCCATCAGCTAAATATTATGTCAAATTATAAATTCATTACTTAATTAGGAATAAAATCCCTACAACGATGCACTTGATGAACCCTTTTTGAGAAAAATACTTTTAATTTTGAGTTGTTATTAAGGATATGAGTTATCTTAAACTTATAACATCAATAGATGTTGACCTCTCTAGACTTGGTTTAACTTGGAGGTAAATTTTTAGGAAATCCAAGTCACAATTTTAGGATTGGGTAGTCCAATCAATTAATCAAGGAGTTGTATGTCGATAGATGGAAAATATCTTCCTGACCAAATACATTTAAGTGACCTGAAAAACCATCATTGGGGTTATTCAAAAGGGAAGATGAATGATTTCCACAAAAATATTTTAAGAACTATACATTCTGTGTACAATGGTGAGGTATATTGGCACATAATAAAATAGTGGTATACTTAATAAAAGTAATTATTGTTATTTATCACAAAAATTTTAATCAATAAGTGTTCTAATAATAAGTTATTTTTTATTATAGAATAAATGTAAACTTCATTATATAAAATTTCCAAGTGATCAATACTGGAGAAAGATCATCATATTTCTGGAAATAACTTTCAAGAAAGGTTACATTTCCACCAAGTTATGTTGTACTAGGAATAGAAGTCATATATTCTATAATCCAATCTAACAGATCTATTCGAAAATGGGGTGATTAATGAATTGTGACTTTTTGATGAATAACACCCGAATTACATGGTTTGTGTTCTATTTTTTATTCTTTCATCGTTGTCAAGTAAACTAATGAAGTCTCATGAAAACATGGATACCTTTATATTGATTAGGAATCATTAAGTTCAATACCATGAGAGGGGAAGATAAAAACAATTTGATATCTCAAAGGTGGTCTTTCATATTATTCTTAGAGAGGGTTCACTAGATTGCCCACATGTAGATGAGATATTAGCTATATTGAGTGGCAATATGTTATAGGTTTTAAAATCCATGATAAAATGTGCACTAATATCATTCCCACATCACTCAATAAAAGATTCTAATTTTTTTTATAAATTTTAATATGAATAACACTATAAAGTCACTTCTAGATCTACTTACCCAACATCACCATTTAGAAAATAAGGAAAAGTGTGAAAATAATTCAATCCATATGGTGAATAAACTAAAATTACATGTGAATAATGTAAGAACCCAGATCTTTGTTTCAGGTATGTTTTTCCTTTTCTGGTCATTTTTGAGAAAAAGAGGAAAATTTGGAAATTTTCAAAGTACACGACGTGTACTTTATTAGTACACACCTTGTACTTTGATATCTTGCAAGGCCGTGTAATGGCCATGTCCGGGCCACACAAACGTTGTGTAGGGGCGATGTGGAGGCCGCTTAAAGAGGAGTACAGAAAGGCCAAGTACACACAGTGTACCCCAGAAGTACACGTCGTTTACTTTATTTTGTTTCATTAAATGGACCGGGGTCTCTCCTAATCGACAAAAACACCTTCTTCTCTAGGTTATTCGGCTGAGAGTGTCCCGTACGGCCGCGAACATCCTCCGAGCCCCCGAGCCTCTGTCTGTTTGCTGAATCGACCACAGTCGATTGCGTTGGAACTGCATCGGTGAGCTCTTCCTTATTCTTGAGATTCATTCCATGATTTCCCCTCTTTCTCAAGATATCGTGGGTTGAATGTTTTGTGCTTTTTTGTAGATCTACGCTGTTCTAAGGAGAATCCAGCCTCGTGGTTCAAGTATACTGATCTCCTAGCATCAAGGTAGGTAGTTTGTTCCTTACCTTTCATAGTCTTTGAGTTTTATGTGCAAATTTTCACCAACACCCTTGAACAAGGTATTGCGTGTTACTGTTTTGCCCATTTAGTTTTCCTTCTTTTCTTGTATGCTTCGATAGAGGTATTTTGATCTTGTTTGAGGATAATTGATGTGCTTTGATGTTTTTCTCATGCCTTGTTCTTGTTACGACCGTTCGGTCTTGTTTAGCCTTTTTCCTTTATACCTGTTTTCCATACCTTATGACTATAGGATGGAATGATATTCTTGGCATGCTTGTTGTGCTGTAGAATGGTTAGCCAAGTAGCTCTATAGGTGTATTTTGGCCTTATAGCATTATTATGCACTAACTGGCACAAGACCATAAGAACCTGGTGCTAAAGACCATAAGGGATAGACCGAGTGAGCTTCGTAGAGAGTCTTGGATATTATAGACTACATGAGGGTAGACTGAGTGAGCTTCCTCAGAGAGTCTTGGACATTTTAGACTACATGGGATGGACCGAGTGCGCTTCCCAGAGAGTCTTGGATATTATAGACAACAGGAGGGTAGACCGAGTGAGCTTCCTCAGAGAGTCTTTACTTTGTTTAAATTTATTTAAAACCTTTCCAGGCTAGAAAAGGAATTAACTGAGTGGGATTCCTTCGAGAGTCTGTGATAGACCTGAAACTATAAGAGGATTGACTGAGTGAGCTCCTCAGAGAGTTTCTAGACCTTGGGACTATAAGAGGGTTAGACCGTGTGATCCTTCATAGAGAGTCCCTGACTAACCTAGTCTATAAGGGGAATTGACCAAGAGAGCTTCCCCAGAGAGTCTTATAATTTTGTATGACAAAACCAGAGGGGTTAGGCTGAGTGCACTGCCCAGAGGGTTGTTGGTACTTCTTGGATAGGACCTGAGGGGTTGGCTGCGAGTCCTTACCAGAGGGGTTCCTATTGTGGTTAGCTATTTTCTTCACTGCTACTTATTGTTCTATGGACTGACTTCTGTTGTATAACATCCTGTTACTGCTTACTATTTGTTGCTTACTGTTTACTTCCTACTATTTACTGCTTACTGTACTATTACCTGCCATATGCTCACTGACTGTTAGGCACAGATCTTCGGGTGGTTTCCCACTGTGATTTGGTCTGAAACCCTGTGTGGGTCATGATGTTTGGCCCAAAAGACTATGTTGTTTTATGTATAGACAAGGGAAAGCGCCCTTCGACTTCTGGTACTTGATTTCTTTGGAGTAGGAGAGCATGTGACCAAGCTTAGGCTTGCGATGCTGCGAAGCTGTTTATATTTTCTTTTGTACTTTTTTTGTATTGTTTGTATTTCCAGCATTGTGACCTGTTTGGCTGCTTTCCTACATATATATCATGCATCATTTCATATTTACATATGTGCTGAAGTTGTTATTGTTTTTGTCTTCTGCTGTCTATTGTTGTTGGATGTTTACTGCTTTCACTATTGCGTGTTTTGTTTACTTATTCTGTGTACTATATTAATGCGGGAATAGTTTCCCCACTATCACACCCAAGGCCCTCACTTCTAGTCGGCAGCCTCTGGCATTTGGGGAAATTCACTTGAGGCCATATGACCAACCGGGTATGGGGCGCCTCAGGGTGGCCTCCGAAACCGGGACGTTACAAAGTGGTATCAGAGGAATTCCTTTCTCTTGATTTACTATTTGGAGCCTTTATCTAGGGATAGGACAGATTCAGTACTTCGTAATAAGCTGTGCCTGGGAGTAGCTAACCCATGTACAGGGAAAAGCCAATCTACCTTGTTTATTTCAGTTTTCTAGTTTTGAAATTTTACTATTGATATGATTTCACCTAGAGTGATTCACATGCCTTGTGTTGTTATTGTTGTTGCTATTGAGGTTGTATTTCTGTCTCAACTTGATGAGATGAGGGTATTCCATCTCATGCATAATAGAGGCACTTGTTAGAAATCACATGCCATTAATTCTTTCCATTCTATCTAGGGTGCATTAGCGATTGCATGTTGTTGTGATATATGTTGTGTAGATTATGCATGCTGTTGTGATAGATGGTTTGATAGAATCCCTTCAGTTTGATAGAGAAATTTTTTGTATTGTACTTTTCTTAAATGAACTCCAAATTTTTGTTCTTGAGGTGTTATGGGCCCTCATAAATCGGAACATGGTGGATCATTGAATTGTTTCCCTTATATATGATATGTAGGTGATGACAAGCTTCGATTTGCGGGGAGTATGGGCCCTCACGGATTGGAATTTGGCACCTCCATGATTGTTATTCAGTGTTTTCTTGGCTTCAGTGCAGTTTCTATGCTACTATCCAGAAAAACCCAGAATTCACAGTGTGTACTTGACTACACGCCATGTATTTTTAAACCGTGTCACTGACTGTGTGAGCAGAAACACAGGTTGGTGAAAAAGTTTTCAGAAACATGCCGTGTACGGTTGTTACACGCCGTGTAGTAGTGAGCTATATACCCAGCCGTGTCACTAACAACACAGGTCAGGGAAGCTCGTGTTGTACATGCCGTGTTGAGTATGAACACACCGTGTATCCTTGTTCTAGGTACCTAGCTGTGTCACGAACAACACGGGACAATGTTTTTGCTCTTATACACACCATGTTTGTTCATAACATTCCGTGTAAAGGTCATCCATCTAGAAAACCGTGTAACTAACAATACGGGTCAGGGAAGCTCGTGTCATACATGTTGTGTTGAGTATGAACACGCTATTTATCCTTGTTCTGGGTACCCGACCATGTCACGAACAACACAGGATGGTGTTTTTTCTCCTATACACACCGTGTTTGTTCGGAACATGCCGTGTAAAGGTCAGCCATGTAGCTGGCCATGTAACTAACAACACAGGTCCCCGAAACCTTATTTATTACACACTATGTCCTTAGTGAAAACGCCGTGTAGTCTAGGGTTGAGAGGACCATGTGAGTTAGCTATGTAAGGAGACTCTATTAGGGGAATGGAGTTCAAGTACATGTCGTGTGTGGGAACAACACGCCATGTAGTTTGGGATGTTAAACGACCATAGGTGGCAGAAGTACATGCCCATGTGTCTGTCTTAGGAGGACATGCCGTGTAGTTTTATACACGCCATGTTTTCATGTTTTGTAGAACTTGTTTTTTCTTTTATCCAATTCCCATCTTGTATTCTTGGGTTCTCTATCCTTGATAATCCTGATCTAAGCTGTGCTTTTGATCATTCAGAGCTATGCCTCCGAGACGTGCTCTAGTTGTACGTCAGCTTCTAGACGGGGATCAGACACCGGATATTGCCGATCATGGACCTCTTGCAGATCCTCCTGATGTGCCAGCCTTGGCACCAGAATTTATACCCATTTTAGGCACCGATGCGCAGTTCAGGGAGGACTTCATGCGGATGATGCAGACCTTTTAGGGAGCGCCACCTCCTGCCCCGTCGATGGCTGAGTTGACGCGGGTTTTCCAGAAGGTGATGAGTTGTTCCTTTCAAGGATTTTTGAGGATGGTCTCAGGTAGTAGATCCATTACCAGTTGAATATCTTCAGGTTGGATTCGATATCCGCTAACGTCAACCAGGAACTAATGACTGAGTGCAATCTGAGATATTCTGGAGCAGTGAGCCAGGACGGTTCGACACCCAGAGTCAGTGTTCCTCCCACTGATAGCAAGAAGCGCCCCAGGGAGCCTGCTTGAGGAGATCAGAGTAGGAAGAATGTATCTTCGGGTGGACATGTTGTATGCTACCAGTGTGGTAGGAGCGGGAATACTAGGCCTCAGTGTCAGAGAGACCCGATAGAGTTCTGATCTTGCAACAAGATGGGCCATCTTCAATGTTCTTGTCAGATATTATCACCTACAGATGGTGGTAGGGGTTCTTCTATGACCTCGCGTACACGAGATGTATTACCAGTTTCTCAACAGTCTTGGAACTGGAGTTCTTCCGGCCATTCGGTCTGAGGTGGAGGTCTCGTCCGTGGTGGTTAATCACCAGGTTACCTGTGACAGCAGAGTGGATCAGCTCAGAGTGGTCAGCCAGGGGCACATGGCCATGGTACAGGCCACACTTTTGCTGTGGAGCAGACTTATCTGGAGCAGGATCTCGACCCTTCTATAGTTCGAGTTACGATCTTAGTAGCCTCAGTTTTATCTTCAACTCTTTTTGATACTGGTGCTTCGCATAATTTTTTCACTTTTTATATTGTGGATAGCCTTTGGCTCTGTATCTTTTCATCTTCCGACATGTTGACTCTTGATACACCATTGGGAATGAGGACATTTAGCAGAAGTTATTGTAGAGAGTGCCTTCTTGAGGTTGCATGGTGTCACTTCTTATTGGACCCTTATGTCCTAGAGATGACAGGATACGATGTCATTCTCGGTATGGACTAGTTAATTCCCTTCTAGACAGTTGTTGATTTCTATCGCCGTAGGGTGAGTTTCGTATCACCGGAGGGAAGACCTTTTCTTTATAGATGTGAGTGGGATGTCCAGGCAAGTAGAGCTGGACTAGAGAATTTTGGTCTAGGAGGAGTTATAGCCTAGATTTCCAGTCTTTATCTGGATGACCAGGGGAATTCACAGTTAGACTTTTCTCCAGTGGTGGATCATTTCAAAGATGTCTCTCCAGAGGAATTTTTAGGTTTGCCTCTAGAGTGTGAGGTAGAATTCTCAATTGAGCTCATGCCAGGAGTGGCATCGATGTCTATTCCTCCTTATAGGATAGCTACACCTGAGTTGCAGGATCTCAAGAAGCACTTAGAGGAGTTGTAGGAAAATGGTTTCATCTGACCTAGTACTTCTCTTGGGGTTTTCCAGTCCTATTTACGAGAAAGGCAGACGACACCCTTAGGCTTTGTGTGGATTATCGTAAGCTGAACCAGTTGATGGTCAAGAACTGATATCCCTTGCCGAGGATCGATGTCCTCTTTGATCAACTTCTAAGAGCCCGAGTGTTATCGAAGATTGATTTTAGGTCCCGTTATCATCAGTTGCACATTAAACCATCAGATATACCTCTTACATCTTTCAGGAGAAGGTATGGTCTATAAGAGTATACGGTCATGCCGTTCGGTCTGACGAAAGCGCCATCAGTGTTTATGGAACTAATGAACTGAGTGTTCCATCCATACTTGGATTCCTTCATGGTAGTTTTCGTGGACAACATCTTGGTGTACTCTCACTCTAGACACGACCATTCTACCCATTTTGAAATCATTCTGAGTACACTGAGAGAGAATCAATTATATTCTATGCTCTCGAAATTCCACTTTTGGATGGATCAGATTCACTTCTTGGAACACATTATCTCAGAGGCAGGAGTATCTGTAGACCGAGAGAAAGTGAGATCTGTAGTTTCTAGGGAGAAGCCGAAGAATTTTTTCGAGGTGTGGAGTTTTCTAGGGCCAGCTGGATACTACAGACATTTTATATAGGACATTTCATGCCTTAAAGCACCGCTGAAAGGTCTGACCATGAACAGGGAGAAGTTTTTATGGTCAGATTCCTATGAGTCAGCCTTTCAGGAACTGAATGGGAGGTTGACATCAGCACCGATACTACTATTTCCAGAGCTGGGAAAGGGCTATACAGTCTACTGTGATAATTTAGGTATCGGGCTGGGAGTTGTGCTTATGTAGGGGGATGGAGTCGTTGCGTATGGGTTTTGGCAGTTGAGGCCACAAGAGAGGAACTTCTTGACGCACGATCTGGAGTTGGAAGTTGTTGTTCATGACTTACGCTATTGGAGACATTACCTTCTGGGAGAGAACTTTGTGGTTTTCACGAACCACAAGAGTCTCAAGTATATCTTCACTAAGCATGATCTGAATCTGAGACAGTGAATGTGGGTCGAGTATCTTCAGTCTTTCATCTTTGAGCTTTCCTACATGCCGGGAAAGGGAAATGCAGTGGCTGATTCGTTGAGCAGGATAAATCAGATTCAGGTAGTTCAGGAGGCCATTAGTGAGTGGAATCTTATGGATCTATTCTCTAAGATGCATTTGGAGGTTCAAAACAAACAGGGGAATACTTTTCTATCTTATGTAGCTGTTACCTCTACCCTTCTTGATCGGGTACGGATGAGGTAGCTGTCAGACTCTAAAGGCCTAGTTTTGTAGGAGAGTGTGTCAGGAGAGGACCCTATTCTTGGATGGACAGTGGGGGAGGATGAGATCTTGTGTTTCTAGGGATGTGTATGGGTGCCAGTAGACATAGACGAGGAGCTTATGTGAGATTTTCATTCTTCAGTTTGGGCAGTTCATCCTGGCGTCACCAAGATGTATCGTGATCTACTCCGCCAGCACTGGTGGCCAGGTATGAAGAGAGATATTGCTGGGTTTTTCATGAGATGTTCTACTTGTCAGCAGGTGAAAGCATAGCATCAGTGACCAGTATGGAATTTTTAGCAATTACCCATCCCTGAGTGGTAGTGGAACAATGTCACGATGGACTTCGTGACCGGGTTACCGAGGTCACCTCGAGGGAGTGATGTTGTTTGGGTAGTCGTTGAGAGGCTTACGAAGGTTGCTCACTTCTTGCCGATCAAGGAGACCTTGAGTGTTGATGAGTTGGGGTGGTTGTATATCTGAGAGATTGTACTTCTTCATGGAGTTCCACACTCCATTGTTTCAGACAGGGAGGCACATTTTAATTCTCGGTTCTGGTAGGGGCTTCAGAAAGATTTGGAAACACAGGTACTTTTGAGTACAACATACCATCCCCAGATAGATGGCCAGTCCGAGTGTATGATCCAGGTGCTTGAGGATACGCTCCGATCTTGAATTCTAGACATTGGAGGTTCTTGGGAGAAGCATATCCCTCTTGTGGAGTTTTCCTATAACAATAGTTGTCAGGTGACTATTCAGATGGAACCTTAAGAGGATTTGTACGGTAGGCCATGTAGATCAACTTTGTGTTGGCTTGAAGTAGGAGAAGTAGCTTTACTGGGACCTCATCTTGTTCAGGAGACCTCAGAGTAGATAGATTTGATTCAGAAGTGGATGGCTACAGCACAGTCTTTATAGAATACTTATGATGATCAGCGAAGACGACCTCTAGAGTTTGAGGTCGGGGATCAGGTTTTCCTACGTGTCGAACCGTGGTTGGGACACAAGAGGATTAAGAGACAGGGGAAGCTTTCATGATGGTACGTTGGGCCGTTTGAGGCATTGGAGAGAGTTGGGCCAGTTGCAGTTACCTCATAGGTACCGGGCTATGCACGACGTCTTCCACGTTTCTCATCTCTGATGTTACTTTTCAGACCCCTCTCTTGTTTTTCAACCTGAGGAGGTTGAGCTCAAAGCAGATGCGTCATTTAAGGAGAATCCTATCTGGATTTTCGATCATAGTAAAAAGGTTCTCAATGGTCGGTATGTTCCTCTGGTACAGGTGCTATGGCATCACGGGCGATTATAGGACGAGACTTTGGAGAGGGAGGCCGATGTACGATCACAGTGGCCGGAGCTGTTCGGGGTTTCTTCTTCTACGTATCTCTAGGGAAATTTGGGGACAAATTTCTTTAAGGGGGGAAGTTTGTAAGAACTTGGATCTGCATTTCAGGTATGTTTTTCCTTTTCTGGTCGTTTTTTTGAAAAAGAGGTAATTTTTGAAATTTTCAAATAACATGACGTGTACTTTATAAGTACACACTGTGTACTTTGATGTCGTGCAAGGCCTTGTACTGGGCATATCTGGGCCACACAAAGGTGTGGAGGGGTGATGAGCAGGTCGCTTAAAGAGGAGTACGAAAAGGCCCAGTACACACCGTGTACCCCAGAAGTACACATCATGTACTATATTTTTTTCATTAAACGGACCGGGGTTGCACCTAATCGTCAGAAACACCTTCTTCTCTAGGTTCTTCGACCGAGAGAACCCTGTACGACCGTGAACATCCTCCGAGCCCCCGAGCCGTAATCTATTTTCCGAATCAACCGTCATCGATTACGTTGGAACCACAGAGGTGAGGTCTTCTTTATTCTTGTGTTTCATTCCATGATTTTCCCTCTTTCTCAAGATATCGTGGGTTGAACGTTTTTTTCATTTTTGTAAATCTATGCCGTTCTAAGGAGAATCAATCCTCGTAGTTCATGTATATTGATCTCCTAGAATCAAGGTAGGTGGTTTGTGCCTTGCCTTTCTATGTCTTTGAGTTTTATGTGCAAATTTCTACCAAATCTCGTGAACGGGGTATTGTGTGTTACCATTTTTCCCCTGTTGTTTTCCTTCCTTTCTTGTATGCTTGTGTAGAGGTAATTTGATATTGTTTGAGGATAATTTTTGTGCTTGGATGTTTTTCCCATGCCTTTTTCTTGTTACGACCATTGGGTCTTGTTTATCCTTTGTCCTTTATACCTGTTTTCTATTCCTTTCGACTATAGGATGGAATGATATTCTTGACATTCTTGCTATGCTATAGAATGGTTATCCAAGTAGATCCATAGGTTCACTTTGTCCTTATAGAATTAGTATGCACTGACTGACATAGGACCATGAATAGCTAGTGCTAATGACTATAAGGGATAGACTGAGTGAGCTTCCCAGAGATTCTTGGATATTATAGACTATAAGAGGGTAGACTGAGTGAGCTTCCTCAGAGATTCTTGGACATTATAGATTACAAGGTATAGACTGAGTGAGCTTCCTAGAGAGTCTTGGATATTATAGACTACAGGAAGGTTGACCAAGTGAGCTTCTTTAGAGAGTGTTTACATTGTTTGATTCTCTTTAAAACCATTCCATGCTAGAGAAGGAATTGACTGAGTGGGATTCCTTAGAGAGTATGTGATAAACCTGAAACTATAGGAGGATAGACAGAGTGAGCGCCTCAGAGAGTTTCTAGACCTTGGGGCTATAAGAGGGTTAGACCGCGTGATCTTACAAAGAGAGTCCATGACTACCCTAGACTATAAAGGGAATTGACCGAGAGAGATTCTGCAGAGAGTCTTATAATTTCTTATGACCAAACTAGAGGGATTAGGCTGAGTGCAATACCATAGGTTTGTTGGTACTTCTTGGATAGGACCAGAGGGGTTGGCTGTGAGTCTTTCCCAGAGGGGTTCCTATTGTGGTTAGCTGTTTTCTTAACAGCAGCTTGTTGTTCTGTGGACTGACTTCTCTTGTATAACATCATATTACTACTTACTGTTTTTTGCATACTGTTTACTGCCTGCTGTTTTTTGCTTACTATACTATTACCTACAATATGCTCACTGAATTTTAGGCATAGATCTTCAGGTGGTTTCCTATTGAGATTTAGTCTCACACACTATTTGGGTCATGCTTTTGGTCCCAAATATACTATGTTGTAGCAGGTATAGACAAGGGAAAGTGCCCTTAAAATTCTGGTACTTGATTGCTTTGGAGCAAGAGGGCATGGTTCCAAGCTTAGGCTTGAGATGCTTCAGAGCGGTTTATCATTTCTTTTGTACTTGTTTTCGTAATTTTTTGTATTTCCAGCATTGTGACCTGTTTGGATTCTTTCCTAGATATGTATCATGCATCATTTCATATTTACATATGTGATCCAGTTGTTATTGTTTTAGTCTTCCACTGTCTATTATTGTTGGATATTTTCTGCTCCCTCTATTGCATGTTTTGTTTACTTCCACTGTGTAATCTACCAGTGAGGGAATAGTTTCCCCACCATCACACCCAAGGCACTCACTTCTAGTTGGTAGCCTCTAGCATTTGGGGAAATGCTCTTGAGGCCATGTGACCAACCAGGTACAGGCACCTCTAGGTGGCTTCTGGAATCGGGATGTTTCAGATAACTCAAGGTACAATACTTATTCATGCCTCTCTAAGAAGAAAACGATCAATGGGAATGAGAGGGATCATGATGCTATCTATTTTTCATATGGTAGGAAGGGGAACTGGAAGAAATATTTCACCATCCAAAAAAATCTATGGAATGATTTGGAAACATTTTTTTATCTAGTGAAATTTATTTGTTTTTAAAAATTGGTTATTCGATATAGCTTGTGGTGCTAAGATATGTTTTAAAATATAGAATCCAAGGAGATTCACAAATATTGAATGAGGGGAGGTAGATCTATGATATTCAAACATTGTCAAAGAATTTAATATTGATATCATGGACTACCACATCACCTTTCCAACAAGAATGATCTTGGGTTTAAACTATTTTAATTTTATTCCATTTTTTACAGAAACAATAATATTTATGTATAGACTTGATACAATAGTGTTTATTTTCTGGTTAATGAATACATGTATGCCATTTTATAAAGAAATTATTTTTTATGGAAAGTTAGAGTTAAATAATAGTATTTATATGATTGATCACAAAGACCATGTAATGTAAATTGATAACAAAACTACATCACATGACTCATACCCCAACAAAATTTGGCATCACCCGATATTACATGTAATTGAAAACTATATGAAAAATTTATATTAATTAGCATATTTTTATTTTTTTAACAAAAACACTTGGTGTATGTCACACATGTTTACAAGGAAAAATGACTAAATCCTCATTTACTAGAAATGGTGGAAGGGATAAAGAGAATATTAAATTAGTTCACATCAATGTGTGCATTCATTTATCGTTTTAAAATAAGGGGTGGGTACTCATAAGTCCATCATTTATTGATGTTTTTTGGGGATATAGATTTATATTATGGTTGAGGAATAATTCATATTCCATTGAGAGATTCAAGGAATACCAGAATGAAGTTGGGAACCATCTTGGTAAGAAGATCAAGAAACTCTGCTAATACTATGGTAGAGATTAATTTAATCAAGACTTTATTGATCATTTACCCAAGTTTGAGATCCTGTCCAAAATCACCGCTCCTTTAACACCATAAAAATATTTTATGTGAGAGGGTGAACAATACCTTTTTAAACATAGTGATATCAATGACGAGTCATGTAATTCTTCCATTATCCTTTTAAGGATAAACCATACAAACAATATCACAAAAACTAATCTAAGTTCCATATAATGTGGATGGTGGTATATAGTACAAATTTTGGGATTAAAGGAAACCATTATTGTCATACTTTCATATGAGGGGATTCGATTTATTTTTGAGGCCTATTAATGTAATAAAAATGCACCATGATACACAAAGTGTACCTTTATAGGATACCCCACGGAAACTAGGGGATACTACAAGTATGAACTATAAGAAAAAAATGTAATAGTATCGACAAATTACATTTTCCATGAGAATGATAAGATATCTACAAGATATTATGGGAGTGAGATATACATTGATGAAGTAATGGATCAAGGTATATAATTGATAAAATATTAAAATATTCCACAAAGTAACAAGGAAGAAGAAGATATTATAGGGACACAAGTACTATGTTGGAGTAGAAAAGAGTTCAAAAAACCTGAGTGATATGAATTTGTTTTCATAGAGGATGGTGACTCCTTATTTGTTGATATTTATTTTCCTCTAAACTATAAGGAATTATTAAGTGGAAGAGATGTTTCCATGTAGAAATATTCCCAGAATTAAAAAATGGATTCAACTTAACATAATCAAATATGGATTTGGGTATATTCTCTAGTAGATTTAAATTCCATTCTTTTTAAATTGTTATTCAAGAAAATATGGACAAAGATGTACAATTAATTTCATAGTAGGAATTATTTGTTGCAAAATGATTTAAAAAATTAGGGAATTAACTATGATGAAATCTTTTCATATGTTTATATACTGAAATCCATAATAATTCTTGCATTCCATTATAGATTTCCACAACTATGAGAATTCGATAAGGGATATGAAAATATCCTTCCATAACAGTAACCTTTACGAAAATTACTATATTACACAACTATAAGGGGTTTTGACTCCAACATAGGCCTATAAATTATGCAAGTTAAAAATATCCATTTTAGATTAGTGTAAGAATCTTGGTTATGGAACATTGGGTTTGATGATTCTATAACCGAGTTTGGTTTCAAAAATAATGAATGTTATAATTATGTCTATAAGTGGTTTAGTGGGAGTGAATTCAATTTCTTAACATTATATATTGATGTCATATTACATTATTAAAAGGAAATTCTAGTATTATTGTCTGTTAAGTCTTGGTTGACTAAATGATTCTCCATAAAGAACATAGGTGAGTTAGTATATGTTATTGGGTTCATGATCCATCATGATAGATCCAAGAGGATGCATAAAAAAAATTAAATATTCATATATTGAGAATATTCTAAATAAATTTACCATGGAACAATACAATTTGGTATTGTTTCCAATGTAACATTAAATTCATCTTTCTTGGAAAATGTGTCTTCAGACATATAAGGAAAGATATGGAATCACCAGGATTCCATAAATTTATGGAATTGGGCCAGTAATGTATGTTACGCTATGTACTAGGATAGTGGTTTATTATGACTTATGTGAAGTATTAAGATATCAATATGACCTAGGTGATCACAATGGGATGGTTTTCAAGACCATCCTATATTATTTGAGGCATACTAGAGATATGCTTCTGTTATATTGAAATGATAAGAAACTAGTCATTGTAGGATTCCATGATTGTAGTTTCCAAACTGATCGTGATTATATGAAATCACAAATGAGATATATATTCACTTTGAATGGAGGATCTATGTGTTGGAAGATATAAAAGAAGGTTTTGGTTATAGATTATACAATAGATTCAAAATATATTTTGGCTTTTGAGCTAGCTAAATAATTAATATGGATATGAAACATCATCAAATAGTTTTCCATGTTTAGTAGAACTAAAATACTATTACACTCTATTTTGATAATACAACAGTGGTGGATCTTTAAAATGTTCCAAGGTCACAACATAATATAAAGTATACACTTTAGAAGTATCATCTCTGGATGGTTTTCTCTCAATGTGGTGAAGATATAGGGAGAAATATTTCTATGGAATGCATCATGGTGGACCCTTTTAATAATACATAACACATTATAACAATGATCATCATATGAAGCATATAATAATAAAAGTTAGAAGAAATTAGCTCGAGTCCATGTGGGAGTTGTTTGGAGTTGGTTTTCTAGAGAGAACTATTTTTACATTGATTAAAAGTGTATTCAATGATTTGAATATTAATAAAACATCATGTTATAATTTTTTTTTGTTTTTGTAACAATAATGTAGTAATGTCATGGGGTATCTATTCCAATGGTAAGATTATAGAAGTTACACTCTACAACTTGAACCCTGAATTTCCATGATGATATATTGAAATATATTTCTTCTGTCAGATAATATATAATGATAAGGAACATAGAATATAGATTTTCAAATGTGAGAACTCATATTTGGATGGGTTTTCTTCTCTTGAAGTTCACACTAGGTAATCCCTAAGATGGGAGTTTATGATAACTGAATAGCTAGTGAGAATCATGTATGTTTTTGTGTCATTGGATATTCCTACCTATAATCACATATAATATTATTTAGAAATTAATATTATCATTAATTCATGTCATGACTCATGCAAATAAACATACTAATGATAATCATGTTTTCATATGTTCTTCAGAAGTAGGGTACTCTGGATGTGTCATGAATGACGTGTTATAAATGGACATTGAGAAGAATGATTTTTCCCATCCATATTTATTGAATTTTACATATTCACCCTTTTATGGGAATACAACCATCACATTATATTCAATTTCCATGGTTTAATGATATATTTATTTCCCAGAGTCAATGAGAGGCATATCGAGGATATAGTTTGATAAAAAATATGTTAAACATGTTGATGCGATATTATGATTGTGGTATTACATTTAATCCTGAGAATTCATATGTGGTTGTCGATGTTATATTTTCATGTTTTTCTTTATGGTTTCTTTAAGAAATTACAAGACAATAGTCTAGGACTTTAGACAATCCCACCTAATACCCATGAAAAAATAATCGTAGAGGGTCACAAACTAAGTGCTTCAATTCCTCTCAATTAAATTATTTTTGAAATTAATAAATAGAATAAATATTATTTTCAAGATAGAGAAATAATTTTATTTAGGTTTAATTGATCACATTAATTAGATAAATATTTATTTCATGATTGTGAATAATATATATATATATATATTGTAAATTATTTGATAAATAGTTATTCATTGGTTTGTGGGTAAAGTATTTATTTATGAATAAAATGATTATTTTTGTATTCAACAAATGTTGAAGAGTTAGAGCAGACAATGATGATTTTTGGTGATAAATATTAAATTTTAAGCCGGTGAAATAATATTTATCAATTGTGAATGTTAGCACACACCATAAAATAATAATAATGTAACTATTATTTGGCATGAGTTTTTAAGAATAATTATATTGTTTAATGTATAATATGTAATTAAATAATATTTTAACATATAACCTAGATCTATAAATACATGTTTATGTCTATTGTGTAAGGTTAATCGATAGCTAAGAATTGTTATGCACAAAAAATTTTCTTTCAGATTCATCCCTGCATCTCATAAAATAATGAGACGAAATACCTCTATATTGAAGGGTATTAAAGTAGTCAACATAAAAAATGAAAGATAATTGATTCACTATAATTGCATCGAAAATTTAATAGGTAACCCACATAGATCAAATGAGAATATATAGATCACCACTAGAGGGATTCTATACTTGCATTCCCCAACACAATAATGATAATATGAGAAGGGTTTTAAATATGATTGAAATAATTATTCAAGAATGTTCCTTCATGAGGTAACCATTACATATGATAGTAAATAAATAAATTATTAACTTTACATTCCAAGATCCACACTAGGTTTTAGGTTTTCCTCTATGTTAATATTTGGTAGAGAACTTTCATTGGGAATGGTGTTCATGTCATGAACATTTTTGTGAATGATTCATAACAGTTTTAAAACCTTATTAGTTTATCTTCCATCCCGCCAATTCTAGATTTCCCAGAACCTTCATATTATTCATTATTTCTGTATAAAATCAATCTTCTACATTGAACAAGTATTTTTTTAAAGACTATTTTACATTTTATTTCACACACTTATATCAAAATGAATATTTACCACCTTGGAAATTAAATTTTATAAAATGTATTAAATATTTGGAATAATGATATTCATATTATGTAATATGTTCTAGTTAATTTTTAGTTAAAATTAAAAATAACAATGGTAAATGTTTAGTAATATATTAATGGGTAAAATGGGGTAAATTATGTTAAAACCATGAGACATGTTCTAAAAATAAATAAAAACATGCATTTATTTCGTTGGATGAGTTTATTTTAACCAAAAATATCCTATGTTTTAAAATATTTTCTTTTCCAAATAATTTCCTATTATTATGACCTTTATGTTTTTTATGATAAGTGTAATTAAAAAATGTCAGTCTCTATCACTTGATATGTTTTCAAAATATGGATATAGAATAAAATTATATAAGAATGAATATTGATGGTACAATTAAAATTAATAAATTATTATTATTATATTAATTTATAACTAATTTTTATTAACGATATAATTATATTGATATCTTATTCAACATCTATGTAACACTTTTTCAAGTATAATATAAAATGTAAATTATTTTAACAAAAGTAAATTTAATATTTTATTGTTAATTTATCAGGTTCAATGAATTTATTAGATAATTTTATTATTTTAGTGATGGTGAAGGAAATTTCTTTAATATTTCATTATAACCCAATAGGATTTTAATTTAAGAACATTTTGTTCGATATCATGTACAACTGACACCACCAACCTTGAACAAACTATGAATTACATTTTTTATATGACCATTATAACCTATCCATTGAATGGAGGTATGAATAGAATTAACTTAATTATTATATATATATAGTGGCCCTAATAAACACAAATTAATTGAATGTTATTAATAATAATCACTAAATATTTTAGGAATTTCATTTTATGTTTCAAAATAAATATTCTTCAAAAGTGGTTTTATTTTTTATTTTATGTTTTGAATTATAAAAAACATTATTCCACTTTTATAAATTGTATTTTATAAAAATAATAATTTTTTTAAAATATATATAACAAAATTAACTTTGGTTTAATTTTTTGTGATTTTTTTAAAAAGGTTTGTTTTTCAATGAGTAGTGAAAAATATCGATTTTTCAAATACTGTTTTGTATTTTCATTAAATTTAGTAATTTTAAAGGTCTATTAGATTTTTAATTTAATTTTAATGTAAATAAAGTTTTATTTCATTGATTTAAAGTTATTAATATCATTTTAACTATATTTATACAAAATTATTATATATTTTTATTTTAGATTGAAAAAATCAATTTTATGAAATTTTTTTTAAATGTATAATGTTCCCCCATTTTAATTAATTAAAATAATATTTAAGGATAAATGATTTTAAATAAAAAATATATATATTATATGTATAAATATATGAATTTTAATCGATATCATGTAAATTATTAGTTATATAGTCAATATAATATCATTTAATGCTTGAAAAATACATTTTTTAAAAACCCATTTTTCATCACGTTTTTCAAGATTATATTTACATAAACATTTTACAATTATATGGATAAAATTTGGTAAAAATGATTCCATTTTTTGAATCAAGATAATTATTATTATATAATAAGGAAAAATAGTTTTCGATCACAATAAATAGTATGAAAATGAGAAATTAATTACCATAGTTATAATTAAAATTGGAATATCTTTGGGTTAAACTAAGATGATAAGGTTTAAAATGATTTAAAAACATTAATAAATACTATTTTATGGCCATATTATAATATCATGACATCTATGGTTTGAGAATGATCCATTTTGAGGATTTTTTTCATGTGAAAAACACAGGCATGACCTTTTCTTTTAAAAAATTCTATGTGTTTCCACCTCAATTAAAGAAGGGAACTCCCTCCCCTCAATTATTTACACCTATAAATCTATTTTTATTCAAAATAACCCAAAAACGTTTTCTCCAAAACAACCGTATACACATTTTATAGGCACCATTATTCCAGAAAGTCTTACTCTAGGGTTCTTAATAAGATATCCAATGGGGGTTCTTTTAATAGAATGTAATTTTCTTCATTGAGATCGTTGTTTATAATTCTAATTTTTCCACCTTCAATTATCTATTGAAAATTCAAATTTATTTAAAATATTATATAAAATATATTGAGATTTTAATATGTTTATAACATAATATCTGTCCATCTACTCCTTCAAATTGGAAACCAAGCCATTACTCATGTATATGATGAACTGTAGCCTCATGAACCGATTTAAATTTTTTCCATCACCAACTCATATTGGAAGTCATAATTATGGAAATAATGAATATATATCACATATTATAAGATATTAATTATATAAAATTAGTATACTATCCTCTTCTATTAAATTAATAAACCATCCACTTCTATACCCTTTCACATATAAATGGAATTATATCATCGCTTGTGCATAAGAACAACCTACTATCTCCACGAAGTGACACAATTTATTTTCCATATCCATATTCTATGAATGGGATTAACAATTAATACAATAGGTAAATATAATATTTATAACATTCATCTAATTGTAGATACAATGAAACTATATATTATACACAAGAACAAGAACATTCATGATAAAATACCACCGAGGTTGATGTGAATTCAACGAAAATGTAAGATGATGTTAGGGATTTTGTCTCAATTTCTATTTGTTGAGGTGTATTGTAATGTTATAAACCAGATTTGTATTATATGGTGTATATATTGACCATTTTACATGTAATATTTTAAATCCTTCATACATAATGACATTTTAAGTTTTAATTTGTATTATTTCATCCTAGAGGATTTGATATGTAAATTACAAAGAGGTTAAAAAGTTCATAACTCAATTTATTTAAATTGAGTTATATTATTTACTAATTAAATTTAGTATAATAATATTATGTGCATAATTACTTTTATTATCCTATTTTTTATTTAAAATTGTGTTATGTATATTTATATTTGATACATATAATTAAATCATTGATAAATTCCAACTTCAACTTTATAATCATTGTAAGGGTTATCCATCTCAAATTTTCTCCTCTAGTACATAGGTTATATTATAAAGATTTCTTTTTTAATGAGGTGTATCTAATACCAATTTTATATGTTCTATAATTAATCTTTTATATTCATGGGATTTAATTATTTATTTGATGTTATTCCTTTGATAAGGCTTGTAATTCAAAATCTATCAATACAGTTGAGATTTGTTCTTCAATCTCATTTTAATTGGGATTGTTTATTATTGAATTAATATTGATGAAAAATATTTGATAAATTTATAATAAACACCATTAATTTTTTAACCTATGTTTATTCATGATGTTTTTTCATAATAGTACTAGATTCCTCTCTTTGGTACATTAATGTATTGAGAAATTTATTTTTAAAAAATTTGACTTCATTTACTTCTTATGTCAAAAATGAGTTTTCTTTTAAATCCATATTTTATAAGAAAAATAAAGAATTATTTAATATGATTATTTAAATTTATTTTTCACAACATTTAATTATTAAAAATAAAATTAAAAAAGAATATTATCTTCGTTTAAAAAAATGTAATTTTAATCTTTCTTCGAAAATGTGAAAGGAATATTTGATTTAATGTACATGTATTGAATAGAATGTTCATTCCATCATGAACATTATTTATTTCTAAGATTTAATTACATTTTTAAATGATTATTTTCAATGAATATGGGTCTCCTAATATTACAGAAATTATTAGTTCATAATATTAATTTTCATTGTAAAAAGGGTATGTTCCTAAAGAATATTTCATAATGATATTTTTATGGTGTTTTCTTCATCAATGAAAATAGATCTTTATTTTACATATAAAAAACATGAGAAATGTTGTGATAATACCATCATAATTCTTTATCGATATGGTTTATAACCATTTTTAGTAGGTATGGTATTTTCATTCTCTTACTTGAATAATTTTTTAATCATTATCTTTCACTTGAAATATTAACATTATTATGATAATTAGACATAAATTTACCCTAAATATAACATGAATTTATCATGTATAGGATTATTTATAAAACCATATATCATTTCTACATATGGTGTTTTACTTTGAAAGGTAATTGACTGACATGGGAAATATTTCTTTTCCATATTCCATATTATATATAAATATTTACTGATTAATCATATTGTTCATGAGTTAATTCAATGATTAAATTTATGAGGAATGAATTATTAGGTAGCAGATGGGGTCCATATTATTATCACCGCTTGATTCATAGGTATTCTCATATGGTGAATTATTAAGGTAGTGGAAAATGGGGTTTTACCCATAGTTTAAGCCTATATGTAAAAATGTATTGACTGAGAAGATATTATGATGTTTTAGATCTCGAAATCCAATATTAGTAATTTACTTAATTAAAAATTAATGTATTGTTTTACATGATATTATTTCATTGATATTATTCATGGATGATGTTTTTCCTCAAGTAATTGATTACATGTAATGTCTGGCCAGTTATTTACTTTGCAATACTAAATATGCCTGATCAAATCATGATAGTTCTATTTTTATTAAATAGTATGTGTATTAATCTATTTACCATTACATACTGATTAATACTTATTGATTATTTTTTTATTAATTATATATTCTTATCTACGTAATCATTCTAGAGTAACTGACTTCACACCAATTTTATTTCATTTCCCTATGCTATGAAGTGGAATCATTGAATGAGTATAAGGATGTTGAATTTTTACAATCACTATGTTCTATTTCATGTTTCAAAATATAATGTTGGTTTCATGTATGTGTCTTGGTTACCAATAATAACATACTATATGATCATTTTAGATGTGATCACATGTATCTTATGCTAATTTAATAAAGTAACCACCGAATATTTGCAACAGGGATTTGGCGTTTTACAATTTATATCAGAGTGTGTTTAGTAGAATTTTTTTAACTAGATATAGAAAAACATCAGCTAGAAAAAATAAATTGATAAAATAATTTGAGGATAAGAATATAATAATTTCCTATAGTTTTTGTAAAGAATTGATGACGTGGTTTCTCATAGAAAACTCATCTCTGTCAAGATTATATTAGTGGAAATGGTTATAGAATACTTCAACCTAGGGGTAATAACTATAAAAATGGTTTATTGGTTTTTTGACTTGATCATAACATGGTTTATGAAAATGAGCTATATTGTTCACCTTTTTGACACTATCAAGGGATACAGTTTAGATAATTCCCATTTTATTTACAAACAATTATAGAGGATTCAAATAGTTTCCTTATGTTAATGAACTAGGATAAGGTGTCATAGATTAAAGAGAAGATGTAATTATTTTTATATCCTACAAAAGATTATATTGTTTTACCACTATAATTATTATTTATCACACCATTATTATTTTTTGTTTTATTCAATGCATGGAACATGAGTGAACCATGATAACATTGAGTACGTTGGACAATGTGGTTATTATGAGCAAAAAAATGAGATGTTGACTGGATTTAAAGATATCATTATTATTTACAATCATTTATCATGATATATTATTAATAAATTATATTTTAAATAACTCCTATAATCACCAAGTAATAGAAGGATGGATTTTATAAGAATTAAAGTGGTGCATGCCTTAGAGAAAAAAGGGATCAATTTTATTCATGATATAAATTTAGAAACAAAAACCGTAGAGAATGTATTAAAGGAATAGGGAAATGTTTTATGTGTGAAAAAAAGTAATAAAAAATAATTTTTGACGAAAAGTGTTGAGTTTAGTGAAGTAAAAGAAATTCCATATTAGGAACCCACTTACAGTTATTTATATTTAATGTGGGGAAACTGATCATTATCCAAGTAAATCCCTTTTTTTAAAGGATAACTCATATGCCAAGGAAGGACCTATATTGGAGTAAAATAGTTGAAGTATTTTTGTATTGGGATTCAATAATTAAATTATAGAATTATTTTTATCAAATTTATTTTGGTTATATGTATCATGAAACATCTATGATTGTGTCAATTTATGGAGTAATACATGTCTTCATTTATTATTAACACTAAAATTATGGATACCATCTTGATTTTAGGAGTTTAAGGTTGATCATCAGTTCAATTTCTTAATTTTTTTAGGTTTTATGTGATGGTATTTTATCATGATTAAGGATATTTTTGGATATAATTTTGGAAATAAAACCATTTGGTTTAATATATGAATTTTTTTAGGGAATAATGTCTTTGCATTTTTTATACATAAGATTAATTATATGGGTAAACTTTAAGGTTTTTTTATCAATGATGTTTCAGTAATTATAGTTCATCACAATTTTCGAATGATATTTTAATTATATTAATATAGTTTTGGAAAATAGAAAACCCACATTCATGTTGACAACCTGCCACATCTTGTGAGGTAGTGGGGCTTGAACCCACAACCAGATGGTTATATGTGTGAATAACCCACCATTTCCCTAATTTATTTACATGTTAATAAGAAATTTTTTTATATAAACAATTTGGTTGATGAATATTAAGGTGAACTCTGGGTTTTTATCTTATGGTTTAGAATATAAATTATATTATTAAATTATATGAATAATATTAGTTTAAGAAAATATTAAGAGATAGATGTAAGTACATGATACTCTTTTATGGATCTTACAATCCATTAAATGTAAATTTTATTTATTAAAAAAAATCAAATTGGATATTTATTATTTGGAGTAAGAGGTGAAGTAGAAATTGATCGATGTGAAAATGAAGGATAAAATTGTATTTATAAAAATAAAAAGTTATAAAGTATGTATATTTTCTTATGTTCTCTATCTTTATTTTAAAATTTCCCATAAAATCTAGTAATAAGATCATAAAATAGAAATTTTATCACATTAAGTTCATATCTGATGAATTAATGGTCTTTTAAATCATCAAATATTTCTAGTTTTTTTATTTAACTTTAGCTTGATCATTTTTTTTGTGATTAATGATATCTATCACTCTCCAAAATTATGTACACTTATCATTCATTTCCATATTTTCACTTCCTAGTAACATTAACCTATAAGTAAACCTAGTTATGTGTATCTACAGATTACCTTCATAAAAACCATTACCCAATTTAAGATGATGTTTTATTAACCTTATTTATGATCATGGTCTTCAAAAATGGTTTTTTTAAATATAAAATCCTGAATTTTCAAGAACAAGATCCAATTGAAAATATGAAACTTAATGAAGGTTGAGAACATGTAACAAACCATGATTTTAATGAATTAACAATATTTTTTATTTAGTTCATAATTTTATATATACCCCTTACTAATTTTGATGGAAATGTGCGTAATGGTTGTTAAATTAATAGGTTTTAATATTAAATATTATTTGTGATCATTTTTTATAATAATCCTAATTCTAGTAAGTTTAAAGTTTTAATCATAAAACTCACCTAACTAACCCAAGTTTTGTGATTATTTTTTTGGGGTTCCTTATTAAAATTAATAAAAATAATTTAATTGAATATTTTTATAATTCATCCATTTGAAGGGCCATATGGACACATAAAAAAATCCTACCTATTCTTTAAGGGAAAATAGACTAGCCATGATGATTGAATTTCTAGGATTAATAAAGAATAAAAAATTTGATGAAACACCATATTATCTTATAGGATATGCATGTATATCTTGGATAAAAATTTAAGGGTCCAAACAAACCAATAAGGTTCCCAATCAATAAAGGAAATTCCATCCCAGAATTATTTCTAGTATTTTAGTACAACCCACAGATATTGAAATTCCCCTATCCATAAATCCAATTGATCTATAGTTTTGTGTAATCAAAAACTAGATTTAAAATCCCAAATTTTAATAATATGCTTTTCATATTTTAGGGTATCTTTATAGCCATAAATTCATTAACATTTAGACGATGGGAATTTTTTTTAAAATTATCTAGAAATATGAGTTTTCAAGATTCAACTTTCTTCATGTTCTAATGGCTGAGACAACATTAAGGACCAATTTGGAATGAAAAATTCAACCACCTTGGTTTACAAATACAATCCTCTATTCTCTTTAAAATTGGGTGAAATTTTAGAACACAAAGAGGGGATTTGACATAACCATAGCATCTAAAAATTTGTGGGAAGTCTTTCTATACTCCTATTTCAACAAGAGAAACCTCTCCTCTTTTCTTTTCATATTTGTTTCCCTTTGTTTTTAATTGTTACCAGGTAAGTAGTTTTAATTTAAAATTTATATAATGAATACATTACAAAATAAAAAATACATTCCTTAATCAAAGTTCTATATTTTTTTATTAATTTCAAAAAATATAGTCAATTATTGTATATCTCCTCCCCTCATTCACATTCTCACTAAATCCAAAGTGTGTGTTTTATTTCACTTCACTATTTTGGGGTGTGTTTGAAACACTAATATTTTCTTATTCCTTTATTAATTTTGACTTTATAACACATTACTATAATCATCCAATACATATTATTAATCACACAAATGGTAGAGTAAGTATATCTTTGGTGTGAGTCATAATTTGGGGATGTTAAGTGATTTAGATCCCCTTCTCCATTAACATTCTTAAAATCTACATTATGCCTGTAAAACTAGATATGTTAGGTATTGTTGACACATATTATTTGAAAAGTGTATTTAATGGATTAATGGAACAAAAATAGGCCTTTTTTCATGAAATATAGAGGCTTAAATCAATAATAATTGATAAATATTAGAAACCTCATTTTACATTGGATTAATTTTAAAATATAGAATTTAAATTGAAATGATCTTGTTAAGTGGATGTTAATTTAATTAATTCTTTTTCAAAGCTCAAGGATATCATAAAATTATATATAAATTATTAAACTCACCCCAAAATTTATAAAATTGTTTAATCAAAATTCACCCATCAATCATGTTATTTAATTTCTATTAACAAAACACCCTCTAAAAAGAAAAAAATAATTGAATTCCAAAAAATAGTATCATCACTGAGGATTGGA